>OX438693.1:24052200-25252200 GCA_949316375.1 Mythimna vitellina
CAGCTGTTGACCCCACAAGCAACTGTAGCTGTTGACCCCACAAGCAACTGTAGCTGTTGAAGCCACGAGCTATCGTAGCTGTTGACCCCACAAGCAACTGTAGCTGTTGACCCCACAAGCAACTGTCGCTGTTGACCCCACAAGCAACTGTAGCTGTTGAAGCCACGAGCTATCGTAGCTGTTGACCCCAAAAGCAACTGTAGCTGTTGACCCCACAAGCAACTGTTGCTGTTGACCCCACAAGCAACTGTAGCTGTTGACCCCACAAGCAACTGTAGCTGTTGACCCCACAAGCAACTGTAGCTGTTGACCCCACGAGCAACCGTAGCTGTTGACCCCACAAGCAACTGTAGCTGTTGACCCCACGAGCAACCGTAGCTGTTGACCCCACAAGCAACTGTAGCTATTGACCCCACAAGCAACTGTAGCTGTTGACCCCACGAACAACCGTAGCTGTTGACCCCACAAGCAACTGTAGCTGTTGACCCCACAAGCAACTGTAGCTGTTGAAGCCACGAGCTATCGTAGCTGTTGACCCCACAAGCAACTGTAGCTGTTGACCCCACAAGCAACTGTTGCTGTTGACCCCACAAGCAACTGTAGCTGTTGACCTCACAAGCAACTGTAGCTGTTGACCCCACAAGCAACTGTAGCGGTTGACCCCACAAGCAACTGTAGCTGTTGACCCCACAAGCAACTGTAGCTGTTGACCCCACAAGAAACTTTAGCTGTTGACCCCACAAGCAACTGTAGCTGTTGACCCCACAAGCAACTCTAGCTGTTGACCTCACAAGCAACTGTAGTTGGGTGATTCCCGGCCACAGTAGGCACGAAGGCACAGTAAACTGCACATTCTCCGTCTAATAAGGCTCAGTCCAGAGTCGATAGCGCTTTGTTTTCCACGTGCACCTCAAAGAGACGTCAGTAAGAGTGACGGGGCCCGCTAAGGCCATAACTACACTACCAGTGCTGTGAAATTGCTTGAGAACTTTTTTCCATATCATAGATATTTACCAAGAATTCATTCATATCTACTTTATTCTACACTAAGACCACAATAAACAAAAAGAAAACCTTATAATAAAAAAACATACAATTGGCGGCCTTACCGCACTTGGGGGTTTCTTTCAGGCGACCAAGGTTTTTTTTGTTTTTATTCATTATTCGTCGCATTTTCAGAATTTCGTTAATACTATTAACTTACTATGACCCTGTCTATACCTCAGCAACGATTTACTTTTATTGTCACAGTGTAATCAACTAACCCAGTATACTTGAAATTAGCATTGCATATTCAACCGCCTGTGCCTCCATAATCGAAATGAAGTGCCTAATAAACGAGCCCTAATCTTGGCCTACTGCGATCCACAAAATTATCTACGCTGTGACCTTGTAACTAGAAATAGACTTACTATGGATTTGGCACACAAAACCACTAGTTGACGCTCTTAAGGCCGACTAGACAACTAGTTGACGCTCATATGGCCGACTAATCTCCTCACTATACGCCGACTATAAATTTGATAGTTAGCTTTTTAGACTAATAGGCAACATTTTTTACTTGGTTTTTAATAAATTGATAGAATATACTGTTCTTATTTTATGTATTAAATCTTTATGCACTTAATCCAAAGGTTAAAAAAAGATTAAGCTGTGTGATAAGACCGCCCATTATACACTTGTTTTTTTTATAAAAGTGTGTAGTGTGTTTTTTTATCGAGGTGTATAATAAATTTAATTTAAATTATATGGAAGACTTACAATTATAAAAAAAAAAACAGAACAATAAGTTAAACTGACAAGTCCTCACTTATAAAGTTCTGAACAATTAATCCACTAGGTACAGAGATAATAAGTACAAATAGATGCTAAATAACTAATACACTACAGTTGAATTACAATTTTGCTTGCAATTAATGGCAACCTTAACAAAGAGTAATGATGACAAAAAAATAGTAAAGAAAATACTGCAACTAACTAGTCAACCTTAGGCACCTTAGGACTTATACTTGTTAGACTAAAATAAAAATATAAAATGTACTGTAAGTACTTGCGAATTATTGTTATATTTCTCTTTTCTGCAGTTTAGTTAGTAATCCAATGGTTTAAGGACAGCTGAGCCTGTGTGTTCCTGACAGGCACGTATGGCGACGACGGCGACCGCGCCTGCTGGTTGAGCCGCATGGCCGAACTAATCTTTTAAGGGAGGTGCCGCTTACGTGTGCACTTCACGCTCTCAACATGATAGCTAATGAGACGGACTTATTTTGTTGTACTCTGGGTGAATTCACAAAGAATGCATTATTTATAATTAGTTACATATGCTAGTATTAATAAGTTAGAATAAGCGCATTTATCGCATAGGGAATAAAAAAAAACCTGATGAAGAAAATAAATAAATAGTTAGTGCCAATTAATTGCCGACTAGTCGCCAATAATCTGGCTGAATAGTCGGCTTTTTTGACCGAGCGGTCCATCCCTAGTTATAACCTAATTCCGTACGTTAAGGTTGTGACAAACGGGGAATCTGTCCTTGAGGACAGTGTGATTTCGCCCTTAATGATGCATTGAAAGGGCCGCGATAAGGTCTAGGTTAGGGTTTACGGCTAGTGATTGTGATTTTGTTACTCTGTGGCTAGAAAGATTGATAAGAAAAGATCGGTTTTGCATAAAATAAGAAAAAAATATTTACAATTGAAACATATTTTTTGAAAATTATGCTACAGTAATCATTAAATAACAAGTATGTTCCGATGAAAAGACGGATATATTTTTGATGCCCTGCATCAAAAATACGTCCTTCACGTGATTGTATAGCAATCATCGACCATACGGCATACCATATTTTAGTATGTTAAAAAAAGTAAAATAAAGCGGTTTTTATAAATTTTTATTTGTAAAATTAAAAAGGAATTATACTTATTATTATTATTGGTGCAGACATTAGTAAAGTAAAGTTAGTTTTATCAGCATTCGCTGAAGATTTGAATGAAAATATTTGCGAAGAAGTCTGCGAGCAACAAAATCCAAATCTTTTCTGAATTTGATTATAATTTGATCCACTGGGTACTTAATTCACATTGTTATTTTATTTACCCTTTCAGCACCGAATCTATTATTCAATATTCTTAATTGTTACTCTATTTAAATTTGAAAATAACTTTTGATAATTTTGACTTTAAAAGAAAGAAAAATGCCTTTTAATTCGCAGTTAATCTGTCAGTGAATGAAAGTACAAAGTAAATAATATGATAAATAATTTTTACAATATTATTAACTTTGAAATCGTGAGAAAAATTAGCTTTTCTCTACATTTTGCACATAATTACTGATAAGAAGCAATAAAAAAAAATCATTGAAATCAGAAACGGTTATTTCAAATAAACAATTTTCAGGCACTTTTGAATGGTCAAAAAAAAGTGAAGCTAAATTGCATGTTCCAAAGTGTGAGAACTACACTACATGCAATTTAGCTTCACTTTTTTTTGTCAATTTGGAGATGAACGTGTGAGAAACTCCATGAACAATCTTTTAAATCATAATAAGGGTTACATATAATCTTGGTTATATATTTCTTGAAGCTTCTATTATATGAGCATAATGTTGACAAATATTGAAAAAAAGTAATTAAAATATATAAATTGAAATAAGCCACTGGCAACTAAGAGATAACCAGTATCAACTGACGGCGCCCGTTCACGAGCATGACGCGAATCGTATACATTGTTCCCTGTAGTAAACCCATCCTCAACATATTTGGGACTAGGCTCATTTCTTTGCAATGGTGGCCCAGTGGTAACTGCAATGACTTTAGAGTTGTAGGTCGCGGGTTAAAACCCACCCAGGCGCATTAGTTTATCAATAGTACGGCTAAAATATCTTAACCGCTTTGCACTTGAGACAATTGGCTGCGCAGTGATTCTTTTTAATAATCATATTTATTAAGATGAATGCGTATTTTTCCAGTATGCATAATAGTTCCGCCATCTGCTTTCTGCCATTGAACAACCCGACGTACGGCGAATATCCACCCTTACGTTGTTGAAACTTCAACGGTCCGGACTAAGCGTTTCGCTTCGTCGTTTATATCGCGTACATTAAAGGACTGGAACAATTTGCCTTTCATAATTTAGGTGTCTTCAAGGCTAGAGTGAACAGACTCTTAACAAACTAGTGCGCCTCACCAACAATGATTGCATCTCTGCTTACCATCTGGTGGGATCGCAGTCAAGCACTGGTTCATATCAATTAAAAAAAAAAAAAAACGCCAATTTAGGAGAGGCCAACACAATTTGACTGTACTGCAATTTATTTCATCACCACTGCTTTCAAAATGGTGAAGGAAATGATCTTGAGGAATGCCCTTGAACCAAAATTCGAAAATAAAGATATCCATGATTCCGCACTGGGCCCACGTGGTGGATTACGAAACTTTCCCTTTTCTAGGGAGGAGATTGAGAACCAGTAGTGGGAACATTACACAGCTGAATATGCTATGCTATGACTGCTAATCTGACTTTAACAACCCAGTGCTATTTTAGTTTCATGCGGAAGAAACGCCCGGGCGTCACCATTGTATGGACCGCTTGGAGAACACGGTGGAGGTGTGCCCCGCCCGGGCAGAGCACTGCCGTGTCTTCGTGGGGGCAATCGGCGGCAGCAATCTCTCGCGCCGGGTCTTGGTGCAGGCTATGGTCCGGAGCGAGGAGGAGTGGCAGATGATCGCTTCCTTCCGCGAAGCAGTAATGCTAGCAAAGACCGCACGCGCAAGGGGACGACCCTCCACCTCAGCTGCCGGAATTCCGATCCCGCTGTCCAGCCACCGTAGGCGCGGGCTTGCGGACGGCAAGCATTGGGTAGCTCACCGTCCAATCGTCCAGTAACCGTCCGGACCGAGCCCAAGTCGTCGATAGCGCGTAGTGTTCCGCGCACGCCTTAAGTAGATGATCTTTACTTGTTTAGTTACGCGCGCCTCAAGGAGATGTCAGCAAACAGTAGAGGCCCAGCAGTGTCGAGGCCGACTGGGCCACGGGTTGTGCGAAAGTGAACCCCAGGGCCCTGGAACGAAGGCAAAGAAGTAACTGGAGTGGGTTATAGTCATTAAAAGTCTGACACGCCCTCTCCCTTTGCCTATGGGCGGGAGATATCATTAGATGATTTCCCACCTAAAAAAAAAAAGCTAGGTTAGTACGGAAGTCTAGTAGGTCAGATTTTTCTGGCTTCTGGACACCCATTTTTTGTGTTCCAACATGTGTTCGATAACTCTTTTGGAAATCCCGCAGCTCAGATCACCCTCTGCTAACAAATTAATTTAGCTTCCATATGCTTCACAAATCCGGCGATCATCAATGAGTATGTCGTTAATGATTGTCGTATTTGTGATGCGTGACGTCATCGATCAGCTGTCTCCGGTGAGTAGCACTGCGTGGCGAGAAACGTGACGGAGTGTTTCGTACGCCTTTCGTTCACGCTTTAGTTCTTTTTCTATAATTAGATTTTCATAAGCAAATATTATACCCATACCGATTTCTGATTTCTGCTAAAAGATCGGCTATTGTCAGCATCATCATCAGTCGTGGTCTCCAGCTTTTGGGACCTGGTGTATATGAGAGAAACTCTAAACCCAATAGTTCAAACACTCATGTTTTCGGATACTCCTGGTAAGTTACCTGGTCTGCCAAAAGGCTGGCTGATTAAAATAATTCAATTTATAATTAAATTATTTTACTATCAAAAACAAATTTATACGAGAACTAATATTTACCTATAAAGCTCCATGGGTAGTGTGAAAACGAAACCCGGGGCCTTGGGACGAAGGCAACGAAGGAACAGAAGTAGGTTTTTAGTCAGTAAAAGTCTGACACTATCTCCCGCTCCGCCCAAGAGCGGGATTTGTCCTTAAATGATTTGCCCACCTAAAAAAAAACTTATAAAGCTGAAAAGTTTGCTTCTTTAAAAGTGCTGAATTCAGGAACTTTTGGTTTTGGAATTTAAAAATTCCTTTCGTGTTGGATAGCTCACATATTGAGAAAAATTATTTAATATAACACAATGAATCTGAGAGTGGGGCAGTAACCAAAATCACAGGTGAACCCGTGGAGAACAGCTATTTCTATTCTAAATTTGCACAACCTTTTAAAAAATTCAAAGTCGGTTGTATTAGGCTGCATGCAAACAATGTACTTTTATGCGATCTTTTTAGATATCACGGTACCTCGGTCGTCATCTTTCTGCCCTTGTCCCATATTATTTTGGGTCGGCGCAACAACTTCTTTTCTTCGATTCTATCCTCTCCTGGGTATCACTAACCTGAAAACTACATTTAGCCATCTAGCTTATACATCAAGCACTTATAATTCCTAGCGTAGTTAGTCTGGCTAATGGAAGGTACTCATACAGCCGCACGCACCGGATACCCGGTATATTTGATCCGGTCTGGTAGCATGCGAAACTTTCTGAATTCTACGTTATTTATGGTAATTGAGTGTAAATCGTAGCTGGTTATGTTCGTAAGTTACGCGAAAGCTGATGTTAAATAATGAAGGAACAAAACTACCGACTTCTAAATTCAAAGTTATTTTTTACGCTGCTCGTTGTCCGCAAACCCTTGTCTGTTGTGGCTGGAAAACGTCCTGCGACTTTCGATCCCTGGGGCGTCTCCAACGGCGACGGCTAGGGGGTGAGGATGTCCGTTCTCTCACGATTGTGATCCTCTCCATCGTTAGCATTACTACTTCGCAGAAGGACCACTTCCTATTCCCATTCGCAACGGACTATGGCCTGAACCAGAACCAGGCGCGAAAAGTCGTCACCTTCGATTGCCTCCACGAGGGCAACGGTGGCGCTCTCACAACTCTCCAGCTACTCCTCAAAGATGGGACTTACCACCGCGATTGAGGCGTACCAAGGGTTCTGTCTACCTGTAACAACTGTCTAAGATCTTCAGATGTAAATGGGTCGCCCCACACGGGCCACCGGCCACAACCACAATACGTCACCACCGGCATATTTCTTGTAGGTTTCATACATGTTATTTATTTATTTATTTATTAAAACTTTATGCACTAGTAAGAAACACTGTACAAAGGCGGACTTAATGTCGTAGGCATTTTCTACCAGTCGACCTTAGGGTGGTGCAGAAATGTGTTTATTTAACAATTTATTTACACACAATAATAAAAGAAAAGAAGAAAGAAACAGGAGAATAGTACAAAGGCATTTTATATGGGTTCGCCGCACACGGTTGACGCCGGTGGCCGTTACACGCTACAAATCGCCGCTGCTCGCTTCTTGTGCCTTGGTTCTTTAAAAGTGCTGATTTCAGGAACGTTTGGTTTGAATTTAAACATTCTTTTCGTGTTGGATAGCCCACTTATCGATGAAGGTTATTTAATACAACAACACGTGTGGCCGCTAAGTGCTGATACAAAACGCCGTCACACGCCGCTCGCGCATTTAAACCTTCTTCGTCAGAGTCCATTATGATACTGCGCGTATGGGTTAAAAAAAAGTAGCAGCTACCGGCCATAAGTGGCTGTCGCGCGCTTTAGCTTCCTTTGTGGCCGCTTCTAGCTTCTCGAGGCGGCGTTTGTGGCTATGGCATATGGTAAATGTGTTCAACACATAAGGAATGATCCTTCGTCTATGGACCCAGCTCATGTTAATCTTGCGAGTCAAACCAATTGGCTTTTATTACTTAATTTACTCCCAAAGACCACCCCCAGTTAATTCAAAATGTGAAAAATCTAAACACAGATTACAATTTAATATATAACATTACTTTTAAAGTTAAGTTTCCGAGAACAATCACCTATAAATTGCCGCAAAAAGACATTAGTGGCACGTTTTTCTTGCCAAATAACAAACGATGCGGCGAAGCCCTAAATTAAGCGTAATCTGTTGTTCGCAGTTCCGGCCACTACGCACGCAACCTTTCGTTGTATTCTTTGTACCTCTGCTTCATTCTGTTTGCCTAGTACTTTTCTCAATGCAGGTTTTTTTTTACAGGATACCAAAAGATCCTTTGCCTTCGTCCCAGGGCCGCGGGTTTCATTTTTACACTACCCTTGGTCCCAGTAGACTTCGACACTGCTGGGCCCCTATAATTGCTGACATCTCCTTGAGGCATAGTTAAGAATTTTTGCAAAGTTAGCTTCGGCCTAATTGCTTTTATTTTAGATTTTAATGACTTGGTCACGTGGACCTTTAAGTCAAGTCTTATTTTATTTTTCAAAACACTGCACTATATATCACACTAGAGTGCGGGTGCAACACATTCTAAAGTTTTTGTAGTATTTTGCAGCAAATGTTTCGAGTCAGCCTTCTCGACAAACTTCGCTGAGGTAGCCAAAACTACAATAAAATTCACAGCTCCATTTCACCGAGATCGCGTCTATTTCAATGATTCCACATATTGTCCAGTTGCGCAGACACTTGAGATACAAAACTACACCAATTTTACGTCACAATATCCACTAGGAATCAATTTGCGAATAATTAAAACAGCCACTGAACTTCACTCGAAGAAATCCCGTCAAAATCTTCCGGCGTAATTGCTACCACTCGTAAAAGTCAACAAAAGCTGATGGATGGTCAACCGACAAAAAAAAATTTTTTTTCATTCTTCAACTTTCTACCGGTGATTTAAGTACCTCGTCAATAATTTATTCGAATAGAATTTCGTAATGACCGGACTTGAGAAAACCCAAGAATGTATACGTAACGTATTTCAGTAATTGGCCCAAATTCGAATAATATTCTGTGAACATTTTTTTGTTATTGAAATCCCTCCTTGAAGTGTATTTTTATGTAAAAGTTTTCTAAATATTTTTATAAATTCTTTACTCTGTGAGTAATTGGGTTGTGGAAGTAGCTTGTGTAAGCAAATATCTTTGTTAAATCTGGACTTTTGAAGTGACTAAAAACGTTGATATGTGACTACTATTGTAATATTTTTCTTGGTACACCACATTTTTACTATTTTATTTCTTACTAACTTTTACCTCCGCTACATACATATATTTTGTAAAGAAAGAAAGAAAAGAAAGAAAGAAAACATGTTTATTTTGCCCAAATAGACACACAATAAAATACATCAATCTGTCGGACCATGTATAAACCAGGAATAACTGTGCTGCACCATAGACACTAGACAAAACACATTTGTCCGATGTCTATAGTTTAGTCTGTGGTTGTCTATGTCTATTGTCTATTGCACGTGGCCGGGGCCGACAGAGACTAACCTATCGTGTACATATAAACAATAATATAAGAAAAACAAATACAATATATAAATCCAAGTTGTGCGTCGCATCCAGGCAAAATGTATGCACATAAAAATATAAAAATGTTTAAAAAATACAGTGATATCCATAATTTTAATACTAGGAACAAACACAAATTTGTGGTTCTTACAACCAGGCTAAAAAAAAATAGGGGGCTCATTTAGATGCCAATGTATACACTTCTATAATAAACTTCCTAATCACATTCAACAACTAAGCCTTAATAAATTCAAAACATTTGTAAAGCGAAAACTTTGTCAAAAGGCTTTTTACTCTATAAAGGACTATGTTGAGGACGAAAAGGCTTGGGATTAACCTGCTCCAGTACGCACTACAACTGTTGTCTTATTTTTCTCTTTTGTTTTTATTTTCAATTGTGCTCTTTATTATTATTATTATTTTACAATTTGATATTGTAGATTATTTTTATTTTGCAATTTGACTTTATTTATTTTTAATTTTGACATCAATATTTACTTTATTAAGTAAATTACATTTTTTAAATTATATATTTACTTTTATTATTGTGAACGTGAGAACAATGTTGATTGCCTTATTTTTCCCCTTTTCAGTAATTTTAACTGGTCTGGCGATTTGAGTATATTCTGCGGCCTACCCAAATGTCCTTTCCTTGGTATTGTTCGTCAAGTCGTTGAGCTCCTTAGTAGTCCTGGGTTGAGCTTTGTGAATACTGACAAATGCTTGCACTGACTGGACAGGTCCACTCAAATCTGTATGGTTCTTTCTTCAAAAGACCATCTCAGACAAATCTGCACTGTTCTCATGTGATTTGACCATTACATATTAACTGTATGGACTTTAAAAGAGACTTTGACCCCTGAGTTTGTTTCGGTGTTTCTTCTCAGGGTAGTCAGCTAGGAAACACCGGCCTCATCTAGTTTAAAATGACAAAAAAAAAATTGACGTGTAAAAGTGTTTTTTTAAACCTACTTACAAAATAAATATCATTTATCATTTATCATTTAAGATATAATTTGTCACTTAGACATAAAGCAGTTTTCTATCCGTGAAAAAATTCTTGCAATCGAACCAGTACTTTCAGAGATTACGTCCTAGAAACAAAAAAAAACAAACTTTACCACTTTACAATATTAGTGTAGATACTATGATACTGAAATATGACGAGAACAGGTTTCTAAATATAAAGGAATATGTTTAATATCCGACTTTAGAAAATAATAATCATATATGGCACACACAGGCATTTAAAAAATCCCTTGTGAGTGTGTCAAATGCTAGATAATTAGGTGGAAGGTACTTGACATAATTTACCAATATAGAGATAAATAAAATTAATGATATCATTGTAATTTTGCGTCATTCGAAAATTTATCAATATTTATGATTTTAAAACATTACAAAGATAGCATAATTTCTTGCAAAGTAATTGGCAATAAAATTGTTAACATGACTTGACAATAATAATGCATCACAAATATTTGTCATAATCTAAGGCTCACCATCTTTCATTCGTTTAGCCAAAAAAAAGTTATTATTATAAATAATGATAAAACTTAAATTTTAAGTTAAAAAGGTGGGGTACTTCAGGGTTGCATTTTAGGTGCACTTTTAATATATTATGTGTTTAGTAAACGATGCATTAAATTATATTTAATTATTTAAATTGGCACTTAATAATATAATATATATAATAATATAATATAAACACAACGTACATGAATTTACTACTGGTTTTTATTTTTATTTTTAAACTTCATGTACAGTGGTAAAATGAATACATAAAACACTTAACATATATACACTAACTTATATATACACTTAAATCAAAAACTACGGCGTCTATGGCGTATATGGCGTCAAAAACCTCCTCCGCATCGCTGTCGACTGGAAGTGTACCCAAAAGGCTGGCAGCATCGCCACGTTGTATGGCAATGCTTAATTTCTGACCGAGGTAAAAGCCAGCCCTTGGGTCACGTGAATTGTCTGCTAAGCGTTTGGATAGTTCTTTGTGTTCAAAGCTAAGCTGTTGCTTATGAGCACTCGGACCCCACGGCCCAAGAGTTTCAACCCTGGTTTATTTATTTCCTTCTCAAGTATATCTTTTCCTAGTAGACCTATAAGATTGGGTATTTCCAAAATTATGAATATTATCTAATCCAATTAAATGATTTATCAATGTTGACGAAAAGATATCTGTCTATCTGCTATTCATATCAAGATAAATAGCGTCCAAATAATCTGGTTTGAGTCAAATGTTTATGACCCTGAAGATAAATAGTTGTAAATACCTGTTTCCGGCGGATTATACTATTTTAGATTTTAATTATTTGAAGGTTAAAAATGTTGTTATTAAATGTTGTGTCCTGGTGAAATATAGCCAGAAGCTGCTGTTCAGCATACTTTTGTTCTCAAGACTCCTAGACAAAATGTAGTAGACCATTTAGGGCTATATTTTACCGAGACACCATGGTGGCGCGACCAGTTGCGCCGCCATGGTGTCCGTAAGCTACCAAACTAAACGTCGACAGTCATATCAGCTCCATAGAGCTGTATAAATTTTGTTGGTGGTTTTTACAAAGTTCAACATTTTGACCCAGATGATACAAAAATAAATACTGTGCTAACCAACTGCCTTTTTTATTCCTCAACTAAAAGTTTTTAAACTATTGAACAATACGCCCTGAGTCATATTAACTAATTTTTAATATTTATCTGTGTCACCAATGTTTTATCGAATTATTTTTATAAATTTGAAAAAAATCACGCCTTTATTTCATGTTAGAAGCTGATAAAATGATGATGAACAGAAAAAGTTATCATGTGTTGACTAATACATATCAGTACATTTTGTTGCTTTAAAAATTGCTGCGTCGACGGTTCCTATGTTGTTAAAACTATGTTAAGTACCTAAATCATACCCGAACTAACCGGTAGTATGGCCTGCTGAAGAATCGCCAAACATAAGTAGCAATGGGCAGGGCAAATTACTCGTAGAACGGGTTCTGGAATGGCAACCACGTACCGGAAGACGTAGCGTTGGAAGGCCTCCTACAAGGTGGACCGATGTACTGGTAACGGTTGCGGAAGTACGATGGATGCGAGACGCACAGGACCGTTAATTGTGGCGGCACTTGGGGGAGGCCTATGTCCAGCAGTGGACGTCTTTTGGCTGAAATGATGGTGATGATTGCCTGTTCTGGAGTGGCGATCGCAAACCGGAAGACATAGCGTTGGAAGGCCTCGCACAAGGTGGTCCTTGTGAGGACTGAGGGTCGCGAGAATCCGATGTATGCGAGACGCCCAGGACTTTATGGCAACATTTGGGGGAGGCCTATGTCGGGCCTGGGAGAATCCATTCATTCAATGTGACAATACTATCAGTCTTCAGGGCATGATTCTGGCTTGTCTAAATGAAAGTAATATGAAGGAGTAGTTCGATGCTTTAGTGCATTTGATTTTTTATAATAATATACAGAACGAATTATTAATGAAGATTTACAGATTACCAATCAATATCGAACACTCATCCAGAACAAAATGGTCTCATAATCATACATCAGACATATAAACGCACGATTTTTACACATGAAGTCGGGCTACAGCTACAAACTGATCGCCAGCTGCACTTTTTTTTGGAGGTGGAAAATCATCAAACAACATCTCCCTCTCAGGGGCCTTGCATGTCTTGCCAAATTGTCAGTCGTGAGAGCAAGAAAGAGGGATGGAGCTGTACACCCACAGAACAGATAAAAGAGGTTAGAAAGGAAATACTTCCCGATTTGTACTAGAACGAGCGTCGCCCTCTTTAACTCCACTACAGGCAAGAAACCTATACGAACGCGCATTACGCACACTACCTCTTTTATCTGTTCTATGTGTACACCCTATATAGCTCCAACCCTTTATCAGTTCAGTTTAGGTCTTAAAATGGATCTCGTTAAAAGCTCGTGTTATAGAAAAGGAGTGTTAGACTGTTACGGAATAAAGCCTACCCCAGGGCCACGATTGTTCTTACAAACTTTCTCGCAAGAAGAAAGGCTTTCTAACGCCGTATTTATCATGATGAAACACCAATAAAAACTTTTGTTATAAAAATATGCTATTTTCGTGAATATAAAATGAGGGTATAAATGTAAACAATTCCCTAAAGAAAAACTGTTCAAACTTAACAATAATATGCCACAACTATCACAAAACGTTCTAGTCCCAAGCTAAGCAGAGCTTGTGTTATGAGTGCTAGACAACTGATAAATATACTTAGATACATATTATAAATAAATTACACCCAGACAAGGAACAAATGATCGTGCTCATCACACAAACATTTGTCTTGGTTAGGAATCGAACTCATGACCTCCGGCATAGCAGTCAGGGCTACTACCCACTAGACCAGCAGGCCAGTCAAATTCACAAGGCCAATTTTATATGCGTTCAATTTAGCATAAAACCTAAAAGATAAATATGAAAATAAAGACTGCCTCATAAAATGAAAGTAATGACTAACTTCATAACACGAAGTGTTTACGTTATTACGATAAAAAAATATTGTATCGGAAAACTGAAAGTTCCCCCTGCCTTATTAAGGTTGATACTTAGAAACTTTGCACACATTTAGGGATTTCTTCTAATTTATTCATCAAAGTTGTAAAAGAGAATATGTATTAAGTAGCTCAGATCTTGGCGATGCTTGGAAGTTTTAGAACCGTGGTGACTATTTTGAAGAATCCTGCAGCCCACCTGCTGCCAACCGAGACAGGAGAAAGGATGCTGGCACGGATCTTGAGCGCTGATTTCGACAGTGCTACTTGCGCAGAAGCACGCAGAAGTGAAATATCGGGTCTCTTTAGTGGTATGAAAAGAGATGCGGGGGCGGGGAGTGCAATCCTTGTACAGTGATTGGCTCGCCGATGTGCAAGATGCGCAAAGCGATCCCCGCTCTTTCGCCGAGCGCTCAAGATTCATCCCGCTACCTTCTCCTTTTACTTCGTTTACGTTCGTATAAATTAGCAGGCTTAGCCAAGTTGATAACCTACGATCGTTAACGCTAGTAGAAAACTAATGAAATATATGATACATTCTCATAATCATCTCAACGCCAAGTCACGTGGTCAGAATAAACTTAAAGAAAATTTGTAGCCAAGTTCTTATCGTTCAAAATGATGCAATGAAATGTATCGTTTCTACAATGCTCATCGCTACATCCTGTAATTTTATGATATAAATAGAAACAAAGTTACAATTTTTGTAGAACCAGCGACCAATTTATCGTTTTCTAAAACTCTTACGCGCCGAGGCGTTATCTATTGTAGACAGAGATTCGACACATAACGGTCGTAGCTAGGCTAGGCCGGCTGCAGTATTATTCTGTAATCCTCTCAACGTCAACACATCGGTGGCTTTGAGTTTTGGAATTTTTTTTGAGGTGCAAATCATCAAACAATTTCTCGCGCTCTAGGGTAGAATTACTGTTTCAGACTTTTACTAACTAAAATCCACCTGTGTCCTTCAGTTGCCCTTTACATCTTAGTACTGCGGTTTCCCTTTCAGAAATTCTTCGTGGCACTAGCGGGCATTGGCCTTAATAGGCACATACAGTTTTGAAGAAGACATTTATCTATGCCTCATACAAGTCAAACAACAATAAAATAAAAATGTTAACTAATCTATAAATAACTTAAGATAAAAATACAATATTCAAAAGAAAAAGGAACTGTGCGAGGCCAAAAAGTCTCCTATCTCAGTAAATAACGCAGCGCTGGTATTCTAATAGGGCCTATATTTGTGCGGCGTCTCTCCGCCGACCATATCCCACCTTTGATCCTGCATCACGTGCCCTGTTACCTGTTCACGTAGGGACCTAATGACAGCATCAGCGGACGGCACTGCCGTGGCCGAATACTAGACCAAGCAAGGAATTTAATTAGTTTTGCCATCGATACGCTAAGAAGAAGAAGAAGGGCCTGATGATGCCACGGACACACACGAAATACAAACTAAACATAGATAATGAACAAATAAACTGAAACATAGAAATTCACATAGTTTTGCTGACATCTCTTCGTGGCGCGCGTGGAATACTACGCGCCGTCGACAACTCGGGTTCGGCCTATACCGGACGACTAATTTCCTTGTAACTGGCTTCCGATCCTTAGTTTCACGTTCAGACCGTTTACTGATTTGAACAGCTCCCTAGCTAAGTTACGATCATTTTGTTTGCGTCGAACGCCTCCAGTAGGCCATGCCTCCGATTCTTTTGTTCTGACCACGTGACTGAGCGTTGAGATGACGTCGGAACAAAGAAACCGGAGGCGTGGCCTACTTGAGGCGTTCGACGCAAATGAAAGGATCGTAACTTGGCTAGGGGGGCTAAATATACTGACTATTGTCACATGCGCTGTAATTCTAAGTACAGCGTACTTAAATAAGAGTACAAATTGAATAATAGCTAGCTAACAGCCGCCCGCGTTTTCACCTCCGTGAAATTACTTCCCATGTTTAAATTCAAATGTTTCAACAGCTTTTTTTATATAAATAGCCTTTATATCAAAGCAAGAACAAAAAAAAATAAAAATTTATTCATTTTATTTTAACGGTTTAACCGCTTTTTAAGTTTTAGCGAGACTAACTAAATAGCAATATTTTTTTATATATTTATATAGGAAAAGAAAATAATAATATACTTAATATATAGATCTGATAAGATCTGTGTATAATGTACATTGGGGTCGTATAAATCTTACTTTCACAGAAAACAATACATTATGCTAATTATAATTAGCGTCTTGATTGATGTGATAAAGAAAAATATGATTAATCGTTAACGCAAATGATAAAAAATTGCATTCATTTACTATCTGTTCAAGGATCTCTGGTATACCTAAAGGCGACTAATCTACATAAAGAATAAATCTTACTATACTTACGAGTATGTAGAGTTTATAATATCCCACTACCATAAGATAGTAAGTATTCTACACTTGTAGATGATCAGTATAAATGATTAGTGATTTATAAAAGATAAAAATGTATATAAAAGATAAAAATTGAATCACACTAGGAGGTGCGTTACGGGTGCGCACTCAACACCTTCATTCACATCAACGAAAAGTAAAAGGTGTAGGTAAGCTACTGAAAACTAGAGATGAAACGGATAGTAGTTTGGCCAGATACCGGATATTCGTAAACAACAAGGCCGGAGCGACGGATATCCAGCTACTGAATATTTAGTTCTTTATCGCTTTACACGAAGTGATCAGTTTGGTTTATTGACTATTTTCAGAAGTTGATCTGGTATATGAAGCTAAACGGAGTCGCCCATTACCAAAAACTGCGGAAAAGGTTTCACACAATTTGCCAATAGTAAATTTTGAGTGGTAAACAAAATTTTATAAAGTGCGATTATAAGAATAAACGGTGCCCATAACTTATTTTGGTATGTCGAGACTAAAGAATCTGTTACTCGAGGACGGCGACACTGCGGCGGGTGTTTTGGTTGGAGACTCATTGCTTACCACATAAGGGATGGGTCTCGGATTAGAATAATCCGCCGGGTCTGCCGTTGTTGACAAATAGATTCCACAAAAAGAAAAAAAATGTTTAAAACAATATATAAATATATATATGTGTACATAAAGTTTATGTTATATATTGTTCACATCCTAAGACAGCAAAGCCACTCATAGTTTTACTTTTTCATCATGTAATAGAAGTGATTGTATAACGAGCGTTTCTCGCCATCAAACTATAAGGTTTGGCGAGCTAAAAATATGTTAAACTATTTTTAAATATGTATGAGATAAATAAATAAAAATATTGAGAATTTTTCATATTTTACTGTCCCGAATCCATCCGGATACTGAATTACTACCCGGTATCCGGTCAGATAGTCAAAACAAAGCTGGATAAGCCAGATACCGGATATCTATTTCATCTCTACTGAAAACAATCTCACGTTAAGAATATTTAGGTCTAATTCCTTCAATAATGACTTTAAACGTCACTTAGAACACCAATATAAACGCAGGTAATTAATAGCTATAAGAGTTATAGTTACAGCGTGGTAAACAACAGTGTTTAGGTGAAATCTACCAAATCTAATAAATATCTACCTTTGGTCAATCGTTATCTATCTAGTATTTTATAAAACGCTTAAGCCTCTAGACATGATGATAGACGTCTGGACTTAATACAGATAATCAGCAGTTTATTATAAAATCGATAAAATGTTTATAAATACGGTATTCTGCTCATTAGTCCCACCACCACTGCATGTGCTAGTGGCTGGCGTGGTGTGAACGGTGCACAGAACAAAATGGCCGATTCCCAGAAGAATCAGAATATAGAAGGCGAGCGAGATGTAGAGCTGGACACTATTCTCGTAGAAGAGATTGGCCAGTTTGGAAGATACCAATTGAGGACTTTCTTATTGTCTGTGGTTTTGGTGTTCTTCATCGCGTGGAGTGCCGTGGAATATGTGTTTACCACCTCTCGAATTACTACCAGGTACCTAAACGAAGTTCATATATTTTCTTTTCGTTTTTCGACGCGTGTTGAGCAAAGATTTAACATAACTTTCCAGATCTCTGTTGCCAATTGTTTTGGTTTTTCTGGATATTTTATTTACACTTCCAAGCTTACTAGCGTCTGTTTTCTGACAGGTCTACTGTCAGAAAGCAGACGCTCATCTAAATACGTCCTGTATTTGATTTAGCTTTGTTCAAAAAACAAAAAAAAACAAAGTACCTACAGATGGTACAGATTGCATAAATAAGGTACAGAAGGATTGACTTGAAGGACAAAATTGATCTCTTATTTTGCCTTTAATTTCAAGGTAAAATATAAAATTAAATAGTTAATATATTTTAATTCTAATTAATTATATCATTGATTATAATCATGCAGTCATTAATCAGATAGTGTCTGAAGTATTTTGCTGTTTATATCTGCTTAAACATTCGTTATTTTATTAATGTAATTCAATGCTGTGATAATTTAATTTAATTCAATAATGTTTGTATGGGTTAATAAATAAGTAACACAGATAATCACATTTAAATTGTGTCATTAAATTAAATAAATCTCAATACAGTAAAAAAAAATGGTAATCATAAATGCGAATAATAATCTTGTCAAATAATAATAATTATAATTTAAAATACTATTTAATTTATAAAACTTACAATTTAGATGATGGTCTTTAAACTCTTATACACATTTAAAATTTCATTATTGAATGAAATAAAGGTCAAAATAATAAAGAACAATAATAATCACAAATATCAATAATAATCATGTCAAAAAATAATAATAAAATTTAAAACTTTAAACAATTATATAGTCCGTTTGCATCTCTGTTACAATATTTTTTTTTATGAAATAATTTTCAGATTACGACACTATAATAAAACCCTTTGAAAAATTTCAAACCTTTCTTCACTTTCGTGTCTTCAATTCCAGATGCCTAATTCCAGAGTGTGAAAGTGAACCGACAGTTTTTCGTCCATACTGGCTGGCAAACGCGGTGCCTCAAGGTTCCAGTCAGGGCTCCTTCGACAACTGCGAACGTTTCACCAGCGTGAACGCGACGCTTCGAATCGTAGACAGCAACACTTGTCCAGCTACATTCTTCAACCGCGACGCACGTGTGCCCTGCGATGACTTCGTGTACGAGAACACACACTCCGTGGTTTACGATGTGAGTTGACAAAGATTTTTTTTTTATTATGGGCTTGCGTTTGACCTCTATCTCAACTTATGGTAAGTGATGATGTGGCCGACGGTGGAGCACGCTTGCCTAGAAGTAACCCATTCACTCCTGACTTAAAGATCCCTAGGTTGTAGCTATTAGGAAACACAGACTCAGACAGGGAGTTCCAGTTCCTTAGTTATATACCCAATGAATGTATTCCGAAAACGCTTCCCATAGGTGTGATGTCCACCATGTCATCATCATCATAATTTCAGCCGGAAGAAGTCCA
This sequence comes from Mythimna vitellina, assembly GCA_949316375.1. Lineage (NCBI taxonomy): Eukaryota > Metazoa > Arthropoda > Insecta > Lepidoptera > Noctuidae > Mythimna > Mythimna vitellina. The sequence continues at coordinate 24,071,444 of OX438693.1, forward strand.
CTGCTGGACATAGGCCGTGCTGTGCGTCTCGCATCCACCGCACTCCCGCGACTCTCACCGGGTCGTCGGTCCACCTTGTGAGAGGCCTTCCAACGCTGCGTTTTCCGGTGCGCGGTCGCCACTCTAGAACCTTTCGGCCCCATCGACCGTTCGTTCTATGAGCAATGTGCCCTGCCCACTGCCACTTTAGTTTGGCGATTCTTCGGGCTATGTTGGCGACCTTGGTTCTCCTGCGGATATCTTCATTCTTTATGCGATCACGCAATCCATCATGGTCCACCATGTACCGGTGGCGTAAAGCCGTACATCTATTGGTCCGATAATGGCAGTTATACCTAATTTTTATAGTTTCCCAATGGATGAAAGATTTCCATATGGAAGAAAATGAGATTTTGAATAATTCATATTCAACATCTCATCTTCTTTCCTATGCGAAAAAAGTTAATGCTGGAGTTTACCCTGGTTGTAAACTTACTCCAGATTTATGGGCCAAAAAGGTTGATGACATACGTAAATAAATCTTCACAGGTGCCATCCATTAAGGGAATTGGGTCTTAACATGACTTGTAAAAATGTCAGTCGTTCGAGCCAGAAGTCAGTTTAGGTCGTAAAATGGATCACTTTAAGAGCTCGTGGTTAAAGGATACAAACTTCATGAAGGCAGCTTGTCAATACATTTATGAAATCAAATATTATGATTTTATTTATTGACAAGTCACCATCGCGTTGTGAACTTTGTTCGTAAAAATGTTAATCATAAGATAAGTGACCGGCATATTTTTAATATTAGAAATAGGAACTAAAAAAAATTCGATTTAGATTGGCATACAGAACTATTTTAAAATTTTACGCGGTATATAGTACTGTGTAAAATTTTAAACTAAATTAATTACAACATTTTGTAGCAACTAAACTTTTTTTTCGTTTTATTAAATTTAAACGTGCTTAAAAGAAGCTTAGAGGAAGTTGGAAAGTGGCGCCAGTGACTGAAAAGTTGAAAGGGAATCGTTTGTCTTGGTATGGTCATTTAAAGAGGAGAGATGAAACGCATGTTACTAAAAGAGTTATGAGTATACATGTGGATGGATGGAGAGGGAGAGGGAGGCCAAAGAAAAGATGGATGGATTGTGTGAACAGTGATATGAAAGAAAAGGAAGTTATTGATAGTATGACGGTTGACAGAATAGAATGGAAGAAAAAAACGTGTTGCGCCGACCCCAAATAAGATGGGACAAGGGCAGGAAGATGATGATGATGAAATGTGCTTAAAACTCACAGTATTGACAAGCATCAGAATTAATATCGCCTTGCTCCACAGCCGTAGCCATTAAGTCTACTTGGTAGTTTTCGATTTCTGGCCGGGAAAACAGATTTTCATAAAAATCGAGCCTGACTCATTTAAATATTTTTTGCTCTTCGTTATACATAGTTTTGGTATTGGCCATCCAAGCCTACTGAAAAATATACCCTGTATATATGTAACTACATATACATGGAGGAATATATTTAGCTATTAGGTATGTTACAACCGTTTTGTGTCAATAAAGAATCTATAGATTGATTTTGTGATTCTTCATCGATGTATTTATTTTCGATATTTTGTTTAGTATGGCCTGGCATGCGAGGAATGGCGACGTTCCCTGATCGGCACCGTGCGCACCTTCGGTACTCTGACAGCGCTGCCCATCACCGGGTTCGTATCAGACCGATGGGGTCGCCGGGTCGCGCTCACCCTCAACGCATTCAACACAGCCTGGATCGGTCTCACGCGGTACTTTGCTGACACCTACATCGGTTTCATGATGTCCGAGTTCCTTGAAGCTACCTTCGGATCTGGAGGGTTTTCTTGCGTTTATATTTTGAGTGAGTAATTTCTCTTAATTATATTTTTACTTTTAATTGTGAGCAGTGGTGGCCGAGTTGTAGATCGTGGGTCCAAACCCAGCCAGGCGCATTACTTTGTGTAATTTATTTCATCACCACTGATCAAAACGGTTGAAAGAAAACATCGTAAGAAAATGGCATGTCCTAGAACCAAAAAATCGAAGACATGTGACATCCACCAACCCGCACTGGGTCCGCGTGGTGGATTACGGCCCATTCCCTCTCCTACAGAGGAGGCCTGAGTCCCAGCAGTGGGAACATTATAAGGTTGACTAAGCTATATTTTTACATTCATCATCAATTAACTTTTCTTGCTCCGCCCTGAGCAAGAGGGCGCGTCAGGTTTTTACTGACTAAGAGCCACCTATGTTCCTTCAGTTGCCTATTGCGTTCGAGAGCCGCAGTGACTCTTTCGAACATTCCCGAAGCCCTACTAGCTGACATGCGACCCCTTCAGTTTTGCTGACTTCTCTTTGGAACACAACACGCGGTCTACTCCGTCTTGGTCATTACCTGACGGCCGGACGGCAAGCCATCCAGATATACCGATGCAAAATTACAGTTTTAAGTACTAACACCTATGCCGCAGACGGACAAGGCCAATATATAAGATTGCTAGGACTACGGAACCGTAATATGGGTTTTATACAACTACAAAATTACAGTTTTAAGTACTAACACCTATGCCGCAGACGGACAAGGCCAATATATAAGATTGCTAGGACTACGGAACCGTAATATGGGTTTTATACAACTACAAAATTACAGTTTTAAGTACTAACACCTATGCCGCAGACGGACAAGGCCAATATATAAGATTGCTAGGACTACGGAACCGTAATATGGGTTTTATACAACTACAAAATTTAGCCGGTTAGGTGTAGTGTAGTCTCAACCAAGTCACCTTCCAAACAAAATCTAACAAAATCTTAATTGATTCATCCGTTAAGGAGCTACAATATTACAGATAGACATATTTTTTGTAGACGCAGACGCCTTAATACAGCTAATAAAAACAATTTGATACTGGTAGAATCTAGATAATATAACACTAAATCACTATGTCACTACAGTTTAACCAGATAAGTTGGATTTATGATAAATGAAATAAAAAATTACAATGTAATGCGAAAGTGCGCAAACAATAATACAAGGTGGTCAAATCGTCTTTTCAAATCGAATCAATTAATTAAATTAAATCAAATCGATTGCAGTTGTTTAGAAATAATTTTTGGGTTCCGTAGTCTCAACAACCTTATAGTTTCACCTTAACCGGTTTTTTTTTGGTGGGAAATTATCCAATGACATCTCTTGCCCTTAGGCGGAGCGGGTGGATGTGTCAAAATTTTACTGGCATTCTAGGGCCCCGGGTTTTCCTTTCACAAGCGAACCCATGGCTCCACTAGGCTTCGACCCTGCTAGGCCCCTACGGTTTTGCTGACATCTTCTTGAGGCGCGCGTGGAATTATACGCACCGCGTCGACAACTTGGGCTTGGTCCGGTCCTATTTCGCAGAAGGAGACCTTCTGCCACTTCTCCTCGCTCCGGAAAATGGCCTGTACCATGGACCGATGCAAGAGATCATTGCCGCCAATCGTCCCCACGAGGACACGGCGGTGCTGTGCCCAAGCGAGGCATACCTCTACCATATGCTCCACCGTATTCTCCGGGTGGTTCGCACAATGATGACACCCGGGCGTTTCTTCCGCACGAATCCGGTGCAGGAACCTCCCGAACTTACCATGTCCGTTTAGAACCTGCGTCATGCGGAAGGTGAGCACGCTTCGCGGAAAACCTTGACCACTTACATCTGTCCGCGGCTTAACTGTCCATAGTTCTCCGAAATTTTGTTTTGGAGTTTATTTATTTTTCAGTAATTGAATTTTAAATTAACCACTTGGATAGAAGATCGACCAAAAAAAATTAATATAATAATATAATATTCCACAATTACCACACAACGTCGTTTAGTCTCAAGCTAAGCAGAACTTGTATTATGAGTGCTAGACAACTGATAAACATACTTATATATTTCTAAATCATACATATTATTAGATAAATTACACCCAGACACAGAACAAATGATTGTGCTCATCACACAAACATTTGTACTGGGTGGGAATCGAACCCACGACCTCCGGCATAGCAGTCAGAGCCACTAACCACTAGACCAACAGGTCAGCCAATTACTCCATGATCGTATTAATGAATGTAAATAAGTCACATCACATGTGCAAATATTTATGATAATAATCAATACGTGATAAATTAGCTCATAAAATTCATAATCTGCGATTATTATGATAGCATTGTTTTGTTTTAAAGATCGCGTGCCGTCTATCAAGTAATTATCATTGTAATACCACGTGTCATACTCATGAATTTTGTATTATTCGCTTTTTAATTGAGAACTTGATACTCGTACAATAATCCATGTCAGATTTATGGATCAACATAGAATATTTTAAAAGAAATCGTATTTCATTTGGCAGCTTTTTTTTTATTGGGTCGGAAATTCATCTTATGACAAATCCTCTTGGGCGGGGCAGGAGATAGTGTCAGACTTTTACTGACTAAAAACCCACTCCTGTTCCTTCTTTGCCTTCGTCCCAGGGCCCCGGTTTTCGACGGATTTCAAACGAGGAAATTGAGATTAATGTAGAATAATGTAGATGCACGGTTTTTTTTTTTATTCTCGATAGGTTCGCGCTTGACCGCCATCTCACCTGATGGAAAGCGATGATGCGGTCGACGATGGAACGCGCTTACCTAGAAGTAACCTATTCACTCTTGACTTAAAGATTACCGGGGATTATGTTTAGAGTTCCGCACCCAAAGAGTAAACAGTAAACGCAGGATCCTATTACTAAGATACTGTCCGTCTGTCTGTCACCAGGTTGTATCTCATGAACCGTGATAGCTAGACAGTTGAAATTTTTAAAGATGATATATTTCTTCTTTTGCCTCTATAACAACAAATACTTATAAGAGCCGAATAAAATAAATATTTTAGTGGGACTTCCATACAGAAAACGTTTTTGTTCCGTTTTTTGCTCGATATTAATAGATATCTGGTGAAACTAAAAAAAGGGTTATAATAATATAGTGTCTAATGTTTTATAGTTAATGGTACGGAACCCTTCGTGAGCGGGTCCGACTCGCACTTAGCCAGTTTTTATTACCCGGGAGCTCCAGAAACAGGGTTATGTTGTATTTTAGCGTGTATATTTCTTTGGCATGCCCTAGAGGGCAAATATACACATATGCGTTCAGGCTCTAGCCTGAACGTCTTGTTGCATTGTAGCTTGAGAGGTGACGTTAGATTTATATATAAAGTGATACTGGGTATAAAAAAAATATATATAGATGACTTATGGACGGTTATTAGACGTTCGGACGGCGAGTTACCCATTGTTCTCCGGCCGCAAGCCCGCTCCTAAATTTGAATCTGCTATTACCATACTAACCAAAATTAATATTGTCACACAGTAATGGAGCTGGTTGGACCAAAGTTCCGAGTAGCCGCTGGAGCAGCGATGAACACTTGCTTCGCACTTGGACAAGTGACGCTGGGGCTGATCGCGTGGGGCGTACCCAACTGGAGAATGCTGACTCTAACTCTCTACATCCCACAGTTTCTCACCATCTCCTACTACTGGCTCATCAGTGAATCAGTACGTTGGTTAATGAGTAAAGGACGCTTCGAAGAAACTGAAGCTCTGCTCAGGAAAGTTGCAAACGTAAACAGAAAACGTATATCTGAGAAGTCACTTCGAGATTTAAGGCGAACAGCAGAGGAGAAATTGAGGATCAGTGCAGTGGAGGCAGAGAAGCAAGGAGGTGAACCCTGGCTGGTAGTCCAAGTGTTTCGACACAAGAAAATATTGATCCGTGTTCTCATCTCTCCCGTCTGGTGGGTCACCACCACCTTCATCTACTACGGCCTTTCGCTCAATGCTGTCAACATGTCTGGTAATAGATACTTGAACTTTGTGGCGGTGGCGGCTGTTGAAATTCCTGGTTTTTGGATTTCATACTTCTTGATGGACAAGATTGGTAGAAAGCCGGTCTTAACAGGAGCTTTCTGGTTATGCGCTGCGTGCCAAATTGGATACATATTTATTCCTTCAGGTTAGTATCATTTCATTATAAAATCCTAATTAGCCATTAGTTATCAAACAACATTTTATTTGTTTGTAATGGTAACAACCCCGACTACTGCTATCAAAACAGTGAAGGAAAAAAATGTGAGGAAACCGGAATGTTCCAGAAAGACGTGTGATATCCACCAATCCACATTGGGCTCAAGTGATGGCTTTCGACCCATTCCTTCTCCTAGAGAGGAGACATGCGTTCCCACAGACCAATTTAAAGCTGATTCTAGTGTTATATTTATTTTACTATAATATATTGATCAGCTTCTAGCCTAATTGAGTCCGGTTGACCTCCATAACCTAGTCACATGGTGCTTTCGTGTCTTTAAATAAAAAAAATTCTTTCTTTAGATTTATACGCACTATCACTGACGGTGTATCTGGTCGCAAAGATGGCGATTGCTATGGTGATGACAGCAGTGTACGTGTACACTGCGGAACTGTATCCTACAAAACATCGGCACAGCTTGTTCGCTTACTCTTCTATGATAGGAAGAATAGGCTCCATGGTTGCACCGCTCACGCCAGCATTTGTAAGTTATTTCTTTTTTTAGTTATTATTATTATGGATAGGCTCGCGTTTGACCACTATCTCTCCTACCCTCCTAGCCAAGTTACGATCGCTTCGTTGGCGTTGAACGCCTCGAGTAGGCCACGCCTCCGATTCCTTTGTTCTGACTATGTGACTGAGCGTTAAAATGACGTCAGAACGAAGGAATCGGAGGCGCAGCCCCCCTAGGGCTGATGTTAAGCGACGATGCGGTCGAAGATGGAACACGCTTGCTTTGAAGGAACCTATTCACTCTTGATTTAAATACCACTCGGTTGTAGCTATCAGGAAACACAGACTCAGACTCGGCAGAGAATTCCACTCCTTAAGCTTTACGCATAATAAATGTGTTTCCAAAACGCTTTGTATGTATGAACGTATGGGTGGATTTCCACCATGTACTGTTGGCGCAACGCCGTACGTTTAGTGGCCCGACGATAGACTCGCGCTTCTCGGCACCTGATGGTAAGCGGTCGACAATAGACCACGTTTGCCTAGAAGTAACCTATTCACTCGACTTAAAGATTTTGACTAAAAGATTCAGAGGTTGTAACTATCAGGAAACTACTCCTTAGCTGTATGCACAATTAATGTGTTCCTCAATATTATACTAGTCGTGTCGACAGTGTAGCTCTTGTTACATTGTTCGGGTTTAGCAAGGAAATTAACCATTTTATTGGCTTTTGTATAAATCAATGTAGAAGTGAAGGATGAAGATATCGATCTGATTCCTGCTCACGTTTTTAAGAATTTGTTAAAAAATTTAAGAAATAGAATCAGTGATGGATCCTTCGCTTTTTTCTGTCACAAAAAAAAGAAAGAACTTTTGTTTGCGACTCGTACAGAAACCCTACAACGAACCCTTAATGCGATCCATTTGACGACCTAAACTGAAATGTTGAAGGGATGGCGCTATGTAGGGTGTAAAGCTTCATCCCTCTGTCTCGCTCGAACGTCTGACCTTTTAACATGTCATGGTAAGGCCCCTAGACAAACCATAGAATATCACATAGACTAACATAAAAAAAAATAACAACAATGTAGTCTACATACTTACTATGTTCTGTTCTGCTGCGATCTTCCCATCCGATTATAATTCAGGTGTCTTTAAGGCTAGAGTGAATAGGCTCTTAATAAACTAGTGCGCCTCACCATCAACGATTGCATCACGTCTTACCATCAGGTGGGATCGCAGTCAAGCACTAGTTTATAACAATAAAAAAAAATGGTTTTTGTAGAAAACAGTACTTTATTTACTTACACGAATAATTTACATTTAAATAATGCTTAAGTCGACAGCGATGTGGAAGAGTTTTTTGACGCCATTTTTTAGTTTATTTTAGTTAGTTGTTATTAGCGTATGGTATTTATTATTATTTTTCTTATTTTACTGCAATTTTATTTGTTTGTTATTTAACACCAACTTCCGAAAGAAAAGGTATTTTGAAAGTGTTTTTTTTTTAAGTTTTTTAAGAAATAAAAAATCCGAGCGATGCCAAAAAGTCTTCAATCTCAGAATAACTAAAAACTATATTTCTTTTCTATTATAGGGTGCCCAATGGTTTGAGGAGTTACCATTCGTGCTATTCGCCACCTTTGCGCTATTGTCCGGTGCTCTGATCTTCCTAACACCGGAGACCCTCGGCCAATCCTTACCAGACACCTTCGAGCAAGCGGAACAGATGGGGACAAACAAGACGAATGAATGAACTTACAAAAGGAAGCATTTACCTAAAAATAGTTTAAGTTATGGAAAATCTCGTATTATTATATTTTGACTAAAGCAAAACGTGGCCTGTTTTTTTTAAAACCTGTGCTAAAATTCACTCTTATTTCTATTGAAATAAGCACTACCTTTGTGCTCTTCTATGTGTATTTTTTTCTTTTTAGTTTTAAATGTTTGTGTGTCCATAAATAAATAAATAAAATTAAGTAAGTAAGGTAGAAGAAAGGGGAGGTCTATACTCCGGGTTGGGTGATTCTGGGCTGAGAAAGTGATGACTCCTTCACACAATAGAGGATTTTAAATTAAATAAAAATCAAAGAGAATTTTTATTAATTTTAAAATCCAATTTCACGCAAACCTTGAAATTAATACAATAAGATAGCATTAAATGTTTGAAATGACTAGTATTTGGCGTAGGCAGTGACACTAAATTGGAAAGAAAGAAGGAAAGAAAAAGAAAGAAAGAAAAGAAAGAAGAATAAAAGAAACAAGAAAAGAGAGATGATTAAATAAAAGAAGAAGAAAGAAAAGAGAAGAAAAAGAAATGAAAGAGGGCAGAAAGGAGTATTGTGCGTACAATAAAGAATAAGAATAAAGAGTTTGTTTCTTTCTTTATTTCATTTGTCAACTTGAATGTTCGTGTTAATATAGTGTATGCCCTAAGATTTCCGGGATTTAAATAGATTTAATAATTAAATAAAGTTACGATTCTTAAATATAATCTGATCACTTATATTAAAAAAATTGACCAGTAAAATCAGTTTACTGGGATTCAGAAGGCTTATCCATGTTAAGATAACAGTCTCTAAATCCCGGGAACAGTTCTACCTGAGCCGACAACTAGATGTGACTATTGAATACGTTGCATTTATAGAATAGTGAAGACGCTCACAAGAAAGGATTAACTACAGAAGGAAAGTTCATAGAGACCTTTCATAGGAGAAAAGTAAATTACTCTAAGTGTAATCAGACTTGGTACGGATGCCCCCCAAGTTAAAGGGTAAAATTTACAAGTCCGTGATAAGACCTGTCATACTGTATGGATCAGAATGTTAGGCTGTGAAAAAGACGGATGAAAAAAGATTGTATGTAGCAGGGATGAGAATGTTGAGATGGATGTGTGGTATGACGAGAATGGATAAAGTGAGAAATGAATATATTAGAGGAAGTTTGAAAGTGGCACCAGTGACTGAAAAGTTGAAGAGGAATCGTTTGTCTTGGTATGGTCATGTAAAGAGGAGAGATGAAACACATGTTACTAAAAGAGTTATGAATATACATGTGGATGGGTGGAGAGGGAGAGGGGCCAAAATAAAGATGGATGGATTGTGTGAACAGTGATATGAAAGAAAAGGAAGTTAGTGATAGTATGACGGTTGACAGGATAGAATGGAAGAAAAACACGTGTTGCGCCGACCCCAAATAAGATGGGACAAGGGCAGGAAGATGATGATGTATTCAGACTTGGTGAATATACGCCATACTCGAGTGGCGCAGAAGATTGAAAGAAAAGAAAAAAAAATACTGACACAATGTGCGCGTACCGCTCACGGTACACATACATAGTTCAATCGCGAAGGGAGCTACGTGCGCACGAGCTGCGCGCGCGCTACACGCGTGCCTCACTCGAGCCTTACCGGAGCTGCACTAGAGCGATGTACCAAGCTTAGGCTATAATCACACGCGAGCAGCACGCGCAGAGTTCGAAGTGTTTTTTTTTTATTTGTTGACTTAAATTTCGTTTTTACAGTGTGTGTAAAATAAAATATTTTTCTTTCTTCTTTCTTTTCTTAAATTCGTCACTAACAGGCGTGCACAGCACTTATACAATCAATAATAAACAAATTTGTGATCACAAAAATAATAGATTAAATTACATTAAAACAAACTAAAAATTGCATTGGAATAACATAAAATATTATAATTATTATAGAGTTCTTCGGAAAGGCTATTTTAAAGAGTGGGCACCAGAAAAAAGTAGTTGCCCAACTGTGGGCTTAGTCAAGCAATTGACGATACCTGAGACTGACTTTTGTAGAACTTTTTTATGCGTAATAAACGATGATCGACGAGAATAAAACACGTGTCTTGAATAAATGCGACATAAAACTACAAGAATATGAAATTCAACATCAAATCTCCGTCATAATAAAGGAACGTAGAATCACGTAATAGTAATGTCGTCATAAATCATAAGAAAGAACACGTACACGTAGTTTGTGACCCGAATTTCAATTCATAACGTTCACGTTTCATGTCAAACTGTATTAGTGGGTATTATCTACTAAAATATTTACGATTTGTTTATTAGTCTTTTGACTACTGAATGTGCGAGAAAATCATGGTCTTGTTTTTAACCCCCGATGGAAAAGAGGGGTGTTATTTGAAAACGGGTTGGGTCATTTTTATGCTTATTTTTTTAATTATTTATAAATACTTCATGCAACACAAAAGTACAAAGGCGGATTTAATGCCTTAGGCATTCTCTACGAGTCAACCTAGGGTGGTGAAGAGAAAATGCGGCAGGTTCTTAAAAATACAAAAGAATATTAAGAAAATAAGAGTTTAAAAGTATATATGTATTTAGAAATATATAATTATGTTTATCAGTTGTCTAGTACTCATAACACAAGCTCTGCTTAACATGGGACTAGACGGCGTTGTGTGATAGTTGTGGAATATTGTTATTATTATTTTGAAAAAACGTTGATTATTGCTTAGCTCTCTAGCCAGTTTTTAGCTACATTAACGGGTCAAGCCAAGTCAATGTAGCGTGTGTGTAGTTGGTGTAAAGGGGATGTTATGAGGAGAAATTTCATTTTCCTCTATCTGCATGAACTTTCTTACTATTCTGCAGGTATTCAAAATTGCAGCTTTTTGGAGTGATATGTAGATTGAATCTTTCAGGTCTATTAATTTGAGGCTATTGTGAAGATGGTTGGGTATAACCCCTGTAGTGGAAATAACTATAGGTACGACATATACTTTTTCTTGTCTCCAGATTCTTGTTACTTCTTCTTTAAGTTCTGCATATTTACTTAATTTTTCTCCTATTGTCTTTTGCAAATTATGCGTGTTGGGGACTGCAATATCTATCAGGTATGTAACTCTATTAATTTTATCTTGGAGAATGATATCTGGTCTATTGTAGTGAACAGTCCTGTCGGTTAGAATGGCGCGGTCGTAGTAGAGTTTATGTGTAGTATTTTCTAAAACAGTTTGTGGGAGATAATTGTAATAAGGAGTCATTATATCTTGGTCTTGTATGAGCTTATGTTTGGTTGCTAATTTTTGATGAATGATGTTTGCCACCTGATTGTGTCTATGAGTATAGTCAGTCCGTGTGAGCGTTGTACATGCACCTGTAATATGTTGTATGGTCTCTGGTTGACTGTGACACTTACGGCATTTATCATTCGATATTGTGGGGTCTTTGATTATGAATTTCCTGTAGTTTTTAGTATTTATAACTTTATCTTGAATTGCTATAATAAACCCTTCGGTTTCCGGAAATAAACTACCTACCTTAAGCCATTTATTTGAAGCTATTGTATCTATGTGGGGTTGTTCTAGATCATGGGGGTGTCGTCCATGTAACACTTTCTTTTTCCACTCTTCTAATTTTTGTTTCTGTGAGTCATTATTAATATTGTAGGTTGTGTTCATATCGTTTAGGTAAAGTGGGGTGTGGTTAATATCGTTAGTGACTATGGCTTTATGCATGGCACTTGTTTGAGATTTTGTGTGAAAGAATGTTTTTAATCTAGCAATTTGTTTCTGCCAAAGGTGATGGATGTCTATTAGGCCTCTCCCTCCGTGTTGCCGTTTGATAGTCAATCTTTCTATTGCAGATTTAGGGTGCAGGTTATTGTGTTTAGTAAGCGTGGTGCGTGTTGTTCTTTCTATTTGTTGGATGTCAGTTTTTGACCACTTGATCACTCCAAATGAATATGTTAGTATTGGTATCGCATAGGTGTTCAATGCCTTTATTAAATTCTTTCCTAAGAGTTGAGTTTTACATACTGCGATCACTCTCCGCTTATATTCAGTATTCAATATGTGTTTAATCGAGGTATGATCTAAACCTTTGAGTTGCCTGTATCCTAGATATTTATATAAATCTGTTGGTTCCATCGCTGTAATTGTTTCAGTGTTATTAATTGCGTAGTCACCAGGTTTAATTTTGCCTTTTATTATGTGTACCGTTTTGCATTTGTCTAGTCCGAATTCCATTTTGATATCCTTACTAAATTCCGTAGTAACTTCTATTAATTTTTTCATCTCTTTTTCAGTTTTTCCGTATAATTTAATGTCGTCCATATAGATAAGGTGAGAGATAGTGGTTAGTTCTGTTGTGTGTTTAAGGCTATATCCAGCCTGGGTGCGCTGCAGTAAGTGAGATAGGGGGTTTAAAGCGAGGCAAAACCATAGAGGGCTCAGGGAATCTCCCTGATAAATGCCTTTTCTTATGGCTATTTGTCGCGTTGTTATAATTTTGTCGCGGCAAGTTAACTGCAGTTTAGTTTTCCATCTAGACATGATATTTTGCAAAAAGCCTACGATTTTTGAATTTATTTTGTATATCTGTAATATTTGGATTAACCAGGAATGTGGAATACTATCAAAAGCTTTTTTGTAGTCTATGTAGGTGCAGTGTAAATTTCTATTTTTTGTGTGTGCATGTTTGTGTATGACTGAATCTATAACTAATTGTTCCTTGCACCCCATGTGACCTCGTCTGCACCCTTTTTGCTCTTCCGCTATTATGTTGTGTTGTTCTAAGTGTTTATTTATTTTCGTTGTAATGGCTGACGTTAGGATCTTATAAATTGTGGGTAGGCATGTAATTGGTCTGTATTGAGAAGGTTGTGGTGAGTATTTGGTTTTCGGCAACATATATGTTATTCCTGTAGCAATAAACTCAGGTATATTTTGTTTCCCTAGAACAATGTCAGTTAAATTTTATCTATACCTGGGGATTTCCAGTTGTGTAACCTTGCTGTAATATTATTTATGTCAGACTCAGTAAACTCGACGAACTCCATTTCCTCTAATGAACTCCATCTAGTATTTTCGTCTGTTATCCAATTTGATTTATCATTATGTTGTACTCGCTCTTCCCATATACCAGACCAAAATGTTTCGAGTTGTTCTACTGTGGGTAGGTGGGTAGGTACAGAATCCTCAAGTATTGTGCCAGTTTGTGGCTTAGCTTGTAAATTTCTATAAAAGTTCTTTTCGTTCATAGCAAATAAGAAGTTGTCATTTTTACGCTCCTGTGCTTTCTTGTATCTTCTTAACCTGTGAACTTTAAGTGCTAATTTCTGTTTCAAAGTATCTAAAAATTCTTCCGATTTCCTATTTTCATCTTCGTGTCTAGTATGAATAGTCATGTTCTTAAATATTGCTTCTACTCTCTTAACTACCTTGTTTGATCTATTGTTATTAATATATTGGGTTAGTCTACCACAATCTGCTCTAAGTTTGTCTATATCTTTTTCAAGTCTCTGCTGCCAAGCTGGTTTATTATTATTTTTTGGCCTCATATTTACTGTATGTTCTGTGATCTTATAATTAAGTTCTTTGGAAATAACTAATGCTGTGCAATATACCAGAGTGTGAACGTCTATTAGTTGGGTTTCTTCGCTAATATATTGGTAGAGAATACTTTTATTAAATAAACAAACAAGCCGGTTTAGTTTCAGTGTGTATCTAAGTTTGGGTAGCTTTGGTCGAGCTGCCGGATCCATTCCGGAAAATTGAGTAAGAGCTGTTTTAAATTTATCGTGTATTTCTTGTATATGCGAATCTATGAGATGATTTTGATCGATATTTTCAAGGATCTCAACGTCATTTTCTAACGTTAAAGCAATACTTTCGGTCTGCGTAGATGTATGTATGCTTTGTGAATATGTTTGTGACTGATAGAATATTTGAGATTGTGTATTAGAATCTAAATGAGCGTGCAATTGTAAATCTGGTAAAATATTTTCCGTTGTGTTTTGTGTTACCTCGAAATCAATAGTGTTTTCATTACTTTCTGCTTCTACTTGTAATCGCATTCGAATTTCTTCTCTTAATTGATCTATTAGATCTTGTGACAGAAGTTTATTCCTAACTATTGTTCTGCGTTGGTCTGAAACCCTTTGTTCTGTAACAGTAACCTCTGGGTATTGGCGTGTAAAAAGTTCATGCAGTCGTTGTCTGTAGGTTGTCATATCGGTCTCTAATTTAGTGATATACAAGTAAGTTCGCATGATAAATAGGTTTACTTCTTTGCTCCATCTCATGCGAACTCTTGCTTTGCCCGCCTTGGTGGACACGGGTAAGAAGGTAGATACCTCCCGCGCAACATTCAAGGCCGAGGTGGGTCGAATTGTATTAAAATTAGTACTGGGGGGTGGTGACGATGGTATGAATGGTGTTGATCTTCCAGAAGGTGCATACGATACTGTACTAGGACTGTACGGTTCTACAGGGGTGTTTGTCCTGTACGTCAGTCTGTCACCATCGTCAGTGATTTCGGCTGTAGCATCTTTGTCGGTGGGAGCCCGCCTGCTCAACTCCTCACCGCTGACGGTTCGCATGCTGTGACACCCAGCGTCAGCTCCAGGTGCGCCCCGGCGATCACCCCCGGGCAGCGGTCCTATACGTTTTCTTTTTGAACGTGTCTCCATGTTGAATGGGTTTCCAGAGCCACGTTAGCCACGCCAGTAATTTCTCATTCGTGTGTCCGCCCCCTACGTGATTAGATGGTCAATCAGGACGTGTGGTTGTTTAGGGGGCTTATTATTATTATTATTTTTATTATTATTATTTTCTTTATTCACTTTAAACACATATTAATTACATTTTTAAATATTTTTCTTAAACAAAAAGATACAAAAAAAAAACATTTAAAAATATAAAAAATAGTACCCCACCGGTATCGGGAACAGGGTCCAAGCTACCGGCGGTCAGGGCTCCAGAGAAAGGAACCTCCTAACAATACGAGCCGTGTCCAGGAGTACCGCTTTCTGAATCAAGCCCTTGATCCAGCCGCCTAACGCGAGCCTCCTAAGGTGTTGGTCGAGGCTCTTGGCTATTAAGCCATTGCCCGACACGACTATCGGTACAATGATCGCTGAGTCCACATCCCACATGTCGACAACCTCGCGAGCCAAGTCAATATATTTAATTTGTTTATCTTTCTCGGCTTTCACGAGGTTCTCGTCATGTGGAACGGAAATGTCAACAATCATTGCACGCCTCTCGTTTCGGTCCACCACCACTATATCAGGCTTATTGGCTACAATATTCCTGTCAGTGATGATGGACCTATCCCAGTACAAAGTGATATGACCATTATCAAGAACTGGGTCGGGCTCATACCTGTAGTACGGCACTTCCGATTCCACAAGAGAGTATTTCAGAGCAAGTTGCTGATGGATAATTCTGGCTACTAGGTTGTGCCTATGCAAGTACTCTCCGTTAGCTAGACGAGAACAACCAGAGATTATGTGACGAATTGATTCTCCCGGACGGTGACATGCCCGACAGATGTCAACCGTGCCGTCCTTCACAATAAATCTCCGGTAGTTATTCGTCATGATAACTTCGTCCATAATTGCACAGACAAAACCTTCGGTTTCCCCAAAGAGGTCACCGAAACGCAGCCAGGCTACGGACGCCAATTGGTCTACATCGGGCCCGTGAAGGGCCCGGAAAAAGCGTCCGTGAAGTTCCTTGCTCTGCCATACTTCCCTGCGATCGTTAGTGTCAAGCACTGCCGGTTTGCGCCAGTTCTCGTTAGCCAGGGAGAGCGGGGTGAGTCCCTTGTCCACTGCCACTACATCTCGATGCATACCCACGTCGGCAGCTAGGAAATATTCCCTGAGACTGCATACCTCACGATTGTGTAGGGTCTTAGCATTTAAGAAACCTCGACCCCCACACTTCCGCGGGATATACAGTCTCATCACCGACGATCGTGGGTGGTGCATTCGGTATGCAGTCAGCAGTGTACGGACCCGCCTATCCAGGGCGTCAAGTTCCGTTTGAGTCCATTTGAGTACGCCGAAAGAGTACATCAATACCGGCATGACCCAACCGTTGAAGGCGCGCACCTTGTTTCCACCTGAAAGAAGGCTACTGAATACCTTCTTCAAGCGTCCAAAGAAACGCTCCTTCAACAACTGCTTCATGTCCGTGATATTGATGCCTAGGCCTTCCGACATACCCAAATACTTATAGGTTTTGGTTGGAGAGAGGGATCTCAGGATTATGGAATCTGTGAGTTGAGTACCCACTGATTCCACAACCTCCCCTCGCTTTACATGCATGACCGCACATTTGTCCACACCAAACTCCATCCTGATGGCACTACTGAAGGTTTCAGTTACCTTCAGTAGCTCCATCAGTTGCAGATTGTTGGGGGCAAAAAGTTTCAGGTCATCCATGTAAAGTAGGTGAGATATTACCTGACCACCTCTCTTCAATCGATAGCCTAGACCTGAATTCTCCAGCAGTGTGCTTAGAGGATTCAAGGCTAGGCAAAACCAAAGCGGACTCAAACTATCACCCTGGAATATACCTCGCTTGATCCTTACAGGTTCGGTATTCCTCTGGATATGTCGACATCCTGGATAGTGGAGGACCGTACTCCATTGCCTCATACACGACATCAGGAAGGTGCGTAGTGATGCATCAATTTTATACAATTCCAGCACCCTCATGAGCCATGTATGAGAAACAGAGTCATAGGCCTTCTTATAGTCTATCCAACATGTCGACAGATCCTTTCGGGAACGTCGAACCTGTTGGCTGATGGTCATATCAATGAGGAGCAGCTCCTTAGTACCTAGGGACCCGTTCCTACATCCATTCTGAGAAGGTGACATGATAAAATTTTTGTCAATATGACTATTAATTTTGCTTCTCAGTATGGATGTAAGAACTTTATAGACCGTCGGCAAACACGTGATCGGTCTATAATTTTTAGGTTCCGCAGTACTACCTGACTTATGGAGCAGGTGGGTTATTCCTGTTGTTAGGAACTGGGGCAGCGACCCTGACTCTAAGGCAGACTGAAACTGATATGCCAAGCGAGCGTGTGATCTTGTAAACCACTTAATCCAGAAATTGTGCAGCCCATCCAGCCCTGGAGATTTCCAGTTTGGCAACGGACGGACTGCACGAGCTACATCATGGGGGCTGATGTTAATTGCCCCCATTTGTGGTATTGGATCACACGCACGCTCGACCTCCCGAGTCCAGTCACCCTCGGTGTGACTGACAGGCTCCGACCAGATGCTGCGCCAGAATGAACTCATGGCGTCATCATCGGGGAGGCGCGCGTCAGTCACACCTTGGTCCGGTCGCTCCCAATCCCTATAAACCCACCTTTCATTACTCCGGAATGTGCGATTCTGGGTGTATCGCTCCACCCGCCGCTTATACCTGCGGATACGGTTTGCCCATGCATACACCTTCTGCTTCAGGAAGTCGATGCGCTCTGTGACACGGGATATATAGTCTCGGGAGCTGATGTCAGTCCCCGAAAACGCCCGCCTCACAAAGCGCATCACTCTTGGGCGATTGTTGCCCTCCCTGAAGCAGATGAGTTTGCCGATGATTGCTCTGGCCTCACCAATACGACGCTCGATCCTGCACTGCCAAGCCGGCACGGCTGGTTTTGGTCGTGTAGCTACGTCACAGTTTGGAAACTTGACGTGAGCTACACGACATGCTGCTACAGCCGCGCAGTACATTATCGAGTGTGTATCAGTGAGATCTTCACAGTTGTCAAAATAGTTTGACAACTGAAAATCCAGAGCAGCCACCAGCGCCTTATTCTTATTATGCATGGGCAAACGAGGTAAACGTGGCCTAAGTTCGAGCGGCATGTTGCGATACTCCCGAATAGCACACTCCAAAGCACTCCTCAATTCGTTGTTGCACTGGGTACTTACTTGTGTAACCATGTCAGTAATCTCTTCATCAGCGTGGTTTGAAAGATGGTTGGACGGTGATACCTGTGAGTTTACCACCGCCTGCGACGAAGAGGTAATGGCATGGCTACCCATTTCCGTTCGGAGGCGATCAAGTACAGTATCGTCCAACATATGATTACGCTGGATGACCCGCACCTGATCCGACAGTCGTTGGGCCGAAACGTTGACGGCTGGCTCAAGCACCTGAAACAAAGAGAGCATCCGAACACGGTACGCGGTCAGGTTGTTTCCTCCCTCTGTAGCCCCAAAGTATGCGCGCATGACATTTTCATTAATTGATTGTGTCCAACGCATGCGCTGCACACTTCCACCGGCAGCGGGAACCCTATCAGAGACCGGTGGGCCTCGAGGTTCCAAACTGGCCGGAGGTCGGCCTCTTCCCCGTCGACGCGCAGGTGGTGGTGTCGTCGGGGGCGAGAAGTATTCGTCGCTAGAGCTCGACGCAACTGCAGCAACCGGAATCACTGAACTCACGGCTGGCGCAGGTCCCGGCGGCTGCGAGGCGGAGCTGAGCGACGAACCCGAAGATGTTGGGTGTGTGTTCGCTTCTTTTGCCCGGCTTCTAGTCAGCATATTAGTTTGACATATTTCGTTCCATCATTGTACATTTTTTCGTGGTCGTCATTTTTATTTTCGAATGTTATTGCATTATGAAAACGTATTTTTCGTTGTTTTCTCGAGTATTATTTGCACTGTTGTTATGAATTTATACATATTTTAAATAGAATTGAAAAAATATCGGAAAAAATATGTGTGTCAGCTTGACAGGCGGGCCACAGATTATTATTATTATTATTATTATATATATATACAAATAAACATACATATACAATTTAAAATAATATATACATATACATTTTTCGCGTTTTTTTTATTGATTTCTCTAAAATTCACTAATAAAAACACAGTTCGAAGGCGGCCTTAAAATATAGTTTAGCAGTCAAACTTTTTTTTAAGTGTGATGTCATCTAATGATTTCTCCTACTATAGTCCAGTGCCCTATAGGGCAGAGCAAGAAGGTATGCCAAACTTTTACTTAATAAAATCATACCTATATTCCTTAAGTTTCAATTTTCTCTCGCTCGCTGACAGATGGACAAACAGACGGATAGACGGAGGTTTAGTAATAGGGTCCCATTAGCACCTTTCATACCTGAATGGTACCGGAACTCTAAAAAAGAAAAGTGGACTGAAATAAAATAAATTCACAATCTCCAATCAGTCACGCTATATGTGCCCCATGCATGCCATGTAAAATATTGTGATTTTAATCACGTATTAATTACATTTATATCGCTAAGTACCCAATAAGGCACAGCTTTATGGGCACGAGAAGGAGCTATAACTTCATTTCCGCTTAGCTCGGTTTATATGTGTTGCCTTATAAATAGTCCGATCAATTAAGACGTCCGAGATTACAAAAATTCGCACCCAGTTGAAAATTTGTAGGATTATTCAAAACACCATCGTAAATTAAATATAAAAGTCCTCATCGATCCGACACCTGGAAAAAAAATACTAGAGTCAAAGGTCACAAAAACGAGGTTTTCGCGATTTTCAGCGAAACGGTAAGTTTTATCATAAAATTAGCTCAGACAAAAATGTCTCAATACTTTTTTTTCCTAAGAGCCACCCGTTTTTGAAATATAATGATTAAAAAAGTTGAAAGAGGTAATCTTTATAATATGCACACGTTTCACGCCACCTTTGAGGTAATGTACTTAGCGCGTTTTTAGGGTTCCGTACCTCAAATTTTCTCATTTATGAAGCTGCACTGTTCCTTATTGTTGTAAGTTATACATTTTTTTACTATCACGCAGGTAAAGTCGCTGTCAGTAGCTAGTAAAAGATAAAACAATAAAGTCTAATAACATTTTTGTCTAGAAACATAAATGACATTCAAAAATTATTCCTACGGATCTATTTTTCCTAAACCTATCTCAACTGTCAGTCGCTCGGAAGTTTCACTATTCAGTCGAAAACTTTGAGACCGAATTAAAAACTATACCCTGTCAACGAAAAACAAACTCTATGTCAATTTACTACGATTAAATTTGGATAATTTCGATTAGAGGTTAAAGGTTCGGTATTATTCCGTTGAGTGAGCCATATTCGAAGCGATTTTACATAGCTCTGTGACTTGAAGTCCTCGGGACGTTTGACTAATAACAAAAGGGACACACGTGGGCGTAATAAGGTAAAACTTCTAGCAAAGTCGCTCTGTTTTTGTGAAAATATATGAACAAATTTTTTGAACGGGTCAGCCCCCCTTGTCAAGTTACAATCATTTCGTTCGTGTTCTGACCACGTGACTGTGCGTTGAGATGACGTCAGAACAAAGGAATCGGAGGCGTGGCCTACTCGAGGCGTTCGGCGCGAACGATCTTATCTTGTATTGGGCTGGCCCTTGGCCAGTGCACTTCGACCCTTCTGGATCTTTTGTGCTGGCGAACGATACGGTTGTAACTTGGCTAGGGAGGCAGTGGATGTCTGAATAACGTAACACAAAACTAAAATATAAAAAGCAATATTGCAGAAATAATAAAATGCAAATAAATAAATGAATAACTAATTTTAAAACGGTTATATTTATTTATTTATTAACAAATACTTGTACAACGTTACGGAGGATGTCCAAGGCGTTGTACAATAGAAACTTACAAACGAAAAAAAAAAAAAATTAAATAAACCTTATCAACCCAATAACAAATCAATACACATTGAAGATAATAAAAAATAAAAAAAAACTATAGGTAAAACATGTAATGTAATAAACGCATGTCTTAAACGTAGTATGTTCAGAATCGGATAATTAATCAAGTTAAGCTCTTTTAAAAATATGTAATTGATTTATCTTAAAATTATCAATAATTATTTAAGGATGAACAAAAATCTAAGATAAGATTATTGTTTAATTTTGATTGCGTCACTAGGGTGTTGGTGTGTGAGTGCGTAAATACCAATACCGATGTGCTACCAATGTAGTGCGTCGATGACTCAATGCCCTTATTATTTGCTTCCTATTAGAATAACTAATTTCTTTAAAAAAATCTCTTAAATATGCATTTAAGTATAATTTCAATTTTTGAAAAAAAAAATAGTTACAATTAATTAAATTGTAACTTAATTTTCATTAACATGGTAGCATGTTTTAGGATAGATGCACAGGTACCGGGAATTTATAGACACATTATTTGACACAATTTAAGTGCTGCAACACTTACACTCACAACATTAAATAAAACATTTAATAAAAAAAGAAACAAACAAGATGAATTGAATTTTATTGAATAAACAAACAAAAAAAATAATTAAAGTTATGGCAGTACCTACTTATTACACAAAAACCTATAGTAGCATATAATAAAAAAAATGATAAATTCATTACAAAAATACATTTTTGTCAAATTCAATTAAACTGTAATGAATTAAAATTAGAATATATTAAAGGCATGCGGTTGAGTCTAATTGAAATACAATTAAATTAAATGGCGTAAACTTTTACACTTGCACATAATTGGAATTGGTATGTCAAGATGGTTTTCTTAAACTTTTACTTTTTGTCACGTAGAATGTCAATAGAGCATGGCATAGCATAGTCGGCCTTATAATGTTCCCACTGTTGGGACTCAGGCCTTCTCTCTAGCAGAGGGCCATAATCCACCTAGCGAGCCCAGTGCGGGTTGCTGAATGTCACATGTCTTCGAATTTTTGGTTCTAGGACATGCCGGTTTCCTCACGATGTTTTCCTTTACCATTTTGAGAGCAGTGGTGATGAAATAATTACACAAAGTAAGGCGCCTAGCTGAGTTTGAACCCGTGACCTACAACTCGTTAGTCGGGGCCGTTACCACTCGGCCACGACTGCTCTCAATTCACACACTCTGTTTACAGGGGAGAATCTAACGAATCTTGAAGTTGGTTTTAGATAAAAATAGTAACCTTTGTAGGTATAGACACATTATCATCTTCCTGCCCTTGTCCCATCTTATTTGGGGTCGGCGCAACACGTTTTTTTCTTCCATTCTATCCTGTCAACCGTCATACTGTCACTAACTTCCTTTTTTTTCATATCACTGTTCACACAATCCACCCATCTTTTCTTTGGCCTCCCTCTCCCTCTCCACCCATCCACATGTATATTCATAACTCTTTTAGTAACATGTGTAGGTATAGACATAATTGGAGAAATAAGTTTGAAAAACTATTGCAATTTTAAAATTGCAAAGATAAATATTTTCTTAGAAAATATTAGAAGAATACACCTGCGTTACTCCCCAGGTTGATATTTATATCTCGGAGAAACGTTTATAGTGAAAAATAGAAATACTAGTTGTCGAGACGATGGAAATAAATCGACAATACAGTCTTGACTATAAAGTATCTTTTGAAGAAGCATCTCTATTGTTGATTTATACAAATGTTGTGAGGTTTAACAAATGTTTATTTATGACTCGTACCTATTAGAATTGTCATTTTTTTTATTAGAAGATCATGTGGTACAATGAGACGATAAAAACTCTTCATAACTTTTTTTCGTTTTTTGACAGCATTAATTTTATTAAATTCAATAAAACACTTAAATAATTAAAACTATAATACACTACAGGCAAAAACTACTAGTTAAAATATGGCATCATAAAATTCCTCCTCATCGCTGTCGACTGGAAGTGTGCCCAAAAAACTGGCGGCATTGCCACGTTGTATGGCACTGCTTAATCTCTGATCGAGGTAAAAGCCAGCCCTTGGGTCACGCGAAGTTTTAACTAAACGTTTGGATAATTCTTTAAAAAGCGTATGAGCACTCGGACCCCACGGCCCAAGAGTTTCAACCCCAAACGGCTAAAAAAATATAAATGCCGACGAGGTTGTTATATTTCCGCCACTTTAGGTTCTCCGCAGCCGCAGCGGCAGCACCAGCACAGCACGAAGATCTAGGAAGATGGGATGGCGCAAGAGTGTCGACACTGGTAGCATCCCACACTAAAAGCCTAACCATCTTCCACGGAAATAAAGACATACCGTCCAGTGTCTTACCATTTCCTTTCTCACCTAGTACCTTCCCTGGGGCACCAAGGGGGAGCTCCACAAGCACACAGGTATTCAAAGCACATGAGACGCTACTAAAAACTTTTCATTGCTTTGAGGCGTGTGTGGAATACAACGCACTTTATTGCTCGCCGTCCGCAAGCCTGCGCGAATCCTGTAGGCTACATGTATGATGACTGCAGGCATGAAACCTTCAAACAATGAGCGTTACTGCAGCTGCATGCTGCTATGGACGGTGTCACCAAGGTTGGCCAAAAATGCGATGGCTACATGACTGAAAAGCTGGTTCTAGGTGATGCAAGAAAAGAGTGTCTGGCAGGCGCAGGATACGGGACAGGTCTTTACCAACCATTGGGG
Organism: Mythimna vitellina; assembly: GCA_949316375.1. Classification (NCBI taxonomy): domain Eukaryota; kingdom Metazoa; phylum Arthropoda; class Insecta; order Lepidoptera; family Noctuidae; genus Mythimna; species Mythimna vitellina. The sequence goes on from OX438693.1 coordinate 24,095,156, forward strand.
CCACAATTAAGTCTTACAATAGATTGATTATTTTTATTCTTATGGGCAGGAAAAAGTCCTGAAACTCGAAGTTGCGCAAAAAAATATACGAATTTTACTCGTCAACCTACTTTGTTAAATTTTCAGTATATATTTCGTAATGAAGTGGCCTGCAGGCACCAAACTTAAGTTATAACAGTCCTTGAACTTTTGTAGGTTTTTCCAGACCTTCATTCCGTTTAAACAGTTTCTACAACTTTAGCAGGTCCAGAATATCATCCCGTATGTTTAACTGTTCCAAAAACGTAATTACGTATTGGAACGTGGCATAACCGCAACGGTCCGCAGCGGTTCGCAACGATCCTCGCTAGTCCGCAACGAACCGCCACGCATTTATTCAAGGCCTTCATGGGTCAGGTAGATCCTACGAAACAATTAATTTGCATATTTTTCTTTTAACCATATTAATTTATTTGGGAGGGTTAATTAAAGGATTAAGCTTGGCTTACTTAATTTTTTGTTGGGTGATGGAATATTTTAATTATTAGATACTTAAACGTTTTTCGGGGTAAAAGTTTTTTTTTTCAAAACTCATGTTACTTAGATATAGATAGCGGCACGAATCTTGAGCGCTCAGCGAAAGAGCGGGAATCGCTTTGCACATCGTACAAATCGGCGAGCCAATCACTGTACAAGGATTGCACTCCCCGCCCCCGCATCTCTTTTCATACCACTAAAGAGACCCGATATTCCACTTCTGCGTGCTTCTGCGCAAGTTGAACTGTAGAAGTCAGCGCTCAAGATACGTGTGGGTATCTGTACGTGTTTTAGGTGTCAGCAACAATTGATTTGTAGAATCGATGTAATGTGTTTTTTTAAGGACATATCAAGCATGCAATCAAACACGATCGATTCGTTCCGTCACCGCCGCTCGCCATACAAACAGCATTATCAGAAAAAGTATTTTACATTTTCAGCCAGCCAAATCACATTTTTCATCACACTTACTTCACATTATCTTTAGTCATTTTTTGTTATTGATAGATAGCCTTCACTTCAATATCGCTATAAATTATAAAAACTTTTTACAAAAAGAATAAAATACAACCGACTTCAAACAAAAAAAAAAAACACTAAAAAGTGCAAAATAACTTTAATTTCGGAAGTAGAATACTATTACAGAAACACCTACTTGTTTGAAGAAAGTGAAGATTTACACATTAAAAAGTACCCCGCAGTCAAACTTAAAGTCATCGCGTATAAAGCAAAGCAATTTTACTTATTACGATAATTCTGCTGTAATTCTATGAGGAGTTTCGTTCCATATCTTCGAAGTTCATCACCAGATCATAAAAACATTTCTATTGAATCAACTCGGAAGTCTTTTAATCAAAAAAATAATTTTCAAAACCGATCCATAATTGACCGAGAAATCGATGAAAATACAAAAAAAAAATATACATACAGTCGAACATAGAACCTCCTTCTTTTGAAGTCGGTGAGTGAAAAAACCAAGTCCTTCGCCGCGTTTGTATATGTATTAAAAAAAATTATATTATAGATAAATTAAAAAAAATAGTAATCGAAAATACTGCCTAAATACTTTTTGAGATACAACAATGGAAGCTACAAGCTGATACGAGCCTACGACAAAAAAAAATGATGTAGGCATAATATTATGCTCTGCTTTCCATGCAAAACAATAAAAAAGAAAAGAAAGAAAGAAAAAGAGTTTATTCACGTCAAACATGGCGCATACCTTAAAAATAAAAACAAAGCTATAAAGCAAGGTTAGATCGCTAGTATATATGTATGTAAAAACTTTCTAACTATATAAATAGGTATATCACTGCTTAGCAGATTCAAAATTCAAATTTTCTACAGATAATTTAAATTTAAAATCTGCGAATCAGTTTTTAGCCTATTCATAATGTATGAGAGTTTTTATATACATAAAGGTGTCACATTGTCCAGAGATCAAGATCAATGGAAGCAATCGAAGAGTGACCTCTGGCGTTCAGTCCTGGTTCGAACCATGGTATTGGGTACGAGAGAATGGGAAGCAGTTACTACTACTAGCAAAGCAAACATGTGAATGAAGGAGGTGATGGAACGCATAACATTCCTCACACCTCTACGCTCGCAGCCGCCTGTGGTGGCCGAGTGGTAATGGCCCCGACTTACGAGTTGTTACTTACGGTTGCGGGTTCAAACCCAGCCAGGCGTATTACTTTGTGTAATTTATTTCATCACCACTGCTCTCATAACTGTGAAGGAAAACATCGTGAGGAAACCGGCATGTCCTAGCACCAAAAATTCGAAGACATGTGACATCCACCAACCCGCACTAGGCCCGCGTGGTGGATTACGGTTCATTCCCTCTCCTAGAGAGGAGGCCTGATTCCCAACAGTGGGAACATTATAAGGCCGACTATGCTATGCTACGCTCGCAGGGGACTCCCTGGGCCTTGGGAGTCGCGGGGTGACTCCAGTCACCGAAGGCGTGGGCTTACATACAGTGAGTAATGGATAACCCCCAGCGCAGCGTTAGGAATAATTCCTGAATATTGAGTATATGGGTGGACACCCATTTTGTGTCTGACAAAACACGTGTCTGCAGATTATACAAATATTTGTTCCGTACTGTAATCGACACATGCAACACCAGCTCGTAAATTTATTATGTTACCCACCTATTTATTTTAATTTAATTTAGTTTAACTTAATTTAATTTAACTTATTTTGACATTATTTAATTTAATTAATTGATTTTTTTCTATTGCAATTGATTATTAATAATTCCTTAATCTGTATTATTTTTATAAATTTTTATTGCCTTTTATTTATTTTTATCTGTACCTTTTTATTAATTATTGCATGACCATATAATATAGAACATCATCATCATCATCAACATCATCTTCCTGCCCTTATCCCGTATTATTTGGGGTCGGCGCAACACGTTATAGAAGAATTAATTTAAAATTTAATTATTATTATTAATTTACCAAACTTTGTAAGTGCTGTGCACACCTTTAAGTGAAGAATTCGCTGAGTTAATTGTATATTAATAAGACTTTTTTATTGTAAATGTATCGGCGAACTATTCGTTGGAGTGCCGTAATAAATAAATAAATAAATAAATAAACACATCAGCCTATCATTCAAATAAACACGTCATTCAACCACTGCGGCAAGCGCTGCAGTACTAGATGATTTTCGAACAGATACAATAAAAGCACCCTATTCACGACTCTAAAAACATACCTATAGATACTGTAATCCTCCATCACACAAATACCACTACATATAAACGATTTACATGAGAGTTGTTTTGTTGAGAGTACTGGAGCGCAGCTCAAGGTCACAGGCGGAACACTTGACAGTCGTATTTATCGAATGTCGGCTTTCGGTAGGAATTTTCCAGCTTACAGAATAATGGGCACGTTTCTTCAATAACGGATGTATAAGAACTGATTTGTTTGTAGTTAAAGTTAATCAGCTAAGTCTTAGAATATAAGATATTGGTTAATTAAGAAAAGCATTGTTTGTAATTGATTTGTGGTCAGCTCCCAATTAGTCATCTTGAAACTAGTCATGCAAAGGACAATAAAAGGAAACTCTTTCTAGTTCCAGTTAGAACGGGACAAGTTATAGTAATTTATTGGTAAGGAATTCTTACAAGTCATACACAGAATGTTAAGTTATACTTAGTCAACAAAATTATAACAAGTCAACAAGTTATATGATAATTCCCCACCCCCAAAAAAATCATAGGTGATTATATTTTTATCTCAAGGACGTTAAATTATTAGTTTATTGGCAAACAGGTTTTAATTCGATCACTCGAAATAGAAAGCTGCTCTACTATTGAGAGCCATATAGCTGCTTCTAAAGGTGTGTCCAGACCTGGCGAATGCGCCGCTCGCCAGCCGCTTGCGAAGTGCGCGCGTGTTGCTCGCGTGCGTTTACAGCCTAAGTTTGGTGCACTACTCTAGTGCAGCTCCACAGAGTACCATTTTGTATATAGTACAGTTCCGGCAAGGCTCGAGTGAGGCGCGCCTGCAGCGCACGCTCAGCTCGTGCGCACGTAACTTCTTTCGCGTTAGAACTATGAGCCTCGGTTGTAAATTTGCGTTAATTTTTCAAATCATTTTCATTTGTCACTTCATGTCAACACGTATTTAGTCTCTGGCATTTAGAAACAAACTGAGAGGGTATGTTGGTGACGAGACGTGACGCGGTGAGAGAGGAGTAACGCGGGTGGCACGCGCGCACCTCCTGCGCCGCTCGAGTACGGCGTATAGCTTGCGCGCGAGCATCGCAAGGATTTCGTACGAACATGAAATGCACGCGTGCAGTTCGCAGGCGGGCGCATTCACAAGCTCTGGACAAACCTTTATGATAAATGTCAAAAGTCAAAAGGTTTTTTATTTCACATAGGCCTACATGGGCACTTATAAAACGTCAGAAGCTAGTGCACGGTTCCAAATTGGTCGTTTCCTATGGAGAAGAACCGGCAAGAAACTTCACGGTTACACTTTAAAAAAAAATGATGTTGATGTGATATTATGTAAGGACAGTGTAGACTGGTCAATTTTGTACTAAAAAGTACAATAAAAATAATCATAATAATGACGAAAATCTCGTGAAAGCTGAGAAAGAGAAACTAATCAAATATCTCGACTTAGCACACGAGGTCGTTGACTTGTGGAATGTGGACTCGGCTATCATTGTGCCGATTGTCGTGACCGCCAATGGCCTTATAGCCAAAAGCTTCGAAGACCATCTGTCGAAGCTGTCTTTGCGCGGTTGGATCAAGGACCTGATACAGAAGGTAGTACGGTACGGTACCTCGATACGGCTCGCATTGTGAGGAGGTTCCTGTCTCTGGAGCCCTAACCACCGGTAGCTTGGACCCTGTTCTCGACACCGGCGGACAACTATTTTTTTTTAATGTTTTTTTATATGTTTTTTAAATAAATATTTAAAAACGTAATAAATATGTATAAAAAATAAATGAATGGAATCATAATAAAAAGTAACCTAAGAATTCGCGGAGTCTACAGTGTTCTCACATTCACATTATAAAAAAGAGGCTATATAAATAAAAGCAAGTAAAATAAAAAATTACAATTATTAATAAATGATACGTTAACAAAATAAATAATAATAAAAATAAAAATAAAATATATTGCAACCCAATAATGAAGATAGACCCTGATAAACCTAATAATGAAGTGTATAATTATGTATTATACTAACGTTAGAACGAAATAAATATTATTATTATTAGGTACTCGTTATGCAGTTAAACTGCACGGTTCTCACAAAATCAAAGCAACGGTTAACAGCTGGGTCTAATAAATTTTGTAAATTTGAAACAATAAACCGAAGTGCTCTACGCATCATCTTGCTGAAAAATATTTTAAAATAATCCTGACATATTAACGTTTCATTATTAAGCAAAATAAGCAAAAAGGGTTTCATATTTTCTGAGCAAATATGAACCGACGATGCGTTATTTATCTTTAGCAGCAATTTGTCATACTAAGCATATTTAAACATTATTAAGTAAGTAATTCACTCAGACAGGCTACATGAGACATCTGAATTAAAAGTCAGAAATAATATCAGCTGTATTTTATCCATTTGCGTCTGGTTGTTTTTTGGGGTTCGGTACCCAAAACGTATGGATGGATGTGTGCTGTGAAACGAGAATGGATAAAGTGAGAAATGAATATATTAGAGGAAGTTTGAAAGTGGCGCCAGTGACTGAAAAGTTGAAGGGCAATCGTTTATCTTGGTGTGGTCATGTAAAGAGGAGAGATGAAACGCATGTTACTAAAAGAGTTATGACTATACATGTGGATGGGTGGAGAGGGAGAGGGAGGCCAAAGAAAAGATGGATGGATTTTGTGAACAGAGATATGAAAGAAAAGGAAGTTATTGATAGTATGACGGTTGATAGGATAGAATGGAAGAAAAAAACGTGTTGCGCCGACCCCAAATAAGATGGGACAAGGGCAGGAAGATGATGATGATGGTACCCAAAAGGTAAAAACGGGAACCTATTGGTATCACTCCACTGTCCGTCTAACTGTCACCAGGCTGTATCTCATGAACCGTGATTGCTAGACAGTTGAAATTTTCACAGAGTTATGATGTATTTCTGTTGCCGATGTAACAACTACAAATACAAAAAACAGAATATAATAAATATTCAAGTGATGCTTGCATACTACAAACGATTATTATTTTTCCGTTTTGTGCTACGGATGGTACGGAACCCTCCATGCGCGAGTCCAAATCGCACTTGGCCGGTTTTCATTTATTCAAATATCATAATAATGTTTAACAGTTTTTTCCATCTTTGCCTGAAATAAAGTATTTTATATACATGTTTTGAAAGAATCAAAAGACTCATTATGATATATTTATTTTATATTCGAGATATATTTATATATATATATGATATATTTATACATATACATTGTTAGTTTATATATTCGGACACAACTTAGGGGCGACTGTAAAAGGGCCCTGCCCCCCTAGCCAAGTTACTACCGTTCCGTTTCGATTCTCTTTTCGTTGATCATCTCGATTCGGCGACGCCTCTTAATCCTTTGTTCTGACCACGTGACTGAGCGTTGAGATGACGTCAGAATAAAGGAATCGGAGGCGTGGCCTACTCGAGGCGATCGACGAAAAGAGAATCAAAACGAAACGGTTTTAACTTGGCTAGGGGGGCAGAGCTATAGTATGTTCAAGGTCACCAAAGCAGCCGTGTGGTCAAAATCTAAGTGAGCCTGTAATAGATGTGCTTCTTCTTTTTTAGACTGGCTTCGAAGTGCGACAGAATAGCTTCGATAACAAGCTTACGTAGATTTTGGTTGTTGTAGCCTCTTGCACTTGAAAGCAGGGGTGGCCGTTTGGTAACGGCCCCGACTTACGATTGTACGATTATACGGTTGCGGGTGCAAACCCAGCCAGGCGCATTGCTTTGTGTAATTTATTTCATCCCCACTGCTCTCAAAACGATGAAGGAAAACAATTGTGAGGAAACCGGCATGTCCTAGAACCAAACATTCGAAGACATGTGACATCCACCAACCCGCACTGGGTTCGCGTGGTGGATTACGGCCTATACCCTCTCATAGGGAGGAGGCCTGAGTCCCAACAGTGGGAACATTGCAACATATCTATGCTAGCGACTTGCAGCACCGCTCCAGCGCGTGTCCTAAGAAAGTATTTTTTTTATCACATATTGTTTGTGGCCAGGTGGGCAACGACTTCCCCCTTCTCCTTCCAAACCACTGCCTTCATCGCGACCTCAGGGTGAAGGCATAGCTTAGCTTTAATTACTGTATATTAATTAACTACAGTATACTTTAAATTCCTAATTCTGAAGATCAAGCCAAAACAATAGAAGACGAAAATTGAGCAAGATCTTTGTGTTGTCAATAAATATTGTCATGAGAAAGCTGAAAACTAATCTGTCTCGAACATACCTATTCCCTATCACAAAATAGCAGTAAATTCGTGTGTTCTTCTTTTTCATTTTTTTTTCTCATCGTTGGAGTTTGAATAAATATATTATGTATTTGTAGTTTACTGGTATGTGTTTGCATAAAGAATTTTATAATGTACTAGCTTTTGCTCGCGACTTCGTGCGCGTAGAAGTCGAAAGTGGTTTTATTAGGTTTTTTAAGATACAAGAATATGAAATATTATTTATTATCTTCGTCATGTTTTGTCCATTGAATTGTATGTATATAAATATTATTTATTATCTTCGTCATGTATTGGCGATATTGTATCTTAAAATAAAATATTATAGTATCCTAGCCATGTGCAGCGCCCTTTAGTGAACTCCACCGAGGGTGACGTAACTTACGACAAACTTATTATTTGCTGTTGGTACAGTAATCGGGTTTAGGGATCGAACCGCAAAATTAAGTTTGTTTTTTATTGTATATAATTTTCCGGGATAAAAGGTACCCAGTGTGGTGCCCATGATATTAAAGAATAATTATACCAAGTTTCCTCGTAATCGAACCGGTAGTTTTTGCGTGATGCCTGAACAAACAGACAGACATATAGAAAAAAAATATTTTCTATCATGTTTTTGGGTTCGGTGTCGGTCTAGTAACACCCCTTGCCATTTATTTTTTTGATATTTTCAATGTACAGAATTTTCACTTCTACAGATTTATTATAAGTATAGATAATGTTAATATTGCACGTACTACAAATTGTCTCTGTATCACCCAAAGTTTGACTGGTAGAAAATGTCCGTCTGTGTACTCTTGTGTTGTATATAGAATAAAATAAATAAATAATAATAAATTTAAAGTCTCGGGAGTGATATAAAATATTTGAGTGAAGCTGGGACTGACCCGCGATTGAATGCTAAATAGCTCCTGAGGGATGGACGTGTGAACTAGTATAATCATAGAAAAATCTGGAAAGTATAGGGTCGAATTTTATGTAGGACAAGTTTGGACAGGAGTTTCGAAGTTTGAAAATTGGAATCGTGACTTTTATTTTTATCGTCGAATACTGTAAAATTAAGAACAAAATAAATAAAAAACAGGGCAAATGTGAGTCGGAGTCACGCACTGAGGGTTCCGTACAAACTTATGTAAATAGTTCAATTCCCGAATGGAGTCTCGGAGATTTTACCGAATAGAAAAAAAGTATTTTTGTGACGTTTCAACAAATGTACTGTTTTTAGATTTATTCCTATATCTGTGCTAAAAGGCCTTGCTTTATACCAAATGTTAGGATTCTGGGTCAACGGGAAGTACCCTATGAATTTTGATTCCTTGAGAGTATCGAAATATACGTTTTTAAACGACGGTATCTTTTTTTTTTTCGTTAGCTTAGAAGTTTGATTTTTTTACAGCTTTAAGGAACCACAGACCTAAGTATACGGTTTTAATTTCAACTTGCCTCTACGTATTTCCGAGATAAAAGGCCTTGACAGACAGACCGACAGACGGACGGACAACAAAATGATCCTATAAAGGATCCGTTTTTTCCTTTTGAGATACGGAACTCTAAAAAACGGCAAAAATATTACGTTTGACATGAAATCCTGACTTAAATATTTATTTTATTCTATTTTTATACCATACAAATACTTCAACAGAAATACATCATCTGTGAAAATTTCAACTGTCTAACTATCACGGTTTATGAGATACAGCCTGGTGACCGACGGATAGATAGACAGACAGACGGACGAACAGCGAAGTCTTAGTAATAGGGCTCTGTTTTACCAATTAGGTCCTGTTTTACACATAGGGTACGGACCTAAAAAATATGAATAAATCAAAAAAAAAATTACGATAAAAAGATCCAGCTATGTGCACTTCTCTCTCTATCTGTATTTGTTATTTTCATTGTAAAGTATTTATGTGTATATAAATAAAGAAAAAATCGTCAGTTATTTTTGTAATACATTATAGAAAATTAAAATTCATAGAATATTTTAATTCTAAACGGATCCCAGAAATATTTTACCCCAACCGAACAAACTGTAAGATGTAAAAACTTACCTAATAAATACAAAAAAAAAAACGTAGTGAACAGACCCAAAAATTATTCAGTATGGCAATGACATTATTTTATACCAAAGTCCCTTTATACACTAGCAAATCATAATAACAATTTCATTCGCAATAGTTTTCAAGGCACGAGCGACGCACCAATTTTTACAGATATTGTACCAGGTCACCCAATATAAATAGTGAATCAGAAAGGGCCGGTCACGTCTCACCGACCCCTTTCCTATACCGTACTTGAGCCGTAGTACATATTGAACAGTGGATCAACTCAACTGTGGGAGCATACCTGCTCCGGGTCCGTCGACCAACCGTCGACGAATGTCTGTCTGTGGGGAAGGATGAAGATCTCTCTCTCTCTCTCGCTTATATTTTGATGTAAGACTCATAGGACCGCAGCGGTCCTTCCACAGATAACAGACATTTTGACGGACCCGGAGCGGGTACGCTCTAGTGAGTGGTACAGACTGTTTGAACGAAGCTAAGCACATTAACTCGATACCTCTACGTGTTCCCGAGATAAAGAGTCTTGACAGACAGACAGACGGACGGACAACAAAGTGATCCTACAAGGGTTCCGTTTTTCATTTTGCGGAACCATAAAAAGAGTGCCGTTCGCTCGCCAGACTAGTTATATCACCCAAAATAATGTACGTCAAATATCACCGTACCTATGGCGAAACCTAAAGATTAAACGTTTTTACAAGACCTATAAGTTTAATATTTTATAAGTACCTTGCTTGAATTTTGTCTAAAAATATAGTTTTTCATTGAAGTTTAAAAAATATCTCTAAACTAATAATACCATAAATAATTCAGAAACATATAAGGGATTTTTTTTTTTTTTATTGGGTGGGAAAATCATCCTAATGACATCCCCGCTCTTGGGCGGAGCGGGAGATAGTGTCAGACTCTTACTGACTAAAAACCCACTCCTGTTCCTTCGTTGCCTTCGTCCCAGGGCCCCGGGTTCCGCTTTCACACTACCCGTGGCCCCAGTAGGCTTCGACCCTGCTGGGCCCCTACGATTTGCTGACATCTCCTTGAGGCGCGCGTGGAACAAAACGCGCCGTCGACGACTTGGGCTCTGTCCGGACGGTTACCGGACGGTCAGACGGCGAGTCACCCATTGCTCAAATATTTAGAACAAAGATCCTATGGAGTCACTACTTTTTATAAGTACCTGCTTCGTTCTATTCATACATGGTATTTGAATGACTTTTGGTTTAGTGGTTAGTGGTCCTGACTGCTATGCCGGAGGTCGTGGTTCGATTCCCACCCAGGACAAATGTTTGTGTGATGAGCATGATCATTTGTTCTGTGTCTAGTTGTATTATCTATAATATGTATGTATTTAGAAATATATGAGTATGTTTATCAATTGTCTAGTACTCATAACACAGGCTCTGTTTAGTTTGGGACTAGACGACGTTGTGTGATAGTTTTGGAATATAATTAATCCTTTTATTTATTTCATTTTATTTTTCCCCAAGATCCGTAACGTTGCTTAGAATAGTTATTATATCTAAATCACGATGAGAATATTATTTCAATCCGTAAAAATACAACTTGTTCTGAAACCAAAAATCGTAGAGGTGTTTTTGTAACAGAAAAACTATTGAAACTATTCTCTTGAGTTTAATCTATATAAATAATTAAAAACTCTAACACATGTAACCATCATTTCAGAACGGCTTGACAGATTTTTTTAAATAATTTGGTTGCTTTTTTATAGTGTTAGGACCAGGTTTGTATGCAGCCGAGCCGGGATAGTGGTTTCTACTATAAAAAACTATCAAATAATATATAACGAACGCGAAAAAAAAATTGTGTTTCGGGTCTAAGCCCTAGGTACGTTTCACACGTAGGTCCTTCATGCGTGTGAAAGATTTCTTGTTTTTTTTTTAGTAGTAGTCATTCACATATATAGTCACAAACTGTGGTTTATTTATTGGATGTACAAAATCGCACAAAATCACAAAAAAAAAAACAAAATCTGCAAAAATAAAAACAAATAAACTACTCCATCACTTCTGATGTTCGCGTAATTTTCGCAAGTAATTTCTATTCATAAGGTGAAAATATTGCAACCTCAAGTCAAAGCTGAATAGTGATTCAAAAAAATTATGATGACTGATGACTTACCGTTTTTAATTGAACTGGATGGACCTATTTTCCATGATTTTTATTCTAGACTCGACGTAGTAGGTCAATAGGTGATGGTTACATTTTGCATATTCAATTAAGTCATAATTTGTTTTTCATGTTTAGGTAGGCATGGCATACTTTTATGAGTCATATTAGGGGTAAATAAGCAACTTTATTTGTGTCTTTTTTTCATGTAACGGAAATCTCACCTGCCTGGCAAGTCTGGAGGATTCTTCGAACAAGTTACATAGGCCCTGGATTTCAAAAGGCAACTGAAGAAACACAGGTGGCTTTTGGCTCTCGCTTTCCATACAGAGACGATTTGATAATTGCCACTCCAAAAACAGAAAAATGATGCACTCGTGAATTTTTCACAAGAAAAAATACGCAACTAAAGTCTAGTTGAGCAACCGTATTCTCTCTGTACTGTGACTTTTATCTACCTGCGAACACCTATACGTTTGATCTTTTAACTTTGAAGGTTAGAAAACTAAATTGAATTTCCTTAGCTATCCAGTGTAATTGAGTTAAATGCTGAATGAAACTAAGCGATATTAAATGTTGTTTACGACTGGGTTGGTTACACCGAGATATACGGTAATATGCGTTTTATATATGTACCTACCTACTAACTTAAATAAAATGGCAATGGAAAGGGCTATGCTCGGAGTTGCCTTGTATGATGGCATCAGAAATGAAGATATCCGCAGGAGAACCAAGGTACCTCCACAGCCCGAAGAATGGCTAAACTTAAGTGGCAGTGGGCAGGGCACATTGCTTGCAAAACAGATGGTCGATGGGGACGACAGGTTCTAAAGTGAAGATATAGCGTTGGGAGGCCTTCCACAAGGTAGACTGACCTTAAGGACAAGGGAATCTGATGGATGCGAAACGCACAGAACCGGTCGTTATGGTGGCTCTTGGAGAGGCCTATGTTCAACAGCGGACCTCTTTCGGCTGAAATAAGGATGATGATGAACTAAAATAAGTTTTTGTTTGTTGTTTTTAGATATATAATAGAATTATATATAGAATTATAATTATATTGTATATTATTTTTAGAATTACTCTATTTTGATTCCCTTGAGAGTATCGAAATATACGTTTTTTGCAACATAAAAGGCTGTATCTTTTTTTTTTCATAAAAAGAAGTTTGATTTTTCATAGCTTCAAGGGAACGTGAATTTGAGTATATGTTTTTAATTTCAACTCGATACCTCCACGCGTTCCCGAGATAAAAGGTCAGACTGACAGACAGAGGGACAACAAAGTGATCCTGTAAGGGTTTCGTTTTTTCTTTTCGAGGTACGGAACCCTAAAAATGAGTTTCAAGATTACCACACAATCCGAAAAGAAAAAAAAGGACTTCAAGAAAGGTTTCTTCAAGAATTTGAATTTTTCCAAGATTTTGAACTTTCATGTTCTACTAACTGTTACCCGCGACTTCGTCTGCGTCAAGTTAGCAAAAATGCACAAACGTAATTAATAATTCTGTGCTTGTGATTCATGCCGAAAACATGGAAATTAATTCCAGTAAATATATTATGTAAAAAATGTTTTTTTTTTTATTTATTTGGCTCACCAATAACAGAATACTCGTAAATGACATACATCAAATAAACTTATGAACGTCATCAAAATCGGTTCAGAGGTATAAGCGTGAAAGCGCAACAGACAGACAGACAGAGTTACTTTCGCATTTATAATATTAGTATGGATTAGAAACAAGTTATAATACTTTTATTAAAATTTTCCACAGTCATAAAACCCACGTTTAGTAAAGAAACCGCCCACAGACAGTGCGTAGGTTTGATTCCAGAGCTCAAGTTAACAAGACCATGTATACGGCATTAAATATCATAATTATAACTCATAAATATTATTGTAGCAGGTTAAATATAGTGGTGTTCTTGGAAAGCGGTTTATGAATTAAATATTTTGAAAGGAATATTATGTTTCATCAAAAGCTGGCAACTCTAAATTTTCTGTAGCTTAATTCTTGTTTACTAAATTGGATCAATTAAGTCTAATATTTCATCACGGCTTATTTAATCTATTTCACTTAGTTTGTATTAGGGTTAGTAATAGGTGGACACCAAAGAAAATACCGTGTTTATAGATTTTAATAATAACTGTACATTATCCTTTATAGGAAGATGTCATCATCATCATCATCATTTCAGCCGAAAGACGTCCACTGTTGGACATAGGCCTCCCCCAAATGCCGCCACAATGACCGGTCCTGTGCGTCTCGCATCCATCGAATTCCCGCTACCCTCACCAGGTCATCTGGAATGGCGACCACGTACCGGAAAACGAAGCGTTGGAAGGCCTCCCACAAGGTGGACCGATGACCTAGGAAGATGTGTTTCAGTAACATTACGTGAGACGTGTGCTCCTAAGCAAGGCCAGTGGAATAAAGTAACTTTTTTTTTTTTTTTTTAACAAAAACTAACCACTGTCACTGTCTGTAACTAGACTAAGGGTTTTAGCCAAGTGGTGCCGCGTTTAAATTTTTAAACCCTGGGTATTTAGCCTGGGTCATAATGACCCAACCTGTCTGAAGCCGGGTTTGAGAAACCCATGGCCCCAAAAGGCTTTTTTAGCCAAGTAGTGCCGCATTTAAATGTTTAAACTCTGGGTATTTAGCCTGGGTCATAATGACCCAACCTGTCTGATGCCGGGTTTCAGAAACCCATGGCCCCAAAAGGCTTCGACCCTGCTGGGCACCTACGGGTCCATTACAGAAAAGGGGCTCAGACCATTAAAATAATACAATACTTGTTGGTTAGAAAGAGAAAGACCTTATTGTTGAAGTGGTATAGATTTTTTTTTTATACTCCAAAAATTTGTGTCGAAAGGAGAGAAGAAACTGCATAATCCACACTAATATTATAAATGTGAAAGTAACTCTGTCTGTCTGTTACGCTTTCACGGTTAAGCTGAACTGATGTGGATGAAATTTGGTACGGAGGAAGCTTGAACTCCAAGGATAGACAGGTAACCTACCTTTTTATCCGTCTTCGATGTCGAATAAATAAATAACAATATTTACGTAGACGAAGCCACTGGCAGTAATTAGTTCATCTAATAAAGAAGACTTAAAATAAAATACAATTAATTAATATAAAATGTAATGAGGAAAACCATTAATTTATTATTTTGTAGGTATATCGCTTACTAGTACTGATTAGGGACTTTTTCTGAAAGGATTATTTTTGGTACACCATAATCGTGCCAAGTCCCTTCTTTAAGGAGTGGTAAAAGAGGCACTCAGGCATGCAGGCACCTTTTTCTCTGAAGCAATAATGCAAGCCAAGGAAGTGGTGGAAAGCTAAGAACACGCTCTAATCGCTTTGTCTCCCCTTCCAGGCGTCGGGAGTGTAGTAGTTAGGTGTGTAAGTGATTCGCGGTCACCGTAGGTGCAAAGTTGATTATAAGTAATGGATAGCTCGTCGTGTTATAAGAATCAAACTCAGCTCGAGAGTGCCTTTTGTTCCACGCGCGTTTCAAAGAGCTGTCAGTATATAGCTGATGATGCAAGGCATAAGACTATTCCAAAGAGTCATAGCACCCTTGGAACGAAAAGAGCACAAAGTCTGGTCCTCCCTCTCGCTCATAGAAATTATTTGACAATCGCAAATAACGGCTTCTTTAGTTAGGAAAGCTAATCCTTCAGTAAGTTGATATTGTAAATCAGTTTTCATAACATTCCGGAGGTCAAATCAAATATTTAATTAGGATTTAGTCGCCGCAACAATCCGTAAAGTTTGGTTTTAATTAACGTCCTAATTGGGACTGTTTTCATTATTGAGATATTTTGTAGAATTTCAAATACCTAGTCAAAACAATACCACGTTTAATAAAAAACTTTTTTCTACGTTGTTTCAACATATCGGTAGAAATAAAAATAAACTGCCGGTCGTTGAAAAAGCGCGTCAATTGAGAACGGCTGAATGGATTTTTTTCTATCTTGCAACACTCCGAATGGAAAGATAGATAGAATAAAGGAAAGTCTCTACCCAGAAACGGGACAGAATAGGTTAGCAAAAATCTCCGAGGAAGGGTTCTCCGAGGACGAAACCCACGAGAGCCATAAGAAAATAGCCAATCTTGTTTAAACAAATTTTTTTTCAATGTATTGTGGCATCATACAACTTTTTTATTGAGAGTGCACCATTGTTGAAACCTAATTATGAGGAAGTAAAAAAACATCTGATCATCGTTCATAAATTCCATAGATGTGGGTTTGCGTACGACGAGCAATGGATAGCTTGTGACCCACGGAAGCCCCTCAAGTTGAAGGGTAAAATCTACAAGTCCGTGATAAGGCCTGTCATACTGTATGGATCAGAATGTTGGGCTGTGAAAAAGACGGATGAAAAAAGATTGCATGTAGCGGAGATGCGAATGTTAAGATGGATGTGTGGTGTGACGAGAATGGATAAAGTGAGAAATGAATATATTAGAGGAACTTTGAAAGTGGCGCCAGTGACTGAAAAGTTGAAAGGGAATCGTTTGTCTTGGTATGGTCATGTGAAGAGGAGAGATGAAACACACGTTAATAAAAGAGTTATGAGTTTACATGTGGATGGATGTAGAGAGGAAGACCAAAGAAAAGATGGATGGATTGTGTGAAAAGTGATATGAAAGAAAAGGAAGTTAGTGATAGCATGACTAGTAACAGGGCAGAGTGGAAGAAAAAAACGTGTTGCGCCGACCTCAAATAACACGGGACAAGGGCAGGAAGATGATGAGCAATGGATAGCTCGCTGTCCGGCCGTCCAGTAGCCGTCCGATACAAGCCTGAGCTGTCAACGGCGCGTAGTGTTCCACACCCACACGGGGTACTGGTAGTCCAAAAGGGAACCCCGGAGTCCTGTCACGCAAGGAAAAGAAGGAACATAGGTGTGATTTCAGTCAGTAAAAGTCTGACACGGAAGAGAGCGACGCCCAGGGACGAGAAAAGTCATTTGACGCTTTCCCAACTTAAAAAAAGAAAAATCGTTCATAACTTATTCTAAAATAATCTCTGAATATTTATACTTCCAGTCCATGCCTTCATCGAAGCTATTATAGTAATTAAAAACCAATTAACGTTAGTTCTTGTCTTACTATTATATTCCTAGCAGCTGGGTTAATTACTACCTTTATGCTACATTATCAGTCTGCTGTAATGTTTTCGGTATAATTATTATGACAATGTTGTGAAATGAAAGAAAATAAAGTGACAAGTCATTGAAGAAAGTACTATGATTTAATTCAATTCAGACCTGCCCCCTAGCCAAGTTACAACCTTTTCGTTTTGTTGATTGCCTCGAGTCGGCCACGCTTCCTATTCCTTTGTTCTGACCACGTGACTGAGCATTGAAATGACGTCAGAACAAAGGAATCGGAGGCGTGGCTGACTAGAGGCGATCGACGAAAAGAGAATTGAAACGAAAAGGTTGTAACTTGGCTAGAGGGGCTGGTGATGGTTGCGCGATGCCTTTTCAGCAAGATATCAGTGAAAATATATTTGTCACCGTTTTAATGGCACGGCTATGGCCTTTTAGTCTTACAGCTCCTGAAATATAAACCTAGGATTTTTTTGTGTATTTTTATAAGTTTTGACAAATTCAAATCTATGTTTTACAAAAAACTTCAGACCTCTGCGACGCTTTTTCAGTGAGACGATGACGTGTATTTCACAGTTTCAATAGCGTGGCCATGGAGTTTAAGTCTTACCGCTCTTGAAATATAAACATAATATGTTTTGTTGTATTTTACGAGTTTTGACAAATTCTAATCTATGTTTTACAAAAACTTTCAGACCTCTTCGATGGTTTTTCAGCAAGATAACAGCGATAATATATTGGTCACCGTTTCGATGGCGCGGCCATGGGGTTTTTGCTTTATAGCTCCTAAAGTATAAACTTAGGTAGGATTTTTCGTTGTATTTTTACAAGCTTCAACAAATTCAAATCTATGTTTTACAAAAGACTTTAGACCTCTGCGATACTTTTTCTAAGAGATTTCGGCTATGACGTGTATTTCACCGTTTCAATGGCACGGCCATGGAGTTTTAGTCTTACAGCTCCAGAAATATAAACCTAGGATGTTTTTTGTATTTTTAGGAGTTTTGACAAATTTAAATCTAGGTTTTACAAAAAAATTCAGATCTCTTTGATGCCTTTTCAGTGAGATATCAGTAAAAATTAATTTGTCACCATTTCGATGGCGCAGCCATGGGCTTTTAGTCTTACAGCTCCTGAAACATAAAACTAGGATTTTTTTTTGTATTTTTACAAGTTTAGACAAATGCAAATCTGTGTTTTACAAAAAATATCAGACCGCTGTGATGCTTTTTCAGCGAGATATCAACGACAATATGTTTGTCACCGTTTTGATGGCGTGGCCATAGAGTTTTTGCTTTACAGCTCCTAAAATATAAACCTAGGACTTTTTTCTATATTTTTTTACAAATTCAATCTGTTGTTTACCTAAATTTCAGGTCTCTGCAACGCATAGGTTTAAAGATCTCCATGGCCACGCGGTTCTCCGCGTTTCAATGGCGCGGCCACATTCAAACCCTTGTAACTTCTTAACCATGACTTTGACAAATTTATAGTTTTGGGAATCAACTTTTACAAAATTTTTACAAAATCTTGGCATAGTTTTTTTTTTAATTATCGTCACGGGCACGCGGTTGAAACGCTCACATTGATTAATATATAAATAAATAAGAGACGTTTTGGCTCCTATTCTCACATATAAACAGAACACTTGGTCAATACATAATTCTAAGTAACAAATACCATCATCTTAAATACATACCTAGATTACAACAAAACAGCCCGGTTGTTAAAACGTAATTCAGCCATAATGTTCCTCTATTGCGTTAGAAAAAGATGCAGCTATATATTGTGTATAACGCCATCTCTCTCTTAGAACGGGTAATGACAACACTTACATTACATAGAGAGATAAACACTTGCCGTTTGGAACCGTTTCATGGAATTGTTTAGGATATTAGTTCGCTGTGTTGTGATAATCTGATGTTAGAGTAGTTGTTTCATTGCTTTATTTGGACTTTGGTTGGGGATTAAAAGAAAAGCGGAAAATCGTGCAGAGACTACAAATTTGGGATCGTACCTAGTGTATTTTGAAATATTAGTAATAAAGTATTGAATATATTAGGGGAAGTTTGAAAGTGGCGCCAGTGACTGAAAAGTTGAAAGGGAATCATTTGTCTTAGTATGGTCATGTGAAGAGGAGGGATGAAACGCATGTTACTAAAAGAGTTATGAGTTTACATGTGGATCGGTGGAGAGGGAGAGGGAGACCAAAGAAAAGATGGATGGATTGTGTGAAGAGTGATATGAAAGAAAAGGAAGTTAGTGATAGCATGACGAGTAACAGGGCAGAGTGGAAGAAAAAAACGTGTTGCGCCGACCCCAAATAACACGGGATAAGGGCAGGAAGATGATGACCTAGTGTATTTTGAAAAGTACGTACATACATTACACATATTATAAAGGTGGATGTTTGTTATTCCTTTTACACTCAAATTTCTGGATGACGTATATGAATTTGGCACACAGGTAGGCCATGTCCTGAAATAGGACACATTCCTCGCAAGCAGAAGGTCGATGAGGCTGAAAGGTTCTGAAGTTACCACAAATCAGGTAGGATCCCAGTCAAGTACTGGTTTATATCAATTTAAAAAAAAACTTAAGATGCAGCGTTGGACGGCACCCCACATGGTGAACTGACTACTTGGTAAGTGTCGGGGAATTTAATGGATGCGAGACGCAAAAGAGCGGTAACCTTCTGGACCAAGCCCAAGTCGTCGACGGCGCGTATTGTTCCACGCGCGCCTCAAGGAGATGTCAGCAAATCGTAGGGGCCCAGCAGGGTTGAAGCCTACTGGGGCCATGGTTAGTGTGAAAACGAGGCCCCGGGCCCTGGGACTAAGGCAACAAAGGAACAGAAGTGGGGTTTTAGTCAGTAAAAGTCTGACACTATCTCCCACTCCGCCCAAGAGCGAGATTTGTCATTAGATGATTTTCCCACCTAAAATGAAAAAAAAAATCTCTTGGAGGGATGCGTAGTAAACGACTCACCGTCGACCTGAGCTTGGTCCTCATCAGACGGCAAGCTACCTTTTACTCACCGTCCGCAAGCCCGCACTTATAGTGGCATCGAGGTCACACCTTGCTAAATGATTTATCTTTGCACAAAATTAACACCAACAAAATAAATCACAGTCTAGAAATATATTTACGTTAAAACAATTTCAATTATTTAAATGTTTCATCGTCTTCATTAAATTCCTTGTTTTTAATAAACTATCTTTAATCAAATTGAGAAACAATAAAAAGCACTTCCAGAAAAAAGTAATCAGATCCCTTCAAAGCCGAATTCAATCAAGTTCCAAGTTCATGTAACTTTTTATTAGGAAAATGCTATAAAGTTTCGATAGTAAAAAAGTGTAGACAGGCTTAGTAAAATAAAATCCCCTCGAGTGTGTGGATGTAAAATCCACACACTCGAGGTGAACCCGGTCGTGTTTGATTCAGGTAGTTGTCTCAATATGTGATATTACTATATAACCTAATACAAAGAACTGGTAAAGAATAAACCTTTAGAGGTATGCGGAACAGAGAGTAAAGTCCCGCAAACCTCCGTTGAAAAGGGAGGATCCTCCGGCCAGACGGGTGTTATGTCCGGTGGGCAGCTGCCAAGCAGATGATTTCGGGCTGTTCTATATGTTCTAATCGCGCGGAGAACTTTGATTGCGCGATGCAGGATTAGTTCCTATGTGATGCCATAGATGTCGCTACAAACACACCCTCCCTAAGGTTTTTTTTTGGCGTGAAAATCATCTAATGACATCTCGCTCTTGGGCAGAGCGTAAGATCGTGTCAGACTTTTACTGACTAAAAACCCATTCCTGTTCCTTCTTTGCCATTTTTCCCGGCCTGCGGGCTCTTTCGCATCACCCATGGCCTCAGTAGGCTTCGACTCTGCTGGGCCCCAACGGTTGCTGATATATCCTTGAAGCGCGCGTGGAACAGTACACGCCGTCGACGACTTAGGCCCGTTCCGGACGGTTACCGGACGATCGGACGGCGAGTCATCCGTTGTTCGCCGTCCGCAAGCCTGCACCTACGGTGGCTGGAAATCGGGATCAGAATCCCGGCGTTGGTTGGGGCGTGAGGGCCTTCGCCTCACGTGATCGGCCGCCTCCTTTGCTAGCATTACTGCTTTGCAGAAGGAGGCAACCGCCTGCCACTCCTCCTCGCTCCGTACCATGGCCTGTGCCAAGTCGAAAATGCTCCTCGAAATTCCACCCCCCCCCCCTTACGTACAAAACCACTTTTTGTTCCTTCTCGACTAAATAAAACATATCAAAATAGCATTTATTCCAAATAAACCATTTACAGGCACTTTTGAAATGTCAAGAAGTCAGTCAGTCAGAAAAATAAAAATAAATGATGCTAATTGCACATTCATATACCCGTAACTCATTTTTATACCGTTCCACTAAAACTTATAACAGAGAATTTACAGACTTTGTATTTTTGAGAGCAGTGGTGGCCGAGTGGTAAGGGCCCCGACTTACGAATTGTAGGTCATGGGTTCAAACCCAGCCAGGCGCATTACTTTGTGCAATTTATTTCATCACCACTGCTCTCAAAACGGTGAAGGAAAACATCGTGAGGAAACCGGCATGTCCTAGAACCTAAAGTTCGAAGACATGTGACATCCCGCGTGGTGGATAACGGCTCATTACCTCTCCTAGAGAGGAGGCCTGAGTCCCAACAGTGGGAACAATATAAGACCGGCTATGCTATGCTAGACATTTTTAACATTTCTCTTAATAGCTTGAAACTAAGAAGTCGATATGTCACCTAATTAAGCCTTACCTTTTTTACTTTACTTAGTTATCAAACTGGTAATATTATGTGTTTTAGTGAATTTATTATTTATATACAAAAAAATTAATATGTATAATTTAAACGTGTCCTTCTAAAGTGGAGTTTATTGTACTGCATTTTTACCTAAATACTACATTGTCGGCACTATAAGTCTATTGTAAGGAAACCATTATCTTAAGAAATATATTTTTTGTATATTATGACTGTTTGATGACATATCAAAATTTTACCTATTTTTTCAATTGAAATAAATTTTCTTAAAAACAAAAACTCATTGAAAGAGCTTTGAAACAAAATGTGTTCGATATGGGATTGGATACATGTGGAATCCTGGAGGAGTGATGGCCTGATGTTGCGTAAGCGAGCGACGTAACCCTCCGCCGCGCCGCTCCTTTAATGATTACCATTCCACTGCGCTCACGATGTTGGAAAGTAGCAGATTCTGGACTAAATATGCTCCATTGGTGTAATTGCTGCAAGGCGTTCCAATGTGAGGATAAATAAATAATAAATAAAATAAATAAACGAAAAAATTTAAAAAAAATTGGGGAATATTTACAATCACGTACTACGGGTCTATTGCATGCCACAAATAGTGTGCTCTTTGCGCCAAAGGGTACCTAACTATAAAATACTTTCCCATAAGATTTATTTCCGTTGAAGTATGTCATGTAGTTGTGACAATGGCGTACTGGACACATTTTTTAATCAAATAATTATGCAATGTATAATGCGATTGTAAGTAAGGGCATTATTGGAGGGCTGGCTAGGCGATTGGTTATTTACCTGCGTGTTATCATAATCCATCTTTCTGCCCTCGCCCATCGTGACACAGAAGAAATATTTCAATAATGGTCCAAGTCTGAGTGTCTTGTGTAAGTGAGTTGAACGCTAGGTGCGTTCAACTTACTTTACGGTCCTGACTAAACGTTTCGCCTCGTCATTTATGCATTCAAGCACTAGTCATCAATTTAAAAAAGTAGCAATTCTTTGCAACATAAAAAAAGTGTTTTAGCAATTTTAGAACTAAATTCTCAAGCAATCAAAGGTTAATCAAATCCTATCCAAACTCGTAACCAGTAAGTTAATAAGATAGTACAGTAAGCTGGAGTCTAACCAGATTAATACCGGCAGCGTTGTGTACTTAGCCTACTTCACAACTTGTAGACTCAACATATTTGTCCCAACTTCCCTCAACGCAAACTCGCCAAGTAAACGGTTTCAGTCGAAACTTTCCGAATATTACTTATTTTTCTTTGACATGACTTGTTTGATTCGGGAATTCGGGATCCTGTCAGGAATGAAACTTGAGTTCAAAGATGCCCCGAAATTTTCTCGACCCCGTATTTATTTCCTATTCGGAAATAGAAAGTTATCTTACGGTTAAAAATGTTTTCTATTTCTTTAGGTTCCGTACCCGATTCAGCCGAGTTATTTTCAATTACCGGGCCGTCGTTAAAAACGACTGCCCAGTTTCTGAAGAATATTAAAGCAAACCGATGGAAAGGCGAGATACTAAACTCAGAGCAAAGCAGTAAACAGGTTTGGAATGTACTGCTCAGAGAGATGACTACCTACTGATCAAAGAGTTTTGTTAAAGTCAATCGTCATTATTGTTAGACTCAATCGTCATTATTGTTAAAGTCAATCGTCATTATTCTTAAAGTCAATTGTCATTATTGTTAAAGTCAATCGTCATTATTGTTAAAGTCAATCGTCATTATTGTTAAAGTCAAACGTCATTATTATTCCAGCCAATTAACATCAAGATGAAGACACAACACATACAGAAGGCATATCCGTCCGAAGAGATACTTATAAGTTTCTCCAACTGTCGCCAAAGCAATTTGTCCTGTACGTCTCCAGGATGTATAATGATTAAACAGTCGCAAAGAAGCAATCAGTTTTGATTTGGTCAAGCTGGCCATTTACAACCAACCTTATAGTTCAGACTTGACCTCTTTAGCAAGCAGGGTTGCGAACATTTTTCAAAGCGTACCAAGTACATTAGTTCCGTCCAGTAGCTTGTACTTTGCTGAAAAACCGAAGCTTTCTTTGCTCGAGTTTCATTCCCGGTATGAAATGAAGTCCCGTTGCGCGAAGTTATTTCTTAGTTTCTGGAGGTAAGGTAGTTTTATTTACCTGCTAGTTGAAACTAAAGTTTTAGATAAATTCAAGACGCAAATTTTCTTGAAAATACTACTTCAGAATTCAAATAATAAAAGTTTTTAGGTTCCATCGCAATTTAGTTTATCTTATTTGAGCTAGGCTAAAGTTTAATTAATTATAAATAATATTTCCTTTGGGAAATTGGAACATAATTTAATTTGCGAGTTATTTCGTGTTCTGAATTTAGTTTGGTATCTGCTATTCGTACTACGCAGTAATATTATCTAATGGTTGAAGCAAAAAAACGAAAATCTTGACTTTCACAGTTACTGACAGTCAGCTAAGTGAATTCCAGTGTTCTGTTTTCCAATTTTGTGCGTATCACTAAAAACCGGGTTGTTGGGCGCACGAATAGAGAAAGATTGATGAAATTATATTGTTTTTTAACCGACTTCAAAAAAAGAAGGAGGTTCTCAATTCAGTTGTTATTTTTTATGTTTGTTACATCAGAACTCCATCGTTTATGGACCGATTTACATTTTTTATCTCCTAAAAGGATATGCTTCCAGGTTTGTCCCATTTTTTTCTAAATCCAGTTCTGATGGTGGGATTAATGAAGAATCGAGAGAACTCTTAAAATATTATAAGCAGCCATATAGTAATTTTAGTATTTTCATCGGTAACTCAATCATTTGCAGTCAAAAAGTAACATTTGATAAAGTGGACCTGATGAAGAAAACCAGAAATGGTCAATGGAACTTCATCCTATTATAGACATCACGATGAAGATAGTTAAGCAACTATTACAATCAAGCAAAGTACAAATTAATAAATGGTAATGATTAATTTTATTAAAAATGGTATGATTGAAATGATCTGATGATAATGATGGAGCCGGAAGGTAGGCACCAGAACTCCGTAATTAATCAATGTATCTTAACCGAGGTTGGGTTTATTAGAATTGTCATGAAATGCACTTTGGCTGTAAGGTACTATCGAACAGATCTGATGATGGAGCCGAATTGTAGAAAGTTAACACGGTAACTTCATAATAATACAATGTATCCTAGCAGTATTTGGGATAGTTGGAATTATCATGAGAAATAGATACTCTGGCTATAAGTGTGAAATAAAATACATTTACAAAATAATAATAATAATAAAACGATCAAAATAACTTTAATTTCGGATGTCGGTGTTAAATCACAAACTACCGATACCAAAAATCCGACTTTTTTTTTTTTAAATTGATTTGAACCAGTGCTTGACTGCGATCCCACCTGATGGTAAGCGGAGATGCAATCATTGATGGTCAGGCGCACTAGTTTATTAAGAGCCTATTCACTCTAGCCTTGAAGACACCTATATTATAGTTCGACGGGAAGACCGCAGCAGGCAAATTGAAATAATAAATAATAAACTTCCGAAATTTAAATAATTTGGATCGTCTTAGTGCTTTTTTTTTTGTCGTGAAGTCAGTTTTCGAATTTCACACAGCCAAAGCTTCTGGCAGAAACTAAGAGCGTATTATTTTATGTGTTCTCGATTCTCTGATTTAAAAACTTCAAACATTTCCGCAAATTCAGCCAACCTACTTATGGAAACCTACAAACTTCCCCACTCCACAGCCACACGCGTGTTGATATAAATTCTGTACCGAGCCCGCTTTCATCCAAATTGAATATTTTCGTTTCGTTTCCACCATATTATATTATTATACTAGCGTGTGTCCGCGGTTTTGCTTGTGTGAAAAAATTTTTTCGTCATAGGTGAACTTACCATCGGGATAAAAAGTTTTCTATATCCTAATCTGTTTGTAGCAGATCCATGTGCCTAGTTCCATCTAGATTTTTAAATGAACATCAATTCAATGAATCTCAGAAATTTCAGAATTCGACGCCTGAGTGTACTTTGTGTTTTTGCATTATAGTATTTATGTATATAGTTAGGTTTTAGTATAGTTTAGTTAATATTTAAGTTTTTTATGTAAGAGAATTTTTCTTTTCCTGATTCAATTATATATTTGATATTTGAAAAAATAAGTCTTAGAAACCAATTTTTTTTGTGATTATAGTAAAAAGTTTGAAGTGACACCGAACAGAACAGAACAGATAGTCGATGGGGACGAAAGGTTCTGGAATGACGACCACCGATGACCTGGTGAGGGACGCACAGAACCAGTCATTGTGGCGACACTTGGGGAGGCCTATGTCCAATAGTGGACGTCTTTCGGCTGAAATGATGCTGATGATGATGATAAGTGACATAAGCACAATGCGTACCTGTTTGTTTATTTATTTTATAAAAACAAGGGTTTTCCTTAAGTTTAGAAAAAGCACACAATTATTAGACCCCTGTCGGTTAGTGTTGTGAAATAAAATTAAATGTATGTTGTGAATGTATTTTGTAAGCACTAACATAGTTTTTAAACTCCACTTGTAACTATTATGGATCATTGTTATCTGCTTAAATAAATAATTATTATGTACCTATAAATAAAACAAAAAGACACACTATCACATTTATACTAATAAGGATAAATAAAATGAGTTTTACAGAATTAGATTAACGGCTCAAAACACGCATAAAACTCCGATTATTTTAGCTTACACAACAATGCGACTTTTATAGCACTTTGTCGCTGTTTTGGGTAGTTTTGTGTTTATCAAACTGTTGGAAAGTAGTTAATAAACCGCCTATTAACTGTTTTGGGAAAACTTCTTGATTCGGCAACCGATAAATATTGCGATTGTGTAGTCTTTTGTTTTCGTAATGAAAGCTTGGGGGATTTTTGTGGATTAAACCATTTTGTACAGGCATTTTGTAAGCTAGCTTTCACCCTTTCGCACTTACAATCTTATCGCCTTTATAAGGCTAAAGTTTGATAGTGTCGTGTTTGTATTTTTTATTATAAAAGTACATATTTGATATCAAATGTATGTATTTATTTATTTATTTATTTATTTAAACTTCATGCAACACAAAGATACAAAGGCGGACTTAATGCCTTAGGCATTCTCTACCAGTCAACCAAGGGTAGTGAAGAGAAAACATGGTAGGTGCATAAAAAAAAAAGAAAAGATTAATAGGAAAACAAGGGATCAAATGTATATGTATATATATATATATATATATATATATATATATATATATTAAAAAAAAAAATAAACATACATAAATATTTAATATAATACATAAATATATATGTACAATAAATACAAGCAATACAACATTTAATGTATCTATGCTTGTTAGCTCTTCACGCTCAAACGTCTACACGGGTGTAGATGAAATTTTGAACACGTGTAGACCTTGTCCTGCAATAGCTCATAAAATACTTTTTGTCTCTGGAGTATGATTTCAGAATAATTTTTTTTACTTTCAGTCGGGCGTAGCCAATGGCAAAAGTAACTCTGTCTGCCTTTTACGCTTCGCTGTTAAACTATTGAACTGATTTTGGTGAAATTTGGAATGGAGTAAGCTTGAATCCCGAGGAAGATCATACTATTTATCTGGCTACGACTTCAAATTCACATCCGCTATAACCGAAATTCACACGAACGCAGTCACAGGCAAAAGCTATTTATTTATATCTATCTAGCTATGAAATAAAACCCAATAAGGCTTTTTAATAGAATGCAGGTATCAAATTCTGAGGATTTCTCCATCTTCCTTTATTGCCTCCTAAGAGATCGTTGAGCAATCAGCCCGAGCTATATTAATGGATTTTCAGATATTGTACCGCGGCAATACTTTGGAGAGCAATTTCTGAGATACCGTCTAGTCATCACAAGGCACGACTGCTGAGTTTGAGAACCAGTTTTCGGTTCCCGGGTCAAACAAAGTGTTATTCAAGTCAAGTCAAGTCAAAAGTTTTTTATTTCGCATACCTTACATGAGCACTTATAAAACGTCAGAAACTAATACATGGTTCCAAATTGGTCGTTTCCTATGGAGAAGAACCGGCAAGAAACTCCATGGTTACTCTTTTAAAAAAAAAATGTTGTTACAATATTTCCATATTACAGCATAAGTAGATATTGTGTAAGAACAGTGTAGACCGGTCAATATTGTACTAAAAAGTACAATAAAAATAATCATAATAAAAATTAACCTAAGAATTCGCGGAGTCTACAGTGTTATCACATTATAAAAAAGAGGCTATATAAATAAAAGCAAGTAAAATAAATAATTACAATTATTAATAAATGATACATTAACAAAATAAATAATAATAAATAAAAAAAATATTGCAAAAGCAATGTGATAAAAAGAAAAAATTATAAATTACAACAATATTTACAAAACTTCTATAAGAAGAGACTCAGTGGCAGCCTGAAGTTTAGAAGTTGGTGTTGTGACACTTCTATACCTCGGAAGACACGTCAAAACTTTTATCCTGCACCTGATATCTTCCACTAGACCTAAACGGACTAAAATATCTAACAATCATTATGGTCACCGGATCATGTTAGTCTAAAGATGGAGATGGACTGATTTTGATTTGATTTGGTTGGTAGGCCTTACTTAACTATAGTTATAACAATTATACTATAAATAGTAAAAATTAAAAACAGGATTGATAGTACCTAATAGCCAAAGTACATCTCATGACAATTCTAATAAGCCCAAACATGGCTAGGTTACATTGATAATTACGGAGTTCCAGTGCCTACCTTCCGGCTCCATCATCATCATCAGTTCATTTCGATCATAGCATTTTCAACGTAACTATTTATTTTAATATATAAACTATTAATTTATTTGTCATTTCATAGTCGCTTAACTATCTTCATTGTGATATCTTTGCGAGTAAGAAGTTCTGTTGTCCATTTCCGGTCTTCTTCATCAGTTCCACTTCATCAAATGTTACTTTTTGACTGTAAATCTTCTCTTCTTCTTCTCGATGAAAATACACACATACATTTCAACACACTCGGGGAAATCAAAATTCATAGGGCCCGTTAACCCAGAATCCTGAAATTTGACATGAAGCAAGGTCTTATAGAATAAATAAAAAAACTGAAAATTTGTTGTTACGTCAAAATTTTATTTTTGGTTTTGAAAAATCTTCCGAGACTCCATTCCGGAATTGAACTATTTACATAGGTAAGTTTGAACGGAACCCTCAGGGCGCGAGACCAACTCGCATCAGTTTTCTAAAGATTGAACCTAACATTTTAGAATAAACGCTTTTCTTAAAACGCAACAATAAAAGAGAGATTAATATCGATGCTATACAGTAACAATCAACTTACAAAACAAGCAACACCTTCGTCGAACCAGATAATTGCTGGAACCATTTTAATAAAACATTCGCCGCTCACCGCGCCCACGCAATAAAACTCCGACAATTTATCGCCTTACCTTGTCTAGAATTGTTCTTAGTAAACTTACTTTATTCGTATAATGTGTATTTTAGTAGAATACATTCTAAACTTAATACAGAAAAAAAAACTATGGATAAAATTGTAATATGAAAGTACTGGCGACCCGCCCCAGCTTCAATTCGGGTGTTAATGATCTGTATATAATAATATAATATTAATATATTATATACTTAAACCTTCCTCATGAATTACTCTGTCTATTGACGAAAATTGCATAAAAATCCGTTTAGTAGTTTTTGAGTTTATCGCGTTTACACAAACAGACGGACTGTATGAGGAACTTTGTTTTATAATAATAGGGGTTAAAGTATGAAATTGCTGTTTTTTAAAATCAAAGGCTAAATAAACTTTATATTTAAAGGTACGTTATTCTTTTTCCGAAATTAGGTATTTATAGGATTCTTTGTGCTTTGTATTTTCTGTAACATCGTAGTTCTTATAACAATGAATGCTAATAAAAAAAAACCTTTTTTTTCATATTAAGTGTTCCAACGTAGAAACTATGCATTTCAAAGGGCAAGCAACATCAATTGCAAAAGCAACCTACGACTTTTTTTTAACAAAAGAACTTTGAGCTCTTGGTTTAATAGCTTTCGTTTTGAAAATTTTGCCTTGTTGCCGCACTGAGGAAAAAAATTACTCGTGAGCTAAAATTTCCCACGTGAAACCGTTTAAACAAAAATAGACATCCCATTCCTTAGCAGTTTTAGGTCCATAAAATCATCAATATTGCATACCTCTTGAGACACATTGTTTCCACGGTAGAACTCATATTACAAAACAATGCGAGTTTTCTTATATTTCATACAATAATAGTTAAAAGTACTGCAATATTACAATACACACATACCTAATTGATTGATTGATTGATTTGAACATATAATTTCAAGTTAATTTAAAGATATAACACTTATATACTGGGCTGTAGTATTTGTATACTTGTCTCGGGTGTACGGTTAGTGAGAGTTAACAGTTGCGTCCGAGACTGACAGAAGCTGACAGACAGAGTTGTCCCTAGCTGCTGGTGACGAAACGAGCAACCTGTGTTCTTTCAGTTGCTATTTGCGTTCCAGGGCCTGGGTTTTTTTTATTGGGTGAAAAAATCATCTTATGACAAATCCCGCTTTTGGGCGGAGCGGGAGATAGTGTCAGACTTTTACTGACTAAAAACCCACTCCTGTTCCTTCGTTGCCTTCGTCCCAGGGCCCCGGGTTTCGTTTTCACACTACCCATAATCCAGGGCCTGGGTAACTATTTCAAACAATTCTGCAGTAACCAGCACTTCACTTACCTATTCAAAACACTTATTTATTAGGTAATTTAAATATAAGTTTCATAAAATCTTTTTGTCAAATAGAATGAAAACTATTCCATTCATATTTTTTTCCTCTAAATCAATGTTCGTGGAAATATCTGAATATCTATTTCGCGTGATCCGCATTCCAATCATACTTGGAACACTAAAGGAGAGTGCCGACGAGACAAAAGTTGCTCGCGTGCGCTATTTCTAAGGGAGGGAGTGCCCGCGAGCAACTTAGATGCCAAGTAAATTTCTTGTCTCTGTCGCTGTCTCTTCTCCTGCATCGTGTCGTTGTCGACAACGACAGGACTTTTTCGTAAAAAAAAATCTAGGTACCAATATGGAGCGAAAGTTTTTTTTTAATGGCTTCACACGTTTTGTGCATTTAACCAGTATCAAGTTTAGAAAGTAGTTTTCAGTTACTTTGAGTTCCATTACAACGTGGATGTAATACATTCTAATGTTTTTTGCAATATTTGGCAGCAAATACTGCAAAAATCTCTATGGTAGTCAAGTCAAACTACAATAATTCTCAGCTCCATTTTTTTTTTTAATTGATGTAAACCAGTGCTTGACTGCGATCTCACCTGATGGTAAGCGGAGATGCAATCATTGATGGTCAGGCGCACTAGTTTATTAAGAGCCTATTCACTCTAGCCTTGAAGACACCTATATTATAGTTGGACGGAAAGACCGCAGCAGGTAAATTGTTCCAGTCTTTCGATGTACGTGGTATAAACGACGCGGCGAAACGCTTAGTCCGGACCGTTGAAGTTTCAACAACGTAAGGGTGGATACTCGCCGTTCGTCGGTTTGTCCGATGGTAGAAAGGAGATGGCGGAATCAAGTCATGCAGTTCCCGCGCACACTCTCCAAAATGTAACCTGTAAAATACCGATAGGCTGGCTACTCTGCGCCTGTGCTCGAGGCTTTGTAGATTGGACTTAACCAAATCTGGATCCCCAATTAGCCTCTTCGCATGCCTTTCCACTGAGTCCAAAGCTGCTAGATGGCATTTTGCAGCACCAGCCTATATGTGACTGCAGTACTCCACACACGATCGGACCTGTGCTTTGTATAACATTAGAAGCTGTCCCGGTGTGAAGTACCGTCGGACCTTTGCAAGAACGCCTAGTTTTTTAGCAGCTACCTTGGCTTTGGACTCAATGAACTGCCCGAAATTGAGATCTGAGGAAATTTCAACTCCTAAGAGTTTTACCGAAATTGCGCCTGTTTCTATGATTCCACATATTGTCCAGTTGTAAATCAAGTGTCTGACTTAATTTACAAAAAAAACACCAATTTTACATCATAATATCCATTAGAAAACAATTTGCAAATAATTAAAATAGTCACTGAACTTTACCTAAAGAAATCGCGCCAAAAACTCGACGCGAAAAATGCGTCGTCGGACTGTTGTCAAACCTACAGATAAAAATATCTCCCAGCTGTCATGTCGTTACATGCACGCACTTTCATACAATCCCGTAGACTAGATGTAAGAAACTAAAGTTGTCAGAGACTAAAGTTGTTCGTGTGCGTTATCTCTTTAGCTCCGTTATTCATTTAGCTTTTGATATTTATCACTGTGAGATTTTGCAGGTACCAGATATCAGGACTGTTTGACTTAAAAGATGGAAATAAACCAGTAGCAATTTTGCAAACCTCTTGTAAGATTGTAGCGATATATTGACTAATGCTTTTGTTTTGTGTAAGGTTTTTTTTTTATATTTCTCACAGACGGACTCGCCGTGTCAATAATACATCAATGCAAAAGTCCATTTTATTTATAACTAACTATTGTCCGTGTGAATGTCGCTTGTTACGGACGTGAAGTTAGAAAGACGACAGATAGAAAGTAGTCAATGTCTCACCAGGGTTCAAGCTTACTCTATATCAAATTTGATTAAAATCGATTCAGTAGTTTAAACATAGAAACAGAACAGACAGACAGAATTACTTTATTATCTATACTGTTATTTTAAAGAAGAATGATTTGTATTTTTGTTTGTAACGAATAAACTTAAAAACAACTGGACCAATTTTAAAAATCATCTTCATCATTTCTGCCGAAAGACGTCCACTGTTGGACATAGGCCTCCCCCTAATGTCACCACAATAACCAGTCCTGTGCGTCTCGCATCTATCGGATTCCCGCGATCCTCACTAGGTCATCGGTCCACCTTGTGGTAGGCCTTCCAACGCTACGTCTTCCGGTCTTCCTGTACGATTTTAAAAATACTTTCATCAATAGAATGCTTATTTATCATTAAGTGGTATAGGCTATGTATTTTCTACTAAAAAGCGGGCAAAGCCACTGGCAGAAGCTAGTTTAAAATATAAGTATTGATAGTATTACGACGTAGTAAATTCTTGAATTTCTATTTGAAGGTTCTCAAATCTCACGTCACGTCTGTCTGTGGAAGTTTTTGGTGAAGAGGGTCGTTTTTATCTTTAAAAACTCATTAGATTTAAAAAACACATTTATTTACTCATATCATCACAATAAATACACGCAATACAATCTTTAGAGTTATCTATATAATCATATAGTATAATAATACCTATAGGTCATGCTTCCAGCGATTTATAATATTATGTCTAATACTCATATATTATAATAAAAAGACATTTACAAATAGTCTTTAATTAATTGTATTCCACTTTATACGCTAATGTAAATATGGCTATTTATTTTTTAATATTATAAAGTGTAGGATACAAAGTGGACATTGATATGGGGATCTAGTTTCTAGGATATATTTTGTGGTCGTCAAATCTCGCGTTTTTATGTCCATAAAAACTAAAATAGTATATAGTGTAATTAAAGTAGGTGTATAAACGGGCGACCAGCCACAGCCACAAATTGCCGCCACATATTTCCTTTAGTTTTCATACATTTTATATGGACTCACCGCACACGGTTACCAGCGATGGCCGCCATACGCTATGCTCGCTTTTTGTAGCCCGCACCGGCTACTAAACGCCGACACAAAATGCCACCACACGGCACTCACGCAAGACATTCTTTGTCAAAATGCTTTATGATAAAACGCACATGGGTTAAAATAAGTAGTATCCACCAGCTAAAAGTGGCCGTCGCGCGCTTCAGCTACCTTGTTGGCCGTTTCTAGCTTCTCGTAGCAGCGTTTGTGGCTGTTGCATGTGGCCCGTATGGAGCGACCCATAGGGTCATCATACAAAATTCTGTTCTCCTAAAGACTGAAGAGAACACAATTTTGCAATTTAGTAACACTTCAACCCTTTATAGGAAGAACAGTCTAAGCGTCAGTTTGCGTTTTTTGTAGGAACGGGTTTTTTCTACAATAATTAAAAGAATTTTTAATACACTTACTCCAAAACCCGCTCTTTTCACTACCGCTTTTAGGAGGAAAAGTGCGCGTGCTCGCTCCCGTCACAATTTTTTTTTTTTCGGCTGGGTGTTATCGACCCCCACGTGTGGCGTGACAACCCCCGTTTATTTATGTCTTCGTAAGTAGTATTGACAAATTTTGTTTGATACACGTAGAAAGTCACTGCAGCCCTCAGCTCCATAACACCCTCACCTATGGCTCGGGTGAATGCCGCCTCGGTCGAAGTGACAAACTTTCTCCACTTGTATCAAAATGATAATATAATTCTAAAAAAGATATAAATTATTAATATAATACTTGCTGGTAACATATTTGCAAACCTTTTCCTTGAAAAAACGCAAACTGTCACTTACAATGTTTTTCCTGAAAAGGCTGGACTTTGTATAAAATTGTGACATTATAAGGTCCAAGAAAGAGGAGACTTGAATGGTGGACAATAAAAACGCGACTCCAAAAGCTTACTTTTAGGCACTAATCATAATACAATATCTAATGTCACTAATGCTAGAAATATTCTCAAAATTCAGGGTTTATTACAAAAATACAGAGAAGAAAGCAACATAGCGTTCCTTTGTTTTGATTTTAATATTAATGTTCCCAAAACCCAATATTGTTAGGATATTTCAAAACATGAAATAAATATGAATGGAAATGGAGTCGAGCTGTAAGGAAAGAAAGGTCAGAACCGAAGGTCAAGGGCAACAAAATTTATTGAGACATTCCAGAGCAATATCACCTTCATAAATATAAGAGTGTATCTCTTATATTTTGTATTACGATTTAATATTTGACTGACATTCGAGGTACATAATTTAAAATGAGAAACACAATTTTCACACCGAAACAAAATTGTCTTTGATTTTAATTGTTTTTACCTTAACAAAAAAAAAAGATTTTTAGTTAGTTTCGAAATTCAAATAGAGAAGCTCTTTTGGTATTCACAATTTTTTTTTTTTTTAACTAGAGCATTAGTGTTAATTCTACAAATAATAGAGACATAGACATGTAGGTCCTATGTCTCGATTCAATCTCGGACGAGCATAGCACAGCAGATTTGCACTATTTAGTAGAATACAGTACCTACTTATTTATTACCAAAAAATCTTCGCATACGACACAATTAGATATTTTTAAGACTAAATAGGTATACTAAAAAGGATCTATCTATTAAATAGATATAAGATATATCCAAGATTATAGGAATGTGATTAAAATTTTACATATTTTTTTTTCTATATAAAAATAACTACAAATTCATCTATGTTCCCAAATCCAGTAGGTTACTATAAATTCCTAATACTTTTAATACTAGCGATAGTCTTATTTCACAGTTTAACTGCGAAATTTGAAAATCCTGTAATCGTTTTCTTTTTCATAATATGGTTTAGCAGTTAAGCTATGAATAAGGTTATGAGGAAATATTTACGTCATTAAAATAGTTTCTGACCATTTATAGAATTTTGTGGTCGACTACACTTATCTTCTAGAAGAATTCAATTCTATGACGCATTGCCTAATTTTAAAATTTTATTTTTAGCTTTTTATTTAATATCCAAAGCACCGTCAGTAAAATGATGTTCCTGAAAAAATTTTGTTTAGCATTTTTTTTTTTTTTGTAAAATAAAGAAATTTTCAAAAATATAAAAAGCATTGTTTTGATTCAAAATTGGTCTATAAGAGGGACGTCTTCATGGTGCAGGACGAATTTTGCAATCGTACAGGGTTTTTTATAAGGCCAGCTGTCCACTGAAGTGTTCTCTAAAAATCTAAAACTACTCGGTAGCACTAACATATATTTTTTTACAGTGCTCAATATCCGAGCAACTATGTCCTTATTTCAAAATACCTTAAGTGTCATTGTATTTTGAACCTACTGCTTATAACCATACGGTACTTGGCTAAAATTTCGTATAATGTTTCGAGCATGTTCTCTGAACCTATGCACTATCATGAAATATTTGAATAGATACATATAAGCTAGAAAAGGTACTATTTTTGTGACAGTGAAACCTTACAAAAATAAATGAACTGATCATAGAGTCATTTTGATAATCGATAAATTCATGATCTCACAATCGAATTCGATGTAATTCCCACAGCTATCGGCAAACGATGAAGGAAGAACATTTTATCTTTTTCTATCCTTTTTGTTACGGCGTTCAGGAATTACAAGCGACAGTTATTATTATACTGGGAGAAAGGTCAGCCACGTAAAGAAAATCGGGACTTACGGTGACTTTTTGCAGAATCCTAAGCCACATTTCTGTACAGAAATTCTTTTTACCTAACACCGTGAGATGGACGTAATTTGTTTGTAACTTTTTTTGAAAGGTCAGGCTTAAATGTCTGTCACTTTTGTAAAAGGAAAAATTAAATGCACAACGCTTAGAGTGTTTTTACGTGTATCTCTTTTTTACTGCGAACGTTTGCTGCATAAGTAAGGAGATGAGATTATGGTTAAACGAATTTGAACTGTAAATTAGTTCGGTATTACGTATATTTTTCTTTGTATTTTTCTGGGCTATGTGTAATAATCTGCAGTGGCTTAACATTTATGGCAATTTAAAATGGAAATCTATACTCGTTGAACGTTCAGTTACTTTACATGGAGTAGGTTTCTACCGATTGCAAAGAGGAATTCTATTTATTCTATTTAATTGATATAAACGAGTGCTCGACTGTGATCCCACCTGATGGTAAGTGTTGATGTAATCTTTGATAGTGAGGCTTACAAGTTTATTAAGAGCCTATTCACTATAGCCTTGAAGAGACCTAAATTATAACCGGACGGGAAGACCGCAGATTGATTTCTAGTGTAATTCTAAATAATCGTCTTGTTTGCTAGATAAAATATACATGTATCTACACAAAATACTTGTTTGAAATTGGCATTAGCAATGCTCATGTTTATTGATGGAGTGACGTTAGTTGTAAGTTACACCTCAGTTGACAGCGTACCTTATGCTAATTAAAGTAATTTATTTAACGGCATTTTTTTTTCTTTTAATTTTATTGTTTAATCAATGCAGCATATTATTTTGTTACCAGTTTTTTTTTTAAATATTATAAATAGTGAAAACCCGTAAAATATGATTTCAGATACATAATTTGCACGTAATTTTACAAAGAGATAAATTAAAATCAAAAGTTTCGTAAGTCGCGTTCAGATTTTCTGAAAAATTATAATTATGAATCTAGTAACTTGATATTACATTGAAATTATTTATTATTGGAACTTTTGTCTTTTGAGCCAATTCATGTGCAAGGTGTAGATGAAATAACGTAAAATATTTCGTTCCAAAGACTCCTACAAAAATCGATACATAATCCATTTATAGATGAGAGTAGTAGTTCGTATATAATAAAGCATTAATGTATGCTGTGGCATTGAACGATGAAAACCTCTTAGAAACGAAACACGAAATAGGCAGTACATTACATTAATGCTACGGTACATTTGCCTGACTGATTCCCAATTTTATCTAAAAGCACATTGATACAAATATTATATAACACATCTTTTATATTTTTCCTCTTCTATAAAAATATGATTTCACATAAAATCTCTATTAAAGCCTGTTCCATGCAGTTTTCGTGAACACTTTGTATCGAAACTCGAGACTTTACAAAATTCAAAATTGAATTTTCGATAAAACAAGAATTGTCAATTATTTTCTTTTGACACAAACTGTAAATTAGCTTTCATTTTGTTTTTGTATTACACTTTAAACTGAATTTTTCATAAGGTCTCAAGTGTCGTCACATGGTATCACATACGATAATCAGACATTTAGTACAATTTAAAAATATCGATATTAGGTGCACACAAAATATTATTTATTATACGATCTACATTAAATGGTGTTTACTGGTATACGTTTATATCACCGAGTAACGTTAGAATGGGAAAGCAATATATAAACATGAGACAGCAATGCTATAAAAATAATATATAAATACATTGTGGGTTCTATGAGTTTTTTTTTTTAATGTGAGATCATCCAATGATTTCTCTTGCTCTAGGGTGAAGTGAGAGGGCGTGTCAGACTTTTACTGACTAAAACCACACGTATTTTCTTTTTTTGCCCTTTGTGTTCCAGAACCACCGGTTTCACTTTCAAAAATCAACCCATGGCTCCAGACACTGTGCAGTAGTAGTGCTGGTTCCCTACGGTCTTGCTGATATCTCTTTGAATTAAGCGTGGGACGCTACGCGCCGTCGACCGCCAGCGAACTAACCATTGTTCGTCATTCGCGCACCCACGCCTTCGATGCCTGGAAGTCGGTGTCGGGGTTCTGGTGGTTGGAACATTTGAAAGGGTGACCGTGGCCCTAGAACGTAAAGGGTAAAAGTTGATGCAAGTGGGTGTTAGCCCGTACAAGTCTGACACTTCGCACCTTCCTAGAGTAGGAGACGATTCGATCATTGGATGATTCACCAACTAAAAAAAAAACTGTGTCAATGTAGCCAGGCCCTATATTAATCAAGAAAAATTTAAGGACCAACAAGTCTTTTGTAAGCCCATATTTTGAAAATGTGTAATATAACATTAACTTAGTAGTTTATTTTCAAACACTTTGAGGTTGAATAACTGAATTTTTACGTAAGAATTCTTAGATATTTTTCCTTCATTTACTGATATTGACAGCTGCCACAAGTAATACACTTTATCCCACTCAATTCGTTCCCGGATCACACTTAAATATAACACTATATAGGATATGTATACTACAATATGTCAGCTGATATGATATACCTATATTACTGATTACAATATTTACAATAGGTATAATATAAAAAGCACTAATTTCTAATAAATATTCGTTGTATCTTAATGATAAAAAAAAAACACACACACCTCTTTAAAGACAACAGAATGATATGAAATTAAAACTACTATCACATATACTATGTTAATATTTTATGCATAATATTTAGATATACTATGTAAGAAGTACAGTTATAGACAGCGGTTTGAGCACGGAGTCGAAAAGCAGGGACAGTCAAGCAACGGTACACTGGCGAGCACAAATATCGAACGGCATTTAGATGTTGGAACGTTTACGAAAGTTCTATCCTCAGAAATGAAACGATAAAAGATCCAAAAGTTTTATACTAAAAGTCTGACCTAAGCCTGGATACCAACTGTCAGTCACAGTAGAATTATCCTAGGCCTTTATTTAGATTGGTTCTCTAACGTACCAATACTTTTGAAACTGATAAGAGTTTTAGCTTTCGTTTGAAAATATATTCTTTTGAAGTTATCTCTGACGACTCCTGGTCCCAACAATAACACTATCTACTTTTTTTTAAGATAAACCTTTTCAAATAAAATAAAAATTGAATATTTTCAACGTCTTTTAAAAGTTTCAAAGCGATAAGAAATCAGCAGTGTTTTTTCATTCAATAAAAAAAATGATAACTAATATTTTTCTATCTCTCTTGTAACATTTGTACAAAAACTTGGTTCGACATTTAGCTCGGCAGCATTAAAATTGTCCATAGCAATTTAAAAGTAATATATCCTATCTGTTGCTTCGAAATGTACATGCTTTTTACCGTGCGGAGGTAGCACGACCAATAACCATCAGGCAGGGCTACCCTTCCGAGGATTCTTCATCGTCACCACATCGCAGCTCCTTACCTCACTATTCTTAACATTAGCACTTTTCTCATAATACTTCCTACTAGCATTGTCATTAACACTCCTGTTTATATATACACTGTTACTGTTATCTGTAGGACTTTTCACTTCATCATCTCTGTCACTTGGTTCGTTTATTTCTGGTATTGTGTTTTTGTGTTTGGGGCCGTCGCCTTGATTGTTTGCCTGCGTGAGCACCTCCTGTACGTGGATGGTGAGCTCTGGGCGGACGACTTGAGTGAAGGGCAGCAAGGCGCCGGCCACGTCCATGGTGTTGTTGATGTTTCTGTGCCATAGCTCTAGCACGACGCTGCGCCGTTGCTACTTGTATCTTGGCGGCCCCAACCAGCCACAGCCGAACACCTAAACAAGAATATATGTACATAAATAAGCTCTTATCTTTTTTCCACTGGTTTGCAGTAACTACAGAACGTCATTTATGCTTCGTTTACGTTTATACATCTTACACGCAGGTCTCTTTAGCGAGTACTACGCCTCCGACCTGGCCTTTCTGAAAATCATCGCCTATAAATCTATCTATGTCCTTCCAGAGCTTCTTCTCCTAACGTTTCCACTTTCGTGTTTGTTTCATCATTCATCTTCTCTCATTCATCTTCTCTCATTCATCTTTTCAACATGACCATACCATCTAAGCATAGCCCAAGCAAGAAAATTTTGTTGATTTATTTAAATCACTTAACAAACCTTCTTTCATCTCCTTTAAAGGCTCTGAAGTCTTAAAGATATCAAGTATTTAGTACGTCAATAAAATCTCCTCGTAAACCACAAATTCTTTACTTAGCATAGTCTAAAATGTTTATGTTAGCTATTTGCATAGGCATCGTTCGTACCCAATTTTCTCGAACCCTTTTATTTTTATATGAGTACTTACTTTTAAAATTTTAATATTCAAAGTATTCGTAAAACTTATTTAAAACTTTTGTATGGGTTTTACTCGCAATAATTATTGATTAAATGTAAACTATCATTTCAAAACGCTCAGATTCAAAAATGTGGACAGTACCTATGTCTAGAAAAATTTACGTGATAGAAAATATCTTGTGTTGCGACAAGCAATACAAAAGTAGCATGTAGCATTGATGCCTGCAGCTACAGCTGAAGGTTCTTGAATAATCATCATTTATACCGAAAGACAGGATATAGGCCTCCACAACGAACCACAGTGTCACCACAACGAACAGTCCTGTGCATCTCACATACATCGTATTTTCGCGACTCTCCCCAGGTCATCAGTCCACCTTGTAGAAGGCCTTCCAACGCTGCGTCAGCCATTCGGCCCCATCGACCATCTGTTCTGCAAGCAATGTGTCCTGCCCACTGCCAATTTTTTTTTTGCTGGGAAATCATCTAATGACATTTCACGCCCTTGGGCGGAGCGAGAGGACGTGTCAGACTTTTACTGACTAAAACCCACTACTGTTCCATCTTTACCTTCGTTCCAGGTCCCCGGGTTCTCTTTCGCACAACCCATGGCTCCAGTAGGCTTTGACTCTGCTGGGCCCCTACGGTTTTGCTGACACCTCCTTGAGGCGCGCGCGGCACTACGCGCCGTCAACAACTTGGGCTCAGTCCGTACGGTTACCGGACCGTTGGACGGCGAGCTACTCATTGCTCGCCGTCCACAAGTCCACGCCTACGGTGGTCAGAAATCGGGATCGGGATCTCGGCGGCTGGGGCGTGAGGACTGTTGCCTTACGCGATTAGCCGCCTCTTTTGCTAGCATTACTGATTCGCAGAATAAGGCGACCGCCTGCCATTCCTCCACGCTCTAGAGCATGGCCTGTACCAAGGCCTGTCGTGAGAGATCGCTGCCGCCGATCGCCCACGCCACAGGGACACGTAAGTGCTCTGCCCAGGAGAGCACATCTCTACCGCATGCTCCACCGTGTCCTCCGGGCTGTCCACACAATGGTGACGCTTCTTCCGCACGAATCCGGCGCAGGAACTTCCCGAACTTACCATGTTCGGTGAGGACCTGCGTCATGCGGAAGGTAAGGACGCCATGTTGTCTTTCCAACCACTCCTCAATGGGATGGGATGGGATTTACCGCCATAATTGTGGCGTGCCCAGCACTGAGTTGCGAGAGTCGCTGTCGCCATCCACCATAAGATCCTGCCGGAACTCTGTCCGCCATGCCGCGACTTGGAATTGCGTCTCCTCGCGCAAATCGTGCATGCATGAAAGGATTATTGCCTCCAGATTCCACGGTGGCAGGCCAACTAGGAGGCTCGACACTACGAAGGATACCGTGCAGTATCTCCGCACCATCTAGCCCTACTGCCACTTCAGTTTGACTTCTTTAATAGCGTCCTTTTAAAAGTTTTTACTCAAAAATACTGCACTAAATTAAGTCCCATCATTAAAATATCTATTCAACCCTTTATAACTATGCAGGGTTCAGCTTTAAGTACAACTAGAACATAAGAATAAGATATGAAATCTACTAAAGCGAAAGTTATAAATTGTCATAGTATACCTGTGCCATTACCTGACAAACGGCAAGAGCTAGCAGTAGCAGCAGGAACAGTGCCATCAGCCCCCATACCACTCCCAGCTGAGTCAGTGAGAAGACGTACAATGTTCGGTGGCACCATTTGTTCGGCTCAAACAGCGTGGGCGCGTAATCCGGCCACATGATGCCCAGGGTCCAATAGTTGCCGACTGCGAACCTGTTGGATGTTATGAGGTTAGTGGTGGTAGAACTCATATTATAGATGTATAAAAAAAAATCCTTTCGCAGGTGTGCTGGAAGAGATTTCTTTAGAAATAAGCATCACCTTTGTACTATTCTTCTGTTTCCTTCTTCTTTTCTTTATTATTGTGTATTCATAAATTGTTAAATAAATAAATAAAAGTTTCCAAGCCTTTTGTGTGAGACACTCGGGTACTTAGAGTAATATCAATATTTTTAGTTTTTTAAGTATTTTTAACCGACTTCTAAAAAAGGAGGAGGTTCTCAATTCGGATGTTTGTATTTTTTTTTTATTAGTGTAATAGTTATTTTTTTTTGTTTTTGTATTTGTCATACATGAACGTTCAGCAATTTAAAGTCTACTCATTAATGGTACCTGCAGTGCTATTACGAGCTCTTATCGTATTGCGATCCATTTTACGACCTATACTGAACTGTTAAAAGAGTGGATCTCTATTGAATATATCTGTATAGCTCCATCCCTCTTTCTCGCTTA
Organism: Mythimna vitellina; assembly: GCA_949316375.1. Lineage (NCBI taxonomy): Eukaryota > Metazoa > Arthropoda > Insecta > Lepidoptera > Noctuidae > Mythimna > Mythimna vitellina. The sequence continues at coordinate 24,137,803 of OX438693.1, forward strand.
CACGACTGACATTCAAAAACTGCACTGCACATATTTTTAATATCGCATTATATAGCTGTTTGTTGTTTCTATTTATTAAAATAATCCATTCAGTGATGCTGAACTCAACTGCGCACGACTAAACCTATTTGGTGCAGGCGCGAGACACCCAATGTTAGTTTATTTATTTTTTTTATCTTAAGTGTTTACATTTTATTTCTACATTGTGTGTATTTGTGTACGTGTGCCAAATAAAGTATTTTTCTTTCTTTCTTCCACGACATTTTTTTTTTTTTTTTAATTTATAGAAACCAGTGCTTGACTGCGATCCAACCTGATGGTAAGCGGAGATGATTGATGGTCAGGTAATAGTAATAGGAGGGTAGTTATATTTTTTTAAAGATTTTCCGAGCATTTACCGTTTTATTAACAGAGAGTTAGTAGTTTATTAAAGTTATAATAATCGTCTGAGTAATTACCAAAATTGAAGACAATATTTTAACTTACACAATATTTTTTTGTGTCAAAAACCAATTTTACTTTTATTATTTATTATTGAATATACAATTTTTCAATAACCTCCATACTCTGCAAGATTATAGAGCGTGTGTTGAACTCGCGCCTCATGGCATACCTGTAACGTAACGTAAACGTAAGGTAACGGTCTACTGGGGACTTACTAGTGTGTACCACCCACATGTGGAGCGATGCCCTCGAGAAGAATGGAGAATTGATTGCTGTCTCCTTAGTCGTCTTGAAGGTTTTCGACAGCGTATGGCACGCCAGCCTTTTGAGTAAGCTTCAAGCGTACGGCATTTCCCCTGGTCTGACTAACTGGGCAAAAGACTTCCTGAGTGAACAGTCTCTCCGATTTGTTGTCGATGCATGCTCATCAGAGCCCATGATATTTGTGTGTAAAATATTGTTACGAACCTGAGTAATTAAATGCCGGTATAGCAGCAGAGAACTTTTTTATCACCAGAAGTCGGAATTAGATAGCGTTATTCATGTAATTGCATCGTATTGTTGATATTAATATGGGTCTTCCAGGGATTTCTAATGAAAATTCCCATGTAGCCAAAAATATTACAAATAAATAATAATAAAAACCTCAGAGATATATAACATTAATTTTTTATTAGTATTGTTCATTGAAAAAGATCTCTCTACGTCAACTGAGGTGAGGTTAACAAATTTATTCACTTCCTCCTCCTCGTCATTAATGCCGGGAGAAATTATATATGCTATATTTTTATAGTGTCATAAAAAATCTTGCTCTATAAAATCAATCTCGAGATTTGAGGTATATCTACTTTATTGTTTCGCCGTATGAAATCGATATAAGTACTTAAATAACTCTACCTAATTCCGGCCTCTGATTATCACAAACACAAAAAAGTTTGTCCAATCAACGAAAGCTATCCAAAAGGTAAAATCAGTAAATGAGTACTAGAATCACTTAGGTTTTTTTTTAAGGTAGGAAATCATCCAAATGACTTCTCGCGCTCTGGGTGGAGCGGGAGGGCGTGTCAGACTTTTACTGACTAAAACTACACCTGTGTCCTTCAATTACCCTTTGCGTTCTAGGACTACGGGTTTCCTTTTCAGAAATTCTCCGCGATCCTAGCTACCAGGCATCGGCCCTACTGGACCCCTAAGGTCTGCTGACCTCTCTTTTCAAAAGCCAAAAGGTAAAATCAGTAAATGAGTACTAGAATCGCTAAGGTCTTTAGGTAAAATCACTAAGTGATAGGGATCGCAATTGTCGCAGTCGAAATCCAAAATGCTTCACCTCGCTTGGAGGCACTTATTTATACGTAGAGCCAAGAAAATTCTAGATTCAGACTTTTCAAGGCCAGTCTTGGACAACATAGTTGCATAGCGGGGTAAAAAATCAGTATTGTTATTCTCGCGACTTCATGTGAATTTCGACAATATCCTATAAGACGGAAGGAACAAATTCCCCAATCAACCATTATCTAATAATAATAGATGTAAGTACTTTATGGCGCACTTTTCTAGAATTTGCCAGGCTATGGTACGTACTTCCATTCTGGACGTTTCGTTCAGGAAGGCGTTTTAATTATTTGATGCTAATTTGCTTACAATATGATGATTTAAACATTTAATTTATCACCAATTAAACAATAAAACAAACCCACGATAAAAATTTAGTTAAATAAAATCTAAACCATTTCATTAAAAGTGTGGATGGAAAGTGTGGCTTTATTCCATCATTTTCATTTATTTTTTATTTCTGTGATAACTATTAATCTAAACTAAAATCTTTCTTAACAATATCATTTGTCAAACATAAGATTAAGACGCCAAAATGAATAGGTCGTTAAAGAAAATGAAATTCACAGTCCCTATCTATTGAAAATCTATCTGGAATGATTGGAATTAAATCTTTTTGGACGTCCAATCTGATTCTTCTCTGAAGCTTTGTCTACTTAGATTGATTGATAAGACAGAATCTTTAAAACATCTGCACCTAAAATCTGAGATTTTGATAATAAAACCTAACTCCAAGCTCTGAAATAAATTTTCGATTTCACATTTGGTTCCAATGTGTTTTTATAGAAATATAATATAATATAATATTCCACAACTATCACACAACGCCGTCTAGTCCCAAGCTAAGCAGAGTTTGTGTTATAAGTACTAGGACAACTGATAAACATACTTATATATTTCTAAGTATATACATATTATAGATAAATTACTCCCAGACACAGAACAAATGATCGTGCTCATCACACAAACATTTGTCCTGGATGGAATCGAACACACGACCTCCGGGCACGCCACAATTATGGCGGTAAGTCCCCTCTTTGAGGCGTGGTTGGAAAGACCTCACGGCGTCCTCACATTCCGCATGACGCAGGTCCTCACCGGACACGGTAAGTTCGGGAGGTTCCTGCGCCGGATTCGTGCGGAAACGACGCCCGGGTGTCGCCACTGTGTGGCCCACCCGGAGGACACGGTGGAGCACACGGTGGAGGTGTGCCCCGCTTGGGCAGAGCAACGCCGTGACCTCGTGAGGGCAATCGGCGGCGGTGATCTCTCGCGCCGGGCCTTGATTCAGGCCATGCTCCGGAGCGATTTGGAGTGGCAAGCGGTCGCCTCCTTCTGCGAAGCAGTAATGCTAGCTAAGGAGGCGGCCGATCGCGTGAGGCAACGGTCCTTACGCTCCAACCGCCGCCGGGATTCCGATCCCGATTTCCGGCCACCGTAGGCGCGGGCTTGCAGACGGCGATCAATGGGTGGCTCGCCGTCTGACCGTCCGGTAACCGTCCGGACCGAGCCCAAGCCGTCGACGGCGCGTATTGTTCCACGCGCGCCTCAAGGAGATGTCAGCAAATCGTAGGGGCCCAGCAGGGTCGAAGCCTACTGGGGCCACGGGTAGTGTGAAAGCGGAACCCGGGGCCCTGGGACGAAGGCAACGAAGGAACAGGAGTGGGTTTTTAGTCAGTAAGAGTCTGACACTATCTCCCGCTCCGCCCAAGAGCGGGGATGTCATTAGGATGATTTTCCCACCCAATAAAAAAAAAAAAAAAAAAAAACACACGACCTCCGGCTTAGCAGTCAGGGCTACTAACCACTAGACCAACAGGCCAGTCATCATCAAATGAATAGGAAATACGCATAAAAAAATATATATATACCTGTTTATCAATAAATATAAAAAAAAAATAGATTGTGAAAACAATAGCAAAATTGGTGGGAAAGTAAACGAGGTATTTTAAACAAATATATTGGTTTCTCTTGCCAACGTGTGTGTGAGTCATGGCTTTTAACGTCCTAGGCCATTCCGAACTTCTCTTTCATAATATAAGCTTTGAAGCTTTATAACTTCATTATTGATGAAGATTTTTTTTTTCATATTTGTTAACCTGACCTAAAAAATATTTAAATTAGCAAATAAAAAAAATCAATTCATGTTCTCTATACTTGTCGGTGTAGTAAATAGTACGGAAGCTTGAGAACGAAAGAACGAGCTTAGTGAAAAGTGACACATGTCACTTAAACAGAATCCGCGCTGACGTTTGCACGAACCGAGCAGATAAAAGTGCCGACCACAGAGATACGGAGCTCTTTCCTCTAACGCCAGTCGTGCGAACAAATTCGAGTCTCGGGGACTGTCTCACCGCTCGTTGTGTGAAGTGAATACCTAAAGCTTGCATCATAATAAATCAGTTGTGTAATCTGGAATAGTTTGTATATTTCTCGATAACCAGCCATCGCCCACAAAACAGAGTCCCTGGACCGAGTTTCAATGATGATCATGCCGATTATCATTGAAGCTCTGTCCTCAGACAACATACTAATATTATAAAGAGGAATTTGTAGTTTTGAATTTTTGTAATTTTTATTTGTATTAAATAAACTCAAAAACAACTCGACTGATTTTAAAAATTCTTTCACCAGTAGAATGCCACTTCATTAGTGAGTGACAAAGGCTATTTTCTGCTTATACGCGTGTGAAGCCCCTGGAAAAAGATACAGAACTAGCTTTACACCATGTTATATTTTTTCACAAAAACATTTAAAAGGCGCCACAAGTTGTACACCACCGACACTAAATACAACACAGGTCACGGCAGGTCATAGCGGACATTAGGTGCCAGTGCACAGCTGGGTGCGGGAGCATAATAAGCCCTTAGTTGCCTGGATAGCCCAGTGACCATGTATTTGAGTAGACAACCAGGTAGCATAACAAGATTATAACTTTGTGATTTTTCATGATACAATTATGAAATGTTGTATGTAGTTTTTTTACATAAAATACTAGATACGCGTTTCGGGTTTCACATATACTAAACCTAATGTGGTATAATTAAGGTTATTTTACAACTTTATGTTGGTGGTAACGCATACTGTCAATTTGAGCATCCAGCTATAAAAAGATATAATGGAAAGAGTGAGTTATTGTCTTATTTTGACTGGCCTGTTGTTCTAGTGGTTAGTGACCCTGACTGCTATGCCGGAGGTCGTGGGTTCGATTCCCACTCAGGACAAATGTTTGTGTGATGAGCACGATCATTTGTTCTGTGTCTGGATGTAATTTGTCTATAATTTGTATATATTTAGAATATATAAGCATGTTTATCAGTTGTCTAGTGCTCATAACACAAGCTTTGCTTAGCTTGGGACTAGACGGCGTTGTGTGATAGTTGTGTGAATACTATATTTTTATTATATTACCTAACCTTAATCATAAAATTATTATTTCGTTTTATAGTTATTTATGCTTTATATTTTAAAATCTTTTTTTATTGAAAGTCGAATTTTAATATTTCGCTATTTATCAAATTATATAACAATGGTCGGTAACTATATATCTATATACATACATAAAACAAAGCCGTGTTAGTTACACAATTTTGCAATACAATAACGATTGCACCGATTTTAATGATCTTAAATAGATTTTTCTCGACCCTGAATAGCACAATGACTATTAATATATCAGAAAACATCACGTCAAAAAATCAAAAACATCCAAATACATCGAAAAATGACAGCAACTGTCAAATACATTAGTCTCAATCATCCAATCATTTGGTCAATAAATTAAGCTAAAAGGTAATCACTACATTAATTGACTGACCTGACCTGTTTCTGTAACCTCTTTATGTCAATAAAACATTATTATTATTACTGTTAGGCAGTACAAAGTTCACCGGGTCAGCTAGTAGGTACGTACATCAACAAAAACCATTTACTAAACTTTAGTTCCATAAATTTTGTTTAAAACATCATTGCCAAATAAATAGGAAAACACACAAAAACAATCAAACTATTTGGCAACTTCATTCTCATTCAAACTAGGTAACAGGACAAAGCGAACAACATCAATCTGACAAAACAAATTGCATTTGCGAATTTTTCACATTAAAACATAATCTGAACTCCGTAAACTATTCCAAACAAATAACGACATCGTTAACTGTTAACTACACTCTCGAGCAAAAAAATCACACCAGCTCTGCACAACCCACATGGGAATAGAACTTTCAAACAATATTTCATAGTGATCTACAGCAGCCAAGCTATATATTATAGTGTAATGGTTTTTCCAGCCACCGTAGGCGCGGGCTTGAGGACGGTGAGTAATGGGTGGCTCGCCGTCCGACCGTCCGGTAACCATCCGGACCAAGCCTAAGTCGTCGACGGTGCGTATTGTTCCACGCGCGCCTCAAGGAAATGTCAGCAACTGTAGGGGCCGTTGCAGCAGGGTCGAAGCCTACTGAGGCCACGGGTAGTGTGGAAGCGAAGCTCGGGGCCCCGGGATGAAGGCAAAGAAGGAACAGGAGTGGGTTTTTAGTCAGTAAAAGTCATTATCTCCCGCTCCGCCCAAGAGTAAGATTTGTCATTAGATGATTTCCGCACCTAAAAAAAAAAGTGTAATAGTTTTTTTTAGGTGGGAAATCATCAATGACTTCTTCCACTCTAGAGTGGGTTGGGAGGCCGTGTCAGATTTTTACTGACTAAAACCCACTCCTATGTTCATTCTTTACCTTGCGTTCCAGGATCCCGGGGTTCTTTTTCGCACAACCTATGGCCTCAGGAGGCTTCGACCCTGCTGGGCCCCTACGGTTTTGCTGACATCTCATCTTTGAGGCACTTGTGGAAGCAGTTGTGTGGTGCACACATATGCAGGTCGTGGTGTTGGTGAGCCATAAAATACTCCAATAAGCAGTACAATATATATGTGTAACATAGAGCTGTTGGAGAAATACCACGAGAAACTGATCAACCGCTAGATTAAGTGTCGCAAATGGCAACATACTTCAAATGGACTCCAATCATATACATTGCGATACTCCTGCCTGTAGGCAACACAAAAGTATCACAACCAGTTCTGATTGGTGTATGTCACTATGACTTTGGACCGTTCGGTATAGAGGAGTAGTATGACGCATTCTGCCCCATCAAAGAGCCACAGGGCATTAAGTCAAGTTAAGTACTTTTAAAGATTTACATTACATCAGAATAATATTTTTTTAAGGTTTTATTCTAATGTAGAGAACATCGTCTGAGTTTGATGTAGGTATGCTTTCTTATAACTTTAGGTTAATGGTTCTGAATAGGCTTTTAGTCTACCGGAGTTTAAGTCCCTACGCTTATTTACAAACTTCATTGTACAGGTTTATCTATACCATTTTTCATAAAAATATTTCGATGTTATTTCATAACTGGGCTAATATTTTTGCACGCGAATGTAGTTTGGTACGATATAAAATAAACTTTTCCAACTGCTGTTAAACTACTTCCACATTAAATAAAGTGCCGCAACTTTTTGTTTCCACAAACGTGAAATTCAACTTTAATTTTGTTTTCCTGTTATTTTTGTGACTTCCTTTATAAGTTTAATATTTGTTATTGATTGGTATTCAATGTGTAATTTGTAATGCATTACATTGCACGAGATTGAGAGAGTGGAGGGCACTGTCGGTCAGAGCGAACATGATTGCCCGTAGGTAGCGTGCTTTTACGGAGGTTAAGAAAACACTTTTTAGACACTCCTGTTCATCGTTCTACACCTGTAGCCTGTGGGTACGTTTTACGAAAAAATCGTACAGTGCCCTTCGCGTGCAGTATAATAATGCTTTTAAGGTTATTGGGGCTGCCGCGCTTCTGTAGTGCATCAGGGATGTTTGCCGAAATGTGTGTTGATTGCTTTTTTGCATTAATGCGTAAAAGATGGGCATCCCTAGTGCACAGGGTGCGAGCCAGTCCCATAGGCATCCTGAGCATGATGCTGACAGACTGGACTGCTGTATTCTAAATCATTGCTCCAGTACCTCAGGGCCCCAAGTCTGCTATTTTTATAAATTCATCATTCCAACACGATCCCATTGTCATTTTGCTAAAAGTTCGTAATCTGCTATTTCATAATGATCGATAATTGATCTGTCAATGGTCTTGTAATAGAGTTTTGGTAGAATGACAATATCTAGCTTATTAAAAGCAATGACTACACAATAACGTTCTAACGGTAGGTCACTGATCAAAGGAACTGACAAAATATTAGCAGATTACCGCATACGTCAGATATTCATTTGTCACTTCTTTCAATGGAGTGTCAGTGGTTGACCATTGGAAAGTCATAATGACGCCATTATATTATTAGATTACCAAACTTGGTCAAAATCAACAATTGTGAAGTCAATGATAGACCATTCTGACACTATTGTAATAGCAGACTTGAGGCCCAGTTGGGGTGCTAAAGCAATCATTGTTTTATTGTGCGTGTGAAAGTTATTTGTAGTTGTATTTGTGACACTAACATAGTTGTAAGTTTTTACTAACACTAAATTAGTCTTTTTGCTCGAAATAAATAATATTATTATTATTACTATTAATTTGAAACTTAAGTTAGTGTTTAAATGACTAAACTTTTAACCCTCAACCTAGACCTGTTTTAGTGACATGATTACCTAACATACGTTTGTGAGACTCCGGTGAAATATTACTCGAGAAAAAAATCACACAATCAGGTCGACTTATGATGAACGTGACTTGTTATATGATTCTTATTTATATCAAAATTGTATAAATGTGTAACAAAAAAATTGAAGATAAAGAAGTTTAAAATTATATTTTATGAATCTATCCCTTTTTTGAGATGGGAAATTATCAAATAACTTGTCCCGCTCTGGGTGGAGCGAGAAAATGGATCATATTTTTACTGACTAAAACCCATCTGTGTTCCTTGTTCAGTCGCATTCTAAGGGTAACTCTTTCCAACATACCTGCAGTCCAACTGTGTATTCTTTTCACATTAAAATACCTTGGGTAAAGGAGAAATCAGTTGTTGATGGTCCCTTTTTTAAGACTTTTTTTTATTGGGTGGGAAAATTATCTTATGACAAATTCCTCTGGGGCGGAGCGGGAGATAGTATCAGACTTTTACTGACTAAAAACCCACTCCTGTTCCTTCTTTGCCTTCGTCCCAGGGCCCCGGTAGTCTCTTGAGGTGGGAAATCATACAATAGCTTCTCTCGCTCTAGGGTGGAACGAGAGGTGGCAGACTTGCTGGGACCACGATAAAGATAAAAGATACGGAATCTCGGGTTCGGTTCTCACTGGACGGCAAGCTAAGGCTCGTCGTCCGCAAGCTAACAATAAAGCTATCTCGACAATATAAAAATACAAGTACCTAAATCATGTTTAAAACTATCGTCAGTTTTACTATCCGTTCCTTCCAGGTCTTCAGATATTGCAGTTTTGTACCTTCACGACTTACCAAGCCATCAGAAACAAAGTGAGCAGATACGCGAGGATCCTCTCGGGCACGCTGGCTGCAGAGTTAGAGTTCCTTCCCACGAGCTGGTTGAACAGTAGCCAGCCAAGACCAGCGCCCCCGGCCGCTCCACCCACGATCAGGTACACTGGGATCCGGGTCTCGGCTGGACAGTCTCGCACGTAGTGGACACCTGGGGAAGTACAATAGTGTTAAAATAGTCTAAAACTGGAGTAGTAAATAGTCAGGTTGAGAATCCAGAACGATTCCAACCTGGAGTATATCGATGAGTGTTTGATACTATTTCCTATGTGCCTTTAATTGATACTAAGACTTTGACTGTTCTGTAAGTGCTGCGCACACCTATAAGTAAAGAATTCGCTGTGATAATTATTTATTGTTAAAATTATTCTTTTGTTAATGTTTTTGCGAACTATTCGTTGGAGTACCGTAAAAAATAAATAAATAAATTGACTGGCCTATTGGTATAGTGGTTAGTAGCTATGACTACTATGCCGGAGGTCGTGGGTTTGGTTCCCACCTAAGATAAATGTTTGTGTAATGAGGACGATCATTTGTTCAGTATCTGGGTATAATTTGTCTCAAATTTGTATGTATTTAGAAATATATAACTATGTTTATCAGTTGTCTAGTGCTCATAGCACAAGCTCTGCTTAGTTTAGGATTAGATGGCATTGTGCAAAAGTTGTGGAATATTATTATTATAATATTATACATTACGTAGTCCCTAACTAACACTACTGATTACACCAAACTAGTAGTTGAGTTAAAGACTGATTCTGACGCTAAGAAGACGGCAGACTGAACTCGTATTTTAATATGATTTTGAGAAAGGAAAACATCGAGAGATAACTTTGTCGTGCTGCAATTATTTAACGTCGGTTCCACCATTTCATTACGAAGATTGTATTCTTTAATAATCTACAAATTAATTACCAATAAAAGTTTTTAGGTGAATATGAGTTTTGATGTTGTTAGCATAATCAGCCTTCTAACGTTCCCCACTTTTGGGACTCAGGCCTCCTCTCTAGGAGAGAGCATGGGCCGTAATCCACCTCGCGGGCCCAGTGCGGGTTGGTGGATGTCAACTGTTTTTGAATTTTTGGTTCTAGGATAAGCCGATTTCTTCACGATGTTTTCCTTTAGATGATGTTAAATCGTAGTATTATGTCCATACTAGCTGATCTGGCAAACGTTGTTCTGCCAAACAACATTGTGTTGTTATACAAATAATATTGCGTTTAAAAAATGGTGGAAGTAAGAATGTGAACAATACTTTTTTTATGATATAGTGCTTGACTGCAATCCCACTTGTTCACTCTAACCTTGTAGACACCTGAATTATAATCGAACGGGAAGACCGCAGCAGGCAAAAAATATACTAAAGTATATTGTTATAACCTATTCTCAGACCTAGCAAATACACAAAAAAAATCATAAAAATCGGTCAAGACGTTTTGCAAGAGTTTAATAACAAACACTGGGACAGGAGATTTTTGTATATTAGATTATATCAGCCAGTACTATTATTCAACTCGTGGTTATTCACAATGAGCCACACCAGTAGGTTTAGAGTTACCCAAAGGCCAACGGAAAGGGCTATGTTTGAAGTTTCCTAGCGTGCTTGAATCAGGAATGAAGATATCCGCAGGAGAACCAGTATATTGCTCGCTAATGGCTGATGAGGCCGAAATGGGTTCTAGAGTGGCGACCGTATACCGAAAGGTCTACCTTGACCCACAAGAGACAAAGTGAACCGACGACATGCTGAGGGTCGTGGGAAACCGATGGATGCGACACGCATAGGACCGATCATTGTGGCGACACTTGCATAAGCTTATAGTAGGAGACGTTGATTTTCATTCGCGTTTAGTATCTACCTACGTACATAACCTACATATAAAACGTTATTAAAAACTTTGGACACGATTCTTCAACACGTTGAAACAAAATATCACATTCAATATGCTGCTTGGCTGTCTTATCTAATTACAATCCTTTGATAAATCTTGTCATTTGTACAGGATGAGTTGACAAAGTCGAGCTCCTTCTAGCTTAGTGGCGCGAGGAAGATTTAAATATAGAATCTTTGCAAAGAGAAAAAACATCTGAAGGAAAATTTTCGTATTAGGAACGTTAAAATTCAAGTCGCAATCTCATCTCGGAGACAATTCCACGTGAAAAACCTATTTTTTAATTTATTTACACTTTATGTACAGTAGTGGTACATAGGCGTTGTAATAGTAGTCGGTGGGAACATCATCCAATAACATATCCCGCTCTTGGGCAGAGCGCTAGGGCGTGTCAGACTTTTACTGACTTAAACCACACCTTAGTTCCTTCTTTGCCTATTCGTTCCAAATTCATGGGTTCCCCAACCTATGGCCCCAGAAAGCTTCAGCCTTGCTGACCTCTATGGTTTTGCTGACCTCTCTTTGAGGCACGCGTGAAATACTACGCGCCGTCGATGACTTGGGCTCGGTCCGAACAATCATCGGAGGGCCGGACGGTGAGCTACCCATAGCTCGTCGTCGTAAATCGTAGAAGGTGAATCTTTGAATTAGCATAGTAAGGGATTGATTGAAAAACCCACTTTTGTTCCTTCGTTGCCTTTCATACCAGAGCTAAGTCTTCCTTTCAGAAGCAGACCCTTGGCCCCAGTAGGCTTCGCCAGTGCTGGGCTCCTACGGTTTGCTAACATCTCCTTGAGGCGCGTGTTGAACAATACGCGCCGTCGACGACTTAGGTCCGGTCCGGACAGTTATCGGACGATTAGACGGTGAGCTACCCATTGCTCGCCGTCCGCAAACCCACGCCTGTGGCGGCCGAAAATCACCAGGATCGGGATCCCGGCGGCTGCGGCGTGTGGGCCGCGCCCTCGTGCGTGCACGTGCAGCTTCCTCCTTTGTTAACATTACTACTTCGTATAAGGAAGCGACCACCTCTCACTCCTCCTTGCTTTAGACCATGTCCTGTACCAAGGCCCGCTGAGAAATATCGTTGCCACCGGTACCTATTGAAAACCGGTATGTAGATGGCTCCCCCATGAGACAGCTACATACAGGTTTTCAAAAAACACATTTTGAAAATCTTTTATTATTTCCTTGCCTGTATATATTAAAAAAAGCCATTTTTGTTAAAACAAACGATTACTCATTTCCAAATTTTAAAAATACTAGAAACAGGACTACAAGTTTAAGAACGCAATACGAAGACAAGTTATGCACAGTCGGATATAAAACTGCATTACTGAGAAAGAGTGTTATGTGTATGGCTCCTATTATTTATAACCATGTACCAAAAATGATTAAAGAGCAACCATTAATAAGATTTGAAAAGTACCTTAAAGAATTACTACAAAAAAAATGTTATTACTTCGTATCGGATTTCTTAAATGATAAATCTATTTAATTTATAATGTTTATGTACTTAGTTATAAGTTAGTGAATGTTGCATGCCATAAGGCAGAATGTAGATGGATTCCAAAATATTGTAACACCGAATTGTATTAATTACCTATATTCTACTTAAATAAATAAATCTATCTATGTATCTATAATAATTAACTAGCGACCCGCCACGACTTCGCACGGGTGCAATAATGTGATAAATGAAGAACCTCTCGATCCATTTTATGCAAAATTCACATAAACCATCTACTAAATAGTTCGAACAAAGCCTAAACATTTGGTTTGGATAGGTGAGCCCGTTCTGAGTTATAAAATTACAATGAAAAGTGGCATTGATTTTATATAATACAGATTTAAAGGCAGGTATGTGTTAAAATAATAAACATATTTTATAATATTATAAAGTTGCATATGATTTTAGACAGATTAGAATGCAAACTTAAATAAAATGCTGGAATCGCATTACCAAAGCCAAAATGTTGGGTTAATTAAGATTTAGTTCACGATACCTTTGGGACATAAATTTAAGAGCAAAATCCCTGTTTCCAACTTAGAATTCTCAGAAGGCGACTCAGTCAGTCTATCGAGAATAATTAGGTATGCTAGTCATAACTGGGTCAAAGTTCACCAGTTTCATGTGCAAGCAACAAGCGTCCGATAATATGTTGCCGACCTATTTCCCATGGCCGGATCTGTACGGAACTGGATTAAACCATTACGCACCGGATTTGTAGATCAACGCGTTGAAGGCCCTTGCTCCCATTTAGTGCTATAAGTGTATAAAACTGTAACTTTCTGAAGCCTACTCCTCGGTAACGGCTGGATTAGTAGACTTGAAAAAATTATAATTATAGATTCATATAGGTACAACATTATCAACATAATGATCATAATTCTAAAGATTAAAGCCGTTTGAAAGGAGTAGAGAAAACAAGCGAAAAAAATATCATGTCGTTAAAATATTTTTTTGGCAATAGTAATAGTCTAAGGGTGTTTTTGAACAGTGGTGGCCGAGTGGTAACGGCCTCGACTTACGAGTTGTAGGTTGCGTGTTCAAACCCAGCCAGGCGCATTACTTTGTGTAATTTATTTCATCACCACTGCTCTCAAAACGGTGAAGGAAAACATCGTGAGGAAACCGGCATGTTCTAGACCAAAAATTCAAAGACATGTGACATCCACCAACCCGCACTGGGCCCGCGTGGTGCATTACAGCCCATACCCTCTCCTAGAGAGGAGGCCTGAGTCCCAGCAGTGGGAACATTATAAGGCAAACTATGCTAAGGGTGTTTTAATATCGTGCGGTTTTGATCACGCATGCGGGATTGCTCTGCACGCGTAACCCCCGCTAATTCTAATCCATTTCATACAAGTATTCATTGTAATGCGTGGAATAAACATGCGGGACGCATTTTTTTTTTTGCATTTTGAAATTTTGTTCATGCACGATATTAAAAATACCCTTAGACTAATACTATTGCCAAAAATATTTTAACGACACGATATTTTTTCGCTTGTTTTCCCCACTCCTTTCAAACGGCTTTAATCTTTAGAAATATGTTTACACAAAAAATTGCTGGCTCAGTGTTCTTCAAAATATACACAGCTTATGTAAATCAATCAATATTTCGCAAAGAAAGTCGTTTTAAAGGTCAGCGGGGCTCTATGCAAGCACAGGCGACACAGTACGAGTATGTTTGCATTCAACTCCGGCCAGATGTTCAAAGGACTATGCGCCTTAAATCGTGCCTGACTGTACTGCTAATATTAGCTCGAGTACAAATCGATTACGGTTCAACATCGAATGATCGTATTTTACTTAATTTTATTACTGAACCCAACACGAAAGATGGGCTCGAATTATCATAATTTTGTACGTTTTACATAAAAAGTCGGGTTTATCGTTTAGTGTGGCTATCTGTTACCTTTTTGTTGTGTCAAGTGTAAAATGGAAAGGTTATTTTGACTATGTTTTCTTCCTTGTGAACATAAGGGTTGTGGGTCAAAGGAGAAAGGTCAGTTCGAGTTCACAAGATCAACATGGATTATTATGTTTTGAAAATGGCTACTTTTTTAGGGTACGGCCAATTATTTGATACGTTGTTGGCACTTAAATTTTGTATCTGTGGTGTCCACGTTTGCTGATAGGTTGATAAATAAAATTCACACACAATGGTTTAACGAAATGCCGCAGACACGTCCGCACCCGCCGCCAGTGCAGTTGAGTAAATATTAGAGCCGACGTTGCGTTAAGCGGGCGCCTGCGCATTACAAAAGTTCTCCGTCGCGGTGCCCCTCGCGGGCACCCATCGCGGGAAGCCGCGCGCCACGCCCATTTTGGTTCATAATAATACATTAAAGTTCTCCATTGACACGACTACATGCACACCGTTAAGGTTGAAATAGCGACACTACTCTGGAAATAATCCGGTTTCCGCTACGGGGACCGTAGCAAACAGCTCACGCACGACGTCATGTGACGGGTGCCCGTTTAACGCAGCGTTGGCCCTTGATGGACGGGGATTCACCTGCCCCGCACACGTGTATACGTCACTTGCCGTTACTACTGTGACGTCACAGTATTGTTTCTGTAGAAAGTGATTGCAGTTTTTTTTGTGATTTCTGCTTTGGAACTCCATTTCGGCGAGTAAAATTCGATGGATAATGTCTGCATTAGCACGAGCAAACCCAAAGAATTGCTGTAGACTTTTGCTTTGAAGTCACGTATCACAGATAGTAAGGAATACAAACGCTAGACAGATAATTCCGTACTAAATTTGTTTTCAACTGTATGAACAAGATATTTAGTTAATAACTTAAATAATAAAGATTTATGAAATAAATTATTTATATTTTTAACAATTTATATTTCGAAATACATAAATAAACAATTATTATTTTTAATGACTTTGTCGATATTGTTTATCTCACGCACACATTACCCTGAATATAAAGAAAAAAACTGTAACAATTAATATCTTGTAAATATCACAAAACTCTTTCTTTCTGACTCAAAAAGACGTTGTAAACACAAAAGGTTATTCAATTTAATTACCTCGTCAGGTACCATATCAGTACCAAGTAATACTCTACTCTGTTCCGAAGTTACTGGAGCGGGTACAATCAAGTGAAACAGCTCAATCAGCCGGCTACTAATTAATTTGAATATTCATGAACGAATCCACGGGAACGAACTTATGTGGGGAAATTGTTACCATTGTAAGTTAAAGAGAACTTGGGTTGTAGTTGTGAGTTCGATTCTCAACGTGTTAACACGTTCGTTTCTTGTGGAACGAGTTTAATACGCCTTGTGTGTGTCTTCCTTACGGTGCGGTTAAGAAAAACATAGTCTTCTCTGCCGTATGGAGGCTGTAACTTAAATTTGGTTCATTTTAGGAAAGAGATGAATTTGGTAGATATCACAGGGCCATGTCCCGTTGTAATTCTTTAAAGAGCTAGTATTGTGATTCAGTTAGATACAAATGACCACTGTCCGATTGACTGGTCTAGCATTTAAAGTAGCAAAGTGCAAGTGTGTGTATTTTTTGGTGTGACTGGGTCGGTCATTCATTATTCTAATTTATCCTAGGCTGAGCGGAACCACGGGAGAAGCTAGTTATCTAAAGTTTTATAATTTAACAGTCGGAAATGTGTTGCTGGGGAGTTTTTTTTGCTACTTCTTCTTTCCAGCTCAAACACTAGGAAGTAGTGAATGGTGGGACGCTTTTGGGGCTGTCTATATAGACATTCAAGCGAGTTGAAATCTTTAACTCTATTTATCTTTGGAGCGATGACTACCATCTATATTATTTATTAGTATTTGCATTTACTCTTGAGTTTATACACTTTATCTGCCACCATTAATTCGGTCAGATACGAGCACTGTATCTAGCAAATGTACTTAAAGTACCAAGGGTGCACATCCTGGGAGTAGGTTGACCAAATCTATCACATATTACACAGTCCAAGAACTGTTTGGGACCATTCCTCAATAGGAGCATGATGTCGACGTCTCAGAGCAATGTCGACGTAGTTCACTGGAACTAGCATGCCCCGTTACTGGACAAGGACGGTCGCACGGTTTGCAGCAGGGAAAGTCGCTTCATCACATAATTACAGTTCAAGAGAACTGCTAGGGACCATGCTCAATAGAAGCATGATGTTGACGTATTGTTGCTGAAAAGCTCCATGCGTAACTTATGGAAGTGTTACCCTGAGTGCCATGAGTTCGGATGTGAAGTACCGTGTGATTAATTATTGCCCAAATACCTTTTACGCTTGCGGTCGGGTTGCTCACATGATCTAATGTTAATTAATCATAACTTTACGTCCCTTGGTTATATTGTATCCTTCTAATATATTTCATACTATAAATTCCAAGGTCTCACTTAACAATTCTTTCAACCCTCTCCTTGTCCGAACAATGTGATAAGGTAATGGACTACTTCTACTTATGGAATTCACCTTTATGTCGGTGGGGGTTTGTCCAAGTCACTACAATTAGAACCACAGGGATGAGTGGAAGTGGAGCTCACCCCTCTCCCCTTAAGGGGAAACTGACCTTCATGTAGGCGAATTCAAGAAAAATGAAAATTTTATCAGCTTAGGGTGTTTTAGGAACAGTCATAACAGGACGAACAGGAAGATGATGAAGTAATGGTGATTAAATACAAAGTACCAGTAACCATGAAGCTATATAAAGTGAAAAAACAGTAATTTCCCCAAGTTTATTTCAGCAAATATATAACAATTTTTTACGATGTTAAAAACACACCTCAATCTATTCAATTCACCAGAAAACTATTAGATTGACGCCATTTTTCTTAACCTTTAAACTAAGTCAAACTTGTCCGAACTATGAAACTTCACTCAGTACTAAGAGTTCCTTGACGACCGTCCATTTAAACTTACTTTTAATCTATGAACGTATTTATAAACATTTTTCTGTTCATTTTTTCAGGCGCCATTTTGCGGTGTCTTTTAGCCAGTAATTTCATTACTGTGGAATCTCGTCCCGACGGACTTATCAGATTTATGTCGACTTTGGCTTAAAATTTATCTCGGTGACTGTACACAAGGTACTTGTGTACTAATGACTTTTGGTTGACTTCAGAAGAAACAAAAAGTGTTTTTTTTAGAGTGTTCAGGTGCGTACGTGAGTTTGCGGATGATTAGCAATGAATAGCTCGCCGTCCGTCCGTCCGGTAACCGTCCGGACCACGCCCGAATCGTCAACGGTGCGTAGTGTTACACGCACGCTTTAAAAATATCTCAGCAAATCCATAGGGGCCCAGCAATGCCGAAGCCTACTGGGTCCATAGGTTGTCCGAAAGGACACTCCAGGTTCTTGAACGCAAGGCAAAAAAGGAACATAGGAGTGGATTATAGATTAGACAGTAAAAGTCTGATACTCCCTCCTACACTGCCCTAGAGCAGGAAGTCATTGGATAAATTCCCACCTAAAGAAGGTGCGTCATGTTCTGGCATGGCATTATTTTGTTTAGCTGCATAGAAAGTTATTAAAATGAGCTCCACTAAACCCGAACAAATTTCGGCTCCGGTGCTCAACCTCAACTAAAATTTGCTAAATACCCAGGAGTAGGATACCTGATGCATAAGTGCTTGCGCATGCACAGGTGTACTCTCTGAGCTCTCATAGCCCGATAAGACAGCAATCTGATAACAGCAGGGAGAGATAAGGCATAGGACCAACGACTTTGCATGTTTTACGAGGTACGGAGGTACCACACCACTGACTTCCCAATTGCAAGTTGCTAGTGAGTAATGGAGTACGAATCCTTAAATACTTCGGTATCGTTGTTCGCAACGAACGCTCCATGGAGAGCGATCACGCGGGCGCTCACCTACGCGTTGGACAGACCCCATCAGAGCTGAAAAACAAACCTTCATAGTTCAAAGTTCCCGAGACGCCGTAAACAGTGACAAGTGTAGACGGTACGCGGGAGCCTCACTCGCCAACGAAGATGCAGCATTGTCAACCACGACCACTCAGTCAAGTGAACGACTAAGGAGGAGGAGGAGTGAGTAATGGAAATATCCACATAATAAAAAACTTTTTACAAAAAAAGATAACCGACTTCACTAAAAAAGACACTAAAAGGATCAAAATAACTTTAATTTCGGAAGTCTTTTATTTCACACTTTTTAGTTGGGATACACTTATAAACAGAGTGCCTATTTCTCATGACACTATTTCAATTAATCCAAACACTACTAGGTTACATTGTTTTATTATGAAGTTCCTGTGTCTACCTTCTACCTTCCGGCTCCATCATCAGATCAGTTCGATAGTAGCTTATAGCCAAAGTGCATTTCATGACAATTCTAATAAGCCCAAACACGGCTAGGTTACATTCATTAATGACGGAGTTCCAGTGTCTACCTTCTGGTTCCATCATCATCATCAGATCAATTTGATGATACCATTTTCAACGGAACTATTCAGAACCATTAATTTATTTGTATTATCATAGTCGCTTAACTATCTTCATTGTGATATCTGTGCGAGTATGAAGTTCCGTTGACCATTTCTGATCTTCTTCATCAGTTCCACTTTATCAAATGTTACTTTTTGACTGTAAATGCTTAAGTTCTCGATGAAAATATCAAAATCATTATGCAGTTGCACATAATATTTGAGGAGTTCCCTCGATTTCGCCAAGATTCCATCATCAGATCCTGACTTGGTGACTATGGGACCATTTGGGAAGTATACCCTTTCTAACAAAAAAATAATTTTTCAAATCAGTTGGCAAGCGACGAAGTTATGCGCGAACAAACATAAAAAAAAATACAAACATCCGAATTGAGAACCTCCTCCTTTTTTAGAAGTCGGTTAATAAAACTTTGTCCGACATGGGAACTTAACACAGAACCTCATGCTATGCAGTCGCACTTTACTAGTAGGGGAAAGTGGAGGAAACCGGATAAAGGGTAAAACCGGATTGTGGCTATTTCATTACTCCGCCTATAATTGTCTCTTCTAACTAGTCGAGAAACACGCGGGAACGCTTACTTAATGTGGTTGCAAAAGGCTGCGACGGTAACATTTCAGCGCTGGTGTTAATAAACAAAAATTTTAAATAAAGGTTTGTTTTCTAATATTTTAATGTTTTTTTTAATGTTATCATTAAGTTTAGCTGTGTTATCATAAGCTGTTGTATTTTTTTAAGTAATACATAGCCCTCTCTAAACTATATTTATTGTTGCTTTGAGTACAAACAGAACCTGTCAGTTCTTACAATTTCAAACATGGTACCTGTGGGGTACAATTAGATGGGGTGATTTTGACTATCCGATTTTATCCCGATAAAAAAGACTAAAAAGCTACAATGGTCAGAGGAACATGCTTTTAACTATATTTTTTGTAATGATAGGCAGAATAGAATATCTTTTAGCCCACCCACATAGAATGTTTCCGAAAATTCTTTAGGAGATTGCGTGATGAAGAGTAGAATAGTAGAAGTGTTTCGAAGGTACCCTTACATTTAAAAGTAAATAGTACTTTTTAAGTCTTGCACGCTCTCAATCACTGATGAACTAGAATGTATACTGGTTGAAAATAGTAAAACAATGGAATCTCGACTATTTGGTTTGACTTAATTGTTCTGCGACGTTTGGCATTCAGCCATTTACTTACAAAAGGCCTATCCGCTTTGACCCATAGGTATGAGTTGAAACCGGATTTATAGGTTTTTTTTTTTCTAGTTAGTCGCATTAACCGCAAATATGTTCATGGCAAAGTTATGCCTAAGAAATACTTAAACATGTATAATATTGATTATCTCAAAAAATATTATATTGATTTATTTATTGTGTCTTTATCTTAACTATCCGGTAGCCCCACCTTCCTCTACTAAACTCTCTAGTAGTCAGTACCTCATCTACTTATTGGCACATATGTGGTAGCTATTTTTTTTCATGATGGTCGTAAAGAACCACAAAATTGCGAACTTTAGCAAACCGATCCACGACCGATAAAATTACACCCTATGAGAGAGGTCAGACTTTTTCAATCAAGCATGAACGGTCTATCAAATGAATATAGCTACTTTACCGACAAACATAAGCTACTTCGAGTATTTTACACTAGTTTTTCCTGCGGCTGCGGTCCCCTATGTTCTACAAATCATGGAAAAATACCCGTTTTCTATCTCCCAGAAATCGTGAACAAAACACTAAATGCCTAAAAAAAACCTATCATGTAGATGTATCTTACTAACTCAGTTTCGATCATGATGACCAATCTCAACGGGGATTATCCAAGAAGACAGGTGCAATGTCTATGCCTTTATTGTCATAGTCCGGTGGGGCAGTAAACCGACACGATCGGGGAGAGGTAAAGCGAAGGACCAACGGCTTTAGTTGCATTCCGAGGTACAGATAATGCACGCACGGCACGGATCTTGAACGCTGACGTCTACAGTTCTACTTGCGCAGAAGCACGGAAAAGTAAAATATCGGTTCTATTTAGTGGTATAAAAAGACATGCGGAGGCAGAGAATGCAATCCTTGGACAGTGATTGGCTCGCCGATGTGTATGATGCGCAAAGCGATCCCAGCTCTTTCGCCGAGCGCTCAAGATTCGTGCCGGTATCTATACGAGGGGATTGCCTTTCCAATTTATATACTCCGGGTAGCTAAAAAATTACTTCTAATGAAAAAGTGTAATAACACTTTTTGCCCAACCGAGGCATTCATTTTGCGCGGTGTACAGACCAAGTAAAAGTAACACTTTTCAAGGCTTATTGCCAAAGTCTGTACACGGGCGGTCTGAGGGTCAATTATATTAAGAGATCGCTTGATATCCTGTGTGTTCAATATATTAATGCTTTCAGGATGTTGTTGAGACTACGAAGTATACGACTAGTGCGTTGGGAATATTTGCGCAAGCCTGTACCGATGGCTTCTATGCGATTATACGCAAAAAAAATGCGTCGCTACTAAGGAGAGTGAGGGACAGTCAAAACAGCATTCTGAAGACTGTAGCTGAGAGCTTCGGCTCTCCGATTATGCAGAAGTTTGTGCGGAGATTGATAATTACTAACACTAGGCAATAACCTATATACCAATGTACCGCGTACATCGAAGGACTGAAACAATTTGCCTGCTGCGGTCTTCCCGTCCAACTATAATTTAGATGTCTTCAAGGCTAGAGTGAATAGGCTCTTAATAAACTAGTGCGCCTCACCATCAATGATTGCATCTCTGCTTACCATCAGGTGGGATCGCAGTCAAGCACTGGTTCATATCAATTAAAAATAAAAATTTTCTTTGTATGTTACTAACACTATAGATTCTTATGTCCGAAATAAAATTATTATTATGAAACCCAAGGGGGTTTTTTGTAAGGTGGGAAATTATCTAATAATCTCTCTCGCTCTGAGTGAAGTGGAAAGGAGTGTCAGAATTTAACTGACTAACACCACGCACATGTTCCTTCGGTTGCTTTTAATTTTCTAAGACCACGGGTTCCCTTTTCAAAAAATGATCGCGGCCCTAACGAGCATCGACCCTGTTGGGCCCTTGCGGTTTGCTGAAATCACTTGGACACTTAGGCTTGGTCCGGCTGATTACTAGACAGTCAAACGGCGAGCTACCCATTGCTCATCATCCACAAGCCCGCTACCGTAGCTGGTAGTTGAGGTCGAGATCGTGGTGGCTAGGGCGTGAGGATGTCCGTTCCCTTACGCGTGCGGCCATCTCCTTCAAAAAGACGACCATTTTGAAAGCAGTGGTGATTAAATAAATTACCCAAAGTAATACACCTGCTTGAGTTTGAACTTTTGATCTACAATCCGTATATCGGGAACGTTACTACGGTGCCATTGCGCGACACACAAACTTTATTATCGTGATATGAATATAGCCACTTTATCGACAACTCATAAAACTCGAAGTATTCCACATTATGTGTCTTATGACACGATTTCGTTATACAAAACTGGAAAAACGCATAATATTCAAACGTTTGGAGATAAATTCGATCGTATAGGCCTCGTCTTTTCTGTAAAAGTGATGTTTTTGCACTATTGAGTCGTTATCGCGGTCTCGTTGAGATATAAATATGTCTGGCAGGCGTATCAGAGCACGTATGTTTGATGTAACGGTTTCTGCCTGAAACCACATTATGACAGCTTTTCAAAGATAACGTAAAACGTGCTTTTTCTTCGAGCTCATTACTCGCCGTTCGCAAGCCCGCATCTGCGGAAATATGACGGTGTGTGTTTGTTTGTTACTCCTTCACGAACAAACTGGTCAACGGATTTGGATGAAATTTTTTACACATGTAGATTATGTCCTGAAATAGTACACGAAATACTTTTTACCCCAAGAACATTTTCCCATGGGACAATTTTCTACTTTCTTGGGGGTAAAGGCTCTGGTAGACATTAATGAGGTTGTATTGTACAATGCGTTTCAAATAAGAATAGAATCGATTTCTACGCCATGTTGTGACGTCATAGTCGAATCAAAAAATTGGGTAGGATGAGCAAAACAAGACATTTTTTAAATAGGTAATATTTATTTACGAATTATGAACGAAAAAAGTTTAATCAGAATCCATTTCTTCAATTTTGCTAATTTCTGCGTCACTGCGTGAAGTGTCTGAGTAGTGGGAAATGGAATAAGAAGGCGAATTGTTCCTAACAATGAAAATAAGAAAGAAAATAGCATTTTTTTTTACTAATTATGACTTAAATAATATATTTACAACGGTATTCAGCAACGTTTTTACTTCACCTAGATTTAACTAAGACTTGGTTATGCAATGTAAAATAAAAACCGTTAATCATTAATACTTGGGTATAAATAACAGTTTTTTTTTTTGAAAACCGTATTTTTAATCAACATTTGACAGATCGAGGTTATTGGCTTTCCTATTCCTTTCGACATTTTGTTTTTTTTTGTTTTTTCTTATTTAGAACGCATAGTAGTATAATTAACTTACCCATAATCATCATGATGATAGGCAGAGTGGACAGGAAGATCAGGAACACAGTCATGAGAACTGAAACAAAAACTTTGCATTTAGTGAAAGAACATACATAGTGTGCAAGTGGCATTTAGTATGATTTAGTGAAGTGTGTTTATCGTGTATTAAAAGTTGGTATCCAATTTGACGCAATGACGTGAATGGATATTCTGAATCATTATTTGAAAGTCTATGTTTCGTTTGCGATGAAGTTTATTACTTTGAATCCTAATAAGGTTTTTTGGTATTTTCAATACAAAGACACCATTTTTAAAATAAATACTATCGTATAATGACTGGTACAAAATAACCAGTCGTGCGTTAACTGTCGGTTGAATTCATTTTCTACTGCTAATTACATCAGTTGACTTGCATTTAATTTAGGTAATTAAATAAAAAGTAATTATTTCAGATAACCAACATACAGTAACCACAAAACAGAACTCACATGTCTGCTACAGCAATGTCTGATATAAAGGCAACCAAATCTCCCGGCAATCATCCCAAGAACTGTATTGGATCTGCCTCGCACCCTGCATACTTATTTTTTTTATTCTTGATTGGTTCACGCTTGACCGCTATCTCACCTGATGGAAAGCGACGATGCGGTCGACGATGGTACGCGCTTACCTAGAAGTAACCTATTCACTCTTGACTTAAAGATTCCCGGATTGTAGCTATCAGGAAACACAGATTCCGGTAAGGAATTCCTTAGCTGTACGCACAATGAATGTGTTCCTTAAACGTTTTTTACGTATAGGTGGGATGTCCACTAAAAACGTGCACCGCTTGTGCATAGTGATGGTGGTCATTTGTTGTGTCTGTATTTTCTTTTCAGCAGGGGCATGACACTCCAACACTCGGGGGTAATGTATGTCTTGAGCAAAGGCATTTTGAAGCTAGTCCCTTCAATAATGCTTGGAAAATAAAATAAATCAATATATATATATATATATAAAAGCGAAATACCACTTGCTGATTAATTACGAAATCTTAGAAACTATAACACCTACAAACTTAAAATTTAGCAGGTAGATCCTTATAGGGTGTAGACATACGCTCAGAACGGATTTTACCAAACCGTGTGGAGTTTGGTAAAATTTCAAAAGGGATGAAATGGGTGTCCAAAATTTGTATGGAGAAACCTATTATTACGCGGGCCAAGACGCTGACAGAATCTTGTGTAATTATAAAATTCAGTTTGAAACACGAAACCAATTAGAAAAATAAACAAAAGAATCACAATTTTTTTGAAACAATTTTAATTATTTAAAAACTAAAATATGAGTTCGTATCTAATGATAGATATCGTAAATAACCAACAAATAATACGAGTACAATTTTAATTATTTATCACTTTTAAAATAATTATTAAGTTTAAGATATCTTTGTGCACTTAGTTATACTGTGGTATTTCACTGAGAACTATTGAGAACCCAAATCTAAGTTCGGTGTAAATTTTCACAGAAGCTATCCGATTGTATTTAAATCAGTATTCTTAACGTAACATAATAACATTAAAACAGATATTCTAAAGTCAAACAAGCCATCATTATATACATACTTGTCCTGTTCATAATCTTCGCCGCCCTGCAAACAAAGTCAACTGTTCCCGAAGCCTCCATATTGGCGTCTTTCAGCTGGTAAGCCACCGAGCCGTAGGTCGTGAGGCCCATGCCAAGACCCAGGCCAGTTCGGTCACTGTACTTGGCCTGCTCACCGCAGAGACGGCGCTGTTCATCGCCCGATACCTGGGGAATTGAAGGGAAGTTACACTAATAAATAAAGACTAAAGTTTTGAGTTCGTGTGTGTATGTTTGATGCTTGTTTACGCTCGAACGGCTGAACGGGTTTGGATGGAATATAGCACACGAACAGGTCATGTTTTGGAACAGCACATAGAACTTATAATCCCGAGAGGCTGGGACTATGTTCACTTGAAACTATTTTTTACTTTCGCGCAGGTGAAGCCGCTGGTAGCTGCTAGTAGTGTGATTCTTCTTCTTCTTCTTCTTGTCCTTATCCCATATTACTTAGGGTCGGCGCAACATTGAGCGAAAACTTTGTACGGAACCCCCAGGGCGCGAATCCGATCCGTACTTGTTTTATTCTAGGACATGCCGGTTTTCTCACGATGTTTCCCTTCACTGTTTTGAGAGCAGTGGTGATGAAATAAATTACACAAAGTAATGCATGCACCTGAACCCGTGCCCTACACCATACATAAGTCGGGGCCGTAACCACTCGGCCACCACTGCTTTTCACCGTATATACTAACTTAATATTCATCATAGCACCAACATAAGATATTCTCGAAATACCCTTTACCCAGGGTAATAAAAATCCTACATACAATTTGGTTCAACTTTCGATATTAAGCCTCCATTTCTTTGCGTGTTTACCGTAGGTATCTAATATCGTTAAAAGGATTTGATCGATTGCTCAGTTACTATAACCGAAAATAAATCTCTTTCTTTGCTCTTGGCAAAGAAAAACTTTTTCCTTCTTTGTATAAAGGGGCCTTTGTAGAGGTAGGAAGTCATCAAATATCTCTTCCCGCCCAGAGGCAGAGTGAGGATAATTGTCGGACTTTCACTGACAAAAAACCCACTTGTCTCTTCAGTTACGCTTTGCGTTCCAAGGTCATAGTAAATATTTCAAACAAACCTAATTTAAAAAGGCCTAAATTCTGTGTTAGTTTTGGAGAATTCGTAGCTTCGTAGACCCTCTACGCTTGCTACGTCGTAGCACGGACATTTTATTATTTGTTTCAGATTCATAGTTGAAATCCATTCAACAAACCCGGTTTAAAAACATATCTATATGTCATACTTTACAGTATTGGAAATAGCCCAAAAGCTTATTTTCTATATATTTTTAAAAATGTAGATAAAAAAAACAATGTATTTACACTCCACATTTCTATTACATTTTAAAATAATAAAATGGGCACTTAGACTTGTTAGATTTTAAACACTCTTCATTTATGAGTCAACTGTATTATAAAAAAAAGCCAACGATTTTTAAAACAATTTAAATTAATAAAAACTTGCCAAGCGTGAGTCGAACACGAAAGGGGTCCGTACTAATATTAAAATCTAGCATAAACCACCGATGAAATAACGTTCTTGTATGGGAACCCCTTTTAATTTTTTAACTTTGTTTTAATTTTATTATTTATTGTTGTAGCGGCAATAGAAATACATTTTCTGTGAAAATTTCACCTCTACCTCTTTCGATTTATGAGATACAGCCTGTTGACAGATAGGCGGACAGACAGTCGGATGAACGGACAGCGGAAGCTTAGTAATTGAATTTTTTGATCAGTATTCATGCAGCTCAATTCAGGACGAGTTGAGTGACATGATTACTGACAAATGCTTACACTGACTGGACAGGTCCACTCAAATCTGTGTGGTTTTTTCCCCAAAAGACCATCTTAGACTCCAATCTGCATGGTTTTCATATGATTTGATCATTACATGTTTGCTGTATAGACTTTAAAAGAGACTTTGACCCCTGAGTTTGTTTCGGTGTTACTTCTCAAGGTAGCCAGGAAACATCAGCCTCATCTAGTTTTTAATGACGAAAAAATTTACGTGTAAAAGTGTTTTTTGAAAACAATACATATGCGAGTATAATTTATTATTTACCCTTCGAGAGTGGAGCCCTAAAACTTGGTGTTAGTTTAACATTTAATTACAGTGTAGATCAATCTTAATTTGTGCAGTTTAAAGTAAAGTACATAATTTACTGTGGTTGCATGTTAAAAACAGCGACAGGTGCATGTTTAGTTAGTAAATAACATGTAGTTTGAAAACTTTAAATTTATAACACCATTATTGGTCGTTCAACCTTCCTGTTTTTGTGAATAAACAAGCTTTTATAATTAAAGTTCTTTAACCACATCGTGTTATTGTAGAAGTTATTTTTAGGGTTCCGTAGGGCAATCGAAAGGAAAAAAAGGAACCCTTATAGGATCACTTTTTGTCCGTTCGTTTGTCTGTCTGTAAAAACCCTTTATCCTGGGAACGCGTGGACGTATCGAGTTGAAATTACAATCATCTATTTAGGTTTACTGTCCCTTGAAACTGTGAAAAAATAAAAATAAAAGTTAACAGAAAAAAATGGCCGTTTAAGTCGCAAACAGCGTAAATTTCGACACTTAAGGGAACCAAACTTCTAGAGTACTTCCCGTTGACCCAGAATCCTGAAATTATGCATAAAGCAAGATCTTATATCACAAGTATAGGAATAAATCTGAAAACAGAAAATTTGTTGTTATGTAATTTTTTTGCCATTTAGAAAAATCTTCGAGACTACAATTATGTAATGCTGGCCTGCGATCCCACCTGATGGTAAGCAGAGATGCAATCATTGATGGTGAGACGCACTAGTTTGTTAACCGACTTCTAAAAAAGGAGGAGGTTCTCAATTCGGATGTTTGTATTTTTTTATGTTTGTTCGTGGATAACTTCGTCGCTTGCCAACCGATTTGAAAAATTATTTTTTTCTTAGAAAGGGTATACTTTCCAAATGGTCCCATAGTCACCAAGTCAGGATCTGATGATGGAATCTTGGCGAAATCAAGGGAAATCCTCAAATATTATAGGCAACTGTATTGTGATTTTGGTATTTTCAAAGAGAACTTAAGCATTTACAGTCAAAAAGTAAGATTTGATGAAGTGGAACTGATGAAGAAGACCAGAAATGGTCAACGGAACTTCATACTCGCATAGATATCACAATGAAGATAGTTAAGCGACTATTATAATAAAAATAAATTAATGGTTCTAAATAGTTCCGTTGAAAATGGTATCATCAAATTGATCTGATGATGATGATGGAGCCAGAAGGTAGGTACTGGAACTCCGTCATTAATCAATGTAACCTAGCCGTGTCGGGCTTATTAGAATTGTCATGAAATGCACTTTGGCTATAAGCTACTATCGAACTGATCTGATGATGGAGCCGGAAGGTGGAAGGTAGACACAGGAACTTCATAATAAAACAATGTAACCTAGTAGTGTTTGGATTAATTGGAATAGTGTCATGAGAAATAGGCACTCTGTTTATAAGTGTATCCCAACTAAAAAGTGTGAAATAAAAAACTTTTTACAAAAAAAAAAGATAACCGACTTCACCAAAAAAACACTAAAAGGATCAAAATAACTTTAATTTCGGAAGTCAGTGTTAAATAAGATAATATCGAGAAACACCGACTTCCGAAATTAAAGTTATTTTGATCCTTTTAGTGTTTTTTTTAGTGAAGTCGGTTATCTTTTTTTTGTAAAAAGTTTTTTATTAAGAGCCTATTCACTCTAGCTTTGAAGATACCTAAATTATAATAGGACGAAATATTTCAGATCTTTTTGTTATACCTTTTTTTTAGTACAGTAGTTATAAGTTGTCTAGTAGAATTATCTTGTAAATTTTCTGTAAAGTGTCGCATAATTTACTATAAAATGAATTTAATTGTAGTGCCCTTAAAGGGTGTATGTTTGAAACTTTTAATTATAATTACAACCCCTATAATGTTGATGTTTGCGATAAACCGGTTTTAATTGATCAGTGTGTCAGTAAGAGTCTGACATGCCCAACCACTCAGCCTAAAGGCGGGAAATATCACTAGATGATGTACCATCTAAAAAAAACCCTATACATTATGTTTTAATTGATTGATTTGATTAACATCATTACCAGGCTAAAATTTCCAAAAAAAAACAATAGCCTTTAAACTTGTATTTCTACCAATGACATAAAAATA
Organism: Mythimna vitellina; assembly: GCA_949316375.1. Taxonomy (NCBI): domain Eukaryota; kingdom Metazoa; phylum Arthropoda; class Insecta; order Lepidoptera; family Noctuidae; genus Mythimna; species Mythimna vitellina. The sequence goes on from OX438693.1 coordinate 24,167,229, forward strand.
TCATACATACCAAATAGCCTTTGACATTTTCATCTCATCTTTTCATCACTCAATTTTTATTAAAATATTTTTTATAGGCTTGTGTTTGACCAGTATTTTACCTCATGGTAAGCAAAAATATGGTCGACGTTAGAGCACGCTTGCCTATAAGTAACCTATTCACATACATATAATAATAAATAGCTCCATCCCTCTGTCTTGCTCGCATGACTGATATTTTAACACGCCATAACAAAACTCCTGCAGGCTTAGCCAAGTTGATAATTTATAATCTTTAACGCTAGTAAAAGACGTAATTGTTTTGTTGCAAGCGTGAGCCCATCTCAAAGTAACACCACCTCGGAGAGATGCGACCTGTGGCGTGAGAAGTTTAAGCCATGGCCCACCTGGAAAACTCTAAACACACTCCGCACCCAAGTTAGGCGCAGCAAAGATAATCTCCACAGATGAGGGTTCTTGGACGGTTCACATCTTCAGTGATTGTACGGCGTCTCTCCGCAGACTATATGACACCTTCGATCCTGCATCACGTGCCCTGTTACCTGTTCACGTAGGGACTTAATGACAGCATTAGCGGACCGCATTGCCGTGGCCGAATACTGGGCCAGGCAAGGAATTTAACTAGTTTTGACATCGATACGCTAAGAAGAAGAAGAACACTAGTAGAAAACTAATCAAATGTATGGGAAAAACATTATTTAAAAAAAAATCGTAGTCAAGTTCACATCGTTCAATATGACAAAATGAAATGTAATCGTTTCTACAATGTTCATCGCCATATCCTTTATCGATTGTAGAAAGACACTCGTTGTACGTTGGTACGTTGAGATCGTGCACACCGATCCAAAGAAATATTGAGGTTAACTGTCCAAGTTAACCTCAATATTTCTTTACTGACTTGGTAATAATATCATTTTAACAGCATTAATAAAACCGTTCAAACTGCATCTCATAAAATCTGGTCATGACACACACACACACACATAAAAAACACACATCGATATAACTCAGCTTTATGCTTTCAATATAAACGTGAGCTTTAGAAAACTATTCTAGTCCTGATATTATTTGTTGAACTTTTGCGATTTTATAGCAATATTTCAGTCACATTTCATAACTCCTCATAAATGTTACGACGTGAATAGGAAACTGTTTATTTTATGAGTTCTAGTTCAATTTTATAGGATTTTTATATAAATCCTATCAGTTCTGAAGTGTTGGCTATTGTCAAGTAGATGTGCTATTCATCATCGTCATCATCATTTCAGCTAAAAGACATCCACTTTTGGACATAAGCCTCCCCAAGTGCCGCTGCAATAAACGGTCCTGTGTGTCTCGCATCCATCGGATTCCCGTAACCTGTTGCCAGGCCACGTTTCGAAGCCAGATGTCATCACTGGTATCACGCACTGGTCATAGACTTTCATCTTGAGACACTGTGGTTGGACGAGGAGATACCGCGCAGATTCCCGAACGCTGCCCAGCTGAGTCGGATTCGACGGTTGACCTCTTTCTCGAAATTAGATCTACCCAACTGGACTGTCTGTCCGAAGTAAACGTAATCAAAGTTGTAGACACAACTTTGAGTGTAGACTCTCCGATATTGATAGGAGTGGGTGCTACATGGTTTTTTATCATGACATTGGTTTTGTCCATGTTCATTTTAAGACCCACTCTTTCGGCAAACTTAAGTGGCAATTGGTAGAGCACGTTGCTCGCAAAACAGTTTGCCGTTGGGGCCAAAAGGCTCTGGAGTGGCGACCGGGTACCGGAAGACGCAGCGTATGAAGGCCTCCTACAAGGTGGACTGTTGGTCTGTTATTAAGCCTGTGCATTCTAGACTCATATCTTGTTAATATTAGAAACTGAATCAAGAAATCCTTAACCAAGGTTGCTGAGAAGCTGGTTACGATAGTGACTTGCATAACCAGTGGCTCTCTTGTAAGGTTCCGTAGGCAAGTGGTAAAAACGGAATCTTATGATTAAAATTTTAAATTTGACATTCAATGTTAAAATTATAAAAGTGCAGTTTCACTTTTGATACATTCCATCCCTTCAACTGACATTGTATCAATCTTTTGTCTTTTTTTGTAATGGTTGTTTCTTTTTTATTAATTTTGTATATGACTGACGCCAAATAAATAGTTTTCTTTCTTTTCTTTAATCTTGCCCAGTGCTTACTTGACATTTTACTGAACTCTGGTCTCTTGTTTCTTTTGAGGTGGAAAATCTGACGTGTCTCGCCCTAGGATGAAACGACAAGGCGTGTCAGATATTTACTAAATAAAACCGACTTGTGTCCTTCAGTTACCCTTGGCGTTCGAGGGCTACGGTCTCTCTTTCAAAAGTTCATGCAGCCCAAGCCCTGGTCTCTACGAAAAATATTCTTATAATGACGTTTATTGATGACTAGCTTACCCGGCAGACGTCGCCCTAAGCTATGCATTGTCAAACCCGCGCACCTTAAATGATCCTATTTTTTCAGAAAATATCTAATATTCCGGGCAATTTTGTTTTCTTTTATAAAATCCTGCTGCAGATAATAACAAACACACAAAAAATAAATTGCCGCAATCGATCCAGCCGTTCGACTCGTGATGACGTGACCAAGGGAAAATAGGAATACATTTTGTATCTATATAGTTTACCTGACTAACAGAGCTCGAGGCTCGTCGGGATCCAGAATCTGAAGGTGCGCCTGCACCGGTCTGCCTGCCCGCCACTGTCGCCCTGTAGGGGGAGACGCTTCTGCCGCGGGTACCTGGGTAAACATACAAGATTTTCATAATTTATTATATCATTTATATTTTACATGTGTGTGTCCTTTCAATTCTTTAAGTGAGAATTTTAAATGATGAAGTGAGCATAAAATAGTTAAAATAAATCTACATAAGGGTAAGCAGAAACAAAAGGACGCCTTTTCTTAACTGTTTTGTTTCATTTACGATTTTAATTACTGTTTTACTATTAGTAGGCAGTTTATTAGTGGGGAAATATATAAGAACCTTCACATTGGTAAGCTCTTAAAATTCCAACAAGTTTGATCTGTGACTGTTATAAGAATTATCAGAAAATATTGTATTCAGATATTCAAACAATTCTATTCTTATTATGCGAACACATACACTAAGAGCGAGTATTGGCTTGAAGACCTAAGCTCCCAAAGTAGCACTCAATTCAAGTCACGACGAGCTGTCAAAATAGAGATTATTCCGAGAAATCGGGCAAGCCACTTAATTTAAATACGATTAGGATTTGGGGTGTAATAATTCTAATAGGGCTGGCGTCAATTTCTACCTTAATTTTGTCTCGTAAATACTTTGTCACCCTATTAATTGTGATAATTGAGGTATTTGGATAGGTCGTTTGTCGTGATAAATAGATGTACTCACCGGCGGTCTGGCTGTCTTCACTCGGTCGCCGTTCTCGTGAAACCAATGGCTCTTGAAATGTCAGCGTCAGGCTTCCCCTCGGGCTAACCCTATTAGCTTCTCCCGTCCCTTCACCCGTCACTAAGCTCCCCCGCGCGCTCCTCTCTGATGGCGCAATACTTCCTCGAGGGCTCCTTTGCGAGTCAGGAATCAAAGACCCTCTTGGACTTCTGTTCATTTCCGGCATTTCCTTCTTCATTGGAGCTTCTACACTGCCTCTTGGACTTGTCCGCTGATTCGGACCCAAGTCTTTTTGACTGCGTGCTGGATCTATTTGAATACTTGCTACAGAATGCCGTGGGCTCCTGCCGACATCTGGCACCAAAGAGTTTCGTGGCTGGTTCCATGACGTGCCTTCAGGAACCAAACTTCGACGGGGACTCCTCGCAGTAGCGTCCGGTGTAATACTGTTTCTTGGACTTCGATTGAAATCTTGGGGATTTAGACTCAGCCTAGAGCCGTAGTTCATATCAACTGCTAAGTTGTTTCTTGATGGTGCCAAAGTATTTCTGCTTGGAGGAGCCGTGTCTGGTGTTATCGAGTTTCTGGCGGATCTGGCTTCAGGGACCAGAGAGTGTCGTGGGCTGCGGTGGTAGCTATCAAGTGCTGCATCTGGTGCGAGGCTAGCTCGAGGGCTTCTTTGTGGAGGTGGAGTTGGCTCCATCTCTTCATCAGTTTCGGTAGCTGCTAATGATGCTCTTCGAGAGGGCTGTGCCGATGCTCTTGGAGATCTCGCTTGAGGAGAAGTGGCGGCGCTTCTAGAGGCGCGCCGTCGCCTCGACGATGACGTTCTATGTAGCATTATGACGTCTTTTCACATCCAACTACAGCTCACTACTCCACCTCTCGCGACGGATCCAACATGTTGTCTGAAACAAAAAGACCTGAATTTAGTAACGAAACTCCTCGATCGCGTTTAGGGATTTAGTATTCTTTACGCTTTTACTTTACAACTGAAGTTCATAATCCGATTGTAAAGCCGCAATTCCAACTTCTTTGTTTACAGTCTTAGGTCATGAATCTTAATGCTGGTTAAGTAAAACGAGCTGCGAGGAATAATCTCTTATTTATCTTATAATTTATCTTGCATGCGCATCCAGTGATATAAAGCTTGTCACACAAAGGTATGTTTAATTCTGCTTCCAACGTTTCGTCTTAATGTAGCTGTAAAGTAATTATGATGATTTATAACAAAATTAGGCCTACTGCCTCTTTGTGGTACACGGAAAATACATCAAGTAATTAAGTATTTTGGCTAGTGTAGTGTTAGACCTATGTTAAGTAATAATGGATGAATGTATGTTCGTTTGATGAAGTGGTTACCAAATTTCTACCTTAGGAAGACATGGAATACTCTGAGAATTTAAATAATTTACTTGATTTTTGATTTTTGAGCGTTTAATGCAACGTCTGATATAATTACTAATTATTCCAATATCAATCACTTCTGTCGCTAAATTCATCTCTCTAAACTTTTCTCAACTAGCTTGGGATCGCTTCCAGTTTAACCGGATACGGCTACCTGTGGTGTACACGGAGCGACTTCCTATCAGAACTCCATAACCCAGTTAGTAGTCAACATGATACTCCAAGCATAGACTGGTGATCAGACTTTCTGGCGTCTAACTACCTGTAGCGACTGTCAAAGATATATGAATGAGAACCGGCTTCTACTGTAGGGTACTTTATTCTTTTCTTTTTTCGTCCCTTTTTTAATGAAATTGTGTAACATATTGTAATATGTATGTATATTTCTATAGTTATGTATTGTGTTTTATATAGAGATTGGTATGGTAATAATAATTTTTATAATGGTATTTTATTTCAAATTTTTACTTATTTTTGATTAATATAAAAATAGAAATATTCTGTTACCAACACTGACATTATATATTGAGTTTATTATTGTTTTGCAATCTATATAATCTTCTGTCTATTTTAACTCGCTGTCTATTTCTATTATAATGTAACTGATTTTGTAGTCAAGCAATGTAATCTAGTGGTTAACGTTTAACTTATTTTGTAAATCTAATGTTTAAATTATTTTTAATTCTAAAAACATTATATAATATTTGCACACCATGACAATATGGTAAATATGTTAGCACTACTCCATTGAAAACACCTTGCATGCATTGTTTTCTTTAATAATTGTATGTACGCTCATGTTTGAGCAAATAAATGAAATCTGAATCTGTAGTACACCGCTGACTACCCCCTATATTATTTTACGTTCTTACGATCCATCCTAAGGTTGTCTGGTAGATATCGCTGTCAGCGATAAGACTGCCATTGTAACCATAGATTTAAGTTTATGTATAAGTTTTGTTACTAAGTTGGTGTACAATTAAGTTTATTTTATCTATTCTATTCCATATCAATATACAGCCAGCACAATGTGAAATTTTACACGAGGTTTTTTTTTAAAGGTAGGCGAGCACGACAAAAATATGGATGGATTGTGTGAAGAGTGATATGAAAGAAAAGGAAGTTAGTGATAGCATGACGAGTGACAGGGCAGAGTGGAAGAAAAAAACGTGTTGCGCCGACCCCAAATAACACGTTACAAGGGCAGGAAGATGATGATGATGATGAGGCGAGCACGACAATGTATTTTTTTTTTTTATTCTTAGATCTTTGACAATCGTTACAGTAGGTCAAATGCCAAAAAGTCTATATACAACCCAGTTACTGGGCAACATGAAACCCCGTTATCATGGTGCCCAGTAACTGGGTCGTGGAGGTCTGATAGGCAGTCGCTCCATGTAAAACACGGGTATTTAGCCGCATCCAATTAGACAAGCTAGTTTGGAAAAGGCTAGAAATATGATGATGATGATAATTGTAGATTTAACATTATCAGATCAATAGTAGCGTAAGCTTAACATTAACAAAAGCCTTTCGTAAAAGTCTCACTAGTAACAGCCCTATTACGCAATCGGATTGCTCCCACCCATGACCCCTAACCATACTGCTAATCCTATCCATAACTTTTCAGAAACTACCAACTGTCCGGTCTGTGGACACTTTAATGCCATCTACAGTGTTTCATTATTACTTAGCTATGACGTCAAAGTTATGCCACCACCAATTGCGAGCTACAAAGGACAAATCCTGGGCAATTTGGAGGCTGTCCGGGCATTATCTTGGCCACATAAGCTTGCCAATTGGAAATGACTGAATGATGAATGAGATAATAATATTTCACAACTATCACACTACGACGTCCCAAGCTACGTAGAGCTTGTGTTATGAGTGTTAGAAAACTGATAAACATACTTATATATTTCAAATTTATATTTATTATCGATAAAATACATCTCATAAACACAAATTTTAGTCCTGGGTGGTAATTTAACCCACGACCTCCGACATAGCAGTCAGGGCAACTTACCACTAGACCAACAAGCCAGTCCAGATATTTTGAAAACACTAATATCTTGTGGATATTGTCTAGGTTTTTATTGAAATCAAAACATTTGGATGTTTCCATGTTGAAATTGTTTCTTTTTTGGATAGGATTCATTTTCAAAAAAAAAATGATTTTTGAAATCACTCTGTTTTTTCACTCCGATTTCAAAAATCAGGAAATTGCGTATATTTTAATTTCATGAAAACATTTTACTACAAGGCAATATTTCCTAGAAGCTAAAAACCTCTTAAGTAAAAACATTATTACTACTACTGTCTACTAAACTTAAAATCTTTGACGATTGATCAACATTTATATTTACAGAGCTTAGTTAGGCCAAACACGATAAAACTCCATCAGTAAATAAAGAATCTAACTGAAACTGAATCGGTTACCAAAAATCAACATTTAGTCTATAAAACATTTATCCATGCGCCGCAATGCTCGCCAAATTGGGAGCCAGTCGCAGCATAGTTTGACTACAATACAGTTGGTAGCGCTGATTTTCAACAAAACTTTCCAAACCCGGACGTCGGACAGTTGATTTTAATTGTATTATTTTGTGGTTAGTTTAATCGAAAACGACGAAACAAGTGGCGAAACTAGTTCAGTTTTGGTTTAAATGTATGTAAACTGGTCGTGAGTGGTTTGTTTTTTAGATATCCATGATAACGAAAGCAGGATATTTTACTACTATAGTGTAACTTAACAAACGAAAGAAAGAAAGAAAAAGAGTTTATTTACGACAAACATGGTACATAACTTAAAAAAAATACATATATGTAATATTATAACAAATCTATACAAAAGAAGAAGAGCAGTGGTGGCCGAGTGGTAACGGCCCCGACTTACGAGTTGTAGATCGCGGGTTCAAACCCAACCAGGCGTATTACTTTGTGTAATTTATTTCATCACCACTGCTCTCAAAACGGTGAAGGAAAACATCGTGAGGAAACCGGCATGTCCTAGAACCTAAAATTCGAAGACATGTGACATCCACCAACCCGCACTGGGCCCGCGTGGTGGATTACGGCCCATTCCCTCTCCTAGAGAGAGGAGGCCTGAGTCCCAACAGTGGGAACATTATAAGGCCGACTATGCTATGCTATACAAAAGAATGAGTTATGCGACATATTCGCGCAAAACGCAAAATTATATTTGGTAAAAGAAGGTTTTTTTTGTACGGAGCCTTAATTCCTTTTCTAAAGTAAATTATAACATTAGCTATCTACTCGTACATCAGTGAAAATTTATCCAGCCGTTTCGAATCTTAGCTCCAGCTAAGCTCCGGCTTGTCCAATTTTCTTCTTTTTTTTTCTTTTATAGTTCCAACTATCAATCAGTCGAACCAGTTAAAATTTTAAAAATTGCAATTTCGTTATTGGTATGGAATCATCATCATCATCATTTTAGCCGTAAGACGTCCGCTGTTAGACATAAGCCTTCCCCAAGTGTCACCACAATGAACGGTCCTGAGCGCCTCGCATCCATCGGATTCCCGCAGCCCTTACGGAGTCAAGGTATACGGGCTGCCTGGCACAAGGTGTCATTTTTTTGTTTTGGTTTTATTTAAAAAATATATATATTTCAAACAGACACTTCAATTATATTTTTGGGCATTAAAACCCAAAATCTCGTCATTAAAACTTTATTCTCAGGTTCCAGAACGTCTCCATTCAATATCAATAATGGTTCCAAGAAATAAATGCTATCGAAAATTAAATTCTAATAAGAAAAAGTGACACCGAATAATCGTGTGCAAATAATTCGAGGCAATTTTGTTACCGACTTTCCGATGACCATTTGGAAAGACTAAAATAGAAATAAATGACTGTATCACGTAGTAGGGTTGTAACGGTTTCTAACCTCTGTTTACGCAAACACGGAACTTCCGTTATACTCAATACTCAATTATTTATTGCATTCCACAATGTACATAATTAGGTGGTAGGTGAAAACATTTGACACAATCGTGGACTCAGTTGGGCACAGCAAATATAATACTTATTCTACTTGAAAATTACCTTCATCTAAGAACAATTTTATTAAAGATTTATTAAATTATAAATTCTTAGGTTAGGATTAGTCTTTCAATTTAATTATTACATTTCAACAAGTCCTCTTACAATACTTTGGTCACATTGCAAGAATTGACAATGGCAACCTCGAAAGGCCGGTGACCGGTGAAGTAGATATGAAAAAGCCTCGTGGGTGCAGTTCAATACGTTGGTCCGACCAGATCCGCACCACTCTTGATTCTACGGTATACAATGCTCTTGACATAGTCAGTTTTAGAAACAGATGGAAGAATATCATACGAGTAAAAGTGATGAAGCAGGGAGGTCTAGACCAGCATTGAGGAATACGACGCAAGGAGGGAGGACTAAATGTCTATAAATTTTTATTGTACGACGCGTGGCCTGCTCGTGTATGATAAAGAAAATCAGCTCCCAACCAAGCACTGTCCCCTTTTTTAAGGTGGGGAATCATCAAATGCCTTCCCCTGCTCTAAGGTGCAGCAAGAGACCGTGTCAGATCTTTAGGGTTCCATATCTCAAAAGGAAAAACAGAACCCTTGTATGTTATAAAAAAATCCACTATGTCATTACTTGAGCTCCTTAGTATTCCTGAGTTGAGCTATTCGAATGATGACAAATGCTTGCGCTGAGAGGATAGGTCCACTCAAGTCTGTGTGATTCTTGCCTCAAAAGAGCATCTCAGACACCAATCTGTATAGGGCCATTAAATGTTTGCAGTATTAACTTTAAAAAAGACTTTGATCCCTGAGTTTGTCTCGGTGTTTCTTCTCAGGGTAGCTGAGGAACACCGGCTTCATTTAGTTTAAATTGACGAAAACATATACGTATTTTTTTTTTTTATTTATTTATTTAAACTTCATGTACAGTGGTGGTACATAGGCGGACTTAATGCTACAAAGCATTCTCTACCAGTCAACCATTGGGTTAAAAAGACAAAACTATGGTGTGTGCACAATAAATAAATAACAGGTATTTTTGAAATAGAATGTAGTAACATTAAATTAAGTGGCTTATAATAATAAAATACGTATATATGCTAATATAATAAACTAATAAATACTATGATACATAAGAAAACATTCTAATTAAGAGAACTTAAAATATAGCAATTATGACGAATTGATACAAAATAAATATCATTTATTTGTCATTGTTTTTAAAATGTTACTTTTTAATATTTTCAGTTTCACTACCGCGGTTGCTCTGCATCTCCGTCCCTACTAAGATGGCCTCAGTGACATCCCTAATACGTAGTATTTGCGAAGAAAAAAGCTTCTTCTCGATTTTTCACGCAATCCGGCAAATTGAAACGTGGGTCCCTGAAATATTGACCGTATTAGGTTCAAGCCGAAACGCTTTCGCTTAGATTTATTAACAATTTGCCGTATTTTTCTATCTCCTAAAGCTCTATTGTACTCTAATTTGAGTAATAGCTCGACTTGAAATCTGTTTTGTTCAGATTGTCACTTGCTTTGCGTAAATTTCGTTGGGATTTTTTTTAGGTTGGAGCTAAGCCTGAAATATTAGCCTTAAACACGCTAGAAGACGCTTCTGTGGGCTAATGTTGGATCAAAATAAAATTAAGTGCTGACATAAATTTGTTTTTAAGAAGATAAGTAGTTATATATGGAATAACTGTTTATTATTAGTAATTTAAATATTAGTTACGTGTCTTAAATGTTATTGAGACTTGTCGAAATATTTGAGAATGAAGAATGAATTTTTGTTATTAAACATAAGCATAATCAGCCTTTTAATGTTCCCACTGCTGGGACTCAGGCTTCCTCTCTAAGAGAGGGAATTGGCCGTAATCCACCACGTCCGTGCTGGTTAGTGAATGTCACATGTTTTCGAATTTTTGGTTTTAGGACATGTCGGTTTCCTCACAATGTTTACCTTCACCGTTTTGAGGGCAGTGGTGATGAAATAAATTACTCAAAGTAATGCGCCTGGCTGGGTTTGAACCCGTGCCTTACAACTCGTAAGTTGGGGCCGTTACCACTCGGCCACCACTGCTCTCAAACCACTGTTATTAAACATTTAAAGACAACTACATACAAAATTTAGTTGTCCAAGTTTGATAGGTTTTCAACCTAGATTTGAGTTTGATTTTATTAATATACAAGCTTCTGCCAGCGGCTTCGCCCGCATGACAGTCGGGTTCTCCATACAAAGTTTGGACTCCGTTTCATCCCCTTAGGAAGTGAATTTAGAAAAATCCTCTTTTAGTGCTCGCCTATGTCATAAAAGGAAATCTTGTGCAAAATTCTACGCTCCTAGTCCCAGTAGTTTCGGCTGTGCGTTTATATGTTAGTCAATTTCTCCTTTTATACATATAGATATAAAAAGACAAACTTACTGACTGAATTATCACAGCAGAAACTACTGGTACTAAAAGTGTGAAATTTTGCAAAAAAAAATCCTTTTATAATGTTGGCGAGCTCTAAGAAAGGATGTTCTAAAATTCATCCCCTGAATGTATAAAATGGGGGTCCAAAGTTTGTATAGAGAACTCTATTTTCATACAATCGAACCACAGGCAGAAGCTAGTAATTCATAAATTGTAGATAGGTATATCTTCTGTCATAGCTAATACAAAAACTAGTTTTGACCACACCCTAGTATCTACTATTTCAGCGTCCATAAGATCCTTCACGTTAACAAACTTTGTCAATAACAAACTTAATGACAGCAAAAACTTGAACAGCTCGAGACCAATATCTCTTCGAGCTCCAAACATACTCTGACAATGACAAACTGACACTAACACACTTCTCTGAAACCCCGCGTCGTATGGCAAAGGCGAAAAACTTTCCGCCATAGCTTGAAAGCTAAGATGGCGCCCGCACATCCGTTTGACACGATTACGCGGGAATCACGCCGGAAATTGCGGAACCGTGCTCAGACTTTAAGAACGCACTTTGATGATATTGGATGTGTTTAATGTACCTACGTATGTATAATTTGTCAAAACAATGTTTTTTATTACGTCACTTTTGTTATAGGGTTTTAAAGGTAAGCGGAACAGAGAGTAAAGTCCAGCAAACCTTCATTGAAAAGGGAGGATCCTCTGACCAGACGGGTGTTATGTCTGGTGGGCAGCTGCCCGATAGATGTTTTCGGGCTGTTCTATATGTTCTAATCGCGCGGAGAACTTTGATTGTGCGATGCAGGATTAGTTCTTATGTGACGCCATAGATGTCACTACATTACTCCCCTCCGGAGATCGGAGATCGATGGTTCTTGATGCTTCTTGATGCGTGCATGGTAGGTTGGTTCCAGTGGATCGGAACCGAATGCCGTATAGTTCTCGGTGAGTCGGAACTGTCTGCGGTGATGCCCCAGTAAGTCGGGGTGGTGCTGTCCCAGTGACTCGGGATGATTCCCCAGTGAGTCAGGGTAATGATGTCCCAGTGAGTCGGGATGATGCCCCAGTGAGTCGAGGTGATGAGGTCCCAGTGAGTCGGGATGATGTCCAAGTGGTCAAATACAAATCTGTCATGCAACGTAGTATCGTAAAGATTCGCATCACACATTGTATGGTCACCTGAACCGATGTTTTGCTGCACAAAATGGCATCGCAGCAATTCGCATTGCAGGTTTCCGCGATAGTAGATACGTACACACATATTTAGCCGTTCCATGCAATAAGGGTTTTTTTTTTTGGTGGGAAAATCATCTTATGACAAATCCCGCTCTTGGTCTTGGAGATTTGTCAGACTTTTACTGAGTAAGTACCCACTACTAGTCCTTCGTTGCCTTCGTCCCAGGGCCCCGGGTTTCGTTTTCATACTACTTATGGCTCCAGTAGGCTTCGACCCTGCTGGGCCCCTACGATTTGCTGATATCTCCCTGAGGCACGCGTGGAACAATACGCGCCGTCGACGACTTGGGCTCGGTCCGGACGGTTACTGGACGGTCGGACGGCAGGCTACCTATTGCTCGCCGTTCGCAAGCCCGCGCCTACGGTGGAGTTATTCCCGAAAGAAACTCACGCTCAGCGGCAAATCAACGAAAAAATTAATAGTTTCACAGTTGGATATTAATAGGTAACAATGTATAGCATAGCATAGCATGGGAATAGGCCGTAATCCATCTCGTGGGCCTTATGTGGATTTGTGTCACATGTCTTCAAATTTTTTGGTCCTATGACATGCCGGTTTTCTCACGATGTAACACAACCTTTACGTATACTAGAGCCCAATCGAAATTAGCGTTAGCATTATCAGCGCTTTTAATATTCCTACTGCTGGGACTCAGGCCTCCTCTCTAGAAGAGGGAAAGATGTAATAAGAACAGTGGTGGCCGAGTGGTAACAGCCCCGAATTACGAGTTGTAGGTCGAGGTTTCAAAGCGACCCAGGCGCATTACTTTGTGTAATTTATTTCATCACCACTGCTCTGAAAACGGTGAAGGAAAACATCGTAAGGAAACCGGCATGTCCTAGAACCAAAAATTCGAAGACCAACCCGCACTGGGCCCGCGTGAATTACGGCCCATTCCCTCTCCTAGTGAGAAAATCGAAATTAAAAGGAATTAATCGCAATATAATTCGTTTGGCGACACTGATTTTTAGAAATATTTTTGTCTCATTAATTTTATTGTGTAGGTACTGTCCTGAAAATTCTTAAGTGTCATTAAATGGGAGGTAAATCTGGAGTTCCTGAAGCGTAAAACTGTTAACAGTTTTAGTGGAGTGAGTTAACTCCAGTCTTTCAGTGAAAGTACCCATTAAAACATTTTTCGGAATGTTGACTGAAGCCATTAGGGAATGAAATGGGGCACAATAAGTATCTTGTGGACATTATAGACTTTTTAAGCACATTACGTTTAAGAATTTGTTTTGTTTTATTTGGAACTAGCTTTTGTTCACGACTTTGTCTGCTTCAAACTCGTCAACCTGCATCACTATAATTATACCAATAGAATCTTTTTCATTTATTTTACTTTCACATATAATTAGGCTAGGCTCAAAATATTAGTTATCAACAGTTCTAATATTATAAAGAGGTAAAGTTTGTTTTTTATTTTTTGTTTGTAGGAGGTAGTGATATGAAAGAAAAGGATGTTAGTGATAGTATGACGGTTGACAGGATAGAATGGAAAAAAAAAGTGTTGCGCCGACCCCAAATAAGATGTGACAAGGGCAGGAAAATGATGAATATCGACTTATATTATAATTGGCAGGCTAAGCGTCAAATCCGCGCAAAACGGCCATTTTTATTTAATTTCAATTAGATTCCGTAACTGTTTTACCAAGAGTGTCTGCTAGGTCTACCTGAACTTATAAAAGAACCACCGTATCCAGCAATGGACAGATGAAAAAAATAGAAATGTACTATAGTGTCTATTATATATTATAGTTATGTTTAAATCCCATATAATAGCAAGCGAGCATACATCATGCTTGCATCAAGCTTGAAACCAGACCCTAGGCTGCTACCAAGAAATTGATATAAAATTCATTTGCACTATTCTCAACCTGGTACTTGAATCCAGGCCGTCATAAGCAGAATCATTACTTGCAATCATTACACCAACAAGACAGAAAAATACTCTATCTTATAAAATTTTAAGAAAAACGTTTGCAATATATTTTTTAATTATAGTTATTGATAGGCTCGCAAGAGGCTTAAAGCTACCCAAAGGGCAATGGAAAGGGCTATGCTCGGAATTTCCTTGCGTGATCACATTAGAAATGAAGAACACAAGAGAACCGAGAACAACAGGAGAACCAAGGTTACCGACATAGTCCGAATAACTGCCAAACTTAAGTGGCAGTTATATGGTCAATTGGGACGAAAGTTTCTGGAGTGGTGACCACGTACCGGAAGACATAACGTTGGAAGGCCTCCCTCAAGGTGGACCGATGGCCTAGGGAAGGTCACGGGAATCTGATGGATGCGAGACATCCAGGACCGGTCGTTATGGTGACACTTGGGCAAGGCCTATGTCCAACTGTGGACATCTTTCGATTAAAATGATAATAATGATGATAAGCTCGCGCTTGACCACTATCTCACGGCGATGGAGCACACTTGCTTAAAAGTAGCATATTCACTTTAACTTAAAGACCTCCCGGTTGTAGATAGTAGCTATCAGGAAACATAGGCTCCAGTGGGAAATTTCACTCCTTAACTGTACAATGAATGATTAATATCTTTCAACCAAATGACATTTACTAAAGGGGTTACACGGTGCGTTGCGGCACCGCACCGCAAAGATGATCACCGTACCGGCGGGCACACGAGCGGTGCAGCGCCGCAACATTGTTATGTCGCGAAACAACTTGAGCGGTGCCACTCCGACTTCGCAACGCATTCACCCCTCCCCGCCTCGTCTCGATGGTTACAAATCCGCTGCGTCGCCGCAGCGCACCGTGTGACATGCCACAGATGTTTCTGTGTAAGAAAACGCAGCGACGCCGCCTTGACACCGCTCCGACGCCTCACCAACGCATCGTGTGCCCCCACGCTTACTCTGTCGCCAAATTTTCTACTTTTATCAGCTCCATTTTCACTGATAAAGCTCTTATGAACCTTTCGATTGACAGTCGACGGTATTTGGAACATTCCATTGTCAAGTTTCGCTTCGAGTCGAGTCGATCGACCGACATATTGGATTGGCGGCGTCACGGCGTTGTTCAAAGTAATACCAATCAATGTCACGTCACATGTCCAAATGAAAAATACAATAATGCTTTTTCTTTTGTTACAATTTTATGCTCTACAAATCGTTGCCTCGATGGGATTTTTCATCAACAATAATATCCAACTTCCATTCAAACTTTCATAATAATGTAACACTTTATTATTTCCAAAAATCGACCTCAATGGCGACTTTCATTATTTACGTAACTTCTAAAGTTTCTTCATAGAATTACAATCGATTTCAATTTTCAATTCAATTTTCTCAATTTATTTTCTCTTCACAATAGGTTTTCTTGACAATTAACAATATTTGTGATTTGAAAACTTTATTCCACCTTTATAAGAGTCTGACGACTCAAAATAAGTATTTGAGAAAAAGCTGTGGTACAGGTAACTGGGGTACACCCCACAGCAAAAAAAAGTAGTGTAAAATTGTTAGACAAATAAAAAAGACTCTTTGCTTCCAGTGGTTACTTTAAGGTATCTGTTTTCTCTTGACCTATTTTAGAACATAATTAGATATTTTTTTATTTAGCCTTTTTACCCGACTGTTGTATAAACTGCCCACAACTTTAAAATGCATTGAAAAGTAAATTGTATCATCATACCCCACAAAAAAATTGCGCTTTATACTAGTAGTCATTTTAGAAGTAGAATACATGCTTTATTTCTATCTTGGGTATCTGTCATCATCGTCACCATCATTTTAGCTGAAAAATGTCCACTGTTGGACATAGTCCTCCCCCAAGTATCGTCATCGGTATAAATCCCTATTTCCTTTGGTCACGCTCCCAACTTAACCTCCCGATCCCCGAGCGAAGGCCGGCGTTCGCGGGTGACGTCATCGAAATACGAACGACTTTACTAATTTAATTTATATTTTTTTAAGTTTTCTTATAGGTAGGTAGAAGGTTTTGACGTAAAGAAAAATTGTTTAAAAAAACTAGAAAATTTTAAAATAATTTTTGATCAAAGAATGTTCCTTTTAATCTTTTAATAAGATTACCTATAGACAAAACCGATTTTAGTTTTGGCAAAGAATAAACCTTTTCCAAGACCAAATTTTCAATTCTTGGAATTTTAAAATCATTCAAATATTATGAGCGAGGGCAAATTCGGTGAATAGGGGCTCAAACATCCAGAATAAAATGTGTTTTTTTTTTAATTCCACCACTTTCACACAACTTAGATAGCATCCCAAACTAAGAGCTTGTCATATGAGTAAATACTAGACAAATGATAAACATACTTATATTTTCCTAAATATACAGGGTGATTGGTATTTAGTGACCGATACTGAAACACGTGATTGTACTCATGATTACAAACAACTTTCCCAAAGAGACTTTTATTATATACTCAATAGTTTTATCACAATAACAAAACAGCTGTTTTAATCTAAGGCTGTTTTTCGGCGGCTCCGCAGCTAAAAGCTGAGCGGTCACCGATCGCAGGTGCGCGCGCGGATTTAAACTGCTGTTTTGTTATTGTGATAAAACTAATGAGATTATAAAAAAAGTTTCTTTGGGAAAGTTGTTTGTAATCATGAGTACAATCACGTGTTTGAGTATTGGTCACTAATTACTAGTCACCCTATATACGTAATAGCTTCTGCCAGCGGCTTCGCCCATAGGAATGTAGGTTTTTCCAAACAAACTTTGGACCCCAATTTCATCTCTTTAGGCGACGAATTTTGAAAAATTCTCAGTTAGAGCTCGCCTACGTCATAAAATTAATTCTTGTACAAAAGTTCACGCTTCTAGTTCCAGTAGCTTCGGCTATGCGTTGATATGTCAGTCAGTTTCTAATTTTATGTATATAGTTTATAGATAAATTACACGCAGACACAGAACAAATGATCATGCTTATCACACAAACATTTGTCCTGGGTGGGAATCAAACCCATGACCTCAGGCATAGCAGTCAGGGCCACCGATCACTAGACCAATAAGCTACTCTGCCAGGACAGATGGTTCAAAAGAGTCATTGTGGCCCTGCAACGCAAAGGGCAACTGAAAAAACACAGCTATATTTTAAACAGAGTCTAATACTCCCCCTTAGGCTAGAGGATGAACAAGAAAATTCATTTGTATATTCCTATACAAAAAAAATGCCCTACCGTATCATCTCATTGTGAATTCGGTGTTAGAAAAGAACAGTATTATACGCGTCGTCTATAGCTCCATCTCTCTCTCACACGGGAATTATTGTGATTTTAAAATGTTATCGTAGATCCTTATGGCACAGTCGTAAGCAGAGCAACAGCGGGACAAGAAATTGAAGCGGGATTAACTGTAGTACGCAGAAATTTTATGTTACTACCAATTCACTGTCGCTTTTTCGAAAGTCACGGCCTTACTAAGGTTACATAGACGGTGCTGTAAGATTTTTTTTTTAAATAAAATTCCACAACTTTAACACAACGCTATCTACTCCCAAACTAAGAGCTTGTAGTATGAGTAGGTACTAACAAATGATAAACATACTATTATTTTTCTAAATATATAGGGTGACTGGTAATTAGTGACCGATACTTAAACACATGATTGTGCTCATGATTACAAACAACTTTCCCAAAGAAACTTTTTTATATACTCTATAGTTTTATCACAATAAAAAAACAGCTGTTTTAATCTGAGGCTGTTTGTAATAGGCGCGCGCGTGCGATCGACTACCGCTCAGCTGTTTTTAGCCGCGTGACGTCGCCGTACCTACAATAGTGATAAAACACCCGCGTCTTGCAAACCCAGCGGTGTACGTAATCAGTGTATATACCTACATGTTTCTGTTGTTAACTACTAAATAGTAGATCCTTATGGCACAGTCGTAAGCAGAGCAACTGCGGGACAAGAAATTGAAGCGGGTTTAACTGTAGTAAGCAGAAATTTTATGTTACTACCAATTCACTGTCGCTTTTTCGAAAGACACGGCCTTACTAAGGTTACATTGGGTAGTGTGAAAGCGAAGCCCGGGGCCCCGGGATGAAGGCAAAGAAGGAACAGGAGTGGGTTTTTAGCCAGTAAAAGACTGACACTATCTCCCGTTTCGCCCAAGGGCGGGATTTGTCATTAGATGACTTTCCCACCTAAAAAAAAAAAACTAAGGTTGATGGTACTGTAAGAGTTTTATTTATATGATGATCGTGAAATTGAACCTTAGATACGAAACAATGTGTACTTTGTAATAGGATTCTCATCGAGTCAAAGCTACAAAGTCTTGAGCATAAAATCGAGTAGCTAGTCTGTTTAGTCTGTTGGTTTTCTACCGCTTGCATTTTAGGGAGTGTGTATCGGAATTATTTAATATAATTCCGCCGAGCCCGTTCTATTGTCACATACACACTAAACTTTTTGGGAACACATTCATTGTGTGTTAAGGAGTGCAATTCTCTGCCAGAGTTTGTCTCCAGTTATGATTTGAAATTTTCATTTACTCTGTGTTCACTTATTTGAGAATTTCACTACCAATGATAAATACGGTTTTATCTCGCAAAACATTTATAATAATAATAATAAAAAAATATTCAAGTATAAAGTAAGTAAAAGTATGATTTACATTATATGATGATTGTGAAATTGAACCTTAGATATTAAACAATGTGTATTTTGCAATAGTGTTCTCTTCAAAGCTTCAAAGTCTTGAGCATAAAATTGAGCAGCTAGTCTTTTGGTTTTCTATCGCTTTGCATTTTAGGGAGTGTGCATCGGAATTATATAATTTAATTCTGCCGAGCCCGTTCTATTATCGGACCACCAGATGTACGGCGATGCGCCACCGGTACTTGGTGGACCTTCCTGCCATACTCACTAAACGTTTTGGGAACACATACATTGTCCGTACAGTTAAGAAGTGCAATTCTCTGCCAGAGTCTGTGTTTTCAGTTATGATTTGATTTTTTTTATTTGCTCTGTGTTCACTTATTTGAGAATTTTACTACCAGTCTTAGGTAGTGTTAATGATAAATACAGTTTTATCTCGCAAAACAGTTTATCTCTACTTGTAAAGTTAGACTACAATGTTAGGTACTAAAAGGCGGGCATTTCTCTGTCTAGAGGTTATCAAAACCCGCATTCCGAATTACGATAACGAATTAAGGCAAGCGTGCTCCATCGTCGACCACACTATCGCTCACCATCAGTCGAGATAGCGGTCAAGCGCAAGCTTATCAATAAAGAAATTAAAATAAAAACAAATAATTAAAAAATAAAATAAAAAATACGACTGTCATGTCAAAAAAACAAACTAAAAATTAAAAAACAAGATGTTTGTTAATTTATAGAAAAGTAAAGAAAGTAGTCACTCGTTACATAAGCATAAGCATTATCAGTCTTTTAATGTTCCCACTGCTGGGACTCGGGCCACCTCTGTCTAGGAGAAGGAAAGGGCTGAATTTTTGGTTCTAGGACTTGCCAGTTTCCTCACGATGTTTTCCTTCACCGTTTTGAGAGCAGTGGTGATGAAATAAATTACACAAAGTAATGCGCCAGGCTGGGTTTGAACCCGCGAACTACAACTCGGAAGTCGGGGCCGTTACCACTCGGCCACCACTGCTCATCACGTCATTCATTGACTAAACACGGAATCAAGGAAACTACTTAACTACAAAATTCATCGCAGTCGGGGGTCCACTCTGTAAAATACTTTCTTATAGTATAAGAAGTCCACAACACTTCTTTTTTTGGGCAGTCGTATAAAATTCGAAAGGTTGCGCAGAGTGGTAATGAGAAAAAAATCGCACTCATGATCCCGTCTTGTCCATAGATTTTCTTTCACAGTGAAAATCCTGTCTTAGCGCATAAAACCAAGCGCTTACACCCCGATCGGGTCATGAATGAATAATTAAATAACAAGGCACTTTCTCGTTACCTTCCTCGACTCGTTCCAACAAAATAATGAGATTTCATTTGCTTCATTTTGTCACTAAAGAATAAGTAAGGAAAATAAAACTGTAATATTCTTTTAGCGAGCTACCATTTTATTTTATATTTATATTGCTCGTCTTTTACTTTGTCTCGTCAGCAATTGTTTATCGTTCGCCGAGAAAATTGTGCTTTATTTGTTTTCACAGTTTTTTTTTTTGTTATAATGTGAAATAAGGTTTATTATGTAGGTACTTGTCGTCTTTTGTCTATTTTCAAAGACATTTCCAGAGAAACCAGGTTCGTATCTAATAAGGAAAGCTACTTTTTCTTTGATCTCTGGTTCGGCGAGTATTTTTTTGAATTAAGAATCAAATTGTTCCATATTTTTTTTATTATCATAGAATTGTTTTCTAATTATTAATAACTACCTTATAACCAGCGGACTTGCTTGCGAGAAAGTGTACAATTTTCCCATGGGAACATACTCCCGGATATGGTCGGACAGTATGATGGATATGGTCTACCAGCGTACCGAATTTTATTCAATTTTGTTCAGCAGTTTCAGCATAAAAGTCATACACACACCTTATATAGTATTAATGTGAAAACTATGTCCTAGGGCTTGGTTTGCCTACCCCACAAGAAACATGCATTTTTCTATGACAAAAAATAGCTAAAGGTACGGAGCAATTATAGTTAATATAAATTTATATTATTTGCTAAAATATGTTCGTAATCAGGGCAATTTTTTTTAGAGATTACCTCGAGAAACAAATATAATTTACCTCCTCATTGTTTTAGATAACAGAACATGCCGTGACAACAACATCGTGAGCAAATCTCACGATGTTTTCTTACACAGTTTTGAGAAGAAGAATCGGAAGTCATGTTACTTCCACCAACACGCACAGGGCCTGCGTGATAAATTTCGGTCCTAACTCATTATATACGGCTGGATGATTTTATTAAATTAGCAATGGAAATTATGGGTGGAAATCTCCTGATACTTTTTCATTGTTTTTCATACAACCGCTCTCACGTGATTATGACGTAATTACACATTTTTCATTAGATATTTTGGAAAAATTGCTTCCCGTAAAGACCACTAAAAATCTGCTATTTTTCATGAACATAATTTATACAAAAATTTAAAAAAAGTCAAATAAGTATAGCAATAGAAACCTTGAAAATTAATCAAGATTATAAATGACGACAATTTTTTTCAAAAACTATTAAGGTTTTAAAAAAGACACGTTTTTCCTGGAACAAGTTTTGTAAAATGTTCGAGTACATTACCGAGTGATAACAGAGTTTTCAGGCGTTATTTCTCTTTTTTCGCGTCTCTTTTTCATAAAACACCGCTTCGAATTGCGTTAGATGAAGTAACAAGCTTTCAAACCATACTCGATGTTGACTATAGGCGAGTGAAAAAGGACCCTCTTAAGCAACTGTGGACCCAGGTTGGCTGCTGCACAAACAATCTGGCCAAATGGGTCTTCCACGATCCTTCTTAAACACGGTGCCAGTTTGGAGCCGCACAGCTTGCCAAATACTGGCCAAAAAATAATACGAGTAAGAAAGATAGAAAACAGAAAGAAATAAAAAATGTTTATTGTTATGTTTGTTGTTTGTCTGTTTGTCTTTTTGTTGTTTGTTTGACTCACAAGTTTATCAGCACAAAAATAACAACATTTTAACATTTTTTTACACGTGTAATATGGTTATTATTTAAAGTTACAAAGAAAAAGTGATATTTCAATAACCATGAATGAATTTACAGAAGATTTATCATTCATAAAGGTTAAGAACTCTTGAAACATTAAATTAATATAACCTCATCTCAAAATCTATTTTCTTGGTAAAATTAATGGTTTAATTTTACACAATCTAAATCTGTTATTAAACTTCCTCAGAGAATTTCAATTCAGTGAAATACTTAATTCAATAAGACTCAAGAGTAGATACAATTTGACAAATATTTCATTTTCAAACTTTACACTTTCGGCAAAGGAATGGCAGTCCATTAAAAGTTTTATTTCTTACATGTTAACGTTGATATTTGTATGTCTGTTAAAAATGGTGTTTTGTCCACCAAATGAGGATTCGGGGAAACAAGTACTCTTATTATTTTCATTACTTTTTCTTGCGAGTATTTCGAAACAGATCTATTGTCTTACATTTAAAGCTCCTTTTTTGTGTCTAGCTCCTGTCCAACATACATTTCTGATCAATAATATTTGTATTTACTATCTATAATTAATACACACATGTTAATTAGGACATAATGATACGCTCGAGTTAGTGTCTAATTAAAATAAATGAATGTTATATCAACGGTATTGTTATAACCTGGAATATAAGCATATATAATAATTTAACAATAGTAAAATTATCTACATAACACAAAATTTATGCTTTCAAATGATAATTAAATATTATAAATTCTATGAAAAGTACACCACCATTGTTTAATATATCGATTTAAGTTGTGCCTCATTTGATTTTCAATTAAAAATACAAAATATATTCGTTGTTTTTAATTTTGATGTTGATACTTACCTAATCAAAATGTCTCTCTACTCGCCCTAACCGATTAAAAAAAAAATGTTGTCAAGAGTAAAAAAATGCTTTCTGAAATTTCTAAACTGTATAGATTTATACTTTAGCGATCACTTGGATCAATATTGGATTAAATCTATGCATATTAAACCGCAGGAGAACCAAGGTTGCTGACATAAACGGAAGAATTGCCAAACTTAAAAACAACAAATAATATTGAATTCAATCAATATTATTTGTTGTTTTTTTTTTATTGATTAAATGGCAGTAAGCAAGGCATATCACTCGAAGAACAGATGGCCAATGGAGCTGAAAGTTTGATGAAGGAAGATGTAATGTCGGAAGGCCTCCCGCATGGAAGAGTCATGGGAATCTATTGAATGAGTGACGCTTGCTCCTATACCGGTCGTTGTGGCGACACTTAGGGGAGGTCTATAATAATAACAATATTCCACAACTATCACTCAACGCCGTCTAGTCCCAAGATAAGCAGAGCTTGTGTTATGAGTACTAGACAACTGTTAAACTTACTTATATATTTCTAAATATATACAATTATCGTAGATAAATTACACCAGACACAGAACAAATGATCGTGCTCATCACACAAACATTAGACCTGGGTGGAAATCGCACCCACGACCTCCGGCATAGCAGTCAGGTCTACTAACCACTAGACCAACAGGCCAGTCAAAAGGAATATGTCTGCCTATATATATATATATATCTATGCCTATGTCCAGCAGTACATGATTTTAGTTCAAGATATTATGGTTTAACAATAAGGTTTATTACGATGTTACATTGCAGTTTCACTATATTCTTAAATAATTATTACAGTTACATTTGCATCTGCCACCTTAACATTTACTGGTCTTAGGTATTAAACACCTAATAGTTACCTACATTTTAATGCATCACCTCCAACCCTTGAACATCTGTTAAAGTCTTAAGGATCCCAAATACAAGAGACGGGACCGCATTAATTTCCCGTTTTAATATACAAAATTAATTATTTCGCTTGAGAAATTCTGATCAAAGGACCGCGAAGATTGCCGAATTGTGGCGAAATGTTACGATTCAGAATTAATTATATTTTGATCGGAGTAAGTACCTGTGCGTAGCTATCAATATTCTGGTAACTGAGATTCCTTTACCAGTATAAAGGAATCATGAAATACATGAACGCAAGAATGAATGAGATCAAAGAAGGAATATTATTGAGATCTACAAGTATCGAGATTTGATCTTACAAAGGACAATCTTGAATAAGGATCAACTGCCTAAATTATGACACAAAAAGAATCGGACAAATAACAAGTATTCATAAAAATGGAACATAAATATACAAAGGTTGTTGGGCAATAAAGGTCAAGAGTATCTTCACATGCGAAACTGTCCTGAAGTTAGATGATATTTATAGTATCAGGTAAATTCAACTTGTATCATATTAAACGCACATCCTGTGAGAAGTAAAATAAAGAAAAACCTTTTATTGGCGGAACAAGGCGCAAATTTAGAACTAACAAATTATAAGTATATTATGTGAAAAAAAAAACAAAGAAAATATGTTCCACATCCGTATGTATATATATAATACCTATATATATTTAAAACGGCTACTGAATCGAAACTACTTACCCGACTGCATTGATATCTTGATTGTGTTACTAGTTTATCGTGCTTTTGGGTACAATATTGACAGGTCTACACTGTTCTTACATAATATCTATTAATACCGTACTAAGTAAATATTGTAACATCAACCACTTTTTTTAATAGAGTAACCATGGAGTTTCTTGCCGTTTCTTCTCAATCGGAAACGACCAATTTGAAACCGTGCACTAGCTTCTGACGTTTTATAAGTGCCCATGTAGTCCTTTGTGAAATAAAAATATTTTGAATTGAATTGAATTGAGCGTGTTTGTGTGTTCATGCTCGACGCACTACATAGGTAGTAATGTAGTGCGTCAATACACATATTATTCGCCTAAAATTAGGATAACTAATGTCTCAGTGATTAAATAGTGATAGTAAATTAATTTTCTAATTGTGATTTTTTTTTTAGATGGAAAATCATCTAATGACATCTCCCGCCCTTGGATGGGACGGGAAGGTGTGTCAGACTTTGACTCACTAAAACCCACTCCTGTTCCTTCTTTGCCTTCTTTTCAGGGATCCGGGGTTCTCTTGTCTTGTTTATGTTTACGAATTATTAATTAAAAGTAAAAGCTAAGCTCCTAATAACCAAAAGACGAGTCAGATAAAGATCGAAATCCTACCTTAAGTCAGAGAAACCTGTCCGTTCCGTGATCTCCTTAGGGACATCACGAGACACGGAGGATGTCCGCTACTTTTCCCCGTGACATTCATACTGGCAGCTAAAGTGGATTGTCTCGTTATTTTTGTTAGGTAACTGACGAAATTCTTTTTAATTTTTGCAGAAATTAAATGGTCTCTTGATTTTTACTGACAATTAGTTAAACATCATAAGAAACCTTCGATTTACGAGCTGTAGGTCGCGGGTTCAAACCCAGCCAGGCGCATTACTTTGTGTAATTTATTTCATCACCACTGCTCTCAAAACGGTGAAGGAAAACATCGTGAGGAAACCGGCATGTCCTAGAACCGAAAATTCGAAGACATGTGACATTCACCAACCCGCACTGGGCCCGCGTGGTTGATTACGGCCCATTCCCTCTCCTAGAGAGGAGGCCTGAGTCCCAGCAGTGGGAACATTATAAGGCCGACTATGCTATGGTATGCATAAGAAACCTTACCTCGAAGTAGTAGTAATAGAAGTAGTTCAGTTATAGCGCTTAATATTTAAAGTTAAGGTAAAGCGATAACCGATGATTAGGATTAGCGATGGGGGCCAAAGGTTCTGGAAGTCGCAGCGTTGGAAGGCCTCCCACAAGCCCGGACCGAGGACCTGGTGAGGGTTGCGGAAATCCGATGGATGCGAGACGCACAGGTCCGGTCATTATGGCGACACTTGGGGGAGGCCTATGTCCAACAGTCTTCAGCTGAAAGGATGATGATGATGATAGCAATTAAATCTTAACTACATGAAAAAACCTTTAAACTATGACCTTGATTCGTTTTAAATTTCTGTATCTTGTAAAACTGATCACAATGAGAAGACCAAGAGACTTTCAGGAGCTACATAACTACTTATATAGAGGGAATCGATTAACTATTAGATATAACTGCAATTACCACTAATGGGATCCATCTGTGGAAACCGAGATCGTATCAGGGCTTGAGACGCATCAAGACGTTAACGGCAGATGAGTTTGCTAATGTACTTAATTGATAATGCAATCATACTTAGAAATTGGTTTAATTGTTGCTGGACAACTGTTTAATAGTTGTACGAGTCATGTGTCGTACATGGCCCTCGCGTATTGCAGTTCAGCACTATTTCGTCGCCTTACACAAATTATATGGCAAAACGACAGTACACAATTAGCATTCACTGACGGCTGTACTCATTAGCGATCATTCATATATTATGATAAGTTACGCAATAAATCAGATTTTCGGATATCAGTGACTATCATTTCAAAGTAACATCCAAGGTGCGTTTTTTTTTTTTTTTACTGGGTGGACATCTTATGACAAAACCCGCTCTTGGGCGGAGCGGGAGATAGTGTCAGACTTTTACTGACTAAAAACCCACTCCTGTTCCTTCGTTGCCTTCGTCCCAGGGCCCCGGGTTTCGTTTTCACACTACCCATGGCCCCAGTAGGCTTCGACCCTGCTGGGCCCCTACGATTTGCTGACATCTCCCTGAGGCGCGTGTGGAACAATACGCGCCGTCGACGACTTGGGCTCGGTCCGGACGGTTACCGGACGGTAACATCCAAGGTGTGTGCGACCCATTCAGCAGCGCATACATCTTTTTGGTTTATGTACGAGTCATGTATCGTACAGACGTACTAAGAACAGCAACATCACACCTGATTACCCTGATGAACCAAACACAGGTGTTCTGCACTCATACAAACTATGGGGTATGCTCGGAATTTCCTTGCTTGATCGAATCAGGTGTAATGAAGATATCTGCAAAACCAAAGTTACCGATATAGCCCGAAGAATCGCCAAAGTTAAATGGCAATGGACAGGGCACATTGTTTGCAGAACAGATGGTCGAAGGGGTCGGATGGGTCTGGATAGACGACCGCGTTTTGGAAGACCCAACGTTTAAAGACCTCCCATGAAGTAGACCAATTACCTGATGAGGCTTGTGGGAGTCCGATGATTGAGAGAAGCATTCATCATTTCAGCCGAAAGACGTCCACTGTTGGACATAGGCCTTCTCCAAATATCGCCACAATGAACGGTTCTGTGCAACACGCGTCCATCGAATACCCGCAATCCTTACCAGGTCATCGGTCCATCTTGTAGGGAGCCTTCCAACGCTGCGACCTTCAGAACATGTACGCCACTTTAGAGCCTTCCAGTCCCAACGGCCATCTGTTCGTTGGGACCGAAAGATGAAATAGTTTGTTCAAATTAACCGAGAAATGTTCGTCGGGTAGATATGTAGTAATAGGGAATGCACATAAACACGGAATATTATTGCACATAAATATTCCATAATGGACTTTAAGGCAAACTAATAGATACGCAAATGCCTTCCCACGGCTCAAAGTTTTCGCATAATTTGTACTCGATTCTGGAAACAATAACAGTAATATACAATTTTTGAATTTTGATACACATGCTGAGTTCAGTGGAATTGTTTGTTGAACACCCACAGTCGTTGAATCTATCCAGTGGGTGTTTAATAAAACTCTTAAATGCGGTAAACGAAATGTGGTAATATGGACTGTGTGGGGAATTCATACATTATTTACTCACAACAACAGGTTCTATTTACCACTTAGACCGGTTACATTCCTGACCCCGATTTTTAGCCACCGTAGGCGTGGGCTTATGGACGGTGAACAATGGGTAGCTCATCGTCCGGCCGTTCGGTAACCGTCTGGACTGAGTCCGAGTCATGAACGGCAAAAAGAAAGAAAAACGTGTATCCGTGATTCACACAATCGTATAAACTAAAGATACACAATAAAAAAAAGAAAGGTATAACAGTGCGAGGCCAAAAAAGCGCTTGGTTTTCCAGGTGCGCCTCAAGGATATGTCGGCAAAACCGTAGGGGCCCAGCAGGTTCGAAACCTACTGATGTCATGGGTTGTGCGAAAGAAAACCCCGGGGTCCTGGAACGGAGACAAAGAAGAAACATAAGAGTGAGTTTTAGTCACAAAAATCTGACATGCCCTCGCGCTCCGCCATAGAGGAGTAAAGTGTTCAAGTGGAGACCAGTGCTCAAGTATTTGATGTAAAAGTGTATTTTTCCTGAACAATATATCTCAGAACCTTTGGAAGGCGTACGATGAGCCAAAACCAACTCGCAAAAGCCCTTTAGACACTTTTAATGGAACGTGGTACCAACCGACGATTATCCCTGTATGCGCTATGCTAGTCAAGTGCGCCCGAGGACCACCACCGGTTGGTGAAAAACTATTGCGACATATGGCTTTTATTATTTATTCACTTTATTCATTTAATATACATATAAATTACATTTTTAACTATGTTTTTTAACAAAATCATATAAAAAACATTTAAAAATATAAAAAAATATTAGTCCGCCGGTGTCGGGACAAGGTCCAAGCTACCGGTGGTTAGGGCTCCAGAGACAGGAACCTCCTCACAATGCGAGCCGTATCGAGGAGTACTGTCTTCTATATCAGGCCCTTGATCAAACCGCGCAACGACAGCTTCGACACATGGTCGGCTACACTTTTGGCCATTAGGCCGTTGGTGGTAACGACAATCGGCACAATGATAGCCGAGTCTACATTCCACATGTCGACCACCTCGTGTGTAAAGTCGAGATATTTGATTTGTTTCTCTTTCTCAGCTTTCACGAGAATCTCGTCATGCGGGATGGTGACATCGACTATCATTGCAAGGCGCGCTAATCGGTCTATCACCACTACATGCCGTTAGCCAGACGAGAACAACCAGAAATAATAAGTCTGATAGACTCACCCGGACAATAGCATGCCCGACACACGTTAACCGTCCCGTCCTTCATTATATATCTAGGTCTCTCCGGTAGTAATTTGTCAAGACGATTTCATCCATTATTGCACAGATAAAATCTTCAGTTTCCCCGAAGAAGTTGCTAAAACGTAGCCAGGCTACAGACGCTGCAAAATCTACATCAGACTCATGAGAAGCCCGATAAAAGCGCCCGTGGTTATTAATATTATTATTAAACCAATCACATTGTACAAACCTAAGAAAAAAATATTGTGACCTTTCCTCAATATGTTTCTAACGTAGTTTAGGCTTGAATAATTTCAAAAGTAAATAAAAACATTGTCTGTGTGTATAAATTCTACTGGAGAGCTAAAATAATCCCACCTGTATATTTCATCAAATAAGAGTTGATCCGGGACGAAAGGTCGTGTGAGTATGCGTACATATTATAAGCCGCTTATTTTCAAACAGATTGAAAAAGGGAAAAAACAGGTCGGACTCACGCACCGAGGGTTCCGTAAAATTTTACCTATGTGATATTTCAATTTCCAAATCGAGTATCGTTGATTTTTCCGAATCGCAAAACAGCACCCCTAGCCAAGTTGATAGTCTGCAATCGTTAACGCTAGTCGAAAACTAATCAAATGTATGGGAATGACATCATCTCAGCGTTAAGTCACGTGGTCAGAACAAACGAATAGAAAATTCGTAGCCAAGTTGACATCGTTCAAAATGATAGAATGAATTGTTATCGTTTCTACAATGTTCAATGCTACATCCTTTCTTATTGCAGAACGACATTGTAGAACGAGCGGCCGACTCAGGAGCGTCAACATGGCTACCAACTTATCGTTTTCTACAATTGCTGACACTGAGGCGTTACTGTCTGGAGAACGGAATTCGACACGAAACGGTTGTAACTTGGCTAGGGGGGGAGCAATAATACTTTATAACGTAACTATTTTACGGTTTTCAAACTTTTGCTTATACTATGAGACCTTGCTTCTTGTCAAATTTCAGAATAGAATCCTGGGCAGCGGGATGTACCCTAGAATCAAAAGTTTTGACTTCCTTGCGAACACCAACATATGTGCCATAAAGCGCACTACGTACAGACTCATCTTTAGATTGCCCAAGCTTACTCCAAAGAGCAACTAACCTAAGTTTTTGATATTAATTTCAGGTTAATACTTCCACGCGTTCCTGAGAAGAAAAGTCTTGACAGACGGACAGAAGAACAAGCAAGCTTTTTAGCCGACTGAGGTACGAATTCCTAAAAATATTGAAGAGACTTTTAAAACATTTACATTCTATTTCAAATATTATTCACCTTTAAATTTTTTACAATAAATAGATGTACAAAAGACAGTGCTGGACAATGCTGTATTGAAGTTGTGGGTGTAGACGACAAACAAAAACAGTTGTACTCAATACATTCATATAAGAACTCTTGTAAAAAGATGTCTAGCCCTTGAAAGCGATTGTAATGTAGATACTGAGAATATTTATAAAATTGTGGAATTATTCAAAAGAGTTTTTGTAAATGCTTTCAAAAAGTACGTGTTTAGAATTTCGTGGGACTTTCAGTCGTTATTTATGAGGTTTACCTCCACAATACTATACTAAAATCATATTATAAACGCTTGAATATACTCCAAAGGTAATTGACAGTAATGGACAGGCATTTACCAGTAAATGGAATTGTAACGACTTTTAAAGCGGAAAGAGTGCCATCATCGTTTTGTCCTATCCAAACTAATGTTGTGATCAATACTTTGTTTAACCAAAAAAAAAGAAAAATAGTTACAGTTAATTAACGCGAAATAATGCAATCTTAAAACTAAACATATAATCAAGGAAATACGTGCGTCACTTCTGTGCAAAAAGGCCGAACGCTCAGCATACAGCTGTAGTCCCATGCATCATGTGACGAGACCGCAGTACTGATTTTTAGCGTAGACCAGTGTCGAGCCGTGTGAATGTCGATGTTGTGGACAGTTTTTAGAATTGATCACTTCATGATATGGCCAAATAAGAAGTCTAAAGAAAGTAGGCCAAACGACAATTGACATATCATCAAACTTTAACGTTTAATACGATCTGGCCAGTTTACTTGGCCGTATCATGAAGTGATCTATTTCTCAGATCTGGCCATGTCATCGACACAAAGATGTCTAAATAGTGTAGTGTGCTGATAGATTTGTATAAACTAAGGAAAGAATACAGAAAAAAAAATGAACAGGTGAAAAATTAAAAGGAAATACAAATATACAAGCCAGTATGCATTTAATTTAGTTATTTAATTCATGCATTTACTCTTTTTTTTTTGGCATCTGCCATGTTTTCTCTTCACCACCCTTGATTTACTGGTAGAGAATGCTTAAGGCATTAAGGCCGCCTTTATACTTTTGTGTACGTAAAGTTTTAATCTATACTTATAATAAATCTGTAGAAGTGAAAATTCTGTACATTGAAAATATCAAAAAAATAAATGGCAGGGGGTGTTACTAGACCGACACCGAACCCAAAAATGTGATAAAAAAAATTTTTGACTGTTGTCTGTTTGTTCAGGCATCACGCAATAACTACCGATTCGATTACGATCAAAGTTGGTATAATTATTCTTTAATATCCTGTGCACCACACTGGGTACTTTTTATCTCGGAAAAGTATATACTTACAATAAAAACAAACTTAATTTTGCGGTTCGATCCCTAGACCCGATTACTGTACCAACTGCAAATAATAAGTTTGTCGTAGGTTACGTCACCCGCAGTGGAGTTCACTAAGGGGCGCTGCACACGGCTAAGATACTATAATATTTTATCTTAAGATACAATATCGCTCTCCATACAATTCAATGGACTATCGCACACGACGAAGATAATAAATAATATTTCATATTTTCGTATCTCAAAAAACCTGATAAAACCATTTTCGACTTCTACGCGGACGAAGTCGCGGGTAAAAGCTAGTAAATAAATATATCTTCAATAACCTTCATAATCTCAACCCAACACGATCACGACACTGAGGACGCGTTATCGGTGAGACATGACGGGTTGACCTTTTTGGTTCTCAAAAATACAACATTTCAACTTAAAAGAGCTCTTCCTGGTCCGTCTATTGTCAACGTGGGCATGGTTGAAAAGTTCGTTATTTCATCTAACGTTATGCGAATAAACAGACAACGCGAAAAAAGTGAGATAGCGTCTGAACGCTTGGTTAGCATTCAGTAACTTCTATCGCTCGTTTTGTGAAATGTTCAAGTACGGTTACTCTGATATTTTATTCACAAAACTTGTTCCAGGATATACGATAAATATTTTGTCATTTAAAATCTCGATTTAATGTGCAAGGTATTCATGTATTTTCTTATTTTTTAATTTACATTATGGAGAAATAAAATTCACGTAAAATTTGTACAAAAAAAGTAGATTTTCTGAAAAAGCACCGTAGCCCTGGAACACAAAGAGCAACTAAAAGAAAACAGACTTTTGAGAGACTTTTTTTTTAATTGGTATATACCAGTGCTTGACTGCAATCCCACCTGATGATAAGCGGAGATGCAATCATTGATGGTCAGGCGCACTAGTTTATTAAGAGCCTATTCACTCTAGCCTTGAAGACACCTAAATTATAGTTGGACAGGAAGACCGCAGCAGGCAAATTGTTCCAGTCCTTCGATGTACGCGGTATAAACGACGAAGCGAAACGCTTAGTCCGGAACGTTGAAGTTTCAACAACGTAAGGGTACTCGCCGTTCTGACTGACAGTCCATCTCACTTCTCACATAATTTAACGAAAAAAAAACTTAACATCAAATTTTGTACTGTCTTCGTTCAAGTAACTAACACTAGAACGAAGGCAGCACAAAGTACTAGAGTCCAGACGGATAAATGGCGAGAAGAAAACTTTCGTCCAACTATTCATTAATTGTGAGGAACACGGGAACGCTTTCCAAAAACAGAGTAAAAACTTGTGGAACGTTCGTGAACCTTTTTGCTATGGACGAATGTATTTGTGAGAATAAATGGACAATTTGTAGAACTGTTGGGTACTAGTGCTGGACAGTTTTTTGTAGACAATACAAGAATAGGCAGTGAGAAATCATATACATAAAACAAAGTCGTGTTAGTTATACCATTTATAACTCAAGAACGACAGAGAGAGTTTCTTTTTTTGGTCTTTTATATATAATAGCTATAAAATATAATTTTATATCTATGTATAGTCTTATAATTATATTTTTAATTTATTTAATTTAATTTGTAGTACACCGCAGACTACCCCCTTTTTTATGTTAAATTCTTACATACCATCCTAAGGTTGTCTGGTAGATATCGCTGTTAGCGATAAGACCGCCATTGTACCCATAGATTAAGTTAGTTTAAAAGTTTTTGTTACAATAAAGTTTTATTCTATTCTATTCTAACATACCGGTTATAATAATCTTTGCTTTTTTTGGATTCATCTCCGCCTCGAATAGCAAAATAACGCTTAAAATACCGGAACGATTCAAATAAAAAGAAAAAAAAACGAAATTACAGCAACTTTCAAATACATTGATCTCAATTTTGCCATCATTCGATCGGGTCAGCTAGTTAATGATAATAAACATTTATTTCAGTCGAGGTCCATATTTTTTCATTAACATTATCTTAAAAGTGAGCAGTGGTGGCCGAGTGGTAACGGCCGGCCCCGATTTACGAGTTGTAGGTCGCGGGTTCAAACCTGGCCAGGCGGATAACTTTGTGTAATTTATTTCATCACCACTGTTCTCAAAACGGTGAAGGAAAACATCGTGAGGCAACCGGCATGTCCTAGAACCAAAAATTCGAAGACATGTGACCTCCACCAACCCGCACTGGGCCCGCGTAGTGAATTATGTCCATTCCCTCTCCTAAAGAGGAGGAATGAGCCCAACAGTGGGAACATTGAAAGGCTGATTATGCTTATGCTTTATTATCTTTAAAACTACGGGCCGTGACCACTCTGCCACCACTGCTCTCTGCTCTCTAAACATTATTATAGAGCCTTATTGTCAACACCAGAGTTCAAAGTAATTTTAGTCACAATACAAGCATCGACAATCTTAGGTAAACACGTTTTGGGAACAAATTTCTTCTGCGTACAGCTAAGGAGTGAAATTCCCTGCCGGATTCTGTGTTTCCTAATAGTTACAACTTAGGAGTCTTTAAGTCAAGATAGAATAGGTTACTTCTAGGTAAACGTGCACCATCGTCGGCCACAACATCTCTTACCATCAGGTGAGAAATTGGTCAAACGCGAGCCTATGCATAATCATCATCATCTTCCTGCCCTTGTCCCATCTTACTTGGGGTCAGCGCAACACGTTTTTTTCTTCCATTCTATCCTGTCAACCGTCATACTATCACTAACTTCCTTTTCTTTCATATCACTGTTCACACAATCCATTCATCTTTTCTTTGGCCTCCCTCTCCCTCTCCACCCATCCACATATATACTCATAACTCTTATAGTAACATGCGTTTCATCTCTCCTCTTTACATGACCATACCAAGACAAACGATTCCCCTTCAACTTTTCAGTCACTGGCGCCACTTTCAAACTTCCTCTAATATATTCATTTCTCACTTTATTCATTCTCGTCACACCACACATCCATCTATGCATAATAAAAAAAAATATCCTGTACCTGCATAAAGTACCTGGCTCCACACTTCACATAAAAACAAAAAGCAATTGGAACTGCAATTAAAACAGTCCACTTAAATGATTTTATAACCGTTTTAATTTTTACAGCCATTTCGAACGACCGACGTTCCAAATAGCCGAGTCGTCAAGCGTGATACATTTAATTTGGTTCATACATTACGCGCATAATGGATGCTTTTGAAAGAGAAATTGGCGAAGATTTAATACTGACCGAGAATTTAATATTGTAGAGATTTTCGAATTATTTAATTATAAGTTTTGAGCGAAAACATATATTTTATGAGTGAAATTCATGCTTCAGAATTAACGGCCTTAGGATCCGAGTTTGGAACTAGTTTAGAACTCTTAAGAATGTACATCAATGTTAACAAGATAGGTCTATATTAGTATTTTCATAGAACTCCAATTTCAAATTTTGCTTCAGTGAAACTTGAAGAAGAGGACGCTCAAAAAACAACATGTCAAAACATGTTTGGAGCAATATTTAAAACTAGGATTTTTCTTAAGTGCCGGGTGTGTACCCTTTTTTAAGCCCACAAACGAGGTGGACCAATGACATGGTGAATATGACGCGTATCCGATTCATGCAAAACGCACAGAATCAGTCGTTGAGGTGACGCTTAGGTGAAGTCAGCTGGTGGACGTACTATTTCGGTAGAAATGCTGATGACGATGAATTTTGAAGTTTTGTTTGAGCCTACGAAACCATTTTGTTTTGCGAGCGATATGCCTCTACTCTGCTAGTATTCTTTGGGCTGTCGGTAACTGATGGTCAAAGGGGCCGAACGGTTCTGGAAGAATCAGCGAAGCTGAAGACGCAGCGTCGGAAGGCTTCCCACAAGACTGACTGATGACCTGGTGAACGTTGCGGGAATCGGATGAATGCAAGACGCACATAGCTGGTCGGGGAATAACACTTGTGGTGGAGGTTTTTTATGTCCAGCTGTGGACGTCTTTTGGTTGAAGTGATAACACATAGATTTTTCTGTTCTTATGGCAGTCTTTGTGCTCTATCACTGTCCAAGTTAAGGCGATAAGAAATATAATAATAATATTAATATAATATTCTACAACTATAACACAGCGCCGTCTAGTCTCAAGCTAATCACAGCTTGTGTTATGAGTACGAGACAACTGATAAACATACTTATATATTTTTAAATACATACATATTATAGATAAATTGCACCCAGATACAGAATCATGGGTAGTGTGAGAACGAAAACCGGTGCCTTGGAACGCAGGCAACGAAGGAACAAGAGTGGGTTTAGTCAATAAAAGTCTAACACTATCTCTCGCTCCGCCCATCCCCCAATGAAAAAAAAACCCAGATACAGAACAAATGATTGTGCTTATCACACAAATATTTGTCCAGGGTGGAAATCGAACTCACGGCCTCCGGCATAGCAGTCAGGATTACTAAACACTAGACCAACAGGCCAGTCCTCCTCTCTAGGAGAAAGCATGGGCCGCAATACACCTCGCGCGCCCAGTGCGTGTTGGCGGATGTCACATTTCTTCGAACTTTTCCTCGCGATGTTTTCATTCACCATTTTGAGAGCAGTGGTGATGAAATAAATTACACAAAGTAATGCGCCTGGCTGGGTTTGAACCTTCCTATAACTCGTAAGTTGGAGCCGTTACCACTCGGCCACCACTGCTTTCAAAAACACTTAACTTACTATGAATACACTAAAACCAAGAAATAATGAAAACAAACTAAAATATTATGGTATCGCAAAACTCTCTACATCGCTATCGACCCAATGTGTCCAAAAGACTAGCGGCATTGCCACATTGTAATTTTGTTGTTTTAAAATAATTATCAATATTATTTTAACCAACAACCGTCTCTCTATTATCTTCATTTAAACTATTATATCTGCAATCCTACAATAAATATAAACAGTACTATACTTCCGCTATCCTCTTCTAGAGTGTAAAGTTGATTCCAAGACAAAATTAATTCAAGTCGCATCAAGTTATCAGCATTCAGAACACCACTGTCGGAGCTTTAATAGACCATTTAAATTGAACGAAGAACGAAAATACAGGTCATTTGAATACGAGGAAGTTTGACAAAGCAATGCAAAAGCAGCATAGGATTAGATTGGAACTTATATTTTACTACAGAGTTTTCCAAAAAGAATTTTATCCTTTAAAATGGAAGTAATTAGCAACGGCAGTTCTTTGAACAGACGGTCCGTATGGAGCAATTGAAATTTTAAGGGTTGGTATGTACTATCATGATTTTTTTTTTTTATTATTTGGTATAAACTAGGAAGTTAGTGATAGTATGATGGTTGACAGGATAGAATGGAAGAAAAAAACGTGTTGCGCCGACCCCAAATAAGATGGGACAAGGGCAGGAAGAAGAATCAGAATCAGAATCAGAATCAGAATCAGAATCATTTATTTGTAAAACATAGGTGAAGAACATATATACATTAATCATACATGTCAAGGTGTTAAATAGATAAGTGTTGCACTATGCTTTGTCATTGTTGACATACAAATATTAAAGTCAGGTTCATCAAAGTTAACTTATACAAATACATTAAAATAATCAATTTAATAATGTCCACTACAAGAAAGGAAAACAAAAAACACACACAAGGAGATCATTTTAAAAGAACATGCGAGAAATTATTCGTCCGTTACATTAATAATATGAATTAATAAAATTACAGAATTTAATCAAATAGTCATCCAAAATTAAAATAGTCATCCAAGTCAACATTAATAATATAGATTTATAAAATTACATAATCTCATAATTCATCATATCATAATTTAATCAAATAGTATTATCATTAAAATAGTCATCCAAGGTATAATAACATTTCTCAACTAATAACTTGTGAAGACACTTTTTGAATTTCTTTAATGGCATACATTTTATAGCATCAGGTATTTTATTAAAAATCTTTGGTGCAACACCAAAAAAGCTCTTTTTCATTAACGCAGTATTACATTTCATCGTACATAGTTGATTTTCATATTGACTCCGAATGGGGGTCTTCTTAACTGTTGAAAATTTTGTAAATAAATGTGGATTTGATTTTATAAATAATGCAGTTTCTAATATATATATAGCTGGTAACGTTAATATTTTTAATTTCTTGAAGTAGGGAACGCAACTATCTGTTGACTTTAAATTACACATGGATCTTACACACCTTCTTTGCATCCTAAATACCAGTTCCCTATTTGTTGATTGCCCCCAGAAAACAACACCATAACGGAGAATAGAGACTACAAGTCCATGATAGGCTGTTAACAGTGTCTCAGAATTAACTCTCTTAGATAATTGAAACAAAAGATACGCAGATTTACTCAGTCGTTTACAAACCACTTCTAGGTGAGGTTTCCACGTCAACTTATGGTCTACAGTTATGCCCAAGAATTTTGCACTCGTAACTTCTTCTATTTTACACTCATCGTAGGTAATGTTAAGGGGTGGAGTCTCACGTCGTTGATGAAACTGTATAATTTTAGTTTTATTCAAATTGATCACAAGATTATTATTATTTAGCCAATTAATAATGTTTTTTAGCGAGTTATTGATCTCATTTCGATATTCGTTTGGATCAGTGCATTCTATGATAGCCGTACTGTCATCTGCAAAAAGTACCATTTTGTTTCTCAAATTTCTTGGAAGATCATTAATATATATTAAGAAAAGTGGGGGCCCGAGTACAGTGCCCTGAGGCACACCATATTTCACGGATCTCGCTTCAGAGACATATGTAGTTTCTAATTTGGTTATAGGACAAATTCTGGAAATCTCAGTACACTGTGTCCTATCACTTAGGTATGATTCTAGGAGTTTATGAATGTTTCCTCGAATGCCGTATCCGTATAACTTTTGCAGCAAGATCTGATGATCTACGAAGTCAAAAGCTTTTGACATATCCGTGAAGATGGAGCACACAGGATTTTTTTTTATCCACAGAAGTCATTATACTTGATAGCAGGTCAAATAGTGCCATATTAATATTAGTATTTTTCCTAAATCCTTTTTGTTCATTGCAAAATAACTGAAACTTCTCGAAATACGTGTAAATGGAATTATATATTATTTTTTCAATAACTTTTGCAAAAACTGGTATTTTTGCAATAGGCCTGTAATTTTTAACATCAGTCTTGTCATTATTTTTGTAAATGGGTTTAATAACTACCTTCTTGAGACTAGTAGGGAATATACCATCGGAAATGCAAAGATTAATTATGTGCGATAACGGTGTAAGAAAAAGGAAGGTATAAACTAGTGCTTGACTGCGATCTCACCTGATGGTAAGCAGTAATGCAATCGTTGATGGTGACGCGCACTAGTTTATTAAGAGCCTATTCATTCTAGCTTTGAAGACACTCAAATTATAATCAGATGGGAAGACTTCAGCAGGCAAATTGTTCCCGTCCTTCAACGTACGCGGTATAAACGACGAGGCGAAACGCTTAGTCCGGATCGTAGAGGTTTAAACAACGTAAGAGCGGATACTCGCCGTTGTACGTTGGGTTGTCCGATGGTAGAAATGAGATGGTGGAATCAAGTCATGCAATTCCCGCGTAAACTCTCCAATGCAACCAGTAAAACACCGAAAGAGTGGCCTACGCCTGTGCTCAAGGCTTCAACCGAAAGACGTCTATTGTTGGACAAAGGCCTCCCGCAAATGTCACCACGGCGAACGGTCCTGTGCGTCTCGATCGGATTCCCGCGACCCTCATCAAGTTATCGGCCACCACGTAGCAGGCCTATCAACATGCATGCTTTTATTGGGATCCGAGTAAGGGTTGTCGATTCAATATGAATTGACATTTCAGATTATGGAAAGTTTTCTGATTATTTCCTCAGTTAGGACATCCTAGATCTGCCTAGCTTTATGTGGTTGGTTTCCAGTTTAACCAGATGCAGTTAACTTCAAGTATTTTATATCTAGACGAACTGCGTTTTTGACCTCCTCAATCCAATAACTGGTTATTATACCATTGGCAAGACTGGTGTCAGATTTTCTGGTTTTGCTTACCTATACAAGAAGATAATACCTATTTTTAAAAATACGTAAATCTGTATATATGGTATAAATGTGCATAGATAGAGAGGCCAAAAAAAACCAGCCAAGTGCGAATGAGACTCGCACATGAAGGGTTCCGTACCATCCGTACCAAAAAACGAGCAAAAAAAAAATCACGTTTGTTGTATGGGAGCCTCGTTAAATATTTATTTTATTCTGTTTTTTAGTATTTGTTTTTACAGCGGAAACAGAAATACAGACAGATGTACGGACAGACAGACGGACGGACTGCGGAATCTAAGTAAAAGGGTCCCATTTTTCCCTTGGGGTACACAACCCTAAAAACGGATTACGCCGACCCCAAGTAAAAGAGGACATGGGCAGAAAGATGAAGTCTCTATGTTTGGTAATAACCAGTTTTCAATGAAAATAATTTTTAGCGTGGTCTCTATCTATATATATATAATGTTTGGTCCTGAATGACTGACGGATCAACGCACAGCCTAAGAGGCTGATCGTAGAGACCTGAAACTTGGAGGGTATATTTATTTTATGATGTAGGCATCCGATAAGAAGGGATTTTCCGAAATTCTACCCCTGAGGGGGTAAAAAGGGGGGGAGCAAAAATTATGGAACAACGTGATTCCTTGGCCCAATCTACTTCAAATTTTGCCGGAACATTCTTTAACAGAATTAATAGAAGACGAGCTACGTATTTTACTGAAATCGTCACCTA
Organism: Mythimna vitellina; assembly: GCA_949316375.1. Taxonomy (NCBI): domain Eukaryota; kingdom Metazoa; phylum Arthropoda; class Insecta; order Lepidoptera; family Noctuidae; genus Mythimna; species Mythimna vitellina. Next base: position 24,207,690 of record OX438693.1, read on the forward strand.
ATGGAGTCAAAAAGGAGTAGAAAGTTATTATGGGGGTGATTTGATCCGAGGTTGATATCAATACTCCTTAGTACTTTTAATTTAAATTACATTTTATTTTGACACTCGTTTGAAAACCCAATATGCCGTTAATGTCGCAAAAAACGTTGCATTTCAACACTCTCAAGGAAATTAAAATTCATAGAGTACTTCCCATTGATCTAGAGTCCTGAAATTTGGCATGAATTTGGCATCTCATAGCACAAGTATAAGAAAAAATCAGAAAACTGAAAATTTGTAGTTACGTCATAAAAAAAAACTTTTTTTGGGATACGGAACAATCTTCGTAACTTAATTCGGGAATTGAACTGTTTTCATAGGTAAGTTACGGAACCCTCAGTGCACGAGTCCGACTAGCACTTACCCGGTTTTTTTTATAACCAAATTAGCAGTACCAACATTTCTTAGAACCCCATGATAAAATAGACGAACATTTCATAATTTAATGAAAGACAAGCACCCAGTACAACTTGTTTTCTTTCCATTACGCCATCAATATGGAAATCATTCACTTAAATTAAAACAAACAGCTCCTTGTATTAAAATAGCGGTTTTCACGCTTAAGAATCATTGGAGCCAATACTTTTTACACAAGCTAACTTCACCTTTACTCCTTTATAAACAAGGTTTATATTAGCGTTAGCTATATAGTGCGTAGGCGACAAGGTTCCTTTATTACCTTAGTAAATATAAAGAGAATAGTGATTAAGTCAATTTGTTCGTGGTTTGGTGTCGCTTATATGAAACGGTTTAAGTGATATGTGACGTTTTGTAAATTGAATAAATTTTGTTCTGAAGAGGTTTTAGAAACGTAAAGAGGCATTTTGGAGTGGAAATAGTCATTATTGTCAGTTTTTATTACATATACCACTTGTATATTTGTAGACAAAATACTTTTTACGTGGGAATCAAATTTAATAACTTTTTCTTTTTTAGGTGGCAAAATCATCCAATGACAGACTTTTACTGACTACTGACCCACTTCTGTTCCTTGTTTTTTATTTTTATTTCGGTGGGAAAATCATCTTATGACATCCCCCGCTCTTGGGCGGGGCGGGAGATAGTGTCAGACTTTTACTGACTAAAAACCCACTCCTGTTCCTTCGTTGCCTTTTATACTAGGGCCGAGTTTTGCTTTCAGAAACAAACCCTTGGGTCCGGTAGGCTTTGACCCTGCTATAACCCGGATTGGCGAGACGGGGTATCAAATTTTTACTGACTGAAACCTACCTACCTCCCTTGCTTTTTGTGTTCAAGAGCCACTGTGACACTTTTGACCAATTCTACAAGATGCTGACAAAATAGTGACCGCCAACTGCCTTCAGACATCAGTGAGTGATTTTTATCACAGTTTGAAATATTAGACTGGCCTGTTGTTCTAGTGGTTAGTGACCCTGACTGCTATGCCGGAGGTCGTGGGCACGATTCCCACCCAGGACAAATGTTTGTGTGATGAGCACGATCATTTGTTATGTGTCTGGTGTAATTTATCTATAATATGTATGTATTTAGAAATATATATGAATGTTTATCAGTTGTCTAGCACTCTTAAAACAAGCTCTGCTTAGCTTGGGACTAGACGGCTTTGTGGGATAGTTGTGGAAAAAAATAATTATATATACTAGTTTCTACCAGCGACTTCGCCCGCGTGTAATTAGGTTTCTCTATTCAGATTTTGGACCCTTAGGAAGTGAATTTTGAATAAAACAATTAATGATGATTTCAATAGTGGTTTTTGAAATCCTCTCTTAGTACATGCATACGTCATAAAAGGAAACCTTGTGCAAATTATACGCATCTAGTTCCAGAAGTTTCGACTGTGCGTTGATATGTCAGTCAGTCAGTTTTTCCTTTTATATATATCAAAGAAACCTTAATTTCTAGTTATCATCATCTAACGATATATAAGTTTACACAATAAAATTGCACATCATCTGACCTATGTTCATGGTCCTAAATAGTATTTGACATTAGCATTAATATGACATGAAACTTAATCTCTTTGACATTTATTGAAACTAATTCTATTTAATTTGTAATGATACGAGTATGTATGTGCCTATTAATATTGACTTTATTAATTATATAAAAGTTTACATACTAAATAATAATATTGTAATATGGAAATATTGTAAGAACAATATTTTTTTTTTAAAGAGTAACCATGGAGTTGCTTGCCGGTTTTTCTCCATAGGAAACGACCAATTTGGAACCGTGCACTAGCTTCTGACGTTTTATAAGTGCCCATGTAGGCATGTGAAATAAAAACATTTCAATTTTATTTTTAATTTTTCTTGATCTAACTTAGGGTCGGCTTTTAGTCTAACCGAATGAGTCTTAGTACCTGTGTGTTACATTGAGCGACTGCTTATCCGACCTCCACAACCCAGTTACTGGACAACACAATATACCTTAGATATTTATATACTTATATAATATACTTTATTGCATACGAAGATTAAAAATTTACAAATTGAAACCTTATATTACAAAAATACATACAATTGGCGACCTTATCGCAGTCGGTGATTTCTTCCAGGCAATCACACAAGGCAACAAAAATGGATAGAGATTACTTGGACACAAAATGGCGTTGCATTTGGTGCAAATATAAAAGTAAACAAATCTTCATAGATACTTAATACTAAAATAGATACACATATACTACATACAAAATATAAATATATAAGCAATAGAATAAATGATGAAACGAAGAGTGTGTGCGAGCAGTGTTTGCGCACGTTTTATTCCCACAGGCAATGCATTCTATAGACGAGGGGCCTGGACAGTAAAAGACTTACCCAGGAAAGTAGTCGAATGCATCGGCATTTTAAGTACTCAGTGATGGTCAGACTTTCTAGCGTCTGACTGTCTATAACGACTATCAAAAACCTACGAATGTCAACGGTGACCAACGGCTTCATGTGTTTTGCTAGGCACGGGGTGTCAGTAATGTCCTAAAAAAAGTTAGAAATGTACATAAACAATTAAGGTACGGCTGTATATTGAAATAGGATGCTTTTCCACATCCAGAGGGGGTGAAGTAGCGGGCAGGAGCTAGTAGTCTCAGATTTAGTTAGCTACGAATATTACCTCTAGTGGAATAATAATGGCGTCTCTCCCACGTAGTAAATGGATATCTACACGAGCGAATGTGTTTAGACCTCGAGTAAGCTCTTCAATGTTATTTACATGACTGAATTCAATTGGTTTCGCATTGAATTGCCGTATTTTATTATGTGGACTGTATTGAGAACGATTTCTGTTGAGATTTTTGCGAAACTCCTTTTATGGTAATGGATTTACCTACTGACGTTTTTTATTATTAACTCTGATGTAAAAAAAGACGCGGCCTTGTGATTCTCTGAAAATTCTTTTTTTAATTAATATAAACTAGTGCTTAACTGCGATCCCACCTGTATACAGTGATGCAATCGTTGATGGTGAGACGCACTAGTTTATGAATGTAAGATATAAAAAAGATAAAGTCAAAAGATAAAAGAAATCTTCTTATGTATATAAAAAGAGAAACTGACTGACTGACATATCAACGTGCAGCCGAATCTACAGGGACTAAGTGTGAAAATTTTGCACTGTGCTTCCTTTTATAACGGCGAGCACTAAGAGAGGAATTTCCAAAATCCCCCCCCCCCCCCCTCTTTCAAGCGGGCGAAGCCGCAAGACCGCAGCTAGACTAGTAGTTAATATAATATGAAATATAAAGTTAACTGACTGCTTGACATTCTTCGTCAAAACGTAAACAAAACATTTTTTTTTTTCATAGTTTTATTAACCAGTGCTTGACTGCGATCTCACCTGCCCTCCTAGCCAAATTACAATCGTATCGTTCGCACCGAACGTCTCGATTAGGCCACGCCTCTGATTTCTTTGTTCTGACCACGTGACTCAGCGTTGAGATGACGTCAGAACAAAGGAATCGGAGGCGTGGCCTACTCGAGGCGTTCGGCGCGAACGATACGATTGTAACTTGGCTAGGGAGGCTGATGGTAAGTAGTGATGCAATCGTTAACGGTGAAGCGCACTAGTTCATTAAGAGCTTATTTACTCTAGCCTTGAAAACACCTAATTTATAATTGGACAGGAAGACCGAGCTGCCAAATTGTTCCAGTCCTTCAATTTACGCGGTATTTAGAACGACGAGGCGAAACGCAGAATTCAGGTTTATTCAATATTTTTTTAATCCACTCAACCTAATAAGATTACGTTGGAAGAACAAGGACTTCTGAATGATATAGACAAAATAAAACAAGAGGGATTTTGCGTTAGAGCAGGAAATACTGACCTACATCGGCTTTCTGTCGCATAAGACGGACTTAAACGTGACGTGCTTATGAAATTTTACTCTCAATTTTTGTCTAATTTGGAAATCATATTGCCACCTAAGAGCGTCATTTTACGTAAAAATAAGTACCAGATGAAACTCGCTGGATACCAGATGCACAGAATCGGTCGATGCGGCGATATTTGAAGAGACGCATACCTATATCCGGCAGAGGACGTCTTTCAATGATGATGACGATCTGATGAAAAATATTTTCGTTATCTGCATAATTTTACAATTTCTTTACTTTTTCACCATTTCGTGTTAGTATACCCTCACTGGTAGAGCAGTGGTGGCCGAGTGGTGACGGCACCGACTTACGAGTTGTAGTTCGCGGGTTCAAACCGAGTCAGGCGCATTACTTTGTGTACTTTATTTCATCACCACTGTTCTCAAAACGGCGAAGGAAAACATCGTGAGGAAACCGGCATGTCCTAGAACATGTGACATTCACTAACACGCACTGGGCCCGCGTGATGGATTACGGCCCATTCCCTCTCCTAGAGAGGAGGCCTGAGTCCCAGCAGTAAGATTAAAAAGGCTGATTATGCTAAGTTATACTATACCCTCACTAATAAGATATTACCAGTCAAAACCAGCTTAGGGTTCTCAGAACTGAAACTGATTAATACTGAATCATTAGACAAACAGACTGTTCCTAATTAGTGTTTCTGGCTAATTCATGACGTTTCTACCTTTGTGTTGACCTTGAACTTCAGTCGCGCGGTTCTTACGGCTATATATCTGGGTTATATTCATGTGTGGTTATCATGTAATTGACTGGCTAATGTTAAATGCTACGTGGTCTTTGAGGCGTTGACTGACATCAATTATTTATTCATTGATGGCTCTAGGTTGAGGTTTGTAGTCAGAATTTATTCAACGTTGATGGTCAAGTGTCAGTTATATGTCAAGAGCTTCAATTTGTGAATGGTGTCAATCAAGACCTTTAAAGACCAACCTTATATTTTGTTCTTCATAATCACCCTATTATGTGGTAACGGCCCCGACTTATGAGTGGTAGGTCGCGAGTTCAAACCGAGTCAGGCGCATTACTTTGTATAATTTATTTCACCACCACTGCTCTCAAAACGGTAAAGGAAAACATCGTGAGGAAACCGACGTGTCCTAGAATCAAAAATTTGAAAACATGTGACATCAACCAACCCGCACTGGGCCCGCGTGGTGGACTACCGACGGCTCATTCCCTCTCCTAGAGAGGAGGCCTGAGCCCCAACTGTGAGAACATATTATCTGTGGAGACTTTAATGTTAATATTTTAGAAAATAATTCAGATAGCAGTAGATTATTAAATCTCTTCAAATCATTTAATTTATCAAATGTGTTTATAGAACCTACTCGAACTACGACAACTACTGCTACATGTATCGATAATGTTTTTTGTTGCTGCAACTATTTAGAAAAGGCCATTGTAAATTATCTGCCTTCTGATCATAGCGGCCTAATGGTAACGTTTGAATCAAACTTACCAATACAACAAGTACAGATTCAGTCCAGACCAATAACATCCGGTAAACTAAATAAATTTAACAGTACTTTAATTAGCAAGTTAGGTGATTGGAATCTTGAAGCAAACAATGGTAATTTTCTGTATAACGATTTTTTTTCAATAGTCCAAACTGAGTTCAATAAGACTTTTGAGAAAAAAACTAAAAGTATCTGCCCTAAGTTTAGATTTAGTGACTGGGCAACTAAAGGAATCAGAGTAAGTAGGGAAAGACTTTTTGAGCTGTATGGCCTTAAGCCTATTATTAACACTGAAACTTTTAATAAGTATGTTGCTACATATTCAAAAATGTTTAAAAACACTTGTAAGGCAGCTAAGGCCTTGTACATTAGCAACAAAGTGAAATCAGCAGATAATAAAATAAAAACGGTTTGGAAAATTATAAATAATGAAACCAACAGGAACAAAAAACATAACAATGATTACACATTGGAGACACATCATGGTCTTATTAGTGATAACAAACTAGTTGCAGAAAAATTCGTAAACTTCTTTGCTAGTATACCAAGTAAAACTACTGAAGCCTTAAATTCGTCGCCATCGCATGCTTTTGGTTTATTACAGGCGAACGTTGCAGCCTGTTCGACTGAATTTAACTTTAAACATATAAACCCCATAATAGTAATAAAAGCGTTTAAACAAATCAAGGTTAAATTAACAGAAGATCTGTGGGGTATGTCTATCAAAGTTTGCACCTCAATTATTGAGACTATAGCGCCGTACTTAGCTTTAATATATAATTTGTGTATAGATCAAGGAGTTTTTCCGGATCTAATGAAATATAGTAAAGTGATACCACTTTTTAAATCCGGGGACAGTAAAGACACTAATAATTATAGGCCGGTGTCCGTGTTGCCGGTTTTTAGCAAGATATTTGAGAAGGTGATGTTAAATCAAATGCTTAATCATTTTAACACAAATAACATTTTACACGATAAACAGTATGGCTTCACCAAAGGACGTTGTACTACTGACGCTGGTGTCTCCTTACTAAAACACATTTTTAATGCGTGGGAAGAGGCACAGGATGCTATAGGCATCTTCTGTGACCTGTCTAAGGCGTTTGATTGTGTGGTTCATGAAACATTACTCCTGAAACTTGAGCATTACGGACTAGGCAAAACAGCTTTAAGCTTATTAAAATCTTATTTGATTGACAGACAGCAACTAGTTCAAATTAACGGTGTCAATTCGTCGGGATTAAATGTGAAAATGGGGGTACCCCAAGGTTCAATTTTAGGTCCTTTTTTATTTTTAGTTTATATTAATGATTTACCCTATTTATTACAAAATAAACTTAATATGGTGTTGTTTGCCGACGAAACTTCTTTGATTTTTAAGATAAATAGAAGGACTAATAATCTTGACGACGAAAATAAGGCCCTAATGCAGGTCCAAAACTGGTTCACTGCTAATAATCTAGTTTTAAACGGGAAAAAAACTAAATGCATAAAATTTTCCTTACCAAATGTTAAAGGTAGCGATTGTGATGTAGTATTAAACGATGAAAAACTAGAATTTGTCGATAAAACTGTTTTCTTGGGGATTACGCTTGACTCAAGGCTACAACGGGGTCCTCATTTAACATCTCTTGCAGGACGGCTTAGCTCAGCTGCATATGCTGTTAGAAAAATCCGCCAATTTACGGATGTTGATACCGCTAGACTAGTCTATTTTAGTTATTTTCATAGCATCATGTCTTACGGTATCTTACTATGGGGACGGGCTGCAGAAATCGACTCAATTTTTATATTACAGAAAAGAGCGATCAGAGCTATATACAATCTTCGCCGCTGCGATTCTCTAAGGGAACTGTTTAAGGAAATTAACATAATGACGGTGCCTTGTCAATATATTTATGCAAACATAATGTATGTTAGAAAAAATCTTAATCTTTTTAGCAAAAGAGGCGATAGACATAATTATGTTACAAGAAATAGGGACCAATTAGTTCAACCAAGTTTCAGACTAGCAAAAGTGGGCTCTTCTTTTATGGGGTACTGTTTGAAATGTTACAATAAAATACCTTCACAAATATTAGAACTCAATGAAACGAAATTTAAATCTTGTATTAAACGCACACTATGCAGGCAAGCATATTATAAGTTGGAGGATTATATTCAGGATAAAAATGCTTGGCTCAATGCTGGTCCAGCTCCACTACCACCGGGGTGTACAAATTGATTAGTATGGAAATTATTTTCTAATGTTTTTTTTCTTGAAACTGTAAAATATAAGTATTGTATTATATGTATAGAAGCATTTTTTCCACAGTTTGTAAATGTGAGTACCATGGAGCTTTTTATAGTTTTTATGTTGCTACTGGACTTATTTGACATAAATGAGCATGGCAGTTGAGAGTTTGTCATGCTCACTCAAATGTCTCACTGATGGTGGCGCGGGTGTTGGATCATTCGGTTCCCTTCAAAATGGTTGAGCTGAGTGGTGCTAATATTAGCGTCATGTCCGTGAACGGGCGCTGTCAGTTGAGGCTGGTCATCTCTTAGCTGCCAGTTGCTATTTTAATATCTATATTTAGTTTTTTTTTTTTTTTACATTGTTCTCACATGATAGCGACAAGAAACATGTAACAGAGATATTTGTAATTACAAAATATGATTGAAAAGAGTGTCCATGGAGTTTCTTGCACATTCTTCTCCATAGAGATCTACGCTTTGGAATGTGCAATTAGCATCATTTATTTTTATTTTTCTGACTGACTGACTTCTTGACGTTTCAAAAGTGCCTGTAAATGGTTTATTTGGAATAAATGCTATTTTGATTTGATTGAAGGCCGACTATGCTATGCTATAATCACCCTATTAACTTTAAGTTCTTTTTGTAATTTTATTATTAGTGTACAATAAAAAATATTTATCTATCTATCATAATAAAAATCAAAAGTCCCGAGAGCTACAAAGAAAACAAATTAATGGTTAAAATGTGCAGCCAGTGAATAAAACGGACAGTTCAGCATTCAATGCTGCAATATTGAAAGAAAAGTAAGAAAGAAAATACAATGTTAGTATTTAAAAAGAATGTAATTAAAATGTAGTAAAATAAAATGAGACAAAGATGCAGACAGTAAATGAGAAAAAGATAGGATATAAAAAAATAAAAAGATACAGCAAGTAATTCCACGAGATAACAAAATAAATAAAAAATGTTTCTATCGAGAACGGCCATGATAAAATGTTGACAAGCATTCATAATACCTTATAAAGTAGCCACAGAGTTTTGTCTTTTGTTAATTTTCTTATTAATATAAATGGAAGGAAAGGAACCATCAAAAAATTACATTGTTGTCCATCTGTCTGTCTGTTAAGCGTTTTCCAAGGGTAGTATTTTCAATTGAGTCCTGAGTTGAAAAGTACTGGTCCGATTGCTAAAATTTTTTCACCCGCATCATCGATCAATCCCGCAAGTTATCTGTTGATGAAATGAATAATGGCCGACTATTCAAGTCAGCCATTATTTTTGTGCCTAAAACTCGGGGAATGGGCCTACCACCCTATATCTAACCCCTGTAACTCTTTAATAGAAAACACTAAATAGATCTTGTATACTAAAAATATGTTTTATAAGACCATTGAAATACATACGGACATCACATATACGGACCTACATATTAAAAGCTTATCACTAAAACGCGTTAAGAGCTATACTTGGATTTTTCTTACGTGATCTCAATCAGAAATGAAGAATTATCTTCTTCTTATCCGCAGGAGAACTAAGGTTACCGAAATAGGACGAAGAATCACCAAACTTAAGTGGCAATGGGCAAGACACATTACTCGCAGAATACATGGCTGTTGGGGCCGAAAGGTTCTGGAATGGTAACCGCGTACCGGAAGACGCAGGGAATCCGATGGATGCAAGACACACAGGACCGTTCATGATGACACTTGGAGGAGGCCTATGTCCGTGGACGTCTTTCGGCTGAAATGAGATGGCAAAAATGCATCAATCCGTAAGTTCGTTAAATTTCATTAGCTACAGTATTCGGTCCCGCTTCCCTTTCCATGAATAATTTCATTCTAGTCAGCTGCCATGTTGGCGAGCGTTCTAAACAATCACACTTCGTAATTAGAGTGAACTCATTAGCACGTTCACATACGTGCACGTACATGGAGGCTAATGGATGGACGATGGATGTTGGTTCAGCTGAGTGCAGTGACGAAGCCACTCCCACAGAGGCCCCGTATCAAACATTTTTGTCGATTTTTTTTTTCGTACTAAATAGGCCTTACTTGCACAGAACAAGTATCTTGAGACAGGGCGATTGAGACGCTATAAGCCATGAAGGAGAAAGCGTGCGGGCTCGCGAAAGATGCTAGAAGTAGCTTCGTCATCATCAGGTACGATCGAACTCAAAGTTTGGTTTACTCTGACTGAGATAAGACAGATTTTGATTGTAAATGAGCTCATTTATTGGAGCATTCTGGACTAGCATAGGTTAAGTTTTTATTGTGGCTTTTTATAGATATTTCTTAAATGAGCGGAGCAATTTATAAACTACTAGCTTCTGCCTGTGGCTTCGCCCGCGAGAAAATCAGTTTCTCTATACAAACTTTGGAAAATCCGTTCTTAACGAATGCCTACACCCTATAAGTAGCTTTGTAGGTGTTTTTTTTTTGTTTTGACAATTGAGGCTATTGCGGCTATTCTGCCAGTGTCACGTGGGATTTTTTAGGTGTTATAGTTTCTGAGATTGAGATTATTAATTAGTGAATGGTATTTCGCTTTTTTAGGTTCAGTTGAAAACCAGCGTCAGGCAACTGCTGCGTAGTTGTCTGGCATTATGCTGAACTGGACCTATTTGGCGTAGCCGTGAGACATATTTTTTTTTCTTTTTATTGTTAATTTTATTTCTCCATATTTTTATTTTATTTTTTTAGTTATAAATCAATTATTTTGCCAAATAAACATATTTTCTTTATTTATTTATTTCTTTCTTTCTTTCTTTCTTTCTTTCTTTCTTTCTTTCTTTCTTTCTTTCTTTCTTTCTTTCTTTCTTTCTTTCTTTCTTTCTTTCTTTCTTTCTTTCTTTCTTTCTTTCTTTCTTTCTTTCTTTCTTTCTTTCTTTCTTTCTTTCTTTCTTTCTTTCTTTCTTTCTTTCTTTCTTTCTTTCTTTCTTTCTTTCTTTCTTTCTTTCTTTCTTTCTTTCTTTCTTTCTTTCTTTCTTTCTTTCTTTCTTTCTTTCTTTCTTTCTTTCTTTCTTTCTTTCTTTCTTTCTTTCTTTCTTTCTTTCTTTCTTTCTTTCTTTCTTATATATATAGAGTTATACTTTACATGTGGATGGATGGAGAGGGAGGCCAAAGAAAAGATGGACAGATTGTGTGAGAAGTGATATGAAAGAAAGTTGAGTTAGTGATAGCGTGACAGGACAGAATGGAAGAAAAGAACGTGTTGCGCCGACCCCAAATAAACCGGGACAAGGACAGGAAGATGATGATATATATAGATTAAAACCTTCTATCATATTTTCATTATTCATTTATGTTACGAATTTTCCTACTTGTCGAGGCCCATGTAGCCCAAGGGCCACGTGTCATTGATACGGTAGATAAGGCGGTAGCTACGCTACTAGCCGGTGGAGTGTTTCTACTCAGAGTCTGTAACTGGGGCGACACCACATGTATATTGAGATACCGGTTGATAGTCGATAGTGATTTAATGTATGTACTAGCTTTTGCCCGTGACTTCGTCCGCGTAGAACTCGAAAATGGTTTAATTAGGTTTTTGAGATACGAAAATATGAAATATTATTTATTATCTTCGTCGTGTGTGATAGTTCATTGAATTGTATGGCGAGCGATATTGTATCTTAAGATAAAATATTAAAGTGTCTTAGCCGAGTGTAAGCCCCTTAGTGAACTCCGCTGCGGGTGACGTAACCTACGACAAACTTATTATTTTCGGTTGGTACAGTAATCGAGTGTAGCGATCGAACCGCAAAATTTAGCTTGTTTTTTATTGTATATATTTTTCCGGGATAAAGAGTACCCAGTGTGGTGCCCAGGATATTAAACAATAGTTATACCAAGTTTCATCGTAATCGAACCAGTAGTTTTTGCTTGATGCCTGAACAAACAGTAACTTTTTTAATCACATTTTTGGGTTCGGTGTCGGTCTAGTAACACTTATTTTTTTTTTGATATTTTCATTGTACAGAATTTTCACTTCTACAGATTTATTATGAGTATAGATTTTGACACATTTAAGTATCCTTATCAGTTGTCTGGGAATAGACAAAGTTGTGTGATAGTTGTGTAAATATTATATTATGATTATTTTATTAGCGTCTATCGGGATTATAGTAACGATAATTTATAGAAAATATGAAGACTCTATAATTTTATATTTACTATCATCATCAATCGTCTGACGTAGAAACAAGGTAAAACGTTTGTTTTTTTTTTTGTAATGACTCATATATGACCTATTCCCTGATAGAGTTTTATATTAATGGTTTTAATGTCTCCACTTTGACTTAATGTATTTGATTTTAGTTTCACATGATTTATTCGTTTTTTTTTTTTGAAGTTTTTTTATGCTTTTTTATTTTTCTACCTTTCAACTAATTACATATGCTGGTCTCTTGTAATTAAAGGAGCACACGTTAAAGAACGCCATGTGTAGTTATGATGTGTCCCCTTTGTCGGAGATCCGCATAAATGAGGATAATTGTGTAAACACATACATGTTATTTTTTTTCATCCGTAATATCAAAAACGTAAGAAATTTGAATTTAGAAAATAAAGAAAGAAAAACTTTTTATTTGCCGGAAAAGACGCAAACTTAAAACTAACATATCTCAAACATTTTGCATGATAAAAACACAGCCACACAGCCGGCCTCATCTAGTTAAAAATGACAAAAAAAAAATTGACGTGTAAAAGTGTTTTTTTAAACCTACTTACAAAATAAATATCATCATCATCACCACAATTAAAAATAAAATATATGCGCCACGTCCGAGCAAAACGGCCGTACGTTCAGCATAATGCCGTGTCCACACGCAAAACGCGACGAGTCCACAGCGCTGGTTTTCAGCGTGGGCTAGTGACGACATTATCGACTAACAGACGTCGGCAACCAAATAACACGGGACAAGGGGAGGAAGATGATGATGATGATGATGATGAGACGTCGGCAACGGTGTTGTGTACCAATAGATTTGAGTAAAATAAATAAAAATAAATTTTAGGACAAAGTATGCATATGTAAAAGTATATATAGCATAGCATAGCATAGCATAGTCGGCCTTATAATGTTCCCACTGCTGGGACTCAGGCCTCCTCTCTAGGAGAGGGAATGGGCCGTAATCCACCACGCTGGCCCAGTGCGGGTTGGTGAATGTCACGTGTCTTCGAATTTTTGGTTCTAGGACATGGCGGTTTCCTCACGATGTTTTCCTTCACCGTTTTGAGAGCAGTGGTGATGAAATAAATTACACAAAGTAATGCGCCTGGCTGTATAAAAAGTATAAATGCATTTTAGCATTCACACCCTCAGATTAAAGGTACAGTACACCTAAGCTTCAGAATAAATAAAAAAACATTTACATCTGCTCTGAGATCAAACAAAACCACAAAACCAGCGCCAGCATAGCTACGACATTTGCTCTAGATTAGTGAAGTGGTTACGTAGCAAACGACGCGCGGTCGCGAAGTACATAGCTTGTTGCGGCTAGTTAGTTGTATTAGAACAATGTCTGTTTAACTAGAATTCAGTTCTAGTTTTGTTTTAGATTTTCCTTCGGTCCTTACGCTCCCGATCCCGATTTCCGGCCACCGTAGGCGCGGGATTGCGGACGGCGAGCAATGGGTAGCCCGCCGTCCGACCGTCCGGTAACCGTCCGGACCGAGCCCAAGACGTCGACGGCGCGTATTGTTCCACGCGCGCCTCAGGGAGATGTCAGTAAATCGTAAGAGGCCCAGCAGGGTCGAAGCCTAATGGGACCATGGGTAGTGTGAAAATAAAAACCCTTAACCGGTAATTATTTTTTATAAATACTAATTAAACTTTAGCACATCAATAAAACAATACTTTAAAACTGAAAAAACTCAGAGGTTTAAAATTCAGCATCAATCGATCTACGTAACTAGTTGTATATTGGTATATGAGTTTTAAGGCCTCATACAAAGTAAACCGATGACATAGTGTGGGGTGGGTCGCAGGAATCTGATGGATGCTAGATGCACAGGACTGGTCGTCGAGGAGGTGCTTTGAGGAAGCCTATGTCCAATAGTGAATGTCTAAAAACTTTTTCAAGCTGATTCGATCACGCAAAGAAATTTGAGCACAGTCCTCTCCTTTGCCCTTTATTTTTAGGTGGGAAATGATCCAATGACATCTCCCGCCCTTTTCGTGCCAGACTTTTACTGACTAAAACCCAATCCTAGTGCCTTCGTTGCCTTTCATACTAGGGCCACGTTTTCCTTTCTAAAGCGAACCCATGGCCCCAATAGGCTTCGACCCTGCTGGAACAATACGCGCCTACGACTTGGGCTCGGTTCGGACGGTTACAGGACGGTCGGAAGACGAGCTTCTCCGTTGCCCTTAAGGTGGCAGTGGAGTTATTCATGGTGGTGTAAATAAGTTTCAGTGTATCTAAGCATAAGCATACATAATCAGCCTTTTAATTTTTTCCACTGCTGAGACTTAACCACCCTTCCTAAGAGAGAGAGTAGGCCGTAGTCCACGCGTGAGCCAAGTGTGGCTTGTTGAATGTACACATATTTTCGAATTTTTGGTCCTAGGACATGGCAGTTTCCTTATGATGTTTTTTCTCTGGATTTTTACCGACGATTCACAACTTGTAAATCGGAGCCGTTACCACTAGGTCACCATACTCAGTATAACATAACACCCAGTTAATACAGACAGCTTGTTTGTTGTGGTTAACTGGTTAGTGTTAGTTATGTATGTATTGTGGAGTTAGATAAATAGTTAATTAGGTTTAGTATTTTACGTGTCGATTATAAAGAGGATTCATCATCATCATTTCAGCCGATAGACGTCCACTGCTGGACATAGGCCTCCCCCAAATGCCCCCCCAAATGTCGCCACAAAGAACGGTCCTGTGCGTCTCGCATCCATCGGATTCCCGCAACCTTCACCAGGTCATCGGTCCACCTTGTAGGGGGCCTTCCAACACTGCGTCTTCCGATACGCGGTCGCCACTCCAGAACCAAAAAGAAAGAGGATTACTTTATTTTAAATTGCTATAAGATCGGAGCTTTATAATTTCTAGATTCTTAGAATTAGTTAAATAACTATATACCTAATATAAACTGTATTATTATGCTTTGAGTACCACTTACACAAAAGGTGAAGTATCGAGCAAACAAAATGTATTCTATGATTAAATTTTATCCATTTACTATTTATCTTATTAAGCTCTAACAACGCTTCGAGTAACAATGCCATCAAAATTACTTACAGTAAAACACACAACATACTTATAATTGAAAACACAAAACTGTGTTAAACAACCAATCATCTCAATAGTCTGTCACGAACAACCAAAATATGAATATTAAGACAGCCACAAAACAATTAATAAACCTCACAATCCAAAATTAACATAAAATCCATAATCCATGTCGAAACCGAATCATAATACCGAATTAAAACACAAACAGTCCAATAATATCGAATAAAACTTAATAAAATTTTCAGTCATTATTTGAAACATTCTAAAACTCAATAATGTCAACATAATGTTACTTTCTGAAACAACCAACTCTATGCTATACATGACATAGTTCAAATTTCGTTGCAATCTATATATGGATACTTGAGTCGGTAGTGACGGAATGATTTTTTAAAATTCTGAATTCGAGCATACAACCTTATATCGCAATCGATGTGATTGGAATGGTCCCCGCAGAATTGCTAATGCATTCTCGTTGGACAAGCGCTTCGGTTGACGTCGTGTCATGTCGGTTCATTCGAAATTGAAATTGAATTACGAGCTTCGGAATGAAATGTTCGCTAATTTTTTTTCGTTCTGTGTGATTAGGTACTCTTGCTGCATAGCTATAAATTCTATTGGATGTTCATAAAGAAAAAAGTAATTACAAATTTACATTTTTCAGATTTTTTCCTGTACTTTTGCTATGAGACCTTGCTTCATGCCAAATTTCAGGATTCTAGGTCTACGGGAAGTACTCTATGAATTTTGATTCCATTGAGAGTGTCAAAATACACTTTTTTGTGACAAAAACGGCCGTAACTTTTTCTTTTTTGTTTCTGTTTCAAGAGTCCGCAGACTTGAGTATATGGTTTTAATTTGAACTCGAAACCTCCCCGCGGTCTCAAGATAAAGGGTTTTGTCAGACAGACCGATAGACGGACAACAAAGCGATCCTATATGGTTTCCACTTTTTTCCTTGTCAGGTACGGAACCCTAAAAATTGATAATGTAAACCTTTCGAATACCGATAATAGAGTCACAATAGAAAGACAATGAGAGATCCATAAAAGTATAGTAATATTACGACTACATCCAGACTGATTTGACAAACTCTAATATATAACCATGATTCCTTTATATAAAATTTAAAGTAATAAGTACCAATTTCTTCAGGCAGTGTAACAAATCAAAAGCTTATATTTCGTAACATTATTTAATAGACCGTAAATAACTCATTATTCTATAATGTACCTATTCCAAGTAGTCAAGACCTCTTAAGATTTACACAGGCTTTGATATTTCCAATCCACTTAGCAAGGGACCCAATTTCGAGAGCTCTTGAGAATAGCAACATCACTAATTTCACAAGTACCTACATAAAAAATTTATCAACTTTGACGGCATTATAATTTATTCAGACTTCTTAAAATTCAATTGTGACTCCGTTTCTCATTAGTCAGAATACAAAAGTCGGAACTGACATTGGAACTTTCTAAATCACCTGAGCGCTTGCTCCATTAGTCATTCATTCATTCACTCACTGACTCAAGTTCAGAATGAACGATCTTGACGTTTAAATAGATCATTATGAACGATCTCACGCGATGTTGAGGTGACTTGAACATTTTTTTTTCAATTGAATCTTTATTCATTTCAATGAGTTGGTTGATTTGAAATTTTCATGATGAATGAGTTTGTTGAAAATATTTTTGCATAAACGCCTCGCAGCTCGGGATTGAAAATAAATTAACGGGTATTTTTATACTGTGATTATTTCAGAGCTGAAAATGTTTACTCATGTGCCGGTTTTATATCATGAATGTCGATATTTCTGACATTCAAATCAATTATTTTTTATATTATATTTATTCAGAATACTTTTAACTATGCATTACAAAAAAAATATATTGACCAACTTGAATATGTTGCTTACACACATACACTGACTTGCACAGTCTCACATAAACACACAGTCTTGCATAGAGGTCAAGAATGGGTTAAACCTATACTCGAAGAAAGTGACGATGGTTTGGAGTATGACTTGGCCATAATACCACCAGAACAAAGTGTTGTTACTACCGAAGAGGAGGGTTTTGTTGACAACGCTATTGCAACTGACTTGCCAAAGGCCGTTCCACGAGAAATCAAGGTGTTTGTTCATAATTTTGGCGCTCTTTCGGATTCTGAGTTCGATAGCGATAATGAACCATTGGCTGCAAAAAGGACTCGAACTTGAACAAACAATATACAACGGTCCGATGAACCACGTGATGCAAAAAATCGATCAGCATCGATTGTTACAACCAGCTGCGACCTACTGAATGATTTGCGTTAAATAGGTTATCGTGCTATAGTAACCGGCCGTGAAAATCGCACTAAGAAATGCCCACTACCAAATTCTAGGGATATGTTGAAAAAACCAAAAGCTAAGTTTGATTACAGGTTTGATAAAAACAATGAGTTATTGTTGGTTCACTGGAAATACACCAATGGTGCAATGGCTACCAATTATGATTCTTATGAACCAGTAGGAACTAAAAGGAGGGTTTAGAAAGGAAACAAAAGATGCATATGAAAATACCTCAGTTGTTCCAAACCTACAACGGGGGTGTGGATGAAATGAATCATTCAATATTGTGTGTGTGAGATTCCAAAACGGGTGCGCTGTGTTATCTGCCATAATAGAAGCCGCTGGGGTTGTCAAAATTGCAAGGAAACACTCTGCATAGAAAAACCTTGTTTTACCAAATTTCATTCATAAGTCCAAGCCACTGTGCCAATTTTGGTACACGGCTGTAATGAATCAAAATGACCTTTAATTTTTTTTCTTCTTTTAATATTTGTTCGTATTCCTAGTATTAAGCAAATAAATACTCTTCTTTTTTTAATTTTTCGATTTCATTTGGCCGTAAATGGATTGAAACGAGTATGGAACCACAAATCAAGCAACAAATATTTTTTCTTACTGATCAATTTTTCACTTTTTTTGGAAAAATTTAAGAATTTCTAGGACTTCAACACAGTTTTCAAACTTTGAAAATTGTCTCTAAATATATGACTTGCCAAGTGATTGTATTTTATATTTCATAACACCGTCTAATTTCTATACCAAACACGATTTACTAATAGGTGCCAATCTTCCTTACCCATATTTCCAGCAGATGGCCCAGCATTAAATACAATATATGGTCGTGCCAATATCACGTACACACGTGTGTTTACAAGTGTCTCTGATTTCCTGGTAACGGTAAAGAAACAAACTAAAGTAAATGCCACGCTACTCCGAGAACATTGAATAATACTGCGTTTTCCAATAGCGATGTTTCAAAGAGAGCTCTTTGTTGTTTGAGATCGGACATAGTTTTATTCTGATTTGATAATGTCTTGCTCCGAAATATGTATGCGATACTTATTGCAGTTTTATTGTATTAGGGGTGGTTCAAATCACTTTCATTTTATTGATTGCCATATTGTTCACATAAAACTTGAAAAATTGCTAAATCTGTGAAATGTATATTGACCCGATTCCGTCTGTATGATGGAAGAATGTTTGCGTTGAATTTACTGACACATGAATTTATACACGCAGTACTGTGTAAAAGAATACGATCATTGTCGTGCTAAAGGACTTTTGTCCTTAGATTGTACATCGAAGATTAGCTGTCCCCTACGGTTTCAACCACGTCTTTGGTTACAGCTTTGACTAAGCGTAAAACCTAGCCTATATTAGTTGCCATAAATCTGGCTATTTCATATAGAAAACCTAAGATCTTAATGTAAATATCTATGTTTCACAAATAAACTTTCTGATTCTGATTCTGATTCTGAAAAATTGTTTCCAATCTGACTGGTTTCAGAGTTCAGCTAATTTAAACAAACAAACAAACAACTTTGAAGCTTTATTCCATTAGAATAGATAGAATTTACAGCAAACGACATTGTGTCCTACGTCTAACTCTCAATTTGGAATAATCTGGAGCTGCGCTTAAGCAGCTTAAGCCCGATCTAGGGGGTCCAGACGCCTACTACCAGAGACTCTACATGGGGAGTCGTGTGGTCTATGGGCCTTTACGTTGCTCTGATGTAGGCACGGTCGCTGCGAAAGCGAGTGCGACGTCTGGGCGAAACACCGTTGTCACAACAAATCGTGACACAGATGACAGAGCTCTTAGGATATCCGCTAGGGACAATGAGAGGCAGTGAGCGCCTTCTCCGAAGTTGTGATGTGAGCAAAGGATGCGGCCAAAAGCATGAGGTGGAGACAAGCCGTCAAGTTAGACCACGAGCAATGGGTAGCTCACTATCTGGCCGACTGATAAGAACCAAGCCCGAATCGACTGTGCATTGTATTCCACACGCGCTTCTAAGAGACGTAAACAAGATTGACGGGGTAAGTTGGAGCTGACGCCTGCCAGGGCTGGGGATTGTTCGAAGGACCTTGGTCCTCGCAAAGGGCCATTGAAGAAACTCGTTTTAATCAGTAAAAATCTAACACTCCCTCTGGCTGTATCCAAAGTGGGAGAAGACATCATTTGATGATTTGCCTTATAAAAGAAAACTTGGTAAGGTTGAACTTAGGTGAGGTTTGCATTAGAGTATAAGGGATTAGTGCGATTGTTCTCAGCTGTCCGTGAAAATGGACTATAAATGATGATAATTATGAACACAATACAATTCACAACACACAACACTATAAAACAACACAACACAACACAATTACCAACACAACACAACACAATTACCAACACAACACTACACAATTTCCGATAACACAGTTCCCAATTTAAATAAAGCTAGTTTTTGTAGGCATAAACATATTACTTTCTTTATCTAATTTATAAATCATGTTCTACCTAATTACGTTGGGTATCTCGTTAATAATGTTTGTAAATTAACGTAATCTACAGATCTTTACGAAGTACTGAGGCGTGAATTCCCGGCAGACATGGCGTTAATTCCAACAAGGACATAAAAATATATAAATCATTAACAAAGTACCTAAGTACTTATAAAATTATCACTTGAAAGGGTCTGTTTGCCTATATGATTATGTTCAAAAAGTCTAAAGTTAACGTCCACCTTTTTTTGAGGTGGGAAATCATAATAAAGGACTTCTTGCGGTCTAGAGTGTAGTAAGAGGGCGCGTCAGACTACCTACTTATTTTCTTTTATTTACCCTTTGTGTTCTAGGGTGAGTGTTTTCCGGGCTATCCGCAATATAGTGAAACTCGGGCATTTCTTCCGCCTGAATACGAAACAGGAACCTCTTCAACTGACTATGTCCGGTAAGGACTTGTATCAGGCAGAAAGTGAGAATGCCTTGGCTTCTCTTTAGCCACTTCTTAAAGCGGGCTTACCATCGCAATTGTGGCGTACCCTCCACCTTAAAAATCTATGTATTGTCTAAAAGTATTTTGATACATTACACATTTTTTCAGATCAGATTCAACTTTGAGAAAGAAGTCAATTATCGAATCCGACTCGGCTGGGCAGCGTTCAGAAAGCTGCGTGGTATCTTCTCGTCCAACATACTACAGTATTTCAAGACGAAAGTTTATGACCTGACATATGGCACTGAAACATGGTCGCTTACAATGGGCCTCATCAAAAGGCTTACAGTCACCCAAAGGGCAATGGAAAGGGCTATGCTCAGAGAATTAAAAAAAGAATGAAGATATCCGCAGGAGAACCAAGGTCACCGACATAGCCCGAAGAATTGCCAAACTTAAGTGGCAGTGGGTAGGGCACATTGCGGATGGTCGATGGGGCCGAAAGGTTCTAGAGTGGCGACCGCACATCGGAAAATGCAGCGTTGGAAAGCCTCCCACAAGGTGAACCGACGACCTGGTGAGAGTCGCGGGAATGCGGTGGATGCGAGACGCACAGGATCGGTCGTTGTGGAGACGCTTGGGGGAGGCCTATGTCCAACAGTGGACGTCTTTCGGCTGAAATGACGATAATGAAACATTTTTGAAGATGATCCTCCGAAATTACATATTTTTATAAATTTATTTAAACTAGTGCTTGACTGCGACCCTATCTGATGGTCAGCTGTGATGAAATCGTTAATGGTGACGCGTACAAGTTTATTAAGAGCTTATTCTATTACTATACTCTAGCCTTGATATCACAAAAATTATTATCAGACGGGAAGACCGCTGCTTTAGTAAATTTGGCTTTTCTGCCAAGTAAATCATGAAATCTAAAACTAGGTTACACAAATGTGTTCCTTAGAGTATGCCCGTTCAGATTCAATATTTCGCTCAAAAAACCTATTACTGCATTTCAGTGCCTGCACAACAGCGCTGTAGGCTAAATTGTTTCAGCCCTTCAAAGCTTCGAATTATAGGTACCGTTTTGACTATAAATATTTAGATGGGCTTATGTTAGCATAGCATAGTCGGCCTTATTATGTTCCCACTGCTAGAACTCAAGTCTCCTCTCTAAGAGAGGAAATGGGTCGTAATGCACCACGCGGGCCCAGTGCGGGTTGCTAGATGTCACATGTTTTCGAATTTTTGGTTCTAAGATTTGCCGGTTTCCTCATGATGTTTTCCTTCACCGTTTTGAGAACAGTGGTGATTAAATAAATTACCATTATGCACCTAGCCGGGTTTGAACCCGCGACCTACAACTCGTAAGTCAGGCCGTTATCACTCTGCTACAACTGCTCTATGGGCTTATGTTACAATCACATTTTTACACACTCGATTTTATCATTGTAGGTAAAGTATCTACTAAAAATTACTGTTTGATAAAATAAATTTTATCGTGAATAAAGCAAGCAAAAGCAAACCTTTAGCTGACGCCCTTAGGTTTAATTTGACAGTGTGACTGTACAACCTAACAGGATATCATCACGCATTTTCTGGAAACGACCAATCTCGTCCACCTTCACCCCATAGTGACTGAGTGGCTGTCAATCAATCAGTCAAAGTCATTCAATATTAATCAATCAACTATGCGGTCGACATCCCCTTGACACAGCCTCCGGAGATTCAGCCGCCCGAATTCAACACAATCATTATTGAAAACTGCCGTGTCATAGCATCATCATTTCAGCCAAAAGAAGTGCACTGTTGGACATAGGCCTCTCCCAAGGATTGCCCCAACGAACAGTCCTCTGCGTGTCGCATCCATTGGATTCCTGCAACCCTCACCAGGTCATCGGTCCACCTTCTGGGAAACTTAAAAATTCTACGTCTCCTGGTACGCAGTCGCCACTACAGCATTCCTAGCCATTTTGATAATCTTCAATCGTTAGTCAACTCTAGTCGAAAACTAATCAAATGTATGGGAATCACATCATCTCAACGTTAAGTCACGTGGTTAGAACAAACGAATAGAAAATTTGTAGCCATGTTCACATCGTTCAAAATGATAGATTGAATTGTTATCGTGTTCAACGCTACATCCTTTGTTATTGTAGAACAACATTGTAGAACGAGCGGCCGACTCAGGCGCGTCAACTTGGCTACCAACTTACAGTTTTCTACTATTGCTGACACCGAGGCGTTACCGATTGGCTAACGGAATTCGACACGAAACGGTTGTAACTTGGCTAGGGCAGATGAACTTTTTGGCCCCATCGCCCATCTGTTTTGCGACCATTAGACATTATGAATTTTATTACCTCATTATGTCTACCACATGTCAGATGAGCTGTAGGCTAAAATATACACTTATTGGGTTCTATCAAATACTAAGTGACTTCATGGCGGACCTAGACGAAGGTAGACAGATGAACTTGACTCTTACCCAAGGGACTGACTCGTAATAGCCAAAGACAGAAGAGTGACGCATTTACCCATCTATGGGACATTACGGGCTAATTAGATTGGACTAGATTGGTTCTAGAGTGGTGATTGCATACCAAACGACGCAGCGTTAGAATAACTTCCACAAGGTGGACCGATGACCAAGGTGAGTTCACCTTGGTCATGACCACATGACCGATGATTTTTGTGTTGCCACAAAAATCAGTTGTTTTTTGTGGCAACACAAGGAAGCCTGATGAATGATGATGAAATAAGATAATATACACAAGTGTTTAACAGCAGTACCTATAGAAGGGTGGCTCTGACCTACTTATTACAATCCAAATATATTCTCGCTTGACCTTTTAATTCTGTAGTATTTTTACAACCTTCGTATCCTAAGTATACCATGACCTTTACCCCAATATCCATTTAAAGTCAAAATTTAAAGCGACGTTGAAATTAAGCAGCATTATGACAACAATTATCAGGACCCTTGTCAAGTGTCATAGTGATTATGTGTGGTGTGACGTCAGGTGTCATGATAAAATGGACGATAGGGCTATCTGCTTTGTTAAGCTGCGACTAAAAATAGTACTACTTACGTGACATTAGGATTGAGACCTAATAAAATTTTTTATCCTACATTTACTTGGGTAGGTTACATACTGATTTAGAACATTGTCTAGCGTTAAATATTATCTTCAAATTGCCAAGCCTACCTGATTGCTGCTTTTTTTCTTAGTAGTAAGTGATAGTATTTATCCATTGACTATTTTATTGTGGATTATTATTATGTAAGGATTATTTTATGATTTGTTTTGTACGATATATAGGATTAGAATCTAATAGAATCATTGCAATAGTTAATTGGCATTTCAATAACTAAAATATAAAATTAATTAAGAAATGATTTGACTTATATTACGATTATATTTCAATTATTTATAAGTAGAAGCAAAATATTAATAATCGGATAATTCCAATGTTGTGATTTAACTAGTTTTAATTTTTCATGATGTGATGTATAATTAATGAATTTAAAATGTGTTTACATATTGTTAGATGTGGTAGTAGAATAAAAAGGCTATTTATTTTATTTTTTATTTGATGGGACGGTAAACCGACTCGACCAGAGCGAGATAAGGCTCAGGACAAATGACTTTACGTGCAGGCATAGTAGTGTAACACTAAAACTTCCAAACTCCGGGCTGATTGATTCCCCCTCGAGGGCCGATTGTACATACGTCTGTACAATTGACCTTGAAAATTAAAAGTCTAAATTATCGTTGGATTGGAAAAATGATTAGACCTTGCTTTTTTTTTGATGATGATTTTACGTAAAAACGCGCAATTACCGAATAATAATATTCCTATACGTGTGAGGGGTTAATAGGGAACTCTAAAGCACTTTTTGCCCGACCACGAGATCAACAAGGCAGTTCTATATTACAGGTAAATCTTACTATCTCTCTGATAAGTATATTCGTTCAAACACCTGATCTTCTCAAACAATGCGCCATCGTGCGTCTAACCGAAACTAAGTTCAACTAAGATTGGATTAACCGCACACTTTGTAATCCAGTTAGTTCTGACGCCTGATAGCATAATGCTGTTAACTATAACATAATGCTGTTAACTTTGATGAGGGTTTAATGTTAAGCATGTTATTGTTGGTAACAATATTATTTCAACGACAGTTATTATTACAACTGTTTTTGGATGTATTATTAGAATACGAAGAAGCATGAACACGTATATTATTATTGATCGTGTTTTTAGTACGCATTCTAGTTTAAAGTTGAGATGGATGTGTGGTGTGACTGTAAAGTTAAAAGGGAATCGTTTGTCTTAGTATGGCCCTGTGAAGAGGAGGGATGAAACGCATGTTACTAAAAGAGTTAAGGGGTGACCAGACGGTTGCAAACTAGCGTTCCAACCAAGGTGACCTTGGTTTATGTGTTTGGTTTGTGTTGCGGCTACATGGACGTAAAACACATGCCAACACGTTCGATGGTTGGGAAAACGCGACTCCCAACCAAGGACGTTGAAGGTCATGGATTACAACTGCTGTCTACACTTATTGAAACTAACAAGGTCGCCTTGGTTGGGACGTTGGTTTGCAACCGTTTGGTCACCCTTTTATAAGTATAAATGTGGATGGACGGAGAAGGTAAGGGAGGCCAAAGAAAAGAAAAATGGATTGTGTGAGAAGTGATGTAAAAAAACCCGTAGCACGGAATGTTTTTAACTACCGATACAAAAAAAAAACAACTTGTTTTGCTTTCCAAAACTCCTGAAGAAAAACTTTACGTTCCGTGTTTCGTGTATCGAAACAGTTTTTGTATATGTAACAATTGCATGTGACAGGCACGTAGGGAATTGAACTACACGTGCTCGAACGGGACCGGAGTTGGTCTACTTTCACATCACTAGGAGAATAGAGATGTGTGTTTGACCTGTAGTGGATATGATAGATTAAAAACAAGGTGTTGTGAACACTTTTTTAAAAACGTTAGGATTGATATTTTGATCTCTGTTATTCGTGCAGAAGGTTAGGCATTTCAGAGTTTAAAAATTTATTATAGAAATTCTGCGTGATTTGTTTTTTAGATGGGAAGTCATTGAATAACTTCTCGTGCTTTAGGATGGAGAGAAGATGACAGGGCGTGTCAGATTTTCACTGATTAAAACCCACATGTTTCCTTCATTGGCCTTTGCCTTCTGGGGCCACGGTCACTTTTTCAAACGACCATCGTTTTATAATATGAATATCTTTAAACACTTACCTGAAAGCGATATAAAACATATTGTAATAGTAATTTTATAGACATTGATGTTAAAAGTAATGTACACAAAATTTTATCCGCGCAGCCTAATAATTATGTTGTTTAATAATTTGATTTATAAGTCTATGCATTAGATTTAAGTGTAATGTATAAAATAAAAATTTATGAGTCCTTTAATTTTTTTATGTCTTAATCATTTAAGTAATGTAATTTTTGACAAACGTTATTATAATAATGATTTGTACGCTGTAATTATTTATATTTGTTTGTCTAGCGGCGTTTATTGCAGGTAATCTTGCATATTAATGTGTGGATAATGCAGTGGGCTGCAATATTGTAAACGGTCGTTTACACCGTTTTTTTTTTAGTGTAGGTTTAAGTATATTTTGACTGGCCTGTTGGTCTAGTGGTCAGTGGCCCTGATTGCTACGCCGGAGGTCGTGGGTTCGATTCCCACCCAGGACAAATGTTTGTGTGATGAGCACGATCATTTGTTGTGTGTCTGGGTGTAAATTATCTATAATATGTATGTATTTAGAAATATATAAGTATGATTATCAGTTGTCTAGTACTCATAACACAAGCTCTGCTTAGCTTGGGACTAGACGACGTTGTGTGAAAGTTGTGGAATATTATATTATTATTATATATTATATATTATTGTAGCTGTTTATTATCTCATAAATAAATAAAATAGTGTAACCAAATAGAGATATTATCAGACATCCTCGCAAAAAAAGATGACTATACTGCTCTTTAAATCATCAAATACTAAACTGTGTTATTAAAGCCTTAGTAGGATCTAGACAGGTTTAAAAAAAAATAACTACAATCTCCGACTTACATAGTTTTATTCTGTTGTCTCTCACGATTATCTGGAAAAAACAAATATATATTCATGAGTCCATTATAAAGTATTTAGTAGTAAATGCATATAAAAAACTTTAATTTCAATCAGTCTGAGTGTAACTGAATACAGATTTCCGTTGGTCCGTGACAATGCTTGCATTAATATTCATAGACTCGTTGTGCCAACGCAATTAAAATGGGTAGTTCAGCTGTAAATCTGTTAGTGGCCTTGACTGCTATGCCGAAGGTCGTGGGTTCGATTCCTACCTAGGACAAATGTTAATGTGACAGCACGATCATTTGTTGGAATTTTTCTATAATATGTATGTATTGATCGGTGGTGGCCGAGTGATAACGGCCCCGACTTACGAGTTTGTGTTACATTTATTTCATCCCTACTGCTCTCAAAACGGTGAAAGAAAACATCGTGAGGAAACCAGCATGCCCTAGAACCAAAAATTCGAAGACATGCGACATTCACCAACCCGCATAGGGTGCGCGTGGTGGATTACGGCCCATTCTGTTATTGACAAATACGCGCTTTAATCGTGGAGTTGCGGATAATAGCCCGATATACGATACTATACCAGACCACTATAGAAGTTATATTATAATTAGAATTACGGGGCAATATCGTCATGTTACCTGAATTCCCTTAAATAAAGATAAAACAAAAATTTTTCACGTCAGGCGCATGCACTGTGACCATTGGGCATATGTTTCTACCTAACAAGTGCCAGGAAATGAACGACGCTGCCAAGGCCGATCCAGCAAGAGGTAACAAGACGACTTGGAGGACGCCGCGTACCGACGAAGGTGCCGAGAATGCGCGGAAAATTAATTCCTTATTGGACTTTGAGAAACCCATTTTCCAGCAGTCGGACGGAATAAGCTAGTAATAATATTCTATTGAAGCATCAAAAGGCGTGCAAATTTATAAGCATGGAGACGTGTTCGTAATTAAAAAAAAAATATTAAAGGCCTTCGACTGTTAGAAAAGAAATATTGCCTCCCACAAATATTGCCACATAGATCTGATCCGATCTATGTTTCTCGCATTCAGTAGATTTGCTCTTCAAAATCAGGGTGACTAATAATAAACCAGGATCTAAAAGTCAAGTTTAAAAGAACGAAACCAATTTAGTTCCTGAAATGTACCAACCAACCCTCCTCAATAACAGATGTAGAATTAGTCAGTGCTCGCAGCGAAACCAATCTGTACCGTGTTTTAAATCCTCCGGCCTGACGGGCACACAAATCCGATGGGTCGGAAAATGGGGTTTCTCAACTAATTGATACGAGTATGTACCCATTTGTGTTCTCGAAAAGTCGATTGCGGTACTGGATTTGCAAATTGGTCGTGTAGGTTTTTTTTCTAAACGCCAAAACTTTCCATACCTATAGTTTATACTGCACAAACTCGTGTAGTGTATACATGTAGTATACATTACATTATTTGCCTTTAGTGCATAATCTGTGGCCCACAGATGACATTACATTATGATATAGTCTGTTGACGAACGTGGCATACGTCAGACGGGAATACGGAGTGATGATGCGTAGACGAACCAAATACATTACAATAAAACAGACATTACCCAGTGAATTTATATAAATAAAGTTCGACTTGTTACAAAATTTCTTTTTAATAAATTTATTTCGAAATTTATTCACCGGAAGTCGAAAACCATTTATTTGAGAAATGGTATAGGCAAGTGATGACATGGTTATTCGCCTCGTGTGGATTGGGACTATTATTGGCTTTCAATAAAGTCCACCCTTTTGGCATTGTTAGTATTCCCCAATATTGACTAAGTCAAATAATACATATATTAATTGAGGTGGCATTTGATTAAATTGACTACCACCAAAATCGTTCAATTAATTTAACCAGTCGAATGATTCCAATAATTGCAGTATATTCCTATTGGTGGTTATTGTCGTAGAAAATCAACAATTTTCCTGTGGTTTTAAACACACAAATATTTGGTATTTTTTCAATATTAATTAATGTTATACGATGTGATGTGGTGTACCCAAAGGGTTAATTTTAGGACCTATACTTATTATCTTTACAAATGACTTCCTCAAGTTCATGAATAAAACCCAAACGAATAAGAAACCTGTGGTTTTTGCTGATGACACAATTTTTTTTTAATCATTTGTCATTTGCCGACATCTAATATATGTATGCCATTGTATTTGAAATGTTTTGGTACTTTTTAGTCATCGTTATCATCATCATCATTTCAGCTGAAAGATGTTCACCGTTGGACATAGATCACCCCAAGTGGCGCTATAATAACCAGTCCTGTGCGTCTCCATCCATCGGATTCCCGCAACCCTCACCAGGTCATCGGTCTTCCTTGTGGGAGGCTTTACAACACTGCGTCTTCCGGTTCGTGGTCGCAACTCCAGAACCTTTCATTCCCATCGACCATTTGTTCTGCTAGCACTGTGCCCTGCCCATTGCCACTTAAGTTTAGCGATTATTTGGGTTACCACGTTTCAGAGTCGTGTCATCACTGGCAACATGCACTGGTCATAAAACACTGTGATGTGTTGGGCGAGAAAATACCGCGCAGTTGACCGGGCAAACTCTGTGTAAATGTTATGCTGCGCAAACAAATAGTTCTTACTTCACACAACTTACAGCCAGTAAAGTATAGAGATAGTCTCTGTTTATCTCCCTAAACAGTAAAGTATACCGTATCGCAGAATGTCGAAGTTCCACGGTTTCTAAAATCCTAGATAAGTGCTCCATGATGCTTTATTGAGCATTTGAGCAGTGGTGGCCGAGTGGTAACGGCCCCGACTTACGAGTTGTAGGTCGCAGGTTCAAATCCACTCAGGCGCATTACTTTGTGTAATTTATTTCATCACCAATGCTCTCAAAACGGTGAAGGAAAACATCGAGCGGAAACCGGCATGTTCTAGAACCAAAAATTTGAAGACATGTGACATTCACTGACCCGCAAAAGGCGCGGGTGGTGGATTACGGCCCATTCCCTCTTCTAGAGAGGAGGCCTGAGTCCCAGCAGTGGGAACATTAAAAGGCTGATTATGCTATGCTACATGCTCAAATGCTTTATCGAATAGTGTGCCGCGACTAGTAGTATTTATTTTATTCAGTGTTTGTTTGCAAATCGTTACTGACCTAGGTAAAGACAAGGGCCGTATTTACTTTGGTAAATGCGATGTGATTTTTTCTTAATGCGGGTGAAAGTGTTTTGTTAAAGAGTTTTTTTGGGGCAAGCATAATAGCACATTTAGCCTTTTAATGTCCCCACTACTGGGACTCCGGCTTCCTCTCTAAGAGAAAATGGAGGGAATAGACCGTAATCCACCAGGCGGGCCCTGTGCGGTTTGGTGAATGTCTTCGATTTTTTGGTTCTAGGATATATTTTCCTAACGATGTTTTTTTTTCACCGTTTTGAGAGTAGTGGTGGTGAAATAAATTGTACAAAGTAATGTACGTGACTAGGTTTGAACCCGCGACCTACAACTCGTAGTCTATCGGGGCCGTTGGCACTCGGCTACCACTGCTCTCTTTTTGGGGTAAATCATAGAATAATAATTCTCGCTCTGAAGTGAAAGGGTTTGTCAGACTTTTACTGAATAAAACTCTCTCAAGTTCCGTCAGTTGTTCTTTACGTTCCAGATCTGTGGTTACTTTTTCGAACAATCCATCTCAAACCCTAACAATTGTAATAAACTAAACTTTAACCAGTGAATTTGCTCCAGCGCCCTAGCCCACCTCTGCATCGTGCATCTTTAAAGATTAAAGTACTGTAGCTGAAGAATCATCATCAGTACTATTACATAAGAAAAATTTTTTTTTTCAAAAATTCCACTTTACTCAAATGTTTAACAGACAAAAAAAATATTCCTCATAACAAAAAACTAAAAATACTCCTAATATTCTTCTATATTTATTTATTTTTCCTGCCAGGGCTGCATGTTTGTTTGAATGATACACTATGGCAACTGAAAGAACATGGGTTGGTTTTAGTCAGTAAAAGTCTGACACGCCCTCTCGCTCCATTCAAAGCGGGAGGAGTTATATATAATAATTTCCAAACTAAAAAAAAAACATATTTAGATTAGGCACAATCGAATTGCATAGGAAACCAAAAAGTGAAAGAATTTAATAAAAACATTTCCTTTTGTTGCTTTGCCGGAGCGTTTACACATCAGTGCATACAAAGCTACCCAGCTCCCTCTACTAAATATTTGCATTTATTCTGTGTTTCCATGCAACGACTGTGCTTCCCGTGGCAAGCTCGAGTAAACAAGGTTTTCTCCCTAGAAATCTCTGGTATTGGAAACTACTTGCATATATATTCTTCATGAATATGCACTGACTTACATGCATTTATTTGTTTGCTTGAGTCCGTAGCTAGTAACTGAAATTATAGGTTTGCGATATAATAACCAGCTGGATTATTTTGTATTAAATTTGTTAACTACGTCTTCAAGGAAACAGGGAATAGGCTCATAATAAACTAGTGTGATACACCATCAACGATTGCATCACTGCTTACCATCAGGTGGGATCGCAGTCAACGTTGTCTGGTAGATATCGCTGTCAGCGATAAGACGGCCTTTGTACCCATAGATTTAAGTTACCAAGTGTAAAAGTTTTGTTACTATTTTGGTGTCCAATAAAGTTTTATTCTATTCTATTCTATTCTATTCTATTCTATTCTATTCTATTCTATTCCATTCAAACACAAGTTTACATCATTTGAAAAAAATAAGTAGGTACGACTTTCCATCAAATTAACCGCAATAGGTGAAACGTGTTATGGTTCTGTGTCTGGGTTTAATGTACAGTCAGGGATCAAAAGTGCAGTTGCACTCTACATTGGTAGAGTACATTGCTAAAGTGTCTAAAATTTCTTTATTGTAGAAGTTGAATAGTCCACATCTAGTTTATTCATCACTTTAGATTCTATGCTACCAATTAAATCAGTCATGAACCATTGACCCTCTTTTACAAAGAAATTTTAGACATTTTAGCATTGGTAAGGTGGAACTGCACTTTTGACCCCTGACTGTACCTATAATATTATGTATTTAGAAGTATATACTCGTAAGTATGTTTATCAGTTGTCTAGTATTCATAGCACAAGCTCTGCTTAGTTTGGGACTGGACGGTTTTGTATGAAAGTTTTGGAATATTATTATTGTTATTATTCCATTTATTTATTTATTGCACACAACAATAAATAATGAAAGTTGTGATGAACCTTTAGCACTAATGCGAGTTAAACTCGCATTTGACAAGTTTTGCTTCATTTTAAATAAGATTCTAAATTTTAAAAAAAAGTGTGGCATAGTGCTCTTATCGCATGAAGTAAGAGCCAATCTACTTGTGACTAAGAATTCTGAGTATAAAACATCCTCGATGCTGTTTTTATAAATAACAGTTAATTTCTAAACACAAGAGAAAGTCCAGAAACCAATAATCACGCACTAAAACAAGTTAGAACCAGAATGAACCAGTTTACAAACCAACAGAGGTGCCGCGACGCACGACCCTTCCATAAATATTGGTTTGCAAGCAATCTGTTAGTAGCGGCTAAACAAATTGCTTTGTACGCAATAAAAACGGCATTACTTTGATCAAGCACTTTGTTTAGCTATCGGGGAAGTGAATTAAATGAGCGTTAAGACCTTGTCTGTATAAAGGAATTTTCCAAGTGGGTCAATATTTTTGTCCTTAGGTATATAAGGTTTTGAGGACTCGAAGGACTTTGAGAGAGAGAGAGAGAGAATTTGTACGACTGCCAAGCTAAAGGTTCTGGTTTTTAGTCCCGGGATGGGTAAATAGTAATGGAAAGGGAATTTCAATCTGGACTTTTTTTGAAGCAGCGTGAAGTTATTTTGACACATTTTTGTCTTTAGGTACATAAGTTGGTGAGGACTAAGTGATTTAAATACAAATTCAAATATTTTTATTTCACATAGGCCTACATGATCACTTATAAAACGTCAGAAGGTAGTGCACGGTTAAAATTGGTCGTTTCCTATGGAGACGAACCGGCAAGAAACTCCATGTTTAGTCTTTGAAGGACCAAATTTTTTTTTACTTTTCTGTGACACCGTTGTCGATTGTGACGCCATTTTTGGTTTAATACAACGCAACTTGTGGTGATTATTGGAACTAAAACTTACAAACTGCATATCGAAGTTGCTGAGGCATTTTGACGAACGCGATATACGCATTCAATGTGTATTTTAGCCGTTCTGTAATCCGGCTGAACGTGAAGTAGCCGCATTATGTAACGACCACGTTTTTCAATCAGGCGCGCCAATATATAAAACGACGTGGTATACGATACGGCTGTGATAGTTTTATCTACAGGTTCGAGTATTAAACAAGCAAACCCTCCGAGATTAAGAAACAGAACTGATATCTCCCATCCCCATGAATTCAGGGAAGTCCGACCCGTCCATAAATATCTGTTTGCTCGCAATTTGTTAGAGCAGCAAACGAATGGCCGACTGGGCAATAAAGAGCGTATTAGTTTGATGTAGAACTGCTGTGTTGAGGAAACTGTGAATCAAATGCGGTCAGAATTACCTGAGGTTGATTTCAGGGTCTTAGTGTGTAAGTGCTCGTTTACATTTACGGGGCGTCGCGCGTTGCGTGCAGCGTGGCGTCTCGCGACGCGTCGGGCGTTTTTACTGTTTACAGAGCGAGGCGTACAGCGGCGCGTCGTATCTTTATAAGACGCGGACAAAATCACGGGCTCCGCTGCGGGTGTTGCTACGTTTAGCGGTGAACGGAAACAGGAATAGCTCGCCAAAATACGCAGCTGTACTATTTGCAGGTATAGCAAGCAAATGCGTGTAAAATTGCTTCTCCATAAATGCTCCTATACAAAGCCATATGTTTGAATTTAGTGCAGACGCGCGACACCCCCGCGTCTCCGTAAACTAGGCCTTAGTGTTACGGTTAGTAGCACAGCTGTACTGATGTTTTGACACATTCAAAGTGTTTTTAGTCAATCTAAATTATAATCAAGTTTTAAATTTGAGGTCTGTTTAGAGACCAAACACGTGGGCCGATTTGAATTATTCTTACTTTAATCAATTTGTCTTAATCTTGTGTCAGTTTATAAAGACATGATAGTAATCAAAATCTAACATGGCGACAACCAGACGACATATTGTGAAAACAGAATTTGATAAGCTATGTTAAGTGGGATATCATTGAATAGGTATTTGAAAGTCATCTTTAGGTTCTTTTTGTTGTTTTTTTTTTATCTCTCAATTAGACCCTGAGATCCTAAACCTTTGGCAGGCGTATGGAGGTCCAAAGCCAACCCGTAGACGCCCTTTAGACACTTTTTATTAATTATGAATGACAAAGTTGGTTAGACACTAACCATTGTCAATTTTTTGTGACATAATGTGGGGGTCAAAGTAAAGGGTTCAAGAAAATGATTTACATCACCTAAATATACACCTAATATACAAAATAAAATTAAAAATACTCCAACAAATAAAGCAGATGTGCTTGACGAAAATAAATGCCACCAACTAAATCAAACTGTTTGAAAAGTGACTTATTTGAATATTTTTTTCTCGCAATCGGTTATAATATTTTCAAAATTTCTGTAAATTTTATTTATAAAAAGGTTTTATCCATAAACTATGTTTTCCCCGGACACACTATAAAAGCGTATTCATAGGAAAAAGCTTGGTTATAAATAAAATTTTTACGAGACAGCCCGCGTGAAATATCCCAAGAGAACATATTCCCTGAACAAAAAGTATTCTATATGCTGATCCAGGACATGGTCTAGCCGTGTGCTAAATTTCATTTAAATCCTGTCAGCAGTTTCTGCGTAAAGGAGTAACAAATATACAATATTGACTGGCCTGTTCTGCCGCGCTTATGATAATTACAGTAAGTCACATTTTGGTCAATATTGAGTTAAGTATATATTTTAAAATGTAGAGATTGAGATCTACATTTCTGTATATTTAAAATTTGAAAATGTGGTATAGATAATGAAATAAGCTTAAGCATAATTACAGTAAGACACGTTTTGCGCCAAGGCATACTAATTATGATTGCAGTAAGGGCACATACGGTTGATCTTTTTCATAAAGTTAAAACTATTTCCTAGGTATTGCTACAGTAAGTAATTTTGCTATTATTATTTTTAAGTTAGGAGTGTTTTTCATCAAGTATCACTGAAACATATTAGCAGTAAGTACCACTTGCTATAATTATATTAAGTATTGGAAAGTAACATTAGTATACTAAACCTTAACATATCTACAGTAAGCGTATATACTATATTAATGCTTAAACATTTCGCAACGTATTATTGTATTATCTTGGCATAAGTACAGTAAGTAGAACTTACGGTGTTTATGATAAGTCAGCAAATTAAAAAAAAAAAATTGTACGTGTAGACGTAATAACAGCAAGATTCACTACTGTAATTATGTTTAGGAATATTTCATCTTATGTGTAGACTTGCCTGGAATAAATTAGATAAACACGTTACTTACGGCAATTATTCTAAGGCGTTAAGGATCCGAATGGGTAGTGCGGGGTGGGGCAAGTACGTTAATTTTGCAGTCACGGATCAATGTGAAACGGTCAATCTCAAAACCCGCTGCAAATCTAGCAAACGACCCAAGAGCTACATTGACTCGACACTATACCGAAAATATCCCGGACGTCAGCCTGTACGAGATTACGATAGCTCTGAAGCAGCTTAAAAGCAACAAGGCACCGGGTGAGGATGGAATCACGGCCGAACTCCTGAAGGTGGGTGGGATACCAATCCTTCAGGCCCTTCAGAAGTAGTTCGGTTCCGTCATACTCGAGAGAAAAACGTCACAGGCATAGAGCAGAAATGTGGTGGTACTCTTTTTTAAGAAGAGAGACAATACCTTGCTTAAGAATTACAGGCCCATCTCACTTCTGAGCCATGTTTACAAGCTGGTTTCCAATGTCATCACAAACCGTCTCGCAGGCAAGTTCAACGACTGAGTGACTTCCAGCCTCCCGGACAAGCTGGATTTCGAAAAGGCTTCAGCACCATGGACCACATACATATGCTGTGGCAGATTAGTTATACAGAAGACTGAGGAGTATAATCAGCTTCTCTGCTTAGCGTTTGTGGACTACGAGAAAGCCTTTGATTCGATCGAGACACAACTGCAGTCTCTCCAACAGCACCAGATTGACTATCAATACATCGTAGTGCTGAAGTATTTATACAAAAATGCCACCATGTCAGTCCGACTTTAGGATCAGACCTTGAAGCCTATCCTCTTGCAGAGGGGTGTGAGGCAGGGAGATCTAATTTCTCGGAAACTGTTCACGGCCGCAATGGAGGATGTCTTCAAGGTTCTGGAATGGAGAGGGCTAGGCATTAATGTCAATGGCGAGTACATCTATATCATCATACAGTATCACCTTTGGTTTGCCTAAGACACAGTAGTCATGGCTGAGTCTAAGAAGGAGCTCAGTGCAATGCTCGGTAACCTCAGTAGAGCTTCCGAAACAGTGTAGTGAACATATCCGCAGGAGGACCAAGGTTACCAACATAGCTTGAAGAATCGCCAAACTTAAGTGGCAGTGGACAGGGCACATTGCTCATAGAACAGATGGCCGTAAGGGACGAAAGGTTCTGGAACAAGTACCGAAAGACGCAGCGTTGGAAGGCCTCCCACATGGTGGACGATGGCCTGATGAAGGTCGCAGGAATCCGATGGATGCGAGATGGACAGGACCGGTCATTGTGGCGACACTTGGAGAAGGTCTATGTTCAACAGTGGACCTCTTTCGGTTGAAATAATGATGACTTATCGTCCTGAGAGATTAAATGACTTATAAAGAATTTATTTTATAATGAAAAAAATCAAAGAGAAAACTGTCTTTTGGAAACAAATTATTTATTTTAAATGTTTTTTTTTTAAGATATGTAGTATAAATACGGATTTAAAAAAAATACTGTAATTATTTAGAAACAGTGCTTAGTTTACTTGGTTTATGATTGTTTCTTGTACAAAGCCAGTTGCACAAACACGAATTGTATTTTTTTTTAAATTAGTTTTTATTATGATTCTAAAGAATTCAAAAAATACAATAAATAGAACAGATTTTTTATTTTTATAGTATTAATAAAGCTGTGTACTTTTTCTATTAAACTTTAATTTCATGAGATCTCTTTTGTTTTGAATTATCTACCAATAATATTGAGAAAGCGAAATTAATAATGATTCATGGTAGATGCCAGAAGTTTACATATTGCTCCTAGCTATAATTACAGTAAGTGATTAAGTAATATTAGGCAAATTGTGTAATTTTGTTATTCTATTTAAACATTTACCTCATTTCGTAATCATTGTTACAGTATGTACTTCAAACTAAAGATTGTTACAGTAAGTCACACACTTACTGTACCAATTACTAAAAACACGTTATTTTTTAATTGATCATTCCTTAACATATATATATTTTTGAAGCTTTATTATTTAAATATTATTACTACATAAAAATAATAATATACAAATTGTTAACCAAACACATGTTTATCTAAAACATTTTAGAAAACTTAGGTTTAATTTATACTTCGGGAGCAACGTCAAAAGTAAAAAAAAAAACTTTGACCGCCTTTTTCTCGAAAGTGTCTCTATGATACTTACTGTATATATCACAAGCACGGCAGTGTTGGTCTAGTGGTTACTGGCCCTGACTGCTATGCCGGAGGTCGTGGGTTCGATTCCCACCCAAGACAAATCTTTGTGTGATGAGCACGATCATTTGTTCTGTGTCTGGGTGTAATTTATCTATAATATGTATGTATTTAGAAATATATAAGTATGGTTATCAGTTGTCTAGTACTCATAACACAAGCTCTGCTTAACTTGAGACTGGACGGCGTTGTGTGATAGTTGTGGAATATTATTATTATAATATACATACTTTCGCCTTTTTAAATTATTAGTGTGATTTTTGAAGCATTAATATGTTTACGTCGCGCTTATTTATATAAGGGAGGCAAAGATAACTCAAGCTAAACCGACATCAACCATACTTTATATACACAACCTTCGTCTACAATACAGCCTTATCGTCCATGCGGTCCTGACATGTGACGTCACACCACATACATATTATTACACTTAACACAGGTTGTGATAATTGTTCTAATAATGCCGCTTAATTCAAATGCCATTTTGTATTCTGACATTATGGTAATCGGTGTTTAAAGTGGCATAGTCCTATCATCATGCCAACCAAAAATAAAATTATAATGTAAAATTGCAATGTAAAATTCATGTATTTGACTTCATTTATTAAAGTGAGTTTTAGAGTATCTTAAACTGGCTGCTTAGTATGGGATTATCGGTAACCTGTACATATAAGAAATCTGTAGAAGTTTTTAGTTGTGCGTGTCGTAAAATGTGCGAAATCGATGTAAAATTGTGTGTAACATGTACTTAAGCTTTTTCATCGCAATCGGTTGACTATATCGAAAGATATACTACGAGTACATTCATTAACTGTTAGGCGGTATGAAGTTCGCCGGGTCAGCTAGTAATGCATAAGCATATATAAGTTGAAGGATTATATTCAAGATAAAAATACTTAGCTCAATGCTGGTCCAGCTCCACTAACACGAGGGTGTACAAATTGATTAGCTTGTATATTTTTTTATTTTTTGTAGAAGCATTTTGCGACTAGATGACATTGTGTGATAGTTATGGAATATTATTATTCCATTTATGTTCTATATTACATTTTTTTTTTCATTTTTAAATATTTCTTAAAAAAAGCATATTAAAAAAAACATTTAAAAATATAAAAAATAGTACCCCACCGGTATCGGGAACAATATTATTATTATCTTTTATATATTTTTTCAAAGTTTGTAAATGTGGCTATCATGAAGCTATTTATGGGTTTTAGGTTACTATTGGACAGGATTGACTAAATGGTTTATTTGAAATAAAATGCTTTGAATCTTTGAATGCACTTGTCGAGTCAAATCTTCAAAGTCTTGAACATCGACGCCGAATTGCTAGCTTGTTGATCTTCTAGCGATTGCATTTTGGGGAGTGTGGGTCAGAATGACTTGCCCGTTCCATCATTGAACCACCAGATATACGGCAATGTGCTATCGGTATATTTTTTTTTTTTAGCCACCTCCAACGTCATTGGAGACTTTATTGAGACTATACCCTTACATATCAGTTCTCGCAATTATTCCTCTCATACGTTTATACTTCATACTTTATCTTTCTCTCTTTCGTCCTCATTCATTCATAATGAGTGAGGCTCCCATTTTGTAAATTTATTAGCTATTTATGTAATCTTTGGGGATACCGGTACATTTTGGATATCCCACTCATACGCACTAAAAATTTTTAGAACACATTTATTATGCTTTCATATAAGAAGTGGAATTCTCTACCGAGGTATGTGTTTTCTGATAGCACAAGCTAGGGGATCTTTACTCTTTAACTCAGAAGTGAATAGGTTACTACTATCAGCCAACTTAGCTATTAGCTAGCACAACCTTGGAGTTTTTAAGTCAAGAGTTAATAGGTTACTTCAAGCGAAGCGTGCTCTCTCGTCAACCACATTAGCTATCGCTTACCATCGGGTGAGACAGTAATTAAACGTGAACCTGTCAATAAACAATAAAAAAATTGGTTTACAAAGCTGGAAGAAGGAAACACGAAACCGAGAAATTCTTCAGCTTATCTCGTGTGCACTAACCGAAACGAAATGCTAACATACTTTGTAAATACATCGGTAGTTACAAACTATGTTAGCATTTCGTAGAACACGAACTGTAGTTTCAGAAACACGTTGCCACTTGAAACCTTAACGCTTGAATGAACACCAGTTTACGCAAAGGTGCTCAGAGGGGCTTCGAGGTGCTTGAGTATACTCGGGACTGCTCGGAGGTGTTTGGAAGAGCTCGTCTTTGTTGAACCATTCAAGCGATAACAGTTACCAGTAAATCTTGTACATAGAAACAATTCAGCTCGGATCATAGGAAGCTGGAGTTGTGTTTGTTAGTTCTAAGTATAGTTGAGAAACAGATTACGGAACTTTAGTTTGATGAGTGTTTTTTCATCAAAATATATTCTAGTGAATAATGAATTGCCGACATGGCCCAAAAAATCGCCGTAAGTGGCAGTGGGCAGAGCACATCGCTCGTAGAACAAATGGACGTTGGGGCTGAAAGGTTCTGGGTGGCGACTACGGTCTGGAAGACGCAGCGTTGGAAGGCCTCCCACACTGTGGACCGATGTCCTGGTGAGAGCTGCGGCAATCCGATGGGTGCGAGACGCACAGGATTGGTCGTTATGGCGATACTTGGTGGAGGCCTATGCCTAACAGAGGATGCTGAAATAACAAATCTATTATGCTATATATCATTATTTTTTCATCATTATTTTCAAACTCAAATTACTATAACGATTGCTATTTTTTGTCAAAAACGTTTGAATAACAAGATATCAAAAATCGTCCACTTAATTTCCCTTAAGAGGAAATTAATTATTTTATCCTCATATTTAAATATGATTTTTTGTCGAAATATTGTCAAGATTTACCTCCTCCTTTGTTTTTACAAGTACTAGAATAGATACAGCGTGATAACTACAACTGTGGGCTTTGGGGATCGAAGCCTAACCGCGAAGCTTTCCGCTTTGTGCAACTGCTGTTTCTCCTAACTTCTGGCTGCTTGCAATTGTGTCGGCAGCAAGAGATTCTGTGCACAAAAGAGGCAATGGGCCTCGTCCCTTGTTAAATTATGCCCTCGCAGGTTTTCCCTTACTACTTCGCTGGAGCCAAACTTGCGGGCTGTGACGCCCCCTTCTTGTGCAGCCAGATCTGCCCGAAGTTTATAGTTCTCTTTTCAGAGAAACTCCATGGCAGCTTTCAGGTACGGTTCGTACTCATGTTGTTTGCTGATCATAGCTTTTCTTTTTCCCTTCACTATCATGTCTGATTTCCAGAAACGTACCGGAGGCAAAGCAAAATCAGTCTCAACGACGAAGATTAATGCATCATCCAAGAACACTAACAAGAGCCTTCCAGCATGAGTGACTCTACCGGAAAAGCCACATTGAGGTTCTTCACGGCCTCGCCACTCTAATTTCTTCCAAACATAACTCGATAACTTTCCTATTTCCTTTAAAAAGTCCTTACACGCGTTTTCAAAAGTGTATGATATAAAATTTACGTCAAACCACGTCACAAAGACGGCGTAGGATATAAAGAGGAAATTGATTCCAACCACTGCCTTTTTACTGTGGAGATGAGAAATTATTGATGTATCGAGCTTTTGTTAAGGTTCCAAAATAGTCACGATATTATTTGACGATGTTTGTGTGTTATTTATTTTCTACGAAGGTATTGAGATTTTTTGTTGGGGCCGAAAGGTTCTGGAGTGGCGACCGCATACCGGAAGACGCAGTGTTGGAAGGCCCCCCTACAAGGTGGACCGATGACCTGGTGAAGGTTGCGGGAATCCGATGGATGCAAGACGCACAGGACCGTTCTTTGTGGCGACATTTGGGGGGGCATTTGGGGGAGGCCTATGTCCAGCAGTGGACGTCTATCGGTTGAAATGATGATGATGATGATGATTGAGATTTTTGGACGTGAAAAGTTAACTGAAGTTAAATGCTAAAAGAAACGTTAAATAGTTATATGTGAAGAAGTCAGTCAATATTAGATTACAAATAAATAAGAATAGTGTTAGTCATTTAGATAAAAAAAGGCTTTCTGTTATTTAATCGCAAATTTTTATGTATGTACGTAAGCAAAGCAAGAGGGGTAGGTGTGTAAGTAGGAATTAAGAATCGTAGCAGGTGTGATATCCCCGGTGTCATCATTATGTGAACTGCCCGAAGGACATGGTGGTAGTGAGCTCCGCTTTGTCGGAGCACCACCGTATCTTCGTGAAGGTATGAGGCGGCGGTGACCTCTCGCGCCAGGCTCTGGTTCAGGCCATAGTCCAGAGCAAGAGGAAATGAGATGCGTTTGCGGGTAGTTCGCCGTCTGCTTGTGCTACAAGGACCGAAAATGAGTCGCCGACACGCGCAACAGAACCAAATCCAGGTAGGGCAATGGAAACGATTCTTAAAGGGATTATAGTCCTGGAATGTCATTTTTAATCAGAAAATGTTTGATACGTCCTCTCGCTTCACTCTAGATCAGGGGAGTCAATACATGTTTCTTCACAACAAAAAACCTCACCTTACAACCTTACTATTCAAGAAGATATAGTACGTTTTATATAAATAACACATTCTCTTAAAGCTGAACTAATTCAAACACTCGTGGCATTCGTCGACTGCACCCAAATATTACACAGAGGCTTAGAGCAGCTAAATCAAATCAAATACGTTGCTATACTTGTTGACTACCCACACTTTTCTTTATCAAGTTCAAATAATTTAGGGCGGAATTCACCAATAAAACTAATCATATCATGACTTTTGGCTCGCATAATCGCGTTTAGCCGCTGTCACTAGTGTCACTTGTCTGTATTTTTCTTTTGTTATATTTTTACAAGTGACACTAGTGACAGCGGCTAAACGCGATTATGCGAGCCAAACGTTAAAACGCGATTAGTTTTATTGGTGAATTCCGCCCTTAGTCATATACTTTAAGACCTTTCTAGCGATTTATCTGTCGATGTTCAAGTTTTCTCGCTAGACTTATTACAAACTTCACGCTTGGTTACACTTGACAAATGAGAAGAAATTTTGGAAAGGTCACGATAATTATACTAGTCGAGGTCAGGGTCATTAGTAACAAGATCCAATTTACTAGACAAAAATATATTTTCTATTATCATTTCCCGAGAGTGACATTAGAACTGGACGCAGCTAAGTAGTGGATAAGTACTTAGTAGACTGGAATAAGGCAAAATTTTAGAAAGTAACTTATTTAAAAAGTTGTACTGCCGGGATTCCGATCCCGATTTCCGGCCAACGTATGCGCGGGCTTGCGGACGGCGAGCAATGGATAGCCCGCCGTCTGAAAGTCCGGTAACCATCCGGACCGAGCCCAAGTCGTCGACGGCGCGTATTGTTCCACGCGCGCCTCTGGAAGATGTCAGCAAATCGTGGGGAGTAGTGTCGAAGCCTACTGGGGCCATGGGTAGTGTGAAAACGAAACCCGGGGCCCTGGGACGAAGGCAACGAAGGAACAGGAGTGGGTTTTTAGTCAGTAAAAGTCTAGCACTATCTCCCGCTCCGCCAAAGAGCGAGATTTATCATTAGATGATTTGCCCACCTAAAAAGTTAGTTGACTGGTAGAGAATGCCTAAGGCTTTAAGTCCGTCTTTGTAACTTTGTTTTGCGTGAAGTGTTAATAAATAAATAAATAAAACTCTATTTAAGCATGAAAATCTTTGACATCTTCTTAGATCCAAATGTTCAATTTAAAAATCAACCTACAATATACGCTCTGTAAAATATGAAAGTGACGTATCAGGGAAAATAATTATAAGGTAAATTTTCGTAAAAACAAAAGTGCGAGTATGGCGTAACAAGACTGAAGTCAAATAAAAACAAAACACGTGTAGGAACGTGTTACCTCTACCTCGGAAAAGTACTACTGACGAAACGGTAGCAGGGAGTAGACATGAAGCTGATCCACTTCTACAAATGATGTCATGGAAGTGGCGAATTTTTGACCGATCAAAATCGAAATTCATATTGTCACGGTATATTTATTTATTTATTTATACTTCATGCACATCATCATAAAGGTACAGAGGCGGACTTAATGCCTTAGGCATTTTCTACCAGTCAACCTTTGGGTGATGCAGAGAAGAATAGTGGTAGGTGCAATAAAAGAGAGAGAAGGGAAAAAAAGCCAATATAAAAAAGATATACAAATGAATCATGAATATAATACAACATAGTTAAATATAATATATACATAATTTAATGAACTATACAGATATTGCTATATATATTGATATTGGTATAGGCTGAGCAACGGCCTATTCTTGCTAAGATACGACGCACATCTTTGATTTTTAGTTTTTATTGTTAATATTATGTTATTTTATTTATATTTTGGTTTGTTTATGTTTGTCTCTGTTAAGGCCGGCGTCAAAATGCAACAGATAATCTAAGCAACTGTGTTGTCTATGGTCTTATAGAGCAACACAGTTATGCCAGATACACATATGGCTTGTCAGGAAACTTAGGTTTTATATGTTTGTAATGAATTGTGCGTCTATTTAGGCAGAATAAGCATGATTTCTTTCTTTCTTTCTTTCTAACACGGACACGAAAAATTAAAGAGAAAACGTTTATTCTTGCCTCAAACAATTATATAAAAACTAAAAATACACTTGCAAAAATACAATTATAATCTGTGCGAGACCAAAAAAGCGTTTAACTCGATGTGCTATATGCTGTGATTTTTAAAACGATAAATAATGCAGCACTGGTTTCTGTTAATGCCCGCTGTGATGTCACGGACACGCTTATTGTGCGTTGAAATAGTAAACTATCGAAAGTGTTTAATGAAACTTAATTTTCACACATAATTATTTAGCTATGTAGTTTAAAATCTGTATAATATGTAGTTTAGACGGTGGAGCCTACCATGCAGTAGTTAAACGATTGGCTGCTGCGCTGTAGTCATATAATAATAATATTCCACAACTTTCACACAACGCCATCTAGTCCCAAACTAAGCAAAGCTTGTGGTATGAGTACTAGACAACTGATAAACATACTTATATATTTCTAAATATATATTATAGATAAATTACACCCAGACACAGAACAAATGTTTGTGCTCATCACACAAACATTTGTCCTGGGTGGGAATCGAACTCACGACCTCCGGCATAGCTGCTACGCTGCTACGCTGCTATTGTCACCGTCGGCAAATCAGGTGCGTCGCAACCAAAGCGACAAACAAAAATAGGGGAAAAGCTGAAAACGGGTACTAAACCTACCCTGTCTGTGGTCCAGAGCACCTTGCCAAAAACAGGCCAAGTGGATGAAGAGGGTT
The DNA here is from genome assembly GCA_949316375.1 of Mythimna vitellina. Lineage (NCBI taxonomy): Eukaryota > Metazoa > Arthropoda > Insecta > Lepidoptera > Noctuidae > Mythimna > Mythimna vitellina. The sequence goes on from OX438693.1 coordinate 24,252,464, forward strand.
TCACAAGAGTAGAAAAGAAGAAGAAGAAGCCCTGTTCCCGTAACCAGTGCGGTACCGCACCGAGTGGTCCAAACATGTTGCTGCGTCCTGCTGTGCCTACGACGCAGCTATACATTTCGCGCCTGCATCACTACACGAAGGTTGAGGAAGTCGTGGAGTATTTGAAGGTGAAGACCAACTGGACTCTGAGGGTCGTAAGGTTGGAGGCGCGCCACGACGTCAACTTCAAGTCGTTCGTGGTACGAGTTCCAACCCAACAGCTACAGACCTTCTTAAAAGAGGACTTCTGGCCGAAAGGTGTCGTATACCGACGTTTCCGAGGACGGTTATGCGACACCACGCAGCGCAACACGACGCCGACTACATTAAGTGTTTAATTTTAGTTAAATAAGCATTGTTTTTTACAATATGTATTAGTGTATTATTATTTAAGATTATTTTTATGTATTTTGTCTATGGGCCTCTGATGCCTGAAAATAAAATGATTATTATTATTATTATTATAGCAGTCACGGCCACTGACTACTAGACCAACAGGCCAGTCAATATGTTTGATTCGCGCATGGATCAAACATTTGTATCGCCGTCAAATAGTTATTCTGGGTATGGGTGTCTCGTTTGTGTGAGTTTAAATGTTTGTGAATACACCCATGATACAAAAGTAATGACTAGTGTAGGGAAACGTTTAAAAAAAATGAAATCTTTATTACAATCCATAATAAACGTAATATACCAGTAGTAAATATTAATAAACAGAAGCAATTATAGGCCATGTCGGGAACAGTAAAATTTTTAATAATAGGAAAAATAAAGAGCTCTTTAATAAAGATGAACGGCAGAATTCGTACCGCATAATTTTTTTGTTGTTTTGTTATAGAATTTGTATCACTTATTAAGGTAGTTTGCAAATCCCCATACCTCTAAAATATCACGTCGGGGTCACCATTTTAGAGGTATATGGAACAGAGTGTAAAGTTCCGCAAACCTCTGTTGAAAATGAGGATCCTCAGACCGGATGGGTGTTATGTTTGGTGGGCAACTGCCCGATAGATGATTACGGGCTGTTCTATATGTTCTAATCGTGCGGAGAAATTTAATTGCGCGATGCAAGATTGGTTCTTATATGACGCCATAGATGTCGCTACACATCATAAAGATTGTCCCACAGGATGAAATTGTTCTGAAAGCCATAAATTATTTTGACATATCTGCTCATAGTTTAACGACTGATTGCAAGATTATGAAAACAAAAATAAAATAATTCTAAGCACAATAAAATAAACATACTTACAGAAACAAAGTCGTTTTTTTTTAACTACACTCAATACTATATCAAAACTTCATGATTATAAACTATTGTAGTCCGTTGCTGGACATAGGTATCATCGGTTGCATCCCACTGAGTGGATATAATCCTCGTCTCAGTCTACCTACGTAATAGTGCCGTGTCGCCGTGGAGGCGATCGGCAGCGGCACGGGCCTCTCGCACCGGGCCCTGTTTCAAACCATGGTCAGGAGCGAGAAGAAATGGGATGCGGTCGCCTCCACGTGCGAAGTGGTAATCCTAGCTTTGAAGATGGCCCCAGCCGCCGTGATAGGAGACGCCCCAGGTATTGGGAATCGCTGGGTGATCCTCCGCCATCGTAAACGTGGGCTTACGAACAATGAGCAATGGGTAGCTCGCCGTCCGGACGTCGAGTAAGGCTGAGCCTGAGTCGTCGACTTTTCGAAAAGGAAATCGTGGTCCTAGAATGTAAAGGGCGACTAAAGGACACAGTTTGGTTTCAGTTACTAAAAGTTTGACAGGCCACACGTTATTGGATGCTGTTTAACTTAAAAAAAAAATAACACCACTTAATGGTAAGTAAGACACTAAAAAGTAGCGACATTATTATAAACATTTAAGTACCTATAATTACCATTGAAATAACATTTATGTACCTATTTATAACAATCTACATTAGTACACTTGTAGGTAGGTAGGTACATAACCTTAAAAAAATAAAACTGTCCATAATTTTAACGTCCCAAGTTCTAAAAATCTAAGAATTTAAACAGGGCGTGTGTATCATAATAACTACCAATTAAAATAAAAAATATTTCATAACACGATATTTTATTACCGGTACGAAGGGCCCATACAAGCCTGCCATTCGCCTTTCCTTACTAAATACTTAAATAAATATTAAAAAATTTCCCCGTTTTGTTTACCACAGTAAATTTTAAATATTTTATATTATCAGTAATATTATTTATTCTCTTACTATTGGCTTAATACGTGTCAGTTTATTTACTTACTCATTTGTGTTTATGAAAACACAATATATATATATAATACAACACAACACAATATATAAATAAGAATGAATGATCATTCTTATTTATTCTTGGTTTTATATAATATCAATGTTAGTCGCTTAAATATTTTGTATAATTGCTGTTAATCACAAATATTTGTGACTCATTCATTTATCAGTCTCTCAGTCATTTATTTTTGTTATTTTACTTATCAAATAAACAGTTATTAATGTGTATTGGATTAAATTAATTTTGAGATTATGTTTACTAATCCCGTTTATTGTGTTATTGAAAATACGCATTAATTTATATATTTTAAGTCATTTATTTTTGCTATTTTACTTATCAATAATGTGTTTTGGGTTAAATTAATTTTGAGATTATGCTTACTAATACAGATTATTACTTTAATGAAAAATCGCATTTATTTGGCATTACTTCATGCCAAACCTATAATCACTGGAAGGTTGTTTATACTTATATTAGGAAAAGGAGGTCTATAAAACTTATTTAGGGGATTGAAACATGTTTTGATCAGGTATTTCTGAAATCTTCAACTTGCTTTATAAAATAAGGTTTCTTATTTTATAAAGCAACCTTAAGAAACCTTAAGAAACCTTATTTTATAAAGCAAGTTGAGGATTTTTGTTTTTTTTTTAGGTGGGAAAATCATCTTATGACAAATCTCGCTCTTGGGCGGAGCGAGAGATAGTGTCAGACTTTTACTGACTAAAAACCCACTTCTGTTCCTTCTTTGCCTTCATCCCGGGGCCCCGGGCTTCGCTTTCATTTCAGCTTTTATAAGCAAGTTGAATAGCTATAGAATTAGAAGCTGAAGTTGAATAGATTTTATTAGCAAGTTGAGAATGCGACGCCAATCATCGCATCCTGAATCTATCAAACACACACCTTTAATTTTCCTACATTTTGACAAGTCATCTCACAATGATTGATTGCGACAGCTAAGGTGATATTACAACTTAAATCCGAACGTTTTTAAGCCCAAGAATTTACCATCTGCAGGCCGATCTCAGCCAACATTGCTTAACCTCAAAAATCGACCTACGTAGCTGTTATTTACGACCTCTTCGAAACCGATACGTTCTCCACTAACGCAATTACATTACACATTACCTACTTACGAAATCAGCTGGCAATGAAGACGTGTGCTGAAATTGTTAAACTGTAATAAATTACGTTTAGTCCACAGCTGGGACCCGCCAAAGTAGTTCCAGCTGAAAGTTATGTGTCTAGAATTGGTATCTAGATATGTACGTAGGTACACAGGGCTAATCAATAGTTGGTCGTGAAATGTTAGGTGTAGACTCGGTTGGAAAGTATTGGTGTATTTATGTGGACAAATAAATCGAAAGTATTACAATAGTCATAGTAGTTTATTGGTAAGGGATTCTTACAAGTCATATACAGCATGTTAAATTAAACGTAGTCACCAAATGATTACATAACAATATCAAATAACAAAAAATGTCAAACAAATCAATCTAAAGAAAAACAAATCAATCGAAGTCAAATTAAAATAATACAAAAACAAAAAATCCTATTAAAAGTCACAATAATTTTCAGCCCAATAATAATATTAATATTCGCGTCAAAATTAAATTTAATTAAATTATAAATTCGTCAAAAGAATAAAAAGCTTGCTCAATAAGCCAATTTAAAATAATAATAAAAAACAATAATAAACAATAATATTATTATATAGGCGAATTTTTGTGTGTGGTTGGTACATGGGTGGACCTTATCATAGAATAGGACATAGGGCGAAGCGACTAGGAACATCATGTAGTTTATTTTTTCTTTTGATTAACCTTTTTAAGGTAACTTAAGTTTTTTTTAACCAATTTTTAAAAAAAGGGAGGAAGTTATAAATTCATGTGTGTTATCTCAGAACTCCGTCGTTTATGGACCGATTTGCAATTTTTTTATTTCCTCTTAGAGGATATGCTTTTCGATTGGTCCCATTTTTTTCAGAATCCATGATGATGGAATCCATGAGGAATCGAGGAAACTCCTCAAATATTATAGGCAACCATATGATGATTTTGGCATTTCCATCGAGAACTTAAGCATTTGCAGTCAAAAAATAATATTTGATGAAGTGGAACTGATGAAGAAGACCAGAAATAGCGAACGGAACTTCATACTCACATAGATATCACAATGAAGATAGTTAAGCGACTATAAAAATACAAATAAATAAATGGTCCTGAATAGTTATGTTTAAAATGGTATCATCGAAGAAGAAAAGAAGTCAGTTATTTTTTTTTGTAAAAAGTTTGTTTTTGTTCTCACATCCTCTATTGTCTATCTTTGTCATTTTGCTTGAAGAAACATCTTTAGAAATACCTATGTAGTGTCTTTGTACTCGAAATGTTTTTTATTACCGTATATATACATCTATCATCTATCCGTGTACATAAATGATTAAATATACAATTTTTGCTAAATTATTTCATTTTCTTACTTTAATCTAGCCTACATTTTTCTTCATTGTTAATGGAAAATTATATAGTAGTTATCTAGTAACTAAGCACCTGTATGGTGACGCAAATATGGTGTTTAAATCTATCTGGGCTAATTGCGTTTCTCGCAAAGGTTATCATGATTTTCATGATATAATCGTCAACTAAATCTATTTTTGAATTCCCATTTTAATATACCCGGTGGTACCTACATACATGACAACGATTCATAATCAAGGACCCTCATGTCTTTTCGAAGAAATATTGTATAAAAAAAAACATAAACATTGCCAACCACGCAAAGAAATAACAGCTTTGCAAGAAAACAACCATTCACCTATTTATAAAGGAAATATCCATTCGTGACCTCCAAAATTAATCTACGACCAACTTCTCAAAGCAAAGAAGACCTCTAATAGCTCAGAAGCACGCCATACAAAATATAGACCTTACCAAAAAACCTCCATAAAACCAAGTCAATATTTTAAGCGCTTCCCTTCCGTTTAAGAATTTATTTTCCTACAAAGATAGCGTGCACAGTAAATATATATGTGCAGAAGATTAACTGCATGCAACGAGCAAAATCACAAGTACACATAGTCACCCGTCACGTATATATTACGTAGAGACTGAGGGAATGACAGTGTGTACTGACATTTGTTTTAGTTTGCCAAAAGTTCCGAGTTAATCTTCGTGTTTCCGAACTTAAACGAACATCGTGACAGTGTAAGCCCCACAGTAGTAAAACTTCTAAGTTTTGTATATCTTTCAGCGTTTGTATGTAGTTTTCGGTTGCTTACTGTGATTGTAGATAAACATTTGTGACTTAAAAGTTTTCTTGGAATTGCATAGTGTATAATTTAAACTTCTTTTGGACTAGTTTGACATAATGTTTCTAATAATTGCAACTCCTTTAAGACTGAACCAATAGTGCAAGCCACCGTCTTGTCTGCCTGTCGGTTCTATATGTTTGTTTTGAATATCTTTGTCTGTTATTTCGTCTACCTGTCGGTTCTGTCTGTGTGTTGGTCTCTAATGTCTCTCTTGGTCTGTTATTTCTGCTTATCTGTCGATTTTGTCCACCGATCTGTTCTGTCTGTGTATCTCTCACTAATATTCCCATCTGTCTGTTATTTATTTCTAACTGTCTTTCGGTTCTATCTGTCCATCTATTTATTTATTTATTGCATAACAGCTATTCGCTGTACTAACAGTCGAGACCAGCTCATGCACAGAGTCATTGATTCTTAAATTACAATATTTAAAAAAATACAAAAAAATACATAAATCACATTATACAAAATCGAAAATTAATAATAATTTATAAAAAAGAAACAATAAACATAATAAATATAAAAACAAACAAAACAACAAAAAGAAACAAAAAATACTTTACAAACCATTTATGCAATTAACCACAATAAACAAGCAACAATAGTTCCAATCAACCACCAAAACATTCCCTGCACCTCTCCAAAAACAATGGCACACTAGAGTGGAACAAGTCTATATCCGGATAGTAAGCAGTCAGTGTATTAAGTAACTTACCTGTTCTTTTTTGGAGTTAACCTTCTGTGCCTATCTATCTATTCTGTAGCGTGCTTCCATTGCGTATCAGCGACTAATAACGATCGATATGAAGCCGCCATTACTAACCTACCATTAGTCCAAAAATAAATGTCCACAGTTGAGTAACAGTTCCATTAGAGGAGCGAGGAATGTGATGTGTTTACATCGATATTAGCTGGCTTAAAAGCTGTTTGTGTTCATAAAGAAAGACTGTTAGTTAGATACAGTTTTATCTACTGACAGTATCTCATTATTTACTAACAGTTGCTTGTTCGAAGAATCGCCAAACTTAAGTGGCCATCCTAGACATCCTTTGGCTGAACTAGTAAGAAATTTAATTAAAATAGGAGACATTTATCTACACTTTAATATTATAAAGAGGAAAACTTTGTTTGCTTGTAATGAATAGGCTCAAAAACTACTGGACCGATTTTAAAAATTCTTTCATCATTCGAAAGCTACATTATCCACGAGTAACATAGGCTATATTTTATTTTGGAAAAAGTAGGGTTCCGTAAGATATTTGAGTTTTTCGGATACAAGGTGTAAAAAGTCAACCAGAAAAGTTACTTATTTTGCGTACGCTGCCTAAACTATAAAAGATAGAACCATAAAATGTTCTAATTAATTGTAGATCTTATAGATATCTACCAAAGTTTGTTAGGAGAAACCTACTTTCAAGCGGGCGAAGCCGCTGGCAGAAGCTAGTTTATTTATAAAAACTTCATGCAACACAAAGGCGGACTTAATGCCTGAGATAGTGTGCGGTGTACTGCTAGTAAATTAACTAAACATTATTTTTTATATATTTATTTATTTATCCTTATTCCAAAAAGGCAAGTAAATTATAAGATAAGCCCCACAAAACCGTTGCAATGGTTTGACTGTGGGGTCGGTGAGTCTCTAGACATACTTAAATGTACTTAAAACATTTCTAAATAATATAATTTTAATTTGGGTCTAAATCTATTTGTGTTTGTTTCACTCCTTATGTCTGCCGGCAGACTATTCAATAGGTATGGTATTCTCTTTTTTAGTGTTCAGTCACCAAAGTAATTGGTGACTCTGGGTACATTAAATCTACCAGCAGCCATAGATCGTGTATTATGATTATTGTATACGTGAGTTTAAGCTATTAATTAAAACTGTATACTGCAAATATATATGCATACTTACACAAGTTATATAATACACAATTTTATAAAAAAGGAGACGAAAAAAAGAAAAGAAACAAAGACGAACTAATGATAAAAGAATTGTAATAGGTACGTTTTTCGTCAACAAAAAAGAAAATTATACAGCTACAGGCAATTATCGTAAAGCTTTTCCGCTACTTGAGGTGTTATTATATACTAACCGTTGCCTGCTGCTTTGCCCATCAAAAGTAATCCACGAAAACGAACTGACGTTTTAAAAAATATTCCATTACTCAAGCCAGACTACGGTCTACCCGATTTTTTGTATATTTGATATTTATAAACTAGTGCTTGACTGTGATCCCACCTGATGGTAAGCAGTAGTGCAATCGTAGATGATGAAGCACACTACTTTATTAAGAGCTTATTCACTCTAGCCTTGAAGACACCCAAATTATAATCGGATTTGAAGACTGCAGCAGGAAAATTGTGCCAGTCCTTCGATCATCATCATTTTCCTGCCCTTGTCAGATCTTATTTGGGGTCGGCGCAACACGTTTTTTTCTTCCATTATATCCTCCAGTCCTTCGATATATGGTATAAATATACGATACTTGGGAAAAGTCTACGTCAAACAGTGTACGTCTTACGGCTGAAATAATGATGGTGATGAATATTATAAAGGTGTTTGCATTTATGTGTTAGTGTACGTTTTTTATTCCTTCACGCTCTAATAGCTGAATGAATTTGAATGAAATTTGACTTGCGTATTTTCTTTTGGGGTAATTTCCTATTTCTTCTTCTTTTTATTTTTCCTTTTGTGTCGATTTAGTCAAACAATTTTTTTCTGACCAGTATTTGTACAGCTCTGTTATTAGCCTCGTATGAATCCTGAAAAGTGCGGGTGGTTGTGCAGGATGGGCAGTACAGAGGATGGGGATCTACGATGCGTAAAATATGTGCATCCCTGGTGCGTACAGTGCGGGGCATCGCCAACACAATCCTTAGCATGATCGCTAGTCAGCTGGACTGTGGCCACATTAGTTATTGTTCCTCTTTTTGTCATGGAATGGCGCAGAATTGACTGTTCTTCTTGAATGTTTTGTTGTGGGTAGTTTTAAGTATTACTAACACTAGTCTAAATGAAGATTGTTACTAACAAATTGGACACCATGGTCGGAAATAAAGTACTTATTATTGTTATTATAGAAGTTGACGCATATCCTGTGCAGCGGCTCCATATTGGCACTGTGTTAAATATGAGCCGACAAAGCCCCATTTGGTCAGCCCAATTTTCTGCTTTAACATGGACAAAGCCATTGGTAAAGTTGGTAAACAATACTCTAATAAGGACTTAATCATCACTTTGACCAAAAAATATTGTTTATAGACATTCTAATGTTAGTAAAGGATTGCCAATTAAAACCGAGCATAATTATTCCCTCAGCGGTAAAGACTTCAAAGAAAAATTTATTGGAACTAATATTTATAGAAGACCGTAGGTATCATCCATATTTAATTTTATAGCTTATCCGTTTCGAAGAAAAATATCACGAGTAAATTGTGCATCAACATGCTGCAAAGGAAATTTAATCTTGCCACTTCGGAAATAAGTTTTAAAATATATTGTCGTGGTTTCTCGGCTTTGGGGAGGAAAAGGTACCGATATAAACAAACATTTTGTGTAAATAATGTATTCTTTAAGTAACTTTTCCTGTTCGCTTTTACCTTTAGAACGTAAAGAATCGAATGTCATTCCAGAGGCACATCAGTTATTCTTAAATGTTTTTATTAGGACTAAAAATGGGAAACCGTTAACGACCTGTTGGAAGACAAGAAATCGTTTTCCTTAAATAACACTATTATAGGTGAAAGTTTGTATGGAAGTCAGCTTGACAACGAGTCAAAGCGTTGTGTGACGTTTAGAGGAAAAGGTGGTAATGTGGCCGCCGTAGGTATCTTGGGCCTCCTTACGTATTTATAATTTAGAAATAAGCTGTTTAGTAAAATATGCGTGAACTGCAGAGCTTTTGTGGTAGCTATCGCATATAACCTACAAAATCCGTGAGACGGTGTTACATTCGTTTGTTATTTGAAACAGTCGAAACGTCACGTTGTCAAAATTGTTACTTTGAAGAAAACATATTATATTTTTGATTATCATGTGGTTATTTTATTTGAAAGAAAAGGAAGTTAGTGATAGCATGACGAGTGACAGAGCAGAGTGGAAGAAAAAAACGTGTTGCGCCGACCCCAAATAACACGGGACAAGGGCAGAAAGATGATGATGATGTGGTTATTTTATTTATTCTACATAAAGATATCCGTAGGGCAATGGGTAAGGAACATTGTAACGTACTTATTTGATTTTTTACATGAGGCCTCAAAAACAAAATAGGGGCCCACATTACCACCCTTTCCTGTACGCTTTGACAGAGTCTAGCATAACGTTTGCAGTAACTCTGCAATAGGTGAGGCGATCAAGACCCCAAAGTCTCTCTTGATCATGGGACTTTGTGCGAACAACTGTCTATCGGTTTGTTGTAAATTAGACACCTAAAGTCTACATCATAATAAATCAATTGCGTGATTTAGAATAATTTGTTTATTGCTCGTAACCACTCATCATCCACACAATGTTGTCGGGATGGGATTCTCCGTCTGATCGACATCCTAAATCAACATATATGTGTTTGTTACTCCTTCACGCACAAACCGTTAAACGGATTTGTTTGTAAATTGGTACACGGGTAGACCATGTCCAGGAATGGGACAAATTTGTAGCGACATCTATGGCGTCACATAAGAACTAATCCTGCATCGCGCAATTAAAGTTCTCCGCGTGATTGGAACATAGCCCGAAATCATCTATCGGAAATAACACCCGTCTGGTCGGCGGACCCTCTTTTTTCAAAGGAAGTTTGCGGGACTTTACTCTCTGTATTCTGCCTACCTCCAATCTGGTGACCCTCGACAAAAAACGTCAGCGCAGCCTTTTTGCAACCACTACTCCGTGACGTCATCATCACTTTCTCAAACTTTCGAGCAGCGAGCCATACAGCCATCACCCACGGCTATAAAGGGTATCTTGACCTGCCTGGTGACTGGGGAGGACATGCCTACCTGGTCATACCTGGTCATCAACCTCAGCCTCATCAGCGACTTTGGCTAAGAATACCGTACCTTCGGTCAGTTACAAGAAGATTTTTATCCCGTGAGTATATTTTCATGGAATCTTTACTCGTGGGTGAAGCCGTCGGTAGAAACTAGTTTACCATAAAATCTAATTGCATGTTACAAATCAAATTAACAATATATTACTGCTCAATCAGGACCAGTTAAACATATAATGACAAACATGACTTAAGAGTTTATTGCTTTAAGTTCATACCAACTTAATCGCTAAACTTAAGTGGCTGTGGGTAGGGCCAATTGCTCGCAGAACAGATGGCCGATGGTGCCGAAAGGTTCTGGAGTGACGACCATGCACTGATAGACGCAGCGTTAAGAGGGCTCCCCCAAAGTGGACCGATGACTTCGCGGGAGTTCATTGGCTCTCATGTCGTTGTGTCGACACTTGGGGGAGGCTTATTCCAATTATGGACGTCTTTCGACTAAAATGAAACTCTGAGAAGTGATGACGAAGTATTGGAGGATAACTTTTAATAAATTTTGACGTCCAAAAAGTGCAGTTCCTCAACCTAATTACTATACCTATTACTACCTGTACGAACTTACCTATGTAAATTGTTCAATACCGGAATGGAGTCTCGGAAATTTTTTCCGAATCGCAAAAAATAAATTGTAACGTAACAACAAATTTACAGTTCTCAGATTTATTTCTATACTTGTGTTATAAGACCTAGCTTTAAGCCAAATTTTAGGATTCTGGGTCAACGGGAAGTACCCTATGAATTTTGATTTTCTCGAGAGTGTCGAAATTGACGTTTTTTGCCACATAAACCGAAGTATCTTTTTTTCTCGTTAACTTAAAAGTTTGATTTATTTACAGCTTCAAGAATCCGCAGACTTGAATATATAGTTTTAATTTCAACTCGATACCTCTATGCGGTCCCGAGACAAAGGATCTTGATAGACAGACAGACAGACGGACAGACAACAAAGTGATCCTATAAGGGTTCCGATTTTTTGTTTTGAGGTACAGAACCCAGTACAGCTATTTGAGAGTACCTAGTCTAGTACCAAACATCCAGACAAGGCTCTAACTGACAAGGTTTGATATCATCATCATCATCATTTCAGCCGAAAGACGTCCACTGCTGGACATAGGCCTCCCCCAAGTGCCACCACAATGAATGGTCATGTGCGTCTCGCATCCATCGTACTCCCGCAACCGTTACCAGGTCATCGGTCCACCTTGTAGGAGGCCTTCCAACGCTACGTCTTCCGGTACGTGGTCGCCATTCCAGAACCTTTCATCCCCAACGGCCATCCGTTCTGCGAGCAATGTGCCCTGCCCATTGCCACTTAAGTTTGGCGATTCTTCGTGCTATGTCGGTGACCTTGGTTCTCTTGCGGATATCCTCATTCCTGATTCGATCACGCAAGGAAACTCCGAGCATAGCCCTTTCCAACTCCAAGGTTTGATATAAAAAAGAGTAAATCACAGGTGCAAAAATCGAATACACTATACACACAATTTCAATTACAGATACACCCACCCACATCTACCCTTTTACTTGAGTTGTCATGTATGTCACATTGACTCACTCGTTCACATTACAACTCCTTTCCGAACCCTTTTTCCGCATTACCAAGTAAAACACAGAACAACTCGTGAATTTCGTCCCTGTCCTGAAACTATGGAATTGTTCATGCAGAAAGAAAGATCCTATCTATATACCCGTATCAAAATTTCTTACTTAATATTTGTGGAACATGTTGACTCGTCCTCGGGTCTAGTTGGGTCAAGCAAAATAGTAGGGGACTTGATGTTAAAAATGTGCTTTATCTATTTCAGACCAGAAGAGTTCATAAAACTAAACAGCACATAACACAATTACATATACAGAAAAAAATTACATATAGGTACACTAACATATTACACATCTATTTACACATAAAACGAAATCGTTAGTTACACCATTTATATCTCAAGAACAAGACTCTAGAACGATTTTAATAATCTTTACTTTGTTGGATACGTCTCCGCCCCGAATAGCAGAATAACTATTAAAATATCAGTAAGGTTCACGTAATAAAAAAGAGAAAATAGAATAGAATAAACTTTAAAAAAAAAAATTGAAAACATTAACATTTTTTTTTAAATATTTATTATTATTTTTTAATTTTTTGAAAACATTTAAATTTTTTTAAAATTACAGTAACTGTCAAATACATTGGTCTCAATTATTCCATCATTGGTGGTACGAAGTTCGCCGGGTCAGCTAGTACACAAATTAATTAAAAATAGAAAATTAAAATAACAAAACTTAATACTACTTCACCCTTCGCTGACCCATAACTTTCCAACCGAATAAAAATGAAAACATAAACAGACTTAGTCAATAGTTTGTAAAGCCAACCGTAACATGTCATTAATTAGTCCCGTTAATTTCGAATTACCACGAGTGTTTTTCAGTACGTGTGTTTGTCGCTTAACTCCTCCTAAATGGTTTAACTGATTAGAATAAAAGTTTGTGTGTATATTTGAATTGTTCCCTAGATGGTTTGCAAATGAGATTGAACCCGATAGATGGCGCTGCAATCGGGTTCTCAATTTTGTTTTCTGGCGATATCCAGGGAGCTCTAGTCATAGATAAATTACACTCAGACACAGAACAAATGGTCGTACTCATCGAACCCACGACCTCCGGTATAGCAGTCAGGGCCTCTAACTACTAGACCAACAAGTCAGTCAATAGTGAAACTTGTGCCTCGTAAGGTCACCTCACTGGCTCGGCAAAGCGTCGTAGATGAAATATAGATAATGATCGGCGACGTCGTCACGTGTTAGCTCTTAACCTAATAGAAATTACAAATTCACTTCAGACTGTCTCCTGTGGGGGCGCGCGGGAACGGTTTCAAATCGATATTGTTGGAGGATTAAAGTGCTTAGTTTTGTGTCAATTAGACTTTTGGGATTTGGTGGTTTAATCTAAATCTATATATATATAATGCTTTGTCCTGAATGACTGACGGATCAACGCACAGCCTAAACCGCTGATCATAAAAATCTAAACCTTGAAGGGTATACTCTTTGTATGACGTAAGCATCCGATAAGAAAGGATTTTTCGAAATTCTACCCCTAAGGGGGTGAAAAAGGGGGGCAAAGTTTGTATGGGACAACATGATTCCTCCAATCTACTTCAAATTTTGCATGAACAATCTTTAACGGAATTAATGGAAGACGACTTACGTATTTTATTTAAATTCATCCTCTAACGGGGAAAAAAAGGGGTAGAAAGTAATTTTGGGGGTGATCTGCTTCGAAGTTGATATCAATACTCTTTAGTGATTCTGATTTAAATTACATTTTATTTTGACACATGTTTGAAAACTCAAATTTGCCTTCGCCGGAATGCTCATATTCTCTCCCTCTTATATTACATCCTATTTTCCCCCTTCACGCCTCTTTACCTTAAAAAACGTTTTGAGTTTCTCTGCAACTCACATACAAAATTGTTAAGATCATCAGAAAACTTGCGACTTAAATTGCCAATCCATGCCACGACTTTTTATGATAAATCATTTACTGTCCAGGCTGCTCGTCTATGGAATGAATTGCCAGACACAATTAAACGCGCTCAATCGTTGCCTGTTTTTAAAAGACTCGTTAGGGAACATTACCTGTCGCTGTGAGTATCGATAGTCGTGACTCATATTTCTGTCTATAGTTTTAAATAATTATGTATGTATATATGTTTCTATTATATAGCATATGTATATATCTGTGTATCTATTAAAATATAATTTATTTAATGCTGGTTTTGTTACACCGATGACAGCACCATTTCTTGTCCAGGCAATTACTGTGCATCCCAGGTTGCCTGGAAGAGATCGCGGAATGCAATAAGGCCGCCCATTGTATGTACGTATGTGTTTTAGTTTTTAGTTTCCTCTTATTTTTGTATTTGGTGTACAATAAAGGATACAATAAATAACAAAAAATAACATTTGTACTAGGAGAAGATGACATAGCGACAGCCGCAGGAGTCCGCTTGATGCAAGAAGCGGTCAATGTGATGGCACTTGGAGAAGATGATATAGCGACAGCCGCAGGAGCCCGCTTGATACAAGAAGCGGTCAATATGATGGCACTTGGAGAAGATGATATAGCGACAGCCGCAGGAGCCCGCTTGATACAAAAAGCGGTCAATGTGATGGCACTTGGAGAAGATGATATAGCGACAGCCGCAGGAGCCCGCTTGATACAAGAAGCGGTCAATGTGATGGCACTTGGAGAAGATGATATAGTGACAGCCGCAGGAGCCCGCTTGATACAAGAAGCGGTCAATGTGATGGCACTTGGAGAAGATGATATAGCGACAGCCGCAGGAGTTCGCTTGATGTAAGAAGTGGTCAATGTGATGGCACTTGGAGAAGATGATATAGCGATGGCCGCAGGAGTCCACTGGATGCAAGAAGCAGTCAACGTGATGGCGCTTGGAGGAAACCTATGACCAGCAGTGGACGTAATATATATAAACTGTTTCTCTAAAGGTAAGGGGTTTCAGTTTCTATCTGCGTCAAAACATGTGTTTGTAAAAATATATGAGCAGATTTATCAGAAACAACGTTATTATACCATTTTAATGTAATCCCAGAACGATTTATTAATACTACTGTTCCCAAATCCAAATTAGACTACAATAAATTATGATACTTCGAAAAACAAAACCTTATCCTCAAAAATATCTCCTAAAAGTACTTACATTTTTATTAAAAGAAAACAGATTACTCGTGGCTACAGCCCGCGGACAGCTATTAAGAACATAAAATTATATTATCTCCTTTCTATTTGTGTCTTCAAACTAAAATGAGGATCTTTCTTCAGGCTATTTTCTACTCCGAGTTTATTTAAACATAGCCAATTAGGAAAAGCTGTAAATTGTATTTCTATTCTTGACCTTTCAGGCAACTCAATATCAATCGTATTCAAGGAAATAAAATAACAAGGTTGGTATCCCACAAATTATGCAAAAGTTCAGACATTGCTTTAATTAATCAATAAAGGGGGCAGAAACTCAAGATTTTATTTTCAAATGAAGCTCTCCAAATTGCTTTTGTACTTCCCTTTGTCCTTGTTTCTCATTACGAAGTGGAGGTCAGATATCAATTTGAATTTTGAAATATTTTATGTTAAAATTGATTTACGTTAATACTCTTATTTTCTACTTCTATGATAATTATTGATTACTGAATGGTTTTTATCAAAATAAAATAATAATATAATATACCACAACTATCACATAACGCCGTCTAGTCTCAAGCTAAGCAAAACTTGTGCTAGGAGTAACACAACGCAACGACTCGGTTGGTGGCTTGCAACGACCGCGTAGCAAACATAGCTGTAGCACGTGCTACGGCGTAGCAGCTGTGCGCTACGCAGACCTAAACGACAGGAAGAGGATTTGACCAATGCAATGATTTTATTGTTTGTTTGTCCTGGTACGAAATTTATTCGAAAATTTTGGTCGCTATATCTTTGTTTTTTCTAGAAAAATCCTGGCAAAGGGTTAAATAAACCATTCTGTTTAATAAAGGCTTTTTTATTTGAGTTGGGAAACCATCCCTTGACTTCTTCCGCTGTAAGGCAAAGTGGGACCACACCTGTGTTCTTCAGTTGCCTTTTGCGTTCTAGGACCGTGGGTTTACTTTCTAGAAATTCTCTAGGCATCGTCTCTGACCCACGGTTTTACTGACATCTCTAAGAGATGCGCGTGGAACACTAGAGGCTGACTAAGATTCGGGCTCGGTCTGGTCGGTAACCGAACGGCCGGACGGCGAGCAACCCATTGCTCATCATCCGTAAATCCGGGACTACCGTAACCGGTAGTCGGTGTCGGCGGTCGATCCCGCCCCTGCCAGCGTGAGGAAGTCCATTCCCTCAGACGCGTGGTCATCACCTTTAATCATTAATACAATAAAATTTTATAACAAATTGCCTAATTCATTAAAACAGGAACTGTATAGCAGTACTTTTAAAGCCAGTCTTAAAGCGAGTCTTTTAGAAAAGTGTTATACTAAACGTAAATACTCAGTCAGTGCAATTTGTATGTATTTTGATTAAGTATTTGCAATTATAATAATTTTGACATTATTATTATATTATTTGTGATAATTATGATAATGTGATGATTTTATTTGTTTTAGAATTTAAATTAATCTACATAGTTGTAAGGACATATTTATAAAAATCAATCTGTTCGACAAAATTATGTTGTTATGAATAAAGATTCGACCCTCCCATACCAACCTACCTTCGCCTCCCATTTCCTCTCGCTCCAGACTATGGCCTGTAGCATAGTCGGCTTTATAATGTTCCCACTGTTGGAACTCAGGCCTCCTCTCTAGGAGAGGGAAATTAGGTATATAAAATAGAAATAAAAGACTCAATTTTCAACTACCCGCTCGTCTCTTTAATTTCACAACGCTTTGTACAAAGTAGTCCTGTTAAGAGTTAAGTAATACCCGCTATTAAATAGTTTAAGGACAATATTAGACGCTCTACGGGAACGTTTTATTTTGTATTATGAGTTTATTTTGCGGTTCCACGCTGCAGTTTCTTAACTTTCTATTTTTATTTAGTTAATGATTGGGAGTATTATTATTGTTTTGTTTTTAATTACAATTATAACCATAGTACAACTAGCGATCCCGACAGACGTTGTCTTACCCGAAATATGGGATTTTGTCCAAAAAAAAATCCTGGGCAAGTGCAAGTCGAAGTCGTGCAGTTAGGGTCCCGTACAAACTACAATTTGGAGTCTCGAATATTTTTCCGAATCGCAAACTGTGACGTGGTTAACAACAAATTTACTGTTTTCAGATTTATTCCTATACTTGTGCTATATGACCTTGAATCATGCCAAATTTCATTATTCTGGGTCAACGGCAAGTAACCTATGAATTTTGATTCCTTTGAGAGTATCGAAAGATACGTTTTTTGTGACATAAACCGCCGTATCATTTTTACTCGTTAACTTAGAAGTTAGATTTTTTCACAGCTTCAAGGAATCGCAGACTTGAGCATATGGTTTTAATTTCAACTCGATACCTTCACGATTTCCTGAGATAAAAGGCGTTGACAAACAGACAGACCGACAGACAGACCGACAGACAGACCGACAGACAGACCGACAGACAGACGGACGGACAAAAAGTGATCCTATGAGGATTCTGTTTTTTCTTTTTGAGGTACGGAACCCTAAAAAAGAATCCTACTGCAGCGCCTCTTACCGGATCCAATTGTTTATCAAACCACTCAGAAACCCACTCAAATATATAAACAAATACACAAAAAATAATACTTTCCAATCGTTAAGGTGGAGTTGGTTAACCGAGCCCTAGTCATCAATGGCCCGCAGTGTTCCATGCGAGCCTGAAGGAGAGTCAGCAAAACAGTAGATTCCCAGTCCAAGGGAGGGATCCAAGTCTACTGGGGCCATAGGTTCACTTCAGAGAGGAAAACCCGGGGTCCTGGAACGCGAGGCAAATAAGGAATACGAGTGGGTTTTAGACAGTAAGGGCGGAATTCACCAATAAAACTAATCGCGTTTTAACGTTTGGCTCGCATAATCGCGTTTAGCCGCTGTCACTAGTGTCACTTGTCCGTATTTTTATTTTGTTGTATTTTTACAAGTGACACTAGTGACAGCGGCTAAACGCGATTATGTGAGCCAAACGATTAGTTTTATTGGTCAATTCCACCCCACAAGACTGATATGGCCTCCCATTCCGCTCTAGAGAAGTCATTGGGTGATTTTCCACCTAAAAAAAAGGCGACCAACATAATATACAGAAGAATGATGTATTTAAAGAAATAGCTTCTGCTAGTGACTTCGCCCGCGTAGAATTGACTCTTCACTCCATTTTAAATTATAGCCTACTATGCTTTCCAAATAAGAATAGGAAAGTCAATAACCTCGATCTGTCAAATGTTGATTGAAAAGTACGGTTGGCAAAAAAAACTTACTTGCGTATCAATAACGGTTTTATTTAATTTGTATTACTGGGTCTTAGTTAGATCTAGGTGAAGTAAAAACGTTATTGTTTAATCTAAATTAGCCAAATATGTTACTTAAGTTATAATTAGTTTAAAAAAAAAACTATTTTCTTTCTTATTTTCATTGTTAGGAACAATTCGTGTTCTCCTTTCATTTGCCACTACTCAGATACTTCTCAAGATGACGCCGAGAGTAGTAAAATTAAAGAATTGGATAATTATTAAACTTTTATCGTTCATGATTCGTAAATATTTATTATTTAAAAAACTTCTTGTTTTGCTCACCCTACCCCATTTCTCGATTTGACAGTTATGACGTCACAACATGGCGTGAAAATCGATCCTATTCTTATTTGGAACGCATTGTACTAGCTTTTTCCCGCGATTTGGTCCACGTGAAAGTCTCTTATAACGGATTTGAAGTCGAAGTTGAAGCCAGATGAATAGTAGTCCATGTCCTTTCCTAAGGTTCAAGCTTTCCCATTTTGTCGTGACGACAGATAATTGTGTAGTTTTAAGTACCGTGACTTATATATTTACTTGGAGGTGATCAAACACGATTTAACTGTCGTCTACGACTTTATTTGCAGTGACAACATATTGTCATAATAGTGGGAACGACTAGCATGACAGTCGTAATACGATAACAAATTTCAAGTCTAAACCATGACGGCAAATCATGTGTTATTGTTCCGACTATCTGTCGTAGCTATGATAATCAGTTATTTAATGGGAACAGCTAGTGACGATTATCGTCCGACAATAAATTATCCGTTACGACATAGTGGTCTAACAGTCAGTCAGACAGAGAGAAAGACTCCCAATGTATAGCTATCAGGAAACACAGAGTTGTACGCACAACGAATGGGTTCTTAAAAAGTTTTGAAAAGAATGGAATGTTTATTTTTTTAATAATTTTTAGGCCTTCAATCTCAGAGTAATGCAATTCATCAACAGTAGTGTGTAGGTATGTAGGTCTCATTCCTGTATTAACGGTCGATCGGTGAAGCCATAAGCATTAATGTGTTTACTTGATAGCAATCACGTGTAGCTATTAGAGGACAGTAATTCTACATCACTATTACTGAGTGATCGAATTGTAAAGGTCAAGAGCGCCAATTCTCGGTCGTAAACTGTCAAAACCGCCTCAAATTTCAAGTTTTAGACATTGATTGACACCGAGATTGCGACTTGAATTTGAACATTCACAAAATACACTCTTGATTTTTTACTTAAACTTATAAAACAGTTAAAAAAAAAATTGTGTTTAAAATGTTTTCTATGTTTTAATTTTGAATTTTGTAGGATAATTTCATATTGTATTAACTGATTTTTAATGATTTGTTGTTCTATTTTTAAATATATTGTGTTATTTTTTATCACAGAGCAAACAAAATGCAAATGTTATATACGCCGTTATTGTTACGTACATCAGACCACCTATGATGTCCTCCTGGGGGCGATCGGTAACAATGATCTCCTGGCCGGGTACAGGCCATAGTCCGAAGCCAGAAGGAGTGGCAGATGGTCACCACCTTCTGCGAAGCAGTAGTGCTAGTGAAGGAGGCGGCCGCACGCGTGTGCGAATCGACATCCTCACGCCACAGCCACCAGGATCTCAACCCTGATTCCCGGTCACCACAGGCGTGGGTTTACGGACGGTGAGCAATGGCTAGATCGCCGGCCGGCCGTCCGGTAACCGTTCGGAACCGTCAACGGCACATATGGCAAAAATGAAAAAAATGAAAATCAAAATGATTGAAAATGGCAATGGTTGACTGGTAGAGAATGCTTTGTGGCATTAAGTCCGCCTATGTACCACCACTGTACATGAAGTTTAAATAAATAAATAAATATTATTCCATGCGCGCCTCAAGGAGTTATCAGCAAAACTAAGTTACTCCTAACCTCGAACGGTTAAGAGTTTTAAACATAATTTTCTTCGTTGACATTTTACAGACATGTGCAGCTACGACAACTAAACATACTTAACTAAGTGACATCACTCTAAATTCAATATGGAGGACTAGTTATTTTTTATGCACTTTCATGATATGAATAACAAAAGGGTTTGTTGACAAAAAATCGAAAAAGAGACTACGTAACACTAAATCCAATATGACGGACAATTTTTTATAATCTCATTATAAAAGGGCTACCAAAAAAAAAAATTAAGAACAAAAATAAGTTTTTTGGAATCAATAATAAGAAAATATGATAATACAAAATCATTACTTAATAACCAGCCTAATTTATAGCATAAAAGTAAAATACCACTGTAATTTATTCAACTAAAAGATTCTAAACTATTTTAATTTCATACAAGTTCTGTCCGTTATAGTCACAGTCAGTGAACAAGTTTTATTATAGAAAATCTAATTTAGTCCTCGTTAGCGACATGGAGATAAAATAAAAAGAATTCTTACTCATAGTGGCGTTGAATGTGGGGTGTGGTGACATGAAAACAGTTTATCTTTTTTAGGGTCCCGTACCTCAAAAGGAAAAAACGAAACTCTTATACTTTTGTTATCCGTCCGTCTATCAAGACCCTTTATCTTGGGAACGCATTAAGGTATCAAGATGAAATTAAAATCATTTACTCAGGTCTGCGGTCCCTTAAAGTTGTGAAAAAATCAAACTTCTGAATTAACGAAAAAAATATACAGCCGCAAGTGTCAAAATATACGTATTTTTTTCGATTTCGACACTTTCAAGGGAATCAAAATTCATAGGGTACTTATCGTTGACCTAGAATCCTGAAATTTAGTCTGAAACAAGGGCTCATAGCACAATTATAGGAAAAAATCTAAAAACTGTGAATTTGTAGTTACGTCACAAAATATATTATTTTCTACGATTCGGAAAATATTCGTAACTCGATTCGAGAATTGAACTGTTTTCATAGTTTGTACGGAACCCTTAGTGCGCGAGTCCGACTCGCACTTGCCCAGTTTTTTATTATTATTGATTGGCTCGCGTTTGACCACAATCTCAGCTGATGGTAAGCGATGCAATCTCAGCTGATGGTAAGCGATGATGTGGCCGACGATGGAGCACGTTTTCGTAGAGGTAACCTATTCACTCTTGACTTAAAAATCTCTAGGTCGTAACTATCAGGAAACACAGACTCCAATATTTAAGTCTGTGTTTTTGTGTGTGTTTATTTTTGAACTTTCTTTTAAAATAAGGCTTTTTAAATCGCTAATCGATGTGAGTTCTAAAATCGACTAATAGTTAAAAAAAAAAACACTGAACCGGCTCTAGCTCTACAATTGTTTTGTATGATATATTATTAGAAGAATTACTAATGTTGGTGTGAAAAGAAAAATAATACGTTCTTATTAATTATTCAATATCCTGTTTCAAAAACTGAAATAATAGTTAAGAAGTTGTTACAAGGCTAAACTTAGCCGAACGGCGAGCTACCCATTGTCATCGTCCGCAAGCAAGTTCGCTCCTACAGTGGCTGGTAGTCGAGGTCGGGGTCTCGACGTTTTTTCTCCCTGAATCCAGTGCAGGAACTTTCCGAACTCACCATGAGTGAGGACCTACGTCATGTGGAAGGTGCCACTCCTCAAAGAGGGCACTTACCAACATGATTATAGCGTACTTAGCGCTGGGTTGCGACAGTCACTGTCGCCATATCGCCAGACTAGCTTTTGCTCGCAGTTTCGGTTGCCTTAATTTGTATTCTAACAATAAACTTAGGTTATTGGACGATAAAGGAAGTAGTAACGATTAATATAATTCAATTATAATTTGAAACACACTCCAAAAGTTAATATTTCCCTCGGCAACAGTTTTTTTTTTTTGGATGAAAAGTAATTTAAGTCCTTTACAATTACAATAAAAAAACTTACTTTAACATTTATAATATTAGATATAACTTAAGGCGAGTATTCATATATAATTATAAACTGCTAGGATAACGGTAACGGTTGCAGGAATACGATGGATGTGAGACGCACAGGACCGTTCATTGTGGCGGCACTTGGGGGAGGCCTATGTCCAGCAGTGGTCGTATTTTGGCTGAAATGATAATGATGGTGATAATGATAATGATAATGATGATAATGATGATAATGATGATATTGATGATGATGATTATTGTAATCCTAGATTCATTCCTATATGATGAAGATTAAAAACACTAATGTGTGGTATTCCCGATCTAATTTATTGTGAGCCACATAAAATATATCGGTGTCATGACATAAGCTCATAAAAAGGCAAATGGTGAGCTTCAAGTTTCGAACGCAATATCACGGAAGTTATATAATAGTATACCTCATTTTATATTGGTAATAGAATCAATGATAGAAAAATAATTATCGAAAATTGGCTGGATTCTTCTCGTCTTTTTTTCATTTAAATAGCCTAATTATACCTCTTTTCTGAAAACTCATCTGTTGTGGTACTTTTGATGATTTTGTTTAGATTTGGGCTGTAACCCAAGTACTGATCCCGGAGTTCAGTATGCTTTTTGGCAAAGGCTTCCTCTAACGACTTCCATTACTTAATGTCCTTTGCAACTCTTCTCTAGTTTGGACCTACCTTGTCCTACCTCTCATATTTGACGTTTTCGACCTCTATATCGTTTATCGCTTCTAGGGAACTATTCTGTCAGGATTTTTCTCCAATGGTCTTATGGATCTCTGTAGCGTATGACCCGGCCTCTTTATTTCATTTGGTCTATCTTAATGCCTAAGTCGGTCACTCCTGTCCTAGTTCTTATGGATGAGTTCCATTCTCTCTCTACTTTTTTGATCCCCAGCATTCTTCTCTCCGTAATTTTTTGACAGTGTTCCAGCATATTCCTATGGTGCTTGAAGAGTGCGCAAGTTTTACATCCATAGGTAAGGCAGGGAGACTGTTAAAGAGGTGAGGCTGTTAGAGACTTGGTGTTTGTTTTTTAAATCTGAGATATTTTTCTTTCTTTTTTTCTTTTATATATCCTATAAAGGGGTCGCACTGACAGAAACTGATTCAGTTAAATTTCTTGGAATAACTCTAGATAAATTTTGCTCATGGAAAAATCATATTACTGATGTTTGCGCCAAAATAAATAGTTTTATATACCCGTTGAGGCGTATTAGCTGCGAGGTATCTAGAAATGCCGCAATAACGGCTTTCCATGGCTATATAACCTCCATTCTAAGATATGGTATTATCCTGTGGGGTCGTTGTGTAGAGGTTGATCAAGCATTTATAATGCAGAAAAAATGTGTGAGAGCCATATTTGGATTAAAGCAAATAGAGTCATGTCGACCATTTTTTTGAGAACATAAAATATTAACACTGCCATGTATTTATATACTAGAATCCTGTTTATTTGTTTTCAAACACAAAAGACTTTTCGAGCAGGCGACAAGCTACTATGCTCCACGATCTATGTATACTAATAAGTTATTCCAACCGAGGACAAATCTCACAATTACAGGTAACAATAGTTATATTATGTGTATAAAAATGTATAATAAATTACCAAACTCTTTAAAAACGTTACCTTTTTCTAGATTTAAAAGTAGCTTGACGAGGTTTTTAATCGAAAAGTGTTTCTATAGTGTACATGAGTTCTTAGGTTACAAATTGTAAGTTTTGCCATGATTATTATAATTGACATGATTATTATTATTGACATGGGTATTATTGACATGATTATTATTGACATTATTATTATTGATAGGATTATTATTGACATGATTATTATTGACATTTGTGATTATTATTTTTTTTATTAGTTTTTATTGTTATATTGTCAATTTTGTTTTTTTAATTCAACAATACAATTTTAATTTTATTGAAATGGAAATCTGTTTAATGAGCGCATGATTTTAATAAATAATTAATTTAATCTCAAATATAATGTTTATATTTGCACGCCGAAATTAAAGGCAGAATAAGAGATCAACTTTATTTATATTGTCAACCTTTTGTACCTTATTTACGCAAATAAACGATTTATTATTTATTATTATTATTTTTCTCTTTTCGTAATGTTTTTTACCAGTATCTTTTTGGACGGCTCGAGTCGACTATGAGAGCGAGAAAGATAAAATCATTACTTGCCTTAAAATTACCCACCTTTGAGAAAGTTTTCATTCCTATTGTGTAGTGTTAAGCAGACACCTTTTTTTAACGATCATTTACATATTTACCTAATTACATTAGGAATTAACGTGGGTGCGTTGACAAACAATATAACTCAACCATACATACACAAGTCACCAAGACCCTGTTACTTTTTTTATTTTTTTTTTATTTCCTTTTTCCTTATTACCTTTTCAATTACTTTTTTGTTTGCAATTAGATGTTTGGGACACGTAGGCCAAGTTCAATTAGAAGTCATTGACCTCAGTCAGTAGTCAGCCAATTGTTCATAAACACTTCTTTAATCATCAAGTTTCACAGTCGAATATCCGATTATAAGTTTTATGTTACTCGCTGACTTTAATGCCGTTGCTGATATTTGATACCTTAAGTCTATTTAGATAAGTAAGTACTATTTTAGAAGTTATTTACTAAAAAAATATTACTAATGCCGCTATCACACACATCGCATTCATTGTGTATCCCTACAGCTAAGGAACGGAAATCCTTGCCGGAGTGTGTTTCGTTATAGCTACAACCTAGGGGCTTTAAGTCAAGAGTGTAAAGGTAACTTCTAAACACTCCGTGCTCTATTGATATCCGCATCGTCATTTGATCAAGTGTAAGCCTAGCAAAAATAAAAAAAAAATCTACTTGGCTACAATCAATGTCTAAAACTTGGGTATCTTTTTTTTGTTTAGGAAAATCATCTTACGACAAATCCCGCTCTTGGGCGGAGCGTGAGATAGTGTCAGACTTTTACTGACTAAATACTCACTCCTGTTCATTCTTTACCTTCATCCCAGGGCCCCGGGTTTCACTTTCACACTACCCGTGGCCCAAGTAGGCCCCTATTGAACCCCTGCGATTTGACTTGGGTATCTAATATTTTTGTCAGTTTGAGGTTAGTTTAAAAAATATGAAAATTACTCATTTTAATGTCTAATCAATTTTTTGGGGAAATCCAAAATAACATATTGTCTTCTACTTTATAAAAACATCTGCCAAAATCCCATCCCAAAAACACCTCTAGACAGACAAGTTAACAAAATTCATACATTCTATATTTCCGTCAACGCTAGTTCCCTTGAGATGTACAACATAAGACGCGCCTCAATAACTTGACAGTCTATTATCAGCAGAAACCAGCGGCGCGCATGTAGTCTTCTTGAATAGCTCTTGTTCATAAATATGTTTTCTAAGAGGAAAATGGTGCGCATTACTAACTTCTAAGGTAGGCGTGATTTTCAACTGAGAAGAATTCGACTGTGAGCAGAGGTGGCTGAATGGTAATGGCTCTGACTTACGAGCTGTAGGTCGCGGGTTCAAACCCAGCCAGGCGCATTACTTTGTCTAATTTATTTCATCACCACTGCTCTCAAAACGGTGAAGGAAAACATCGTGAGGAAACCGGCATGTCCTAGAACCAAAAATTCGAAGACATGTGACGTGCACCAACCCGCACTAGGCCCGCGTAGTGGATAACGGCCCATTCCCTCTCCTAGAGAGGAGGCCTGAGTCCCAACATTGGGAACATTGAAAGGCTGATTATGCTATGCTATGCTTATGTGATTTTCAATATAAGAAGAAAATCGTAAAAGACAGCATTTTTTAAAGTTATTAAACTAGTGCTTGGCTGCGATCCCACCTGATGATGCAATCGATGATGGTGAGGCATACTAGTTTACTAAGAGCCTATACATCCCTAGTCTTAAAACGCCTCATCGCGTGCCGCGTCGTTTATTTAAACGTCTGTGTTTGCACCCACGGCTCTGAACCACCCACACGGACTGCTCTAAATTTCTGAATTTTAATACTTGAATAAAATTAATGAAAAAATGGTATCCATTTTCTATTTTTTGTTTGAAAAAAGTATTACTTTACTATCAATTTGTACAACTTGGCTAATTTCTAAATGTTAAAGTATTTTTTTAGTCATTATGTAATTCTATATTCTAACATCAAAATCTATTAATGGCACCAGCTTAAACAGAACCAATCAATTGAATTTTACATAGTTTTATTTAGTAGTGTTTAACACAAACACATGTACATAATAGTTAGAATAGTTTTACACGCACCGTTTTATACTTAATTTGAACACGAATGGCTTGCAAACGGCCCGCAGTGTCTTAATGGACATAATGATTAGTCAATTGAGTGATAGTATCTATAAAAAATAATGTTAGCAAAGTTAATTTCGCTAGTTGTGATCTAACTAGCTGATATTTATGCCATATAAAATCGTAAATAAATATATATTTTTTCTTTTTTTATTCTCGATAGGTTCGCGCTTGACCGCCATCTCACCTGATGGAAAGCGACGATGCGGTCGACGATGGAACGCGCTTACCTAGAAGTAACCTATTCACTCTTGACTTAAAGATTTCCGGGTTGTAGCTATCAGGAAACACAGATTCCGGCAAGGAATTCCACTCCTTAGCTGTACGCACAATGAATGTGTTCCCAAAACGTTTTGTGCGTATAGGTGGAATGTCCACCATGACCATTAATAATAATAATTGTTTATTCCTCACCACAAAAAAAAATGTTTACAATATAAAGGAACTTAATTTAAAAGTACTCGATACAAAGCAATATTTTTTTTATATTGTACTACAATATATAATGTGGGTAAAAAATAGGGTAATTATAATAAAAATAGGGTAATTAAACATTTTGCTTACAATTAATTCATTAAAAAAATTCATCAAACACTTACATAGCTATCTTCTCCGTTTGGTTATCTGAAAACAAGAAAGAAAACTTGTTAAAAATATCTGAATACGTAGTTATTTTTATTTTATTCATAAAACAGTTTGCATTATATTTTGTTATAACTAGTTCATATTAATGTTGACGTCCAAATGGATGAGCACTTTAGTTTGTTTGTATGATTTGTGTATATGGCACACTTGCGCGTAGAATTCACAAATAAAACTGAAGTGTTGAAACACGTAGTTTAACGGAATAAAATATGTTACACAAAATAAGCTGTATTTATTGGAACGTTATACGGATTCAAAAATATTGCTGCATCAATATTACTGCTGAAATATGTTTTGGTTTTTGGTAAAATTATAGATAGGACCATGTATGTACCTATATAGATAAAACTGCAGCGACAAGAATAAGGCCTTTTTTGAGTTTTCTTTTTTGTAGGTGAGAAAATCTTCCAATGACATCCACCACTTTTGGGCTCAGCGAGAGGGTGTGTCAGACTTTTACTGACTAAAACCCACTGGTCCTTCGTTGCCTTTCATACAAGGGCCGAGTCTTCCTTTCAGAAGCAGACCATTGGCCCCAGTAGGCGTCGACTCTGGCGACCACGTACCGGAAGACGTAGCGTTGAAAGGCCTTCTACAAAATGGACCGATAACTTATTAAGGGTTGCGGGAATCCGATGGATGCGAGATGCACAGGGCCGTTCATTATGGCGATACTTGGGGGAGGCCTGTGTCTAACAGTGGACATCTTTCAGCTGAAATAAAGATAATGATTGGTGTCTCTAGGCTATTAGATAGTTTTACCAAATAAAACACATATCTAGTCACACAAAATCCTATAATAATGTATTCC
The DNA here is from genome assembly GCA_949316375.1 of Mythimna vitellina. Classification (NCBI taxonomy): domain Eukaryota; kingdom Metazoa; phylum Arthropoda; class Insecta; order Lepidoptera; family Noctuidae; genus Mythimna; species Mythimna vitellina. The sequence continues at coordinate 24,280,808 of OX438693.1, forward strand.
AGTATACTTCCTCAGCCCACGTGCATACTTTACAAGCTTAGAACCCAGTGAACCGTAAACTGACTCACACTTATTGCATTGTGAAGTAACTCCGTGAGAACGAAGCAGTGTTGCCGCATTCGAAAATACTTTCAAACCAGATTTTCTGAACGAAATCACAAGAAGTTTAGAAGAAATGTTATGTTTATTCGGATACAGATAACTTCTTTTAGTGAAATAAACTGAACAAAGGATGAGTGAATTTCCCTATATATACATCTAAAGTCTAGTTGATTTAATTCTGGGTTCAGTTATTATATAAGTATGTCACATTTTTATTTTCAGAAACAGTGAATTTTCCAGCAAGTGAAGTTATTCATAATTTTTATAGTAAATTAATTTAGTAATAATTTAGTTTTGTATTAGAAAACGTATTTATATTAATAATATTTTATATTTGCAATATGAGTACCCCAGAAATATAATCTATATAAAGAAAGAAATTACTTGCCACAAATTTTAACAATTTTACCTCTTTATAAATATTTATTAATTATATTTTGAATTTTGTCTTTTAACCATTTTATATGAAAGTAATAAATTAAATGAATTAGATGCTTTCGGCATAAATCGCACGCACGGAATCATTAGTTACATTGTGTTTTACGAACTTGATGCATATAAAGTCGCGAGGAACTTACAGCTAGTACCTAATATTATATTTTGAATTCACCTAATTATTTATAATCATTTAATATTAGAGATTAGGAAATCATTGACCTAGAGGCCGCAGCCTAAAAAGATGGGCAGATCCGCCTCACTAACCAAGTTACGATTGTTTCGTTTGCGCCGCACGCCTCGAGTAGGCCACGCCTCCGATTCCTTTGTTCTGATTTCATCTCAACGCTCAGTCACGTGGTCAGAACAAGGGAATCGGAGGCGTGGCCTACTCGAGGCGTCCGACGCAAAAGAAACGATCGTAACTTGGCTAGGGGGGCAGGTCCGCCCCACTCTAGACGCCCAATTGCACGTCGCACTTCATGACGCTAAGAACCGTTACAGATAGCGAGATACCATCAATAAGAAGATAATCCAGCAGGAACTTACGACCCTCAGCAATGAGGAATACAACTCAAGAAGGAGGAATCATGATAATAATTATCATTTTATTACTTTGATCTAAATAATTATTAATTTAGATTGAGAGGCTTTACTGATCTCATGTGCTCTTTAAAACAGATAATTCAATGATCGGAACATATACCGCTTCGTAAACTATCATAGGTACCATTGCTTTACACAATATAATCTCACCTTAGTACTAAAAAAATATATATAGGCATGTAACAACATGAAACTATAGCTTCATGAACAATACAAATTGCTCGACCTTTGAAACGTTAACAAAATATGTTAAAGTCCGTAATACCTATTGTGAAGATACATATAACACAGGCATCGTATTACCCACACTTTATGGATGTCGTTCTAAGCGATGAAGTTCAAGGTTGTTTCGAATAATAGGAACTATATTTCGTACGGGTTAGAATATTATGTAATAAGAATACAGCATAACGTAGCATCATCAGCCTTTTAATGTTCCTATTGCTGGGATTCAAGCCTCCTGTCTATAAGAGGGAATGGGCCGTAATCAACCACGCGGACCCCGTACGGGTTGTTTAACGTCACATGTCTTCAAATTTCTTGTTCTTTGACATGGCAGTTTCCTTACGATGTTTTCCTTTACCGTTTTGAGAGCAGTGGTGATGAAATAAATTACACAAAGTAATGCGCCTGGCTTGGTTTTAACCCACGACCTACAGACAACTCGTAAGTCGGGACCGTTATCACTACGCCACCACTGCTCCTAATAAGAATATACAGGTAGGTATTGCAGCTTAATCTGTGTTTGTTGTGTCTGTGTCACTGCTGAATTGCAATGTTATTGAATATGTAGAGGACAAAATATGATTATGTAGATTTTGACATTATACTTATTTAATATTGTGACATTAAAATTATAATTTTATGTGGTGTAATAATTAATAATTTTATTGACATTAATTAACCTAAATTCCAATGTATTTATCTAATTATGTTATAAAGCCTATCACAGTGTTTATTTATTTATTTAATCTTCATGCAACAAAATGTACAAAGGCGGACTTAATGCCTTAATGCATTATTTACCAGTCAACCAAGGGTACTGGAGAGACAATATGACAGGTGGTTCGCAGAAGGAGTACAGCCTGCCACTCCTTCTTGCTCCTGACCATGGCCTGTACCAAGGCTTGGCGCGAGAGATCGTCGCTGCCGATCGCCCTCACGAGGACACGGCGTTACTCTGCCCAGTGTCCTCCGGGCGGTCCACACAATTGTTACACCCGGGCTTTTCTTCCACACGAATCCGGTGCAGGAACCTACCGAAGTTACCATGTCAGGTGAAAACCTGCGTCATGCGAAAGGTAAGGACGCCATGAGGTCTTTCTAGCCACGCCTCAAAGAGGGGACTGATCGCCATAATTATAGCGTGTCCTGCATAAGGCTTCCTTTTATGACGATGACGAGCACTAAGAAAGAATTTTCCAAAATAACGGGTGGTACTTAAAAACCTCCATTCCACCTCCATATTATGTATCTAGCAAGTAAACTCGAAAACCATTAAGTTAATATTCAAACATTTACAAACTGGTACATAACTCTACGTTATTGAAATATCCTGTGAGCACTACCGTTATTGCGCACTAACAGCCGCTTTAGTTTGACCTTGGTTGACCTTTACGACTTGTGTTAAAGTTGATCGGTAAGATGGCGATTGTAAAGGGTAGTTCTGAATAAGTTAAAGTTCACAATTCGAGTATGAAATTATGGTAAAGACTTCCGAGTTTTCGGGTTCTGTTGAGAGGTTTTCTTACAATAGCTCTGACTGATATTTGAATTTGTAAACGTTTTCCAACTTTTTTTTTTTTTAATTGGTATAAACCAGTGCTTGACTGCGATCCCACCTGATGGTAAGCGGAGATGCAATCATTGATGGTCAGGCGCACTAGTTTATTAAGAGCCTATTCGCTCTAGCCTTGAAGACAGCTAAATTATAGTTGGACGGGAAGACCGCAGCAGGCAAATTGTTCCAGTCCACTTTTGGCTCGTAAGATTTTTTTTTTCAGCAAATACATCTAGCAAATAAAACACCAAAAAAATAAAAAGAAAATGATTATTTGTGCCGCACACAATAACTAATTAAAACTAACAATATTATAATAGCATAATCAGCCTTTTAATGTTTCCACTGCTGGGACTCAAGCCTCCTTTCCAGGAGGGAGGATGGGCCCTAATCCACCACGCGGGTCCAGTGCGGGTTGGTGAATGTCACACGTCTTCGAATTTTTGGTTCTATGATATACCGGTTTCCTGAAGATGTTTTCCTTCACCGTTTTGAGAGCAGTGGTAATGAAATAAATTACTCAAAGTAATGCGCCCTACAACTCGTAAGTCGGGGCCACAGCTAATCAAAAAAATAAATAAACTAACAACACATAGAAAAAAAGCTGTGCGGGGCCAAAAAGGCGCCTCTCTCAGCATCTGCTGCCATATTTAAAACAATAAATATTGCAGCACTAGTATTGTGTTAGGGCTCGCTGTAAGGCTTCACACACACTCACGGAACGTTGTACCTATAAAGTAAACAAAAATAGATTAAAAACAAAGCCCGAATTTACGTATATACTGTAGTGTACCTACTAGCTCGGACAGCGGTTTTACCCGCGTGTAATTTACACTTCTCCCAATTATAAATAACCTACGTGTTATTCTAATGTATAAGCAGGATTACCCTAAATTTTCATCAAAATCCGTTCAGTTGATTTTGCGTGAAAAGTAACAAATATCCATACATCCAATCTCACAAACTTTCTTGTTTATAGTTTCAAACATCGAACGGTGTATTATTACTTATCACAAATACTTAAAAACTATTGAACAAAACAGTAATAAATCAAAATATTACAACAAACAAAATATAAAATAAAAGCTGTGTGACACCAAAAAGGCACGTTTTTCCACATATTTAAAAAAACTGGGCAAGTGTGAGTCGGACTCACGCCTTGAGGGTCCCGTACAAATTTACCTATGTTCCTGGAATTGAACTATTTCAATTCCAGAATGGAGTCTCGGACGATTTTTCGGAATTGCAAAAAAAAAAATGTGACGTAATAACAAATTTACAGTTTTCAGATTTATTCCTATACTTGTGCTATAAGACCTTGCTTTATGCCAAATTTCAGGATTCTGGATCAACGGAAAGTACCCTATAAATTTTGATTTCCTCGAGAGTGTCGAAATGTTCGTTTTTTGCCACATAAACCGAAGTATCTTTTTTTCTCGTTAACTCACAAGTTTGATTTTTTTACAGCTTCAAGAGTCTGCAGACTTGTATATGGTTTTAATTTTAACTCGATACTTTTACGAGTTCCTGAGATAAAGGGTCTTGACAGACAGACAGACAGACTTATTATCCTTTTGAGGTATGGAACCCAAAAAAAGAAAGATTTATAAAGCCCCATGTCTGACGTAATGATAAACCGATCCAGTGAAAGCCCTTCTATCCTTTCTAAAAACACCTTGCCCTCAGATAATTAATCACATACCAACAACACATACCTACTCGTACCTAACAAGATCCAGGTGTTCATATATGATGTTGTTACCGAGCAACACCTACTAGATACAGATCGATAGAAACCAATGGCTAATGTCAACAAACTCCAAGCAGAAGCAAAACAAATGCTTGAAGTCTACCGTGATATAACTGAATAGAACGAGGCACCACAATAGGAAAACCTACAGAAATACCATTATAGGGTATTTTTTTCGGTGGGAAAATCATCCAATGATATCTCCTACTCTTGAGCGGAGCGAAAGGGTGTATCAGACTTTTGCTGACTAAAAATCCACTCCTGTTCCTTCGTTTTCTTTCATACCAGGGCCAAGTCTTCCTTTCAAAAGCAAATCCTTGGCCCCAGTAGGCTTCGAGCCTGCTGGGCCCCTACGGTTTGTAGACATTTCCTCGAGGTGCGCGTGAAACACACACAAGGCTAGCCGCATACATCCAAAATAGTCTTCTGAATTCATAATGTGAATTCCGACACCTTGCCTTATACATATCTTAAAAAATCAGTTTGGTCAGTAGTCTCGTGATTCCCGAAACATGCAAACGTCTTTGGATAAGAAATTAGTACTAATCAAAATCATTCATAATCTGATACCAGTTTGTGTGTTCCACTCCATTAAAAACATATGAAAATACGCGCGTTATGAAATCATAATGACTGGCCTGTTGGTCTAGTGGTTAGTGGCCCTAATTGCTATGCCGGAGGTCGTGGGTTCGATTCCCATCCAGGACAAATGTTTGTGTGATGAGCGCGATCATTTGTTCTGTATCTGGGTGTAATTTATCTATAACATGTTTGTATTTAAAAATATATAAGTATGTTTATCAGTTTTCTAGTACGCATAACACAAGCTCTGCTTAGCTTGGGTCTAGACGGCGTTGTATGATAGTTGTGGAGTATTATTATATTATTATTTATAATCTCAAAATTCTGATCCGGATTTCATATCGCTCGTCGTGTAATAACATGAATTCAGATTATGACTCCAGAGAGCCTCAATAGGCTAGTCTAAATAAACAAAAAATAGGTTTGAGACATACAACAAAAATTACTGAAAAATAATAAAACTAGGAATATTTATATGAGCACATTCACACAAATATTCCTAGTTTTAATATTTTGTGTAGTTATATTTGTAGACTACTCAGTATTGCTCCAAAATATGAGTAGAGGTGCATTCATATTTCACCTTCTTTTTGCATCAGGTCTGAGCTATATCAGCCATCTGACCGTATCAAAGGTCCTCCTAAGGGATCGAACCTACAGCCGTCAGCCAAGCATAAATCCAGATACCTAGCAATCTAAAGTGAAATTCTAAAATAAACAATTCAATCACACTTTGCTCGATCTGAGAATGGAGCCCTAGGCTTCGCCCATCGATTTCGGCAGTGTGCTACCGTGTACAGTAAGGCTCAGAGGAGAACGCTTAACAGGCTCTTCAGGGCTTAGAACCTAATAGAGGTTCCGACGTGATCTTTTAATCATCATCTTCATTTTTAAGGGGCCCATCCAGATGCTGATAGTGATCACCACGATACAAATACAAATACAAAAAGTTTATTTGTGTACACAGGTAAAATTTAGTTGTTACAAATGTATTAGCATCTTTGTGTTCTGCCACAAAGTGGAATACAAATATTATTTAAATAAAATATTATTACGCCTACTGAACAAATTTAAGTACACACATTAATGAGAGAGACAGAGAAAACTAATAAGTGCTAATTAAACAAAAAATAATAATCTAGAAAGTTTGGTGTTTCATCATTCATGAACGTTTGCTACCTACAAATTTAGAAAATAACATTGCACGTTTTTAATATTTTTTTTGATTATTACCTATATACGATAGTTTTAGAGATGTAAGAATCCCACACTCCTTGTTCTTTCCCCAAGAGTCCACGCGCGTTTTGAAAACAACAAAAAAGGGATATCTTCTTGCTTGTGAACACTTAACCATTAACACAAACATAATCAATCACTATTCTTATTTATTTTTGACGATGCTCAAATCAGTGCCATAGTAAGCCCTGTTATCGACTTTACCGGTAAGTTAATACTTTATGAGCTAATCTCATTAGCGACTCAGACACGTGAAAACATCGTGTATATGTTGGAGGATTTGACCTTTAAACAATAGCTTCGCCTTAGTAGCTCCACGACGGAGCTTCATAAGACGGAGCTAAATGTGAGCCTGATTTATGAACCCTGGGTACTAGGAGGTTTACTCACACAATGTAGCTTGAACTATATTGAGGTAATCAAACCTAAAGAATTCAATTAGACTATGTACAGGCACTTTGGATTATTAAAGAGTCTATCAGTCAGAAAGATGATACCAGTTTAAGTTCCTAAGATAAACGTACATAAAACACCATGGATAATCAATGTTTTTACTGACTACAACCCTCTCCTAGTTCGTTCGTTGCCTTGCATTCCAGGGTCGGGTTTTCCTTTCAAAGGCGAACCCATGGCTCCAGTAGGCTTCGACCCTGCTGGGCCCCTGCAGTTTGCTGACATTTCCTTGAAGCGTGCGTGGAACACTACGCGCCGTCTACGACTTGGGCTGGGTCCGGACGATTACCGGACGGTTTGACGGCGAGCTACCCATTGCTTGCCCGCCGCAAGCCCGATGGACAATTAATGTTAATTCTTTCTCTATGTTATTCCATTTGTTATGTGAAATATTTTTTTGTTATCATGATCATTTCAGCGGAAAGATCTTCACTGTTAGATATATCGCCACAATGGCCGTTCTAATGCTTCTCGCATCTAACTGATTCCAGCGACCCTCACCAGGTCTATCTGTCTAACTTGTGGGAGGCTTTTTAACGCTGCATCTTCCAGTACGCAGAAAAGACACATCTCACACAAATCGAGACGCCCTAAGCCGAGGTCCGTACCCCACAGGGGGTGCCCTTAGCGTGTAGTCGCTTAGTTTTAAGTTAGTTTAAGTAAGCCCTGGCTGGAGGCTTTGATTCTCTAATCGAGGCCGTCACAGGCAAGACCGGTTAAGCAGCCGACAACCTCCTAGATTGACCTGCGAGAGGCCACTCACAAAAAAAAAAAATCACACAAATCGAGACATCGAACGACATTTTTACCAACGAGACAACTAAAACTAAATCTTCTGATGTTCCTCTAAGGTGAACCAACTCACGTGACCGTTTTTATCAATATTTGTGTCACATCGATCGCTGGCTATGTGGGTGAGTACTTCCTTCTGGGCCACCTACAACAGACAAGGACTGTGATTGACGACGTGGAATAAACGCTTTTACCTTGATTACACATGTTTAATACTTAGGTACTGTCGCCCTATGAAAATATTGATATATTTCGACTATGTTGCGTTGACACTTACCGTTTCAACGTAGTTGTTTTTTTCATTGTTATCAAACTCTTCTATGACCTCGAATAACTCGTAAATCAATACGTAAATTACGTAACTTAGTCGTCGGGCGGGATCTTATGGCTATGTAACAACAGTGACTGTCGCAACCCAGCGCTAGGCACGCCATAATCACGGTGGTAAGTCCCCTCTTTGAGGAGTAGCCGGAAAGACAACACGGCATCCGTACCTTCCGCATGACGCAGGTCTTCACCAGACATGGTAAGTTCAAGAGATTCTTAAACCGGATTCAGGGGAAAGAAACGCCCGCGTGTCACCATTGTGTAGATCACCCGGAGGACACGGTGGAGCATAGCGGTGACTAGAGGGTATGACAGCATAGCGATGCAGCTAACAATTGAATGCTTAAAACTATGCTCTCCAGTCTCATCAGGAATTTTTAGGGTTCCGTACGTAAAGGGTGCTAACGAGACCCTATTATTAAGCCTCTGCTGTCCGCCTGTACGTTCCTCTCTCCGTCAGCCAGCAAATAAGCAAATAACAAAATTTTAATAAATATAAAAATTAAATAGGGGTTCCCATACAAGAAGCCTTATTTCGTCGGCGTTTTTTTACCTTTCGTGTACGATTAGCTTTTTATTCCAAATAAGTATATTAACAAAGTCTCTAAGAAATGACAACTACTTGAAACAAAGCGGAGGTAGGCAAAAAGCCAAGAATACTGGCATAAATGTTACGTTGAAGAAGATTAATATCAGAGTGATATGAATATGCAGTAGTCTGGGCACGTGTCCTTAGTAGGCAGCTACAATAAACTGTTGACGCATCAGTACTTATTTCCACACTAGCTGTTACCCGCGACTTCGTTTTCATGTCGTTTAAAGGTCTCTTTCTTTTCGGCGATCAAGTGAAGTGTCGGTGGTAAAATGAAAAGTACCCAGCCTAAGTTACTCCTTGTAATATCAGCTATCCATTAGTGAAAGTCCCGTCAATCTATGGACTGTAAATCGGTCCAGTCATTTTGGAAATCAGTTAGAACAAACAGACAGACAGAATTTATATGTATATAGAGAACACAAAATATAAGAAAAATGTGAGATGATTCTTTATAAAAGGCCAAGTCTTGACTCATCAATGGCTAACCCAAACTCTTGGACCTAGAACGCTGAGATTTTTTATACATGTATTTTTTCTTTGTAAACATCTTAAAAGGCACCTCCTTTTAAGATGTTCACAAAGAAAGAAAAGATTTTTCAAAATTCAATCCATGGTGGTTAGTCCCCGCATCGAGGAGTGGTTGGAGTGCCAACACGGCTTCCTCACCTTCTGCATGTCGCAGGTCCTCACCGGACGTAGTAAGTTCGGGGGGTTCCTGCATCGTATTTTGGCGGAAGAAACGCTCGGGTGTTACCATTGTGTAGACCACCCGGAGGACACGGTGAAGCATATGGTGGAGGTGTACCCGCTTGTGGAGGCAATCGGTGGCAGCGGCCTTTCGCGCCGGGCCCTGGTTCAGGCTATGGTCCGGAGCGAGGAGGAATTGCAGGCGGTCACCTCTTTCTGCGAAGTAGTAATGCTAGTGAAGGAGGAGACCGCACGCGTGACGGAAGGAAGGTCGTCAAACCATCACTACCAGCCACGGTAGACGCAGGCTTGGTGACGTCGAACAATGGGTAGCACGCCCTCCGGCCGGACCGGACCAAGCCCAGTCGTCAACAGCACGTAGTGATCCACGCGCTCCTCAAAGATATGTTAGCAAACTGTAGGAGCCCAGCAGAGCCGATGCCCGCTAGCTAGGACCGCGACGATTTTCTGAAATGGAAGCCCGTAGTCCTAGAACGCAAAGGGCAACTGAAGGACACGGGTGTGGTTTTAGTCAATAAAAGTCTGACACGCCCTCGCGCTCCACACAGAGTGAGAGAAGTCATTGGATGATTTCCCACCTTGAAAGAAAGGGTATGAAACGGAGGTCTATAGTTTGTATGGAAAAACCTACTTTCGCATGGGTGAAGCCACTGGCAAAAGCTGGTCTGATATAAATTATATAAGTGATAAAAAAACAAAACTGTTAAAAGAATACAATGATAAAATTCATGGTTCCTGTAACCAGGTTTAAAAAAATAGGAGCTCATTCATCATCAATGTTTTTTATAACAGACTTCTCAGTCATATTCAAGAATATTTTTGAAGCGACAATTTTTCCAGAAGGCTTTAACTTTAAAAACTAACTTCTCAATCCACAAAAAAAAACGTTATCTACAAGAAAAAAACCTCTTGCATATTTTCAAAAAACATGATAAAATTAAAGATTCTATAACGCTATTCAAAAAACGACTAAACCGAAGATCTAACTGAGTTTCGCGGTCGACTTAACGAAGCGTAGTAGTTTCTATGAATAAATATTTCATACCAGTTTATTATTCAAGCGGGGTGCATGGAACATTAGGACTAGACAAATGGCGACTTCCCACGAAGGCATGCAGTGTCTTTATGTTTTATAAGTTAGATAGAACATTTTATTAAACGACTAACTTCATTGTTAAACCACGTTAGATTGTAAAGTCGTTCTTGTCGATAAGACACGAGTATATTGCAGAACTAGCTGCTAACAGTGACTTTACCCGCTTGACAATAGAAAATGCACCAAGGGAACTTATTACAGGGATAAAAATATCCCATGTGTTATTCTAAAACATGGTCTATCTATGTTGCTTTTCATTCAGATCCGTTCAGCTATTCGAGGGTGAAGAAGTGATAAACACACACGCACTCACAAAGTTCTGCCTTTTAATGAATGGGATTTTTTATATTTTAAATAATCTGTTCACAATTGATCAAGAGAGTTTATCAAGATTTGTTACTAACTTACGGTATTTCGACTGGGCTGTTGGTCTAGTTGTTGATGGCCCTGACTGCTATGCTGGAGGTCGCGGGTTCGATTCCCACCCAGGACAAATGTTTGTGTGATTTGCACGATCATTTGTTCTGTGTCTGGGTGTAATTTATCTATAATATGTATGTATTTAGAAATATATTATAAGTATGTTTATCAGTTGTTTAATACTCATAGGACAAGCTCTGCTTAGTTTGAGACTAGATGGCGTTGTCTGATAATTGTGGAATATTATTATTTGTAATATGCCGGTGACAAATTCGTAGAACAATATTTATAAAAACACGAGCTAAACTAAATGTCGATGTCGCTCTGTCTGTGTATTTAAAGAAAAATATCAAGAGACTAAGCATTACATTGTAACTGCCGTCATACTCAATTCTCGTACCTTATAAGCCACGATTCTTCTGCTGATAGACGCGGGCCTCGAAGAAAACTTTCATAAGTTTCTTTGAACTACTAGGTATCCTAATATTGAGTACCTATTTGAGAAAGCTCGGGGACCATTAAGGCTGCATTAGAGTTCTGTTTTTTCCGAGTTTTCGACTGCGCGTAATTTTCCACGCGCGCCTCATGGTTAGCAAAACCGTAGGGGCCACCAGGGTCAAAGCCCATGGGGCCATAGCTTTGCTTCTGAAAAGAAATGCAGAGGGCCTGGAACGCAAGGCAAAGAAGGAACATAGGGGTGGGTTATAGTCAGCAAAAATCTGTCACGCCCGCGCCTATAGTAGGAGAAGTCATTGGATGATTTCCAACTAAATAAAACTGCGCAAGTGGGAGTCGGACTCGCGCCCTGAGGGTTCCATACTTACGTAAATAGTTAGATTCCGGAATGGAGTCTCGGAAGATTTTTCAGAATCGAAGAAAAAAATTGTGTCGTAACAAAAAATTACAGTTTTCAGATTAATTCCTATACTTTTGCTATAAAACCTTGCCTTATGCCAAATTTCAGGATTCTGGGTCAAAGGGTACTTCCCTGTGAATTTTGATTTCCTCAAGTGTGTCGAAATGTACGTTTTTTGCCAAATAAACCAAAGTATCTTTTTTTCTCGTTATCTTACAAGCTTGATTTTTTTACAGCTTCAAGAGTCCGCAGACCTGAGTGTATGGTTTTAATTTCAACTCGATACCTCACCGCGTTCCTGAGATAAAGTGTAACTTGACAGACCGACAGACAGACGATGAAAAAAAACACAAAGTGATCCTGTAAGGGTTTTTAAGGCGTGTTTTTCCTTTTGAGATACGGAACCGTGAAGAGGTTTCATTTTTACTCTTTTTCTCAGGAACGGATGGAGGTATTATGCTGAAATTAATATCAAATAGTCCAGGGCTACTAATTCTTGGACAGTGAAAAAAACAAACTTTCAATAAAATTTCTCTTACGATTTTGCTCTACGAAGCTGGCTCATTAAAAGTATTTTTATAAACCTGCGCTGTTCATCTCTCAACGAATGAATTTGATCTCAGGTGTCTCATTACACTAATTAGAAGTTATTCCACAGTTTTATTTAATTTTAAAAAAGTCTGATTATTTTAATAAAAACTTTCAGAGGTCCTTGTACCTACTGTATGAAATATTTAATATTGTTCTATGACTTTTGTCGTAGTATAGCATGAAGTTTTGCTCAGAAAGTTAAAGTTTATTAATTTAAAAAAAAAATGAATATTATATTATTTTTAGTCTCGGGATATAATCGCCATTTTTAGAAGTTATTAACAACTCCATGTACCTTATTTTAACAAACTTTTGGTAAATAATAATATTAATATATTCATTTTCTTGCCACTTTATTGCAGCAAATAGAAAAATTAAGACAATTACAATAATTAGAATTCATACTGTAGGAGATTGGTGCCTAAGCTAGGCATTTAGCTTGAAAAAAAAAACGGTGAAGGAAAACATCGTAAGAACCAACAATTTTTAGCCATATGACATCCACCTGCACAGAGCCTGCGTGGTGGATTACAGCCCATTTCCTCTTCTAGAGAGGAGGCTTAAGTTCCAGCAATGGGAACATTATAAAGCCGATTATGCGAAGCCAAGCTGTGTACGCACGTACGAACACGAACATAGCGAACATAAACAAATAAATAATAAACATCAAACTGCTAACGATGCTCAACGCGCTCGTGGAGACTAACCCTGGATTGGATTTTTTTGCTGATGAATGGAAGACAATATTTTTAGAAAGTTTGCGATTCTGTGAGAAGACAGAGTGAAAGGATTAATTGCGGTACTAAACAAAAATAAAATTAAAAAAACTTCAACATTTTGTTTATTCGTTTGGACGGCATATTCGAACACGAACGCGAACATAGTTCGAATTGAGTTCGCGTACAAGTGTCGTGGACTCTCTTAATAACCATGGCGGCGTCGTTGAAAGTGGTCGATTGTGAAGTAGCGAAAAGTTTTTTGGTGTTCAAATTGATTCATGAAGAACACCGTCCATACAGAATATACTAATAGGATCGCTGCGAACATGTTTGACGAACAGAGTGTTCGATGTTCGTTTGTGGTACACACGTGCGAACCAAGTTGTCGCGTGTCATGCAAAGCAACAAAATTGTGCGTTCGTTAAGTTTATACTACGATTTTGGTTCCGCGAACCCCTTCTTTTACTTGAACAACAATAACAGTTTATTAAAAGGAGTACATTAAGCCTTGAAACTGAATTACCGAGTCATGAAAAGTACGTGCATTTGACCCCAAATGTTTAAAATAATAATACACTTCAACCCTCTGACCGCAAAAGGGTCGAAACGGGAAAATACAAGCTTTAGTTTCCGATATTTTGATTGTTATAGACGGAACGATCCACAAAGTTAATTTGTTCTTAATTTTACAGCTGACTGGTTGAGGAAAATTATACTGGTGGTGCCAGAAAATTGTTTAGTTATGATTTTATTATAGTGATTTTTTAAGAGTACAGCAATTTCGAAGCTTTCTCTTCCTGTAAAAGAAATGAAAGGGATTTAATGAAGAACGATTCTAAAATAATAAACTGAGGTTATGAACTAAGGGCTGCGGGATTTTCTAAAAGAATGACTATGGCTCTGGAATGTAAAGGGAAATTTTGGGAACTCGGGTGGGTTTTAAGTCTGACACTGCCTTTCGCTCCACCCTGAGCGAAAGGAGATATTTGAATATTTCCCAGAAAATAACATTACATTTGCTATAGCTACACTACACTTATTAGAGGAAATCAAAATGATTGGAATTGATATACGTTATCGCCTGACTCATTACACTCCATAGTGTGAACTTTCTCCAACTTCATCCAGCAGACCACAGCGTTAGGTGATGAACAACCTCCTGGTTTTAACATAGACAGTATCGTATATATAAGTTTATCTTTATAGTTTAGGTACTAAACCGTAAGGATGTTATTAATTCGAATGAATTTTTTTTTAAACGTTATTTTTTAACGATAAACCGTCAGTTGATGAAAAATTCACTTATCCTCTAATCTGTTTACCAGAACTAAAGTTCCTCATTACAGACATAAGAGGTGTCCATATCCAGCATACGATGGAAGTCTGCACCGCTTGTGCAGAATACCACTATGTCCCCGTGGAGGCGATCGACGGCGGTAACCTCTCGCGCCCGATCCTGGTTCAAGCCATGGGTCGGATCGAGAGGGTACAATATTGACTGTTCTTACATAATATCTATTAATACTGTGCTATGAAAATATTGTAATCAACCACTTTTTTTAAAAGAGTAACCATGGAGTTTCTTGCCGATTCTTTTCCATAGGAAACGACCAATTGGGAACCGTTCACTAGCTTCTGACGTTTTATAAGTGCCCATGTAGGCCTATGTGAAATAAAAATATTTTTGATTTTCATTTTTAAAAGGGAATATTCATCGCTCTGGAACGCAAAGAAAAACTGAAGGACAAAGGTGGGGTTTTAATCAGTAATAGTCATTCATGAATGATGATTCACGATGATTCTCGCTCCTTTCTAAAGCGGGAGAACTCATTCAATAGTTTCCCACCTCAAAAAAAAAGGTGACGAATATTCAACATTCTCACCATACATCATCATCATCATCATCATTTCAGCCGATAGACGTCCACTGCTGGACATAGGCCTCCCCCAAATGTCGCCATAAAGAACGGTCCTGTGCGTCTCGCTTCCATCGGATTCCCGCAACCTTCTTAGCACCCCAGACCCCAGGGCTGGGCCCACGCCCGCTAGCACAACCGCTGGGGTCGCCGGGCACTTGGAGCCTGTTTCTTATTGCATTAGGCATTTAGGGGGGTTTGGACCATAACCCGCCACGCTGGTCCAGTGCGTGTTGGCGGGTCGCCATAGCCTCGTTTGTTTGTCAGCAGGGTGCACCACGTGCAGGTGAGGTTGGCTTGGATCCCGATAGGTGTTGATTGGGACCCCGTATACACCCCTATCTCACCATATAGATTAAAACAATTATGAAGTCCAAAACAGGCCATTACTAATTCGATCTTAAGAAAATAATATTCCACTCTGAAGGACTACAAAAGTCTTTCTGCTCCAGACGTGAGTAACAATTTTATTGTTCGAAGCAACGTTTTAATTAAATTAATTTAAATAATTAAGTGAACTGCACGTAATATTTGTGTTCAGTCGCAGCTGGGTCACACGTATTCTATTCTATTTTAATTGCGTTGTGGGCGTAGAACTGTTGATTAGAGAAAGTATTTTAATGTCTTCGAGTTTTCTTTAGAATAGCGGCAGGTGTATCGTCTAATATAGTCACAAAACTTATTACGTAAGACGTCAGCAAAACCTTAAACACCTACTAGGGCCATGGACCCAGTACCCATGGGTGCCCGTACCCATGGGTACCCCTACCCATGGGTAGTGCGAAAGAGAACCCCGGGGCCCTGGAACGAAGTCAAAGAAGGAACATAGGAGTGGGTTTTATTCAGTGAAAGTCTGATATGTCGTCCTGCTTCGCCCTAGAGTGAGAGAAGTCATTGGATGATTTCCTATCTATATATAAAAAAACTCATTACGTAACATTTAGGTTGGTCAAAAAATGTTTTTAGTTACAATCATCCATCCGCGACAGATCTAGGAAGCTAATTATTTTTATAGTTCCGTACCCAACGGGTAAAAACGGTCTGTTTGTCTGTCACCAGGCTTTATCTCATGAACCGTGATAGCCAGACAGTTAACATTTTCACAGATGATGACTGTATTTCGCTACAACGATAAATACTAAAAATCATCATCATCTTCCTGCCCTTGTCCCGTGTTATTTGGGGTCGGCGCAACACGTTTTTTTCTGCCACTCTGCCCTGTCACTCGTCATGCTATCACTAACTTCCTTTTCTTTCATATCACTCTTTACACAATCCATCCATCTTTTCTTTGGTCTCCCTCTCCCTCTCCATCCATCTACATGTAAACTCATAACTTTTTTAGTAACATGCGTCTCATCCCTCCTCTTCACATGACCATACCAAGACCAACGATTCCCTTTCAACTTTTCAGACACTGGCGCCACTTTCAAACTTCCCCTAATATACTACACTACTAATATACGATAAATACTAAAAATATTTAGAATAAAAAAAGGTGTTTAGATAATAAAACGGATCATGCTCGAGTAAGACTCGCAATTGGCCGGTTTTTTAAATTATTTGTATCAAAAAGTAATCTTACCAACATCGCAAAAAAAACTATGATGAAAAAAACCTTTTGATACCTCAAAAGGTTTTTTTTTAACGGAACCCTAAAAAACAGTAAAAAATAAAGATAACGACAGTCCTTGTGCAATGCCTGGTACCAAACTCCGCTGCCGCGACAAATTGCGGTACTGCGAACAGAGCCCCGGCGGGATCTCATGAAGTTATGGAGACAGATTGTCGCAACCCAGCGTTAAGCTGGCGGAGCTAGGTGAATACAGCCCTGGGTGAAAAACATTGGCCCCCTTACTTTTAAATGAGAAATATTCAAATAACTTCTCCTGATCATGGTGGAGTGGGTGAAAGTGTTAAACTTTTACTGATTAAAATGAGTTGCCATGATGAAAGTAGTGTTGCAATATATTTTATTTAGATATCGAAGGTGAGCGATTTTTCGCAGTTCAATAAGAAGTTTGTTCAATAAGAGGATTGTTAATCAGGTTTAATTATTATTCCATTTATTTATCTGGGGGCACGGCAGTGCCCCCGCCAAGACGAGCCAAGCGAAGCGCAAGGGAACTACCTACCTTTTCTCGAAGTGTTGACTGTTTCGTATTTACTTCAGAAACTAAATATTCGCATCACCTTCACGACGGTAGCGAAACGGCAAAGCCATACATTTTTATTAATATGTAGAATTTGTGAAGTTATGGTCGGTAGAGTTAGGCCGTGTAGATTCAGAAGCTTGGCTCTACATGAGATCTGATATCTTTTTCACAGGGCAAACCTTATGTGGTCGTTTTGGCAACATTTTACATGAAATGTTTTTGGTGGAATCTAATTTACATATTTTTTTTTCATTTTTAAATATATCTTAATAAAAATTTTACTTAACTTTCTTAAATTATTATTATTATTTCTTCATCGTCAGGTATTACAATCTTATAACATACAATCATAATAAACTAGTCGCAGCCTGCCCAGCTCCCCCAGCTTAGGGACCTCGGAGCACTGCCCTGCCCAGCTCTTCAGTAACTATTACGCTAGTTCGTAGGGGGAATTTATTCTGTAAAAGTCTGACATGCCGTTTCGATCCACTCCGATCAGAAGTTATGTGGTAATTTCTTAACTAAAAAAAAAGATGTAAGGAAAACTTGTATAAAAAGTTATGCCCAAGAAAATATCGTCAAACTGGAACACAATGTGGGGCGGAATTCATTACTGTCAGTCATCCCTGACAGTTTAAGTCCGTCCCTTCATCAAAATACCCTCGATCCCGGGAGACTATCCTGAAGGACCCTCCCATCTTACAAGAACTTACTGTGACAATAGATTGACTGATGATTGAGATGTAGTAGCATTCTAATAATACATACCTAATACTTACTATTCTTTTGATAGTAGTATTTGGTTTACTAGTAAAGGTATTTTGAAATAAAACTAATAATAATTAGAATGATTTCTTATGTATCATAGTATTTATTAGTTTATTATATTAGCATATATACGTATTTTATTATTATAAGCCACTTAATTTAATGATACTACATTCTATTTCTAAAATATCTGTTATTTATTTATTGTGCACACCTACCACAGTGTTGTCTTTTTAACCCAATGGTTCACTGGTAGAGAATGCCTTGTGGCATTAAGTCCGCCTATGTACCACCACTGTACATAAACTTTAAATAAATAAATAATATAATAACAATATTCCACAACGCCATCTAGTCCGAAACTGAGCATAGCTTGTGCTATGAGTACTAGACAACTGATAAACATACTTATATATTTCTAAATAAACATTATAGATAAATTACACCCAGACATAGTACAAATGATCGTGCACATCACACAAATATTTTGTCCTGGGTGGGAATCGAACCCTCGACCACCGGCCATAGCAGTCAGCGTCACCAACCACTAAACCGACAAGCCAGTCCATTTTAAACTTCGAATTAAAGGCCTGCGCACACTTGAGACAAGACTGTCTTCGGCAGACTTGTCTAAGACGTCGCAGACTTGTTTGCGACAAGACTGTTTTGTCTACGACATGACGCACACCGTCAAGACAAAACAGTTGAGACGCCTCCGATTTCTTTATTCTGACGTTATCTCAACGCTCAGTCATGTGGTCAGAACAAAGGAATAGGAGGCGTGGCCGATTCGAGGCGATCAAAGAAAAGAGAACCGAAACGAAACTGTTGTAACTTGACTAGTGAGGCAGTACTTGGCAACCTCTAGCTCTAGCTCTATTATTAGCCTCGTATATATCCTAAAAAGTGCAAATGGTTATACAGGAAGGACAGCAAAGCAGCTGATGGATGTCCTGTGCAGTGGCTCCACACTGGCACTGCGTTAGAGATAGATCGAGGAAGCCCTATTTGGCCAAATTATTTTTACAGCGACCAACATAGGTTAATGAAAAATAGCTTTCAAAATAAGTCGTTCCTACAAAAAAAAATATAATTCGTGCCTCAAAAACACCGTTTGTAAGTCACATTTCCTTATTGTGGCACAAATTCATGTAGTAATCCAATATTTTCACTGTGTTTAGCTTAATCTGTAAAAACGCTTCCGGTATTTCAACCAACCTTGAACTCGCTTAGAATCCGATATCTACATAGCGTGAGTGAATTATGACGTCTAAATATCCGTTTACGTATAAATATTTGTTTTTGTTTAAAGGGCAAGCTAAGTTTAAACTACGGATTTATGCTTATAACTGCCTAATAGTCACGTAAAGTTTCATAATCGTTTTTCTTTATTATTATTTTCCTTTCTTTTAAATAAAACGTTGCCCCACACTAGGAATTAATATTCTAGTATCGTGATAGCGTTCATTTTTTTTTTTCTTTATTTATTTATTACGCATAGCGTATGTCAGTCCCATCGTATCCTAAACAATTATACGTACATCACAAGACATTGGCCATGAATTTGAACAAATCTTTCAAATTGTCACTATTTGGTAGGGATAAAATATTATGGAACATGTCTACATCAGTTCTGTTCAAATTCATAGACCTTATCAAATTATTTCATCTAGACTCATATTGGACACATTCCATCAATAAATGTTGTATTTCCTCGACAACTCCACATTCCTCTCAATTGGGTGAAGTGATTTTCTTCATCATGAAGGCAAATTTCTTGCATGGAATGTGTCCAGATCTGAGTGTAGGAGCAGTAACAATCAGTTTTCTACTAATATCACTATTCATAAACCAAGGCACGCGGAGAGGCTCACACTGTATGGTTTTATACCATAATCCCTTCTCTAATGACCGTTTATTAAAATATTCTTTCCAATGAAGAGAGCGTTCATAAACATGTTAACTCACACGAACAAGGCACCTAAACCCGGAACAGGGTACATATTTGAATGTCGAACATCAAAATACCTACTGGTAAAATGTCAACGTTCAAAACATCGAAAATTTAAATATCGATATTATCATAATATCTAAAATTGTTATACAGATAGCGGCACGAATCTTGAGCGCTAAGCGAAAGAGCGGGGATCGCTTTGCGCATCGTACACATCGGCGAGCTAATCACTGTACAAGGATTGCACTCCCCGCCCCCGTATCTCTTTTCATACCACTAAAGAGACCCGATATTTCACTTCTGCGTGCTTCTACGCAAGTAGAACTGTAGAAGTCAGCGCTTAAGATCCGTGCCGGTATCTGTACCTAAGTTTAAAATATCTTACATTGAAATGCGGAGTGATAAAAATAACGAATGATTAAAAATATCGATAGTCATTATACCTAAATTCAAAATTTCAACATTTAGTACAACCAAGCTCATTATATTTACGTTAAAAATACCTACTGGCTAACGTTAAAATATCGAACAAATTTTGATTATGTAGTATTATGAGGAAAAAATGTAGGTAGATCTTTTGCGGAATTGTTAAAGGCCATTATTTGAATTTTTTAAAGTCTTGTACTAATATTTTCTATAGTTGATTTTTCACTTATATTTTTGATTATTCAACCAAGACAAGGATTATTTTGTTTTATATTTTGTATTGTCCATTAATATTCATTACAAGAAATATATTTTTTGATTTGCGTAAAAATCTGTTTTATTTTGAGAAGTAGCGCTCGCTGATTACTGCGCCGGCTGCGCTCGCTTCACTCGCTCGGCTCGCGCGCGGTCGCTCACAGTTCTAACCTAACCTATTTCACCCAGTTCAAAATCAATCTCCCTCAGAATTGCCATTGTCTAATTATCTTGACGCAGGCAGATGGTATGATTTATCATTTCGAACTCTACGTCTAAATGGCTCGCAGATTTTATTTCACCATTTTCTATTTATTCGGATTGTCGCAATATCCGAATTATCAAATTACTCTGACATACACAATATACATAATAAATAAATATTGAAATTTAGGACATTTCATATTTTGTACTTGTTTGTTTAGGACATTCGATACTCTGTATTTTTGATATTTATGTACGAGTATGTCCATGTCACTTTTGTAGACTTTTAGATGATCTTACATTACATAAAAGCCTTAAATGCTAGGGTTTTTTTACAAATTTCCTGGATTCCACACTAGGATTCCCTATGTCGTGGGATCCAGTCTCTTACCAATATAAATTTAGGAACTGTATTATTACCAAAAATATAAAAAAATGGATTAAAATACAATAAATAGTTACAAGATTATATAAGTCCAATGAAAAAAAGGAAGGTTAGGGCTTTGGATGAATTTGTGTGTATGTGTAATTAAGTATATGTATATGTGGAGTCTGGAGTATGTAGGGGTGAATGTGGAGTGTACAGATACATGCTTGTTTGCTTACATTTTACTTGTTGTTATCAAAAACATTTTATGACTATACGTACAAAAGGTCTTCTGTTTGGTCATAATTTTTGGTATGTAACCATTTAAATATCTATGTTTCAACTTCTCTATGTTTCGTAGATAACTAGATTTTAGATATATTGGACGTGTGTTATTTAACCATTCGTCATTATAAGCTTATGTTATTTTAATATTTGATTATACGGTCAATTGGTCATTCAATATTTAAATTTTCGATGTTTTGAACGTTGCATTTTACCCGTAGGTATTTTAATGTTCGACATTCAAATATTTACCCCCGGAAAAACTATATGTGGGCCTTATAAATATTTTTTCTGTACGAAAATCAAACCAATCGCAAATAATAATCGTACAAACACTGCGTCAAAATTTGTTTGCTACCTACGATTATTTTTCTATGATGAAGATGCATGATTATCAATATTTAATTCCGCTAAACCTGCTCCATCATCAGACGACCAGACGTATGGCGATACACCACATCCCACCCATCCGCAGAAAAAGTTTTGGGAACACATTCATCGTGCGTACAACTAAGAACTGGAATTCCCTGCAGGAGTCTGTGTTTCCTGATACCTACAAACTAGAGATCTTTAAGTTAGAACGAACAGGTTTCTTCAAGGCAAGCATCCTTCATCGTCGACCACACAGTCACAGGACATCATCAGGTGATATAGTGGCCAAAGGCGAGCCTACCCATAATTAAGGATTCAGCATCTTTTGATGCTGTCTTAAAATCTACTGCTTAATGTAGCGGTTGCAAGCGCTTTTTTTTGGAGTGGGAAATAGAATAGAAATACTTTTATTCGGGACAGACAAAACGATTATAAATAAAGTACAAAGTTCACCGAACGTGCCCACACCGAATGGATGACCACCTCAGCATTGATGGGCGTCAGACACCCAGCCCTAAAATAGCTTCTTCTGCTCTACGTGGAGCGAGAGGGAGTGCCAGACTTTTCCTGACTAAAATCCACCAGTGTTCTATATATTTATTACGTTATTTCGGTACAATGATTTGAGCTTATCAATGCCTGATACCGCTACGTGTAATCCGTTTGACTCGATCATTGTTTGTCTATATGACAAAGGAACCTCCACTGCGTAGCTAGATCTGCTCGCGTATATAGCTCCATCTGAGATTTCTCTTTGTCACAGGTACTAAGATATTCTATAAGGTAAAGTACACAAATACAATGGAAGTCTGATATTTCAAATTTTTATACCTTTTTTTTCGTGAGGTGGATAATCATCTTATGACTTCTCTACGCTCTAGGGTGGAGTGAGAGTCGAGAGGGCGTGTCAGACTTTTACTGACTAAAACCCACCTAAGTTTCTTTAGTTACCCTTTTCGTTCTAGGATGACAGGTTTCCTATTAGAAATTCCCCATGACCCTAACGGGCATCGGCTTTGCTGGGCCCCTACCGATTTTGCTGACATCTGTTTGAGGCACACGTGGAAAACTAAGCGCCATTGACGACTGAGACACGACCCTTAACGGACGGCCGAACGGCTAGCAACCCATTGCTCGTTTTCCGCAAGCCCACGGTGACCCGTCACGGTGGCTTGGGCGTGAAGATTCAGTGACATTCCCTCACGCGTGTGGCCGCCTCCTTCGCTAGCATTACTGCTTCGCAGATGGAGGCAAAGATATCAATGGAGGTGACCGAACCCCATTCTCTATCGCTCCCGAAATCTTCAATAGCGTAAAAGCATACTATTAAAATCCTTTAATAAATGTTATGGCGATTGATTGAGCTTGGTTCTCAATGGGTGTAGTTAAAAGCATCCTTTCTGCGAATTGATTACGAAATTATTAATTTTACTCGAAAGTAATTAGTACACAGAATAATACACAATACTAGTTATTCATTTGACATTTTAGAGTGATTAATTTGCGAATCGTTTGTCCCTATTTCCTACCGAAAATACCTGTTACATAATAGAGCTTGTTACAACAAAACAATGTTACTTCAGTTAGTTATATAATATTCCTTTTAACCATTTGTAGATTAATAACATAGAAAGACAAAAGCAGGAAAATCTAAATGAAAATGAAATGACACTGAACTTGAATTTGAATTTCAAAAACCACCTTTTTATTTCGATGGGATACTCACTACTAGGTGGGACTAAAAACCCACTCCTATTCCTTTGTTGCCTTTCGTACCGGGGCCGAGTCTTCCTTTCAGAATCAGACCCTTGGCCCCAGTAGGCTTCGGCCCTGCTGGGCCCCTACAGTTACTGACATCTCCTTAAGGCGCGCGTGGTACAATAAGCGCCGTCGACGACTTGGGCTCAGGGAATTACCAAAAAAAAAAAACTATCCTGGAGCAGTGGTAGCCCAGTTATAACGGATCCGACTTACAAGTGATAGGAAGCGGGTTCGAACCCAGCTAAGCGTGCTTTTGTGTATTTTATTTCACCAACCCGCACTGGACTAGCGTGGTGGATTACGAACCATTTCCTCTCCTAGGGAGGAGGTCTGAGTCCCAACAGTGGGAACATTAAAAGACTGATTATGCTATGTTATGCTATGCTCTCAAAATTGTGAATAAATCGAAAAACCAACGAAAAATATCGTGAGGAAACCGACATTTTCTAGAACCAAAAAATTGAAGACACGTTTTATCCACCAATCGGCAAGATGTTCTGGTTAGGGTCATGGGAATCCAATGAATGCGAGAGTCACAAGACTGTTCGTTGTTGTGGCAGTGGACGTCTTATGGCTGAAATGATGATGAAGATGATGAGAAGTATAGATTGAAATATTGTGCCTCAAGTTTTTCATCAGAAACATCAGATCTCAGGGGCCTACGTCTCCAGCCTACGCTCTTCACAATATTGTTACACTTGGTTAATAGAAACAATAGGTTGTGTGTTGTAAAATAAATAAACAGGTCTGTTGTTGTATTGAGAGGTTTCTGTTTGTAAACAAACTCTGGTTAACGGAAAAATCCTAATACCAACGGTTTTCATGAAAACTGAAACTAGTGTCCAAACTTCGTAAAAAGTAAGAACTACCAATGAGGATAGCCTGGCATTTACTGACATTGACAGTTACCCCAAATCTGCTCGACCAATCAGCAATAGCCAGGAGGTCTGCATTTAATAGGGAGATGCAGTCATCAAGGTTGTCAATGTCAGTTTGCGCATAGAGCATCAGCATACAGATGGAAAGAGCATTTGAAAATAGCTGTGATAGAGTTAATAAATAAATAAAATAAGAGTGGAGAGAGTATACCGCCTTGTGGAACCCCGGTCTGCAGGACGCACCAGTCAGAAAATTTCTGATCAGCACGTACCGCTTGCTGACGTCTACAAAGATATGATGAAAACCAATCCCGTGCCAACGGATATAGTGTACCCGTGTTTACAAGTTTTAATTATATCTGGTATGACTGGCCTGTTGTACTGGACTATGTTATTAAAGCCTTTGTAGGGTCTAATTAGGTTTATTTATTTATTTATTATTATTATTTATTTATAGCCCATTTATGTCCCACTGCTGAGCAAAGGCCTCCCTTTCCCTTTTCCACACAAGTCTGTCTTCGGCCATTGTGGGCCAGTCCCTCTGGTATTTATTCAGTTCATCTCTCCACCTTCGCCTTGGTCTGCCGCGGTGTCGCCTTGCGTTTAGTGGGACTAGTGTGTCGGTGCGTAGTAATGAAACAACCGTCTTGCTCGCTAGCTAGTTTATTACTGAGGTACCCACATTACAATCTACTTAACTATTACAAAGCAGGTAAGTACATACAGTTCATCCCTCCAACATTAATTTGGGAACCTGTAACAATGTCATAAACTTCTTCAAAACACATGCAATTAACAGTTCACTTCTAATTTTTAGCGTTACTTAATAATATTTCCTATAACAAACAGGTTTTCGTAATCTCTTAGAACGCTCAACCGGAGGAACATTTTCAGTACCTGATTTATTGTGCTCATTTGAAACGCAAACTGGTTCAACAGGTTGAGTCTCTTCATCCATCACCTCGCAAGCCTCCGCCCACTCCTCATTATCCGCATCCCTCTGTTCCACTATTTTATCATGGCCATATTCTACGGTGCCAGTCGCGGCCTGCAACCCTCTCTCCTCCCTAGCACTGGCTGATGGAAGCGAAGAGGGTACCGGTGGCGGCGGCGTCGCGGGGGATTGTTCATCGGAGTCTGTCGTAGGGAGCGGAGGCGGCGGCGGCGGCGGGGGCGCGTCCAGCGCCGGCAGTCGGTCGCACGATACCGAACTGTCGATGCTAGACGTTACTTCAATTAGATTTTTATCTACATCAGTATTTTTACTCGGATTTGTATACTTTCTCATCTGATCTATGTGTCTATTACAACTAGTTCCATAATCATTGAAGTAAATTTCGTACATTCTTGTGCCTATAATCTTTTTTACAATACCTATACTCCAAATACTCTTCCTTGCAATAAACCACTTAGCCCACACAGTCTCACCTAATTTAAAACATCTGTTACATTTAAATGCCGATGGTTCGGTGCCCTTATCAATTGATTTTGCCTGTGGTAGAATTAAATCCAATCTACATCTTAAATTCCGACCTAACATTAACATCGCCGGAGTGACACCAGTGGCGCAATGAACAGTGTTCCTAAAATGAAATAAAAAACTCTGTAGCTTCTCATGGATATCTTTTTGACTTCTACCCACTGACTCTGCGAATATACATTTAATCATCTTTTTACATGTTTTAACTGAGTTCTCTGCTTGCCCGTTACTAGCCGGGTGATAAATAGGTGAGTTAAGGTATTCAATACCATTTACTCGGCAAAATGAATGAAATTCTGATGAACTTATTTTTACATCGTTATCTGACACAATAACATTAGGCACACCGAACCTAGAAAAGATTTCTTTTAATTTTTGAATAAGCGCATTACTCGAAGTACTACGGTCCATTTGAACACATTCCAGCCATTTAGAATACGCATCTACGACGACAAGATATACCACCTGACCTATAGACATGTAGTCGATGTGAATGCGGTGCCACGGGCCCGGCGGTCGCGGCCAGGGCGAGGGGGTCGCTCGCGGCGGCGCGGCGCGCACCGCGGCGCACGCGCTGCATGCTCCTACCCATCGTAATATATCTCCGTCAATGCCAGGCCACCACATTCTACTACGTGCTGCACTTTTAGTTTTAACTATGCCAAAATGAGCCGAATGCAATTCTTCTAACATCTTACGTCTGTAGACGGTCGGAATCACTACCCTATGACCGCGGAACAAACAACCATCGATCAATTCTAAATCCGATTTGCATTGAAAATATGGCATTATTGATTTACATTTTATTTTCCTAGGCCAGCCATTAGTCATATATTTGGTTACAGTTTTCAACACTCTGTCGGCGGCGACCGCACGCTTAATATCATCAAATAAAACCGGTTTTACGTTCGCCTCTAAAAACAGGAAATACTTGGAACTCCCTTCATCTCGCTTATCACTGACTGCGACCGATAACGGTGACCGAGAAAAATAGTCCGCAACCTCATTATTTTTCCCGTTCACGTATTGCACCGTATAGTTGTATGCGGATAAAATTATTGCATATCTCTGTAGCCGGAGGGCGGCCGTTACAGAGATACCATTTCCTTTACCAAAAATCGACAACAAAGGCCTGTGGTCAGTATTCAAGATAAAGGGCGTTTGGCGACCATATAAGTATTGGTGGAAATGTTTTACACCAAATATAATAGCCGTTGCCTCTTTCTGAATTTGGCTATAATTCTTTTCACTGGCCGTCAGCGATCTTGAGGCGTAAGCTATCGGTCTCTCATGGCCCGGGCCGCTCGCCGGGCGGTGCGCGAGCACAGCGCCGAGCCCGCACGGCCCTGCGTCCACCGTAAGTACCAATGGCGCTTCGGGGTCAAAATGTGCTAGTACGCGTTCACTGGCTAGTTCGCGTTTCACACTCTCGAATGCCGCCTGCTGTCGCTCACCCCACTGCCATTCCGCGCCCGCTCGTAACAATTCATGTAGCGGACTCAGAACAGCCGACGCACTCGGAATAAAATTTCTATAGTAGTTAACTACACCTATAAACCGTTTAACCCCTAAGACATTGGTGGGCGCAGGCGCACCAAGGATAGCCTCGACTTTGGCCGGACAAGTCCTTAACCCGTTCTTGTCGATTACGTAACCTAAATAGGTTACTCTGCTTTCGAAAAAAACACACTTCTCCTTTTGCAGGCGTAATCCTGCATCTTGCAGCCTACGTAAAACCTCGCGCAATCTTGACAAGTGTATTTCTTTGGTTGATCCTGTAATACAGATATCATCTAGCCATATACTGACTCCTTCTAAACCTGACAGCAAGGTTTCCATTGCTTTTTGGAATATGGCTGGGGCGTTAGCTAATCCGTAGACGAGCCGAGTGTAGGAAAATAACCCTTTTTGTGTATTTATAGTAGTTAATTTTTGCGATGACTTGCATAATCTGAACTGATTATACGCATTGCTCAGGTCTAATTTCGTATAATGTTCCCCACCTCCTATTTTGGAAAATACTTCCTCTATACGCGGTAGGGGGTACTTGTCTATTTTTAGGTCTTTATTTAAGGTACATGAAAAATCACCTGCTATTTTTAACTTGCCATTTTCTTTCAATACCGGCACTATTGGTGTAGCGTATTCTGAATAATTAACTGGGACAAGGATTCCTAAGCTGACTAATCTATCAAGTTCAGAGCTAACTTTGTCTTTTAACGCGAAAGGAACGGAACGCGGCTTGAAAAATTTTGGTGTGGCATTGTCTTTTAATTGCAGTTCGACCTCAAACCTATTGAAACATCCTAGTTCATCCTTCCAAACATCTGGATATTCATTCAATAACCGTTGCACTTCGTCAATGTTTTTATTCTCACAGACAAGATTGTTATTATTTGTTGCAAAATACATACTAAATTTTGTCATGAAATCACGTCCCAGTAAAGGTGGCCCGCCGTTTGCTATGACATACATTTTAATATCTTGAGTTATGTTATCATATGTTAATTTCGCGACAAAATATCCTAAGGGCGTGATTTTATGACCGTTATATAGACACATTGTTAAATCACTTTTATCTAAACGTAAATTAGAAAAATGAAGCAAATACAATTTTTCCGAAATAACTGTAGTTCCCGAACCAGTATCTAACTCCATACACAAATCAATTTTATTCACCTTAACGTTAATTTTAATAGGATTATAGTCAACATACCTCATGTTATATAGTTCACACTCTTTGCAGTCACTTCCTTGTAAAGTTTCCGTACCCTCCGTGCCAATATTATTCAGATGTGACTTCCTTACTCCGCATAACTTCTTTAGATGGCCTTTTTGCCCACAATTCAGACACTTGTAGTTTTTAAATCTACATTGAGCCGCACTGTGTTTTTTTAAACCGCACACCGTACATCGCAATTGATCGCCGTCGTCAGATCCGCTCGCGCTGGCGCGGCTCCCGCCTGCTGCAGCAGTGCCCGCAACCGCGCCTGTAGTGGCGACGGTGGTCCGCGCGTGGCGGCGTCCGCCAGCATGCGCATGAAACACCGGCTCCTCCTTCACCACCAGGTCGGCGCGCGCTTGCCGCGCACAAGCCGCTTTCTGGGCGACCTCCAGCGCTTGTCCAAAACTGAGGCTCTTCGAGTCGCACTCGAACAGTCTATCACGTTCCGGTCCCGTTCTGAAGCCAAGCACGAAGCGGTCACGCAAAAGCATGTCCAACTCCGAGCCAAAATCGCAGTACACGGCTAGCCCTCGCAGCCGCGCAGCCCACTCCTCGATGCTTTCACCGTCGGATTTGATCGCTTCGTAGAACTTCGCCCTATCGGCGAATGTTGACCTTTTTGGCGTGAAATGTTTGTCAAGTACGTTCACTAGCTCACTATAGGCGATTCCTTCGAGCTTATTCGGATGTACTAAGTTCCGAACCAGACGGTAGGATTCGTCCGACAAATATGTTAACAGCACTGCACTTTGATTGTCGTTGGTTATTTTATTCAACTTTATGAACTGCGTCAATCTGCTGTGGAACACGTCCCATTCGTGAATTTTATGGTCGAAAATATTTAAATTTCCCATGAAATTCGTCATTTTCAATGTACGTGGGTAGATCGTCCTCGTCGCCAAATAGTGTGTCGGTGCGTAGTAATGAAACAACCGTCTTGCTCGCTAGCTAGTTTATTACTGAGGTACCCACATTACAATCTACTTAACTATTACAAAGCAGGTAAGTACATACAGTTCAGGGACCCAATAAGTGACTCTTTTTGCCCACCGCTCATCTGACATGCGGCAAACATGGCCGGCCCAATCCCACTTCAGAGTGGTTTAATTAGGTTTAATAAAAACAAAACAATAACTACAATTTCCGACTTACATAGTTTTATCCAGCTGTCTTTCACGATTATCTGGAAAAAAAAAGAAATAAATATTTATGAGGCCATTGTAAAGTTTTTAGTTGTAAATGCATATAAAAAACATTATTTCAATCAGTCTGAGTGCAACTGAATACAGATTTCCGCTGGTCCGTGACAATGCTTGCATTAATATTCATAGACTAGCAGTGCCATCGCAATCAAAATGGGTAACTTAGCTGTAAATCGACTGGCCTGTTGTTCTTGTGGTTAAAGGCCCTGACTGCTATGCTGGAGACGATCTCCAGCATTTTCTCCATCATTCAGGTTCGATTCCTATCCAGAACAAATGTTTATGTGATGAGCATGATCATTTGTTCTGTGTCTGGGTGTAATTTATCTATAATATATATTTATTGTAAATTTAGAGAGCAGTGGTGGCCGAGTGGTAACCCTACTTACGAGTTGTAGGTCGCGGGTTCAAACCCAGCCAGGCGCATTACTTTGTGTAATTATTTCATCACCACTGCTCTCAAAACGGTGAAGGAAAACATCGTGAAGAAACTGTCATGTCTTAAAACTAAAAATTCGAAGAAATGTGACATTCACCAACCCGCACTGCGCCCGCGAGGTGGATTTTGGCCTATGCCCTCTCCTAGAAGGAGAGGAGGCCTAAGTCCCATTAGTGGGAACATTATAAGGCCGGCTATGATGTATGTATTTAGAAATATTCAAATATGTTTATCAGTTGTCTAGTACTCTTAACACAATCTCTGCTTAGCTTGGGACTAGACGGCGTTGTGTGATAGTTGTTATAATTGTTATCTGTTTAGCCTTTCGAGCGTGAAGAAGTAGCAAACATACACACACGCACTTACAAACTTTCACCATTATATTATTATAATGATGAAAGTTTGTAAGTGCGTGTACATTTTGATAAGTTAAAAACAACAAAACTAACTTATTAAAATTTTAAATATGATGGCAAAACACACTCATTCTATGCAAAAATGGTCTCGTCCACCACATCATCACTTGAAATCCAAATTTAAAAATAACTTGTGGATCACAAAGTGCTCGAGAGTTGAGGATTGTAAAAAATAATAAACCACTAACTTGTCTAAGAGAGAGCACTCTAGATACGAGTGCTCTTTCATAATAATTAGGACTTGGATGCAGCAGACTTCTTGATTTTTACTTGAAAAACTTCTTTTGAAAACGTTTTTTTTTTTTTCAGAACGTAACTTTATATTTATTTACTGTAATTTTTTATGACTATGAAAAGGAAGTTAGTGATAGCATGACGGTTGACAGGATAGAATGGAAGAAAAAAACGACCGACCTCAAATAAGATGGGACAAGGTCAGGAAGATGATGAGTTTTCTATGACTAACGTGAGTAAAGGTAAGCCACTTTTACTCAAGTTAGTCATAGAAAACTCAGGTAACGGTAAAGGTAGCTTTGGCCAGTAGTTCAACGGTAGCCATGCTACCCGACTACTGAAGTCATTATGGGTGTAATTTATCTATAATATGTATGTATTTAGAAATATATAAGTATGTTTATCAGTTGTCTAGTACTCATAACACAAGCTCTGCTTAGCTTGAGACTAGACGGCGTTGTGTGGTAGTTGTGGAATATTATTATTATTATATTATTATTATATTTTGAATTTAGAAAAATGTGCGTAACCAAATATGGTTTACTTATAATTATATCTATAATTTATTATAGAATCTAGCTAAGAGCCAGCCGGATTCGCACACGAAGGGTACTGTCCATAAATTTAAAAAATCACGTTTCCTGTTTGCGGTTTCCCTTTCATGTTAAATTTTATTTTCCTATGACGTTATGGCGGCAACACTCTTTGAAAATGTCAACTATCTACCTATTATAGTTCAGGAAATACAACCCGATTGGTTATGTTATTTCTATTCGCGTTTGTTTAATTATTTGGTTGCCTGTTGCATTACTACACAATGCAACTACTTGTGGGAATGCAACAGCCAACCAAAAAAATACCCTTTTCTGCACATAGCTATCGCCTTTGTGTGAGTGAAAGGGACTAAATTACCCATGTATTCGAACATAGAATGATGTTCTGCATCAGATTCAGGTGGAAGAAACGCCCGGGTATGGACATTGGATGGACCGCCGGAAGGACACAGTGTAAGTATGCCCCACTTAGGCAGAGTATTGACGTGTCCTCGTGGAGGTAATCCCCAGACACCAAGACCCCGACCCTGACTATCAGCCATGGTAGATGTGGACTTGCGAGCGTCGAGCAATAGGTAGATCATCGGCCGGCTGTCCGATAATTGACCGGACTGAGCCCCAGTCATCGACAGCGTATAGTTACCCACGCGCTCCTCAAAAAAATGACAGCTATCCGTAGGGACCCAGCAGGGCCGATGTTCGCTAGGGCCGCGCGGATTTTCTAAAAATTAAACCTGTGGTCTTAGAAAGCAAGGGGAACTGCAGGATACAGTTGTAGTTTTAGTTAGCCAGTAAAGGTCTGACACGCGATGATTTCCCACTTTAAAAAAAGCAAACTCGCATAATAAAGCTAGTCTATAATAGAACCCGTCTCAGCCAGCTAAATAATCCAACAACGTAAAGACTAAACATTTTGGAATTAATATATTTCACATTTCTCGTTATTTCAGACATCTTGTCCAAAAATGCCACTCATGTTGCCAGAAATATTCGGCATTGACCCGTATTCGCCTGTAATTATCGGCTCTATGGAGGTGACGCCACCGATAGCCCGAGGCCTCCATACCACGGATATAGCAGTAATGGCCGCTCTCATCATTTATTCATTAACTTGTGTGTATGCGTTATGGGTTATCGCCACAGATAATGGTCAGGTTAAAGTGTTTTTATATGAGTGTTATTTTTATTGGTTTACAGGTTTCATTACTCAATGGCGGCTTGCGTGATGTTGTAGGTAATAAAATAAGGGTGTCTCGCGGGACTTTATAGTGACATTCATCACATTAGCTAAGACCAGGAAGTCATTTTTAGTAAACAGCATACGATTTTATAACAAGCTGCCAAATGCGATGACTGAACTTAGCGAGGGAAAGTTCAAAACCCATATTAAGCGTGTCCTAACTAAAAAAACGCATTACAGGGTTAAAGACTATGTCGAAGACACGCTTGTTTGGCAATGACTGTTTCTGCACATGTGGCCCCCTAGTAACTCTTAATATTGTGTAAATGTATCTATTAACTACTCCACATTTGTTGTAATATATACTTTTTTCTTTTTTTTCTAACAAATTGCCTTTACAATATTTTTTTTATATTATTTGACCCCAACCACCATAAATTCGTTAGTAATTTATCTTGTTAACGTCTCATTTATTGATAATTGTAATTATATATTTTTTCTTGCTTTTTTTATATAGCCTCTATTTTTATAATGTGAATGTGAGAACATTGTAGACTCCGCGAATTCTTAGGTTACTATTATGATTATTTATAATGTACTTTTTAGTACAATATTGACCGGTCTACACGGTCCTCACATAATATCTACTTATACTGTAATATTGAAATATTGTAAGAAAAACAATTTTTTTAAAAGAGTAACGATGGAGTTTCTTGCCGGTTCTTCTCCGTAGGTAACGACTAAATTGGAACCGTGCACTAGCTTCTGACGTTTTATAAGTGCCCATGTAGGCCTAAACTGCGACCTCAACATGTCTGTTTCTTTTTATTGACGTTCATAAGTTTATTTGATGTATATCATTTACGTGTATTCTATTATTGGTGAGCCAAATAAATAAAATGAAATAAATATATCTGGATATAAGAAATACATTTTACATAACATATTTACTGGAGGTAATTTCCATTTTGACCTTTAACCGTTTTGTGTGGAAGTAAAAAGGATGAATAAAGACTTTCGGCATGAATTACCAGCACATAATTATTAGTTACGTTTGTGTATTTTTATGAACTTGACGTGGAAGAAGTTCGAGCAACAGCTAATAACCTAATAATTTTAAAACTTATAGAAATATTCGAAAATTTTAGATTCTTGCACTGTAAAAATATTTGTATGGATTATAGGTAGGTTTTCTTTAGGGAACAAAGAAAAGATGGATGGATTGTGTGAAGAATGATATAAAAGAAAAGAAAGTTAGTGATGGCATGACGAGTGACAGAGCAGAATGGAGGAAAAAAGCGTGTTGCGCTGACCCCAAATAACACGGGACAAGGGCGGGAAGATGATGATAGGTAGGTATTCTGGGTCCAGGTGTCTTGTGTATGTGAGCTTACACGTTTGTAAACGCACCTACGATACACGAGTTATTTTTAGTGTGGGGCATAGGTTTATAAATCAAAAATAAAATCAAACAAGTCAGGTTCATTCTAATCTGTCTGATTCCTTGCGTATAAGAACATATACGACGAAGAAAGAAGATTACGCATGGTCTTTATAGTGATTGATCAAGATAATTCAATAATACATATTTAATAATATATATTAAATTTTTATAGTGATTATTAGTGATAGATCTGGTAGAGAGTCCCTTGTGGCATTAAGTCCGCCTATGTACCACCACTGTACATGAAGTTTAAATAAATAAAAATTTCTAGATGGTAATTGAAATTGACCTAAATCATTGGACCACACGGCGTTGCGCCACTGGGACATGGTAGACATCCCACCCATACATACAAAGCGTTTTTGGAACACATTCATTATGCGTACAGCTAAGGAGTGGAATGCCCTACCGGAGTCTGTGTTTCCTGATAGAAAAAACCTAGGAGGCTTTAAGTCAAGGGTGAATAGGTTACTTCTAGACAAGCGTGCTCCATCGTCGGCCACATCATCGCTTACCATCACGTGAGATAGTGGTCAAATGCGAGCCTATCAACAATAAAAAATACCACCAAGCTTTTTTTTCATGCTTTTTATCAGAGTAGTCAAATAAGAAACACTGACAGATTCAAGTTTAAAAATTCAATTTTTTATCATTCATGGGTTTTTAAATTGAGTCGTTCTATGTTTTCTGTGTTTTTGACTTTGTTGAATACTTTTTAGGGTTTCGTACCTCAAAAGATAAAAACGGAACCTTTATAGGATCACTTTGTTGTACGTCCGTCTGTCTGTAAAGACACTTTATCTTAGAAACGCGTAGAAGTATCGATTTGAAATTAAAACCATACACTAAAATCTGCGTTCCCTAGACTTTAGACTTTAGATAGAAGTTCGATTTCTTCACAGCTTCAAGCTGTGAAGAAATCGAACTTCAATGTTAACGAAAAAAAAAATACGGCCGTTTATGTTTCAAGAAACGTGCATTTCGACACACAAAAAAATCAAAATTCATAGGGTACTTTCCGTTCACCCAGAATCCTGAAATTTGGCATAAAGCAAGGTCATATAGCATAGATATAGGAATAAATCTGAAAACAAATCAGTATGGGTTTTTCTTCAAAAGACCATCTCAGAAAAATGTGCATGGTTCTCATGTGATTTGACCATTACATATTTACTGTATGGACATTAAAAGAGACTGACCCCTGAGTTTGTTTCGGTGTTTTCTTCTTAAGGTAGTCAGCTAGGAAACACCGGCCTCATCTAGTTTAAAATGACGAAAAAAAATGGACATTTATAAGTGTTTTTTAAACCTATTTGTAACATAAATATCATTTATTATTTATCATTTTAATTCAATCGTTCGTCGTTTTAAATTTAACCGTCGGTGTTTCTTGGATACGTTATTGTAGGCAGCTACTTTATTAGGCTTAATGTATGTACATCTAAATAATAAGTTCAAGAAAGCAGTTACCTAAAATTTATTACATCAACCTAATATTGTAAACAAAATTTCAAAACATTCACGTGACCGTTACATAGTTTTTTTTTCTACGAAATATTATGCGTTGTACACAACATGACTATGTATAATTATAATATTATTTTCATTCACTTCGGGGTTCACTCGTAGGCTTTTAACGCCCACGCAAATTGTAGCACTCAGCGTGCTAGTAAATTGTTACTAAATTAATGTTTCACGGAATTTTTATATTGAAAATAACTGTCTCTAGTAGCTTGTGACTTTTTCTGCTAAGTTTTAATGCTTTCAATTTTCGTCTAAACTTAATCATGTTTTTGGCTAAGTCGAATCGAATGTGATATCTTATATCGGTTGTCAATTCAGAATTTACCTTCTTATCTATCAATCTTACTTTTGCATTGACTTCCTTCACTGTTCTTTTTTTATCATTTTTTTTTATTCTTTTTAGGTTTATAGCAGACTTGAGGCCCTGGTGAGATAGCGGTCAAGCGCGAGCTTGACCGCTATCTCACCAGGGCCTCAAGTCTGCTATTAAAACAGTGTCAGAATGGTCTATCATTGACTTCATAATTGTTAATTTTGACAAGTTTGGTAATTTACTAATATAATGGTGTCATTATGACTTTCCAATGGTCAACCACTCCATTGAAAGAAATGGCATAGAATGGTAATCTCGTACATAATGACAAATTAATATTTGACGTATGCGGATAACTGTCAAAATGTTAACAGTGCCTTTGATCAGTGACCTACCATTAGAACGTCATTGTGCAGTCATAGCTTTTAATTTGTTTCGAGACAGCTCGATATTGTCATTCTACCACAAGATCATTGAACGATCAATGATCGGCCATTATGAATTATCAGATTACGAACTTTTAGCAAAATGACAATGGGAACGTGTTGGAATGACGAATCTATAAAAATAGCAGACTTAGGCCCCTGATGGAAAGCGACGATGCGGTCGTCGATGGAGCGCGCTTACCTAGAAGTAACCTATTCACTCTTGACTTAAAGATTCCCGGGTTGTAGCCATCAGGAAACACAGATTCCGGCATGGAATTCCACTCCTTAGCTGTACGCACAATGAATGTGTTCCCAAAACGTTTCGTGCGTATAGGTGGGATTTCCACCATGTACCGGTGGCGCATTGCCGTACGCCTGGTGGTCCGGGCTAGGCGGAATTAGGTTATGCAATTCCGACGCACACTCCCCGAAATGCAACCGGTAGAAAACCGACAGGCTAACAACTCGGCGTCGATGCTCAAGACTTTGAAGCTTCGACTCAACGAGTGCATCATTGCCAATGATCCTCCTGGCTCGCCTCTCAATTGCCTCAAGTGCATCAAATGATATTTTATATCGTTTGTCAATGCACAATGTACCTTCTTATCGGTCAATCTTACTTTCACACTGACTTCCTTCACTGATCTAACTTGGTTTAGGCTATTTCTCAATGGAATGCGCTCCCCCAAGAGGTCAGGATGGTAACTAACCAATTAAAATTCAAGATTGAGGTTCGCGAGCATATTTGTAGCAATTTGGCAGTAGTATAATCACAAATTCACAACATTAATGTTTCTCAGTTTGTCGATTTGTTGTGTATATGTGTGTTGTATATTTAATTCATTAAATAAAATATATGTTATATTTACCTATATTGTATTGTATCTGCGATTCATTTGCATATCTTTGACCTACCACTATTGTTCACTGCATCAGGTGGGATCATTCAAGCACTAGTTTATATCATTAAAAAAAAAACAACTATCACACGGGCGAAGCCGCTAGCAGAAGCTTCTTCATAATTATAAACTTCAAGTGTCTGTCGAAGTACCCATTCAACTTCAAAAGCTTTGTAGTTTCAATATGAGTCTGATATTAAACTTAGAGTATTATTTATGAAGAGAACAATGTTATTGACACGTCTGAAGTATATAATCGTTTAAACGAGGCGTACGAGTGCGTGTGTATATAACCTTTATTTCTTTCAGTATAAAAATGGAGTGAGGGTTACCTGCTTTGAGCACAATAAGTGATTGCAATATTATTATGACAACACCACGAAAATACTGAGCAAATGCGAGTCGGGATGCGCGTACGAAGAGTTCCCTACCGTCCGTAGCAACCGTAGGGCCCAACAGAGTCGAAGCCTACTGGAGCCATGGGTTCAACTAGGGGCGGGTTTTAGTCAGTAAAAGTCTGACACGCCCTCTCGCCCTCTCGCTCTGCCCAAGGAAGGGAGATGTCATTAGATGACTTCCCAGCTAAAAAAAAACTGTCCGTAGCAAAAAACGGCAAAAAATCACGTCTGTCGTATGGCTCCCATAATATTTATCATGGTTCATGAGATACAGCCTGATGACAGATGGGCAGACACACAGATAAACAGATATACGGACGTACAGCGGAGTCATAGTGATAGGGTTCCGTTTTACCATATGAGTACGGAATTCTCTTTTGCTTTTTAGGGTTCCGTACCTCTAAAGAAAAAAAAGGAACCTTATAGGATCACTTTCTTGTCCACCTGTCAGTCTGTCAAGACCCTTTATCTCGGGAACGTGTATTGGGTTGAAATTAAAACCATAAAATCAGGTCTATAGTCTCTAGAAGCTGTGAAAAAATTTAACTTTTGAGATATAGAGAAAAAAAATACGGCCGTTTCTGTCCCAAAAAAAGGTGTATTTCGACACTTTCAAGGAAATAAAAATTAATAAGTTAACTTCCAGTAGACCCAGATTCCTTAAATTTGGCATAAAGCCGGGTCTCATAGCACAAGTATATGAATAAATCTGAAAACTGTGAATTTGTAATTACGTCAGAAAAAATAACTATTTTTGGGATTCGGAAAAATATTCGTAAATACAACATTTTTGTCTAGAGTGAATAGGTTACTTCTAGGCAAGCGTGTTCCATCGTCAGCCACATCATCGCTTGCCATCAGGCAAGATATTGGTCATACGTGACCTTATCCATACTAACAATTTGCCTGCTGCGGTCTTCCCGTCCAACTATAATATAGGTGTCTTCAACGCTAGAGTGAATAGGCTCTTAATAAACTAGTGCGCCTGACCATCAATGATTGCATCTCCGCTTACCATCAGGTGGGATCGCAGTCAAGCACTGGTGTATATCAATTAAAAAAAAAAAAAAAAAAAAACTAAAAAAATATAGTTTTTACACACAAACCTAAAATTAGCAATTAGGTAACATTTTCTTCTTATAATTACATCTACATGTTTTTCCTATCTCTCCAAAGCATTTCCAAGCAAAATATCAAAAAAACATGACGTTATTCATAAGCAGGAAATTGTAATAATATTTCCTAATGATCGTTCAGGATGTACGATGATGAAGCAATTTGTACGCAATTATCGAAGCCTTCAGCTATTTCGTGAGCATTTCTCTAATATTACTAATTGAGATGGAACGAACGTCTGTGTTACGTTGGTCAAAACAACGCACAAAGTGGCTTGATTACTCTATATCATGTTATTGATTTTTAATGGAAACATTTGACAGATTCCAAGATACGAAAGGGCAACGCCCTGCCTACCTGTGGATTGTTTCTTCGGTCGTCTTACATTCAACTTATTTTATTTTTTACTTTTATAAACATTGTACTTTTTCACTGCAAATATTTCTGACTGTATATGTACATGTATTTTTATTTTTTCGGTGGGAAAATAATCCAATGACATTCCGCGCTCTTGGGGGGAGCGGGAGAGTGGGTCAGACTTACTGACAGAGTGTGGCCCTAAAAGTCATCATGTATCGCTAGCTATTCCAACGTTAAATTTTAAAACCGAACCAAACTCATAAATCTCACTAACCAAATTGTACACAGTTTGAGCTAGGTATTTTATCTACAACTTGGGAACTACCCACGTTTCTTCGAGCATCATTATTTATACAATCGATCGAATCGGCCAGCCAATCTTTGAACAATGTTTAATCCCTACAGGTAATGAGATTAACTTTTTTTTGCGTATTATCTATATTATATATATAAAAGGAGAAACTGACTGTCTGACATATTAACGCACAGCCAAAACTACTAGGACTAGGAACGTGAAATTTTGCATACGTTTTAAATAACGTAAAAATCTCAGCGAAGGGATATCAAAGTATGATGAAAGCTGTGAGAAAAGAGTCCCAAAATAATACGTCTGCTTTTTATGTTAATCGCAATCGAGTCAATGAACTGTGTGAATACTTTCATAATAGGTTATAATTACAGTTTCATCGTGTGGAGGACAAAAATTATTCGAAATTATTCGAAGCCGTCACTTGAGACAGAATTAATTAAGTGAACGTAATGAATTTTGATTGCACACACATTATGGTTGGTGATTTTGAAAAGTCTGTTGGTATCATACGTAATCGCATTTTGACAGAGAACATAAAAACCGACCAAGTGCGAGTCGGATTTGCGCTATAAGGGCTCCGTACCGCCCATAGAAAAAACGGCAAAAAAACAGGTTTGTTGTATGGGAGCCCCACTTAAATATTTATTTAATTCTGTTTTTAGTATTTGTTATTATAGCGGAACAGAAATACATCATCTGTCAAAATTTTCAACTGTCTAGCTATCACTGTTCATGAGATACAGCCTGTGACAGACGGACCAACAGACTGACAGAAGGACGGACAGTGGAGTTTTAGTAATAGGGTCCTGTTACCGTTTTGGTACGGAACCCTAAAAACTGTCCCCTAAGGTATAAAATTTGTACCAGTCGTAAGCTGACTGAGAAGTCAAATATGATGTGAAATGATTGTAAAACTGAGAACTGCCTCGAAGCGAATTTATTAAAAAACTGGAGGGTTTTTTTATATCATCAAAAGAATACTAATTGACTACTCTTACTTCTCTTTGAGAGCAGTGGTACGAGTTGTAGGTCGCGGGTTCAAACCCAGCCAGGCGCATTACTTTGTGTAATGTATTTCATCACCACTGCTCTCAAAACGTTTAAGGACATGGAGTAATCGTGAAGAAACTGGCATGACTTAGAACTAAAAATCCGCACTGGGCCCACGTGGTGGATTACGGTCCATTCCCTCTCCTAGAGAGGAAGCCTTAGTCCCAGCAGTCGGTCATCTGTCAGTGCTATCATCATCGTCATTTCAGCCGAAAGACGTCCACTGTTGGAGATAAGCCTCCCCCAAGCGTCGCCACAACGATCGATCCTGTACGTTTCGCATCCATCGCATACCCGCGACTCTCACCAGGTCTTCGTTCCACCTTGTGGAAAACCTTCCAATGCCGCGTTTTCCGGTGAGATTATGCTTTATGCTTAGATTATACAAATTAATTACATTACTATTGTTAGTCATGGTGGTGGTAAGGTATTATTTAGTATAAGATAAGGTTCTCACAAGAAAATCTTCAAACAAATAAATCGCTGGCTTTTTTTTAGGTGGGAAAATCATCTAATGACAAATGTTGCTCTTGGGCGGAGCCGGAGATAGTGTCAGACTTTTACTGACTAAAAACCCACTCCTGTTCCTTAGTTGCCTTCATCCCAGGGCCCTGGGTTTCCTTTTCACACCACCCATGGCCCCAATAGGATTCGACCCTACTGATATGACATCTTGCTGACATCTCCCTGAGGCGCGCGTGGAACCTAAAAAATCTCAATGAAGTCAATTAACAAAAATAAAAATCCAATAATACTAACAAAAAGATTTCAAACCAATCAATCAATCAACAATTTTCATTTTTCAATTTTCTTTAATTTCACATAGGCCTATATATGCATGGGCACTTATAAAACTTTAGAAACTAACGCAAGGTTCCAATTGGTCGTTTTTATGAAGAACAACCGGTAAGAAACTCCAATAGTTACTCTTTAAAAAAAAAATCAAATGAACTGAACTGAACAAACAGACAGACAGACAAAAATATTTTTAATCACAGTTTTGGGTTTGGTGTCGGTCTAGTAACACCTAACCATTTATTTTTTTGATATTTTCAATGTACAGAATTTTCACTTTTACAGATTTGTTATAAGTATAGATTAATAGGTATGAGTGGAAGCGGACACTGTAGACCCTTTGTTCCAAAAAGAACAAGAAATCTTCGAAGGCGAGTAAATATTGTCACGATTTAATTTCCTCTCTCCCAAGCAAAAACCCTTCTCTCGATTCGTTCGTCGAAGCTTGAAATACATTAATTGAATACCAGGCTCAGAGCAGAATTCTTAACAAGAAGAAGGACCAACATTTTATTGAATTGATGGTGTAAAAATAGTTTCGCGATTATAAAAAAAAAAACATGGCAAGAGCTAGTCAGATTCGCGCACTGAGCGTTCCATATCAACTTACCTATGAAAACAGTTCGATTCCCGAATTGAGAAAAAAACGAAGATTTTTCCGAATCGTAATTCTTTTTTTTTTCATAATATAACAACAAGTTTACAGTTTTTTAGACAAATTTCAGGATTTTGGGTCAACGAGAAGTACCCGATGATTTTTGATTCTCTTGAAAGTGTCGAAATACACTTTTTTTGCGACATAAAATTCCGTATCTTTTTTTCTCGTTAACTTAGAAGTTTGAGTTTTTCACAGCTTTCAAGGGACCGCAAACTTGAGTATATGGTTTCAGTTTCAACACCATACCTCTACGCATTTCTAAAATAAAGGGTTTTGACAGACAGACGGACAACAAATTAAAGAATCACTTTGTTGTCCGTCTAAGGGTTCCGTTTTTTCCTTTACGGAATCCTAAAAAGTAGATACTTTGACTACAGTGTTTTTGGCTTCGCTGACTGACAGGCATAGTGATGAGTATACATCCCGTATGCCTTACTATGCCGTGTAGGACCGAGGAAGAGGGATGGAGCAATGTATAGGCTCTATATAGCTCCATGCCTTTAACAGTCCAGTTTAAGTCGTCAAGTGGATCGCATTAAGAGGTCGTGACGTCTAATGAATAAAAAACAATGGTGGTGACTAATGAATAAAATACTCCTCCTCCTCGAGTCGTATTCCTCATTACTGAGGGTCGTGAAGTTCCCGCTGGATTAGTTTTTTGCTGATGGTATTTCGCCATCTGTGACGGTTCTTAGCGTCATGAAGTGCGACGTGCTATTGGGTGTACAGTGTGGAGCTGACCTGATCTGCCCATCTTTTTGGGCTGCGGCCTCTTGGTCGTTTGCCATCAACCATGCCAGTTACGATGAGCTAGCTGTTCAAGGTTGTGGCCATTTTTCCTGGCAATGTGGCCAAAGAACTCCAGTAATCTGCGCATACAGGTAGTCGACGAAAAAAATACTAAAGACATTAATTATCTAATTAGCATAGCATAGTCGGCCTTATAATGTTCCCACTGTTGGGACTCAGGCCTCCTCTCTAGGAGAGGGAATAGGCCGTAATCCACCACGCGGGCCCAGTGCGGGTTGGTGGATGTCACATGTCTTCGAATTTTTGGTTCTAGGACATGCCGGTTTCCTCACGATGTTTTCCTTCACCGTTTTGAGAGCAGTGGTGATGAAATAAATTACACAAAGTAATGCGCCTGGCTGGGTTTGAACTCGCGACCTACAACTCGTAAGTCGGGACCGTTACCACTCGGCCACCACTGCTCCTACCTAATTTATCTAAATTACTATTATCCAATTAACTAGAATCATATTATTTAAGAAACCGATCATTAGTGAAATAGTGGTTAAAGAAATATATTTATACAGTCTACCGAATATATGGTTGTACAAGATACTTTAAAGTATCTGGAATACAAGACGCAAAACACTTTTAAATTAAGTATTTCAGATACCGGATGCAAATAACTTTCTGTAATGGTATCTGAAATGCTAGATATAAAATACGTATATTTTAAATAAGTTTATAGATAAAATACTTTTGTAAAATAAAAATAACATTTTTTTAATGAAAGTTAATTTTTTTAATGTAAATCACGTTGATTGATTGCAAACGTTTCCATCATTCGAAAACCATCAGGAAAACAACAGATTGTTTTTGAAATTTTACTGTCTCAGCAGATAAAATTGTATACATTCATGAGTATTTTCACCGCCTGAATCATTTCCTGTGAATTAAAACTCACTCTGTATATTAGCGTGTGTTCGACGAATTCCCAGAACCAATTCTGTTTCAATGGTTTTGTATGAAAACTTTCCTAGCGTGTGGGTTGCTCGTGCGAATTTTCTTTTTGTCTTTATCGAGAACTGTTTCATGATTCGGTAAACATTATGCATTAAAATTCAAAATACGATTCGAAGAATCAAACACTGCTTTTCAATAACAAAATATTATCATGTACATTTTTATTGTATTGTGTGCTGAATAAATGAATAATACTTTTTTATTCAGTTCAAATATGAACTACAGTATTTTTTTTTTTTTTCATTGGGAAAATAGTGTCAGACTTTTACTGACCAAAAACCCACTCCTGTTCCTTCTTTGCCTTTCGTACCGGGGCCGAGTCTTCCTTTCAGAGTCAGACCCTTGGCCCCAGTAGGCTTCGACCCTGCTGGGCCCCTACAGTTGCTGACATCTCCTTGAGGCGCGCGTGGAACAATACACGCCGTCGACAACTTGGGCTCAGTCCGGACGTATACCGGACGGTCGGACGGCGAGCCTCCCATTGCCCGCCGTCCGCAAACCCACGCCTGCGGTGGCCGGAAATCGGGATCGGAGTCCCGGCGGCTGTTGGGGCGTGAGGACCGTTGCCTCACGCGATCGGCCGCCTCCTTTTGCTAGCATTACTGCTTCGCAGAAGGAGGCGACCGCCTGCCACTCCTCCAGTTAATAGACTATACATTCCGTTCTAATGGATCAATTTTTCCCGGCATTCTTTATTAATATCGATCTAACTCAAACAGATTAAAACCGTCTTCATGTCGCGACCAGGGCGTGACTCCATTAAAGTGGAAATATTTTCCTAATAAATTGGCCTCTTCAAACTCCCTTCAGACTTATGTACGACAATCGCCTGCTGCCCTTCAGGGAAATTAGCTTCGACCCATATTTTTGAAGTTAAGTGATGATTTCGGAAATGGACGCTTTCAGAAAATTGATTAAGTAATTTTTTTTTTTTTGCTTAGTAGTAGTAACAGTTTTTTTTTTTACTTATAGTAACATTTTGTGCCAAATGATAAAGGTTTAGTTAATCAGACTTGACTGGGAGCTCTCTAGTTTATATTAGGGTAGATCTGCCCTTACGTATCTTGAGATGAGTTATGGATTATGTCAGATAAGAGCCGGCTCCAACTTGCATACTAATAGCCTTTTATTGATGGCACCAGTCTGCTCTGCATTCATATTAAGACAATTTTACTATGTAATCGTTCGTCTATACCCTTTTTGAGGGAGTAATCAAGCCTTCGAATCGAGAAAGAGGTCAATCGTCGAA
Source organism: Mythimna vitellina (assembly GCA_949316375.1). Lineage (NCBI taxonomy): Eukaryota > Metazoa > Arthropoda > Insecta > Lepidoptera > Noctuidae > Mythimna > Mythimna vitellina. The sequence continues at coordinate 24,325,724 of OX438693.1, forward strand.
TCCGACTCGGCTGGGCAGCGTTCGGGAAGCTGTGCGGTGTCTTCTCGTCCAATATACCACAGTGTCTCAAGACAAAAGTCTATGACCAGTGCGTGTTGCCAGTGATGACATATGGCTCCGAAACGTGGTCGCTTACAATAGGCCTCATCAGAAGGCTTAAAGTTACTCAAAGGGCAATGGAAAGGGCTATGCTCGGAGTTTCCTTGCGTGATCGCGTCAGAAATGAGGATATCCGCAGGAGAACCAAGGTTACGGACATAGCCCGAAGAATCGCCAAACTTAAGTGGCAGTGGGCAGGGCACATTGCTCGCAGAACGGATGGTCGATGGGGACGAAAGGTTCTGGAATGGCGACCGCGTACCGGAAGACGCAGCGTTGGAAGGCCTCCCACAAGGTGGACCGATGACCTGGTGAGGGTCGCGGGAATCCGATGGATGCGAAACGCACAGGACCGGTCATTGTGGCGGCATTTGGGGGAGGCCTATGTCCAACAGTGGACGTCTTTCGGCTGAAATGATGATGATGATGAATCAAGCCTTTCTTTCCGGTACCAATTGAATTTCAAAGAAATCTGCAAGTCTTATGAAATTGTCTTCAGAAATAAGTCTACAATGTCGAAAGTTTTGACGACAATATAACATAAATAATGTGCTAGATTTCCCCACTGATTAATTCATGTAGCCTATTCAACAGCATCCATGCATTTTACGTTCATAGTAGTATGGCACTCAGCAATAGTGTAATTTTCTACCAGTAAACGAATTTTCATAATCGTATACCAAAATTCCGTTGTAAGAGAGAGACGTAGCTATACAAGCCGTATATCTTATTACTATATTCTTTTCTCTCACCGGATTTAATCTGGGATAGACAAGGTTAACTCCAGCAAAAAAATAACCAATATGTAACATTATTGAGGAGTTAGCGACAAAGCGTAATTACTTATCTGTCTCTCTAATAATTAATTACCTTGATTGTTCGTTACGTGTATCATATGTGAGAATTCTCCGTTCCTCTAGGTAGCCATCTTGTTGCTCGTACCTTACCTACCATCTTAAATATTTATGTGATCCTATTTGTTAACGCATAAAGTTAATATGTGTGTATAAGTTAATTAACAGTAATTGCAATCTTGAGCTCATTTTTAGGGTTCCGTACATCAAACGGGAAAAACGGAACTCTTATAGGTTTCTTGTAAATACCCTTTATCTCGGGAACGCGTCAAGGTATCGAATTGAAATTAAAACCATATACTCAGATCTACGGTCCATGGAAGCTGTGAAAAATCAAACTTTTAGGTAAACGATAAAAAAAAGATACGGCCGTTTATGTCGCAAAAAGCCTATATTTGACACTCTCAAGGGCATCAAAATTCATAGGGTACTAGGTTCCCGTTGACCCACAATCCTGAAATTAGGCATAAAGCAAGGCCTTATAGCACAGACATAGGAATAAATCTGGAAACAGAAAATTTGTTGTTACGTTACAAAAAAAAATCTTCGAGACTCCATTCGATAATTGAACTATCTACTAATTAATTCTTTAAAGACATCACAAAGGAAACCTACGAGTATGTGCAAAATTTTAGAGTTCTCGGCCAAGCTAGGCATTGATGAGTGGAATAGAATAGAATATTGACTTTCGTTTTGTTCGGACGTGGCGCATATATATTTTTTTTTTGTCATGGAATATGTTTGTAATGTTAATCTTAAGTTTGCGCCTTTTCCGGCAAATAAGAAATTTTCTTTCTATCTTTGTCTTTCTGTCTATTTTTTCAGAATGCAGATATTTACAATGAGGTGATATTATTGAAGTATCACTGTACAGTCAGGGGTCAAAAGTGCAGTTCCACCTTACCAATTCTAAAATGTCAATGGTTCATGACTGATTTAATTGGTAGCATAGAATCTAAAGCATTGAATAAACTAGTTGTGGACCATTGAACTTCCACAACAAAGAAATTTTAGACAATTTAGCATTGGTAGAGTGCAACTGTACTTTAGATCACTGACTTTGCCTTTTACATACTTAAATTTTTTTTAATTTGATTTGCAAAAGAAACGTCATTTATTAGCCATAAATCCCTGCCTGATAATGATTGTGGGAATCCATTGGATGCGAGATGCACAGGATCGTTCGTTGTGGTGACACTTGGGAGCCGCAGTGGACGTCTTTCGAGTGTAATGATGATTAGCCATAAATGTATATAAAAGTCCCAACATCTACTCAATGCTCCCTAAAACTAAACGGAAACGAAAACAACACTACTTTAGGAATGATAGGTAGATATGTAGTTTAATAAATAAATAATCATTCCTTGAGGAAACATTGTACGACCTTTTTATTTCCTACCCACATTGGAAATGGCGCTCATACAATATTCATCATGATTGGATGTTTCAAGATATAGAGAATCAAATATATACCAAACCAACTGGTGGCCGCGACTTTGCCTGTGTCAAACTCATAAAACAACACAATGCTATTTGATCACAATTTCAAATAGTTTATTTTTGGCACCGTAGAACCCTATTTATTTTTCTAAAACAAAAATTAAACTTAGTTACTTATTATAACATCAGCTACCTACGAGTGAAAGTCCCGTCAAAATCGGTTTATCCATTTCGGAGATTAGCGGAACAAACAGACACAGGATAAAAACTTAAAAAAAAAAATTGTTCTGTTTTAGGTACGAGTATCGAATACACATTTATTTTAGTAAAATAAATAATATATAATGTATAGAACAGATGTATAGATATATAGATTACCTACTTATGTTTGTCGTAGGTACCGAGGACTAATAACTTTAAAGAGTTTCGTTTAATATGTATGTAAGGGCGTTCCAACTTGGTGGAGAAAAATGTGGAATGTAGGCCAACGGTATCCAGGTAAAGTGTGCCCTAGATTTTGCGATTTGATCTTAAAATTTTGATAAAATTGCAGCGTGTGTTAAAAATACGATCTTACGAACGATTTCTTACTTTAGCAAGTAGAAAAGCTTGGTTTCAAAACCGAAAAAAAAAATCACAATCAAAGGATTTTCTTCCAAAGATCTTATGTTTGGAACCATTTTTTCGAGGGAGATTCATCAAATAACTTCTCTTGCTCTGAGAGGAGCGAGAGGGATTGGCAGACTTCTAATGACTAAAGCCCACCTGTGTTCCTTCAGTTGCCCTTTATAGTCCAGCGTCAAGGTAACTGTTTCAAATAATCCCGCAGCCATAGCAGGCCCCATCAATCTTACTGATATCTCCTTGAGGCACGTGAAACAATACGCGCCGTCGAGTCTAGCCTGGTTCTTATCAGACAGTGAGGTGACCGTTGCTTGCCGTCTATGTTTAGAATCATGTTATGTGCATTTGTTATCATGGATAGTTTTGAATGAACTTATTTGGCCTTGTCGTTTATAAGAGGCCAATATCAGAGGGATTTAAGTTTGTCTATATAGGTACTTGTTTCTTCATTGTGTGTACATAGCATAATCAGCCTTATAATGTTCCCACTGCTAGGACTCAGGCCTCCTCTCTAGGAGAGGGAATGGGCCGTAATCCATCACGCGGGCCCAGTTTTGGTTAGTGTATGTCACATGTCTCCGATTTTTTTTAAGTTCTAGGAAATGCCGGTTTCCTTACGATGTTTTCCTTCACCGTTTTGAGAGCAGTGATGATGAAATAAATTACACAAAGTAGTGCCGCCTGGCTGGGTTTGAACCCGCGACCTACAACTCGTAAGTCGGGGCCGTTACCACTCGGCCACCACTGCTCTGTTATTGTGTGTGCAAATAAATGTATTTTCTTTCTTTCCTTCCTGCTTTCCTTCCTTCCTTCCTTCCTTCTTTCTTTCTTTCTAGTTTTGTTTCTTTCTTTAAGATAAAGTTTTAATGAACGGTCACAAATGGTAGCAACACTCACAGCTTCTGTCATCTTGGATATTCAAATCTGTTAGTACACTGACATTTTTGTGTCACTTTTGTATATACTGCAGAAAGATGATTGCAATAAATATATGGAATAGACTACGTGACTTTAATAAAAATAATACGTTTATTTCGACCGACGACGGATTATAGCACACACATATATAATAAAATAACAACAAAAACATACAAAACTAATGGCATCGCCCACATCTATGTGACACTCAGTGATATACAGCATTCTATTGGTTAAAAAGTTTTTTAATTCGGTCTAGTAGTTTTTGAGTTTAATCATTACAAATAAAAGTACAAAAATACAAATCTTTCCTTTTTATAATATTAGTTTAGATTACAATTATAAGACCTGATCATAATCATCATCATCATTTCAGTCAAAGGACGTCCACTGTTGGACAAAATAAATTAAACACATGATTCCAATTGCTCAGTCTTCTTCTTTTCTATTCGATGGTAAACTCGTCAAACTGTTTGTGCCCAAAGGTGGCTACATTAATAGCAGCACCGGTAGCACTCATCAAATCCTCCAAAGTGCAGGCGTATGGGCATTTGAGGCATTCTAATGTGTGGCTCATGTTTTGAACAGGAGCACCGCACTCACATTAAGTATCCGACGGGTCTATAAAACCCCATTTTGCCAATTGCTCAGTAAATGAACCATACACCAATGGTTCAGGTACTGACAATCGAACCCCTGCACGAATATGTGTTTAAGGTCCCAATCCCCAATCAAATCAATTTTGAGCTGTTTGACAATCACTACCCCGAATCTAATGCCACTTATCTAGAACCTAATGCCGTTACTAGAAACAGTCTCTGACCTTTCTCCATGTTAAGTGGGTTCCTACAGAGTACAGAGGCAGGTAAAGCTCTTATTAGCCGTGTTCCTTCTACGGATAGTTTCAAACTGAACGCTGTCTAGACTAAAGTAGTTGGAACCTACATTATTTTTCGGTCACATTTATCTTAACCGTATTTGGGCTTATTAGATTCTCCTCTATATACTCCTACCTTAATTTAAAACTGGCCACTACTTAAGTTTGGTTGGGAGATACCACAATTAAAACGGTATAAGTGCAAAAAAAAAATACAATCTATTTTGCACTTTTTTTGTTTTTATCGCGGATCTAATGTTACTTATCTAAAACCTAGTGCCGCTGTGAGACACGGTATCTGACTTGTCTGTGCTAAGTGGGTTCCGATAGAGTACAAAGTCGGGTAAAGCTGAAACCAACATTTTTTTTAGGTTATTAATCATCCAATGACTTCTCTCGGCGACCGAACGCGTGAGGGAACGAATTTCGCACGCCCTAGCCGCCGGGATACCGAGTCGGATTTCCACCCACCGTAGGCCGCAAAACCCTAGGAGCCCAGGAAGAACATATGTGTGGTTTTAGTCAGTAAAAGTCTGACACGCCCTCTCGGTCCGCGCTAGAGTGAAAGGAGACTTTGGGTGATTTCCCACCTTAAAGTAAAAAAGGCAAAGAGTCATTAAGTTTTTTTTTTAATTGCTGTTATTTCAATGCATATATTTCAAAATTATGTAGGTATAGTGCTGAATATTATTTCTAAGAAACTTCACTGCAATTTAAAAACCAAAACAGTCAGCTAACGTGACCAAGTTTTCAATTTCGCTTCATTAGCTTTTGTCAATCAAAAACCAACCACTGGTACCCGTGTGCCAATTCTTCAAGCACAATAATTGCTGTCAGTGACGTCACTATAAACTAATTGCATGTTTGTCTGTTTTATGTCCACGTGTATGACCGATGTAATCGTTGTTGGTAGCCCTAGGGATTCTTATCGGCCTGTGTAAGGGTCGATGCAGACGTGCCACATACAATCGCAACGTTGTCTGTTGCTGAAACGCACACTAATCTCAACATTATGCTGAGCGATACCGATGGCCGTTTGTATGGATGTTACGTATTTTTCCCTAAATTGTTGAATTTTTTGTTTTTTTGGTTACGATATTCTTGCAGCAACAATGAATACTTTTGGGTTTTTTTTCAATTTGATATAAACTAGTGCTTGACTGCGATCCCACCTGATGGTAAGCAGTAATGCAATCGTTGATGGTGAGGCGCACTAGTTTATTAAGAGCCTATTCACTCTGGCCTTGAAGACACCAAAATATAAAATAAAATAGTTTATTTCCTAATTTAAAAGTACTTATGACAATTTCGTTTTAAAAATGTTAGAACTTGATATTCATAAAACTTATCAATATATAAGAACAGACACTATTGGCATATTACTTTTTAATTATAAAAGTAAAAAAATATTTTTTCAAAAATATCGAACTGTCGCTTTCGGCGTTCTTCCTAAAACGGTTCCAATACCTGCATTTACGGTGTGTACATACCTGGCATGATTAAACTTCTTTCTTTTTAGGGTTCCGTATCCCAAAAGAAAAAAACGGAACCCTTATAGGATCACTTTGTTGTCCGTCTGTCTGTCTATCAAGACCCTTTATCTCAAGAATGCAATGGGTTATCGAGTTGAAATTTAAGCCAAGAAATAATGAACAAGAATGTATACTCAAGTCTATGGTCCCTTAAAGCTGTGAAAAAATCAAACTTCTGAGTTAACGAACAAAAAGATGCGGCCGTTTATGTTGCAAACAACGTATATTTCGACACTCTCAAGAGAATCAAAATTCATAGGATACTTCCCGTTGACCTAGAATCTTGAAATTTGGCATGCAGTAAAGCTATAGCACAAGTATAGGAAAAAATCTGAAAACACAAAAAAAAACTTTTTAGCAATTCGGAAAAATCTTCGAACTTAATTTGGGAATTGAACTGTTTTCGTAGATAAGTTTATACGGACCCCTCAGAGCGCAAGTCCGACTCACACTTGCCTTACTGTGAAATGTTGCCTGCAGTTGCAGCAAAATCCCATACTAGGGTTAATGATAAATCTCGTAGACCGGTAAGGACCAAACTCGTCGACAACGTGTTATGTTTCATGCGCGCCTCAAACAGATGTCAGAAAAGTTGAACTTTCCAATTAGAGCTGATGCCTGATAGGGCTGCGGATAGTTTGAAGGAGTACTATAGCTTGTAGTCAGTAAAATTCATACACAGATTTCGCTCCACCCAACACAGTAAACGTCATTTGCTGCTTCCCACGTAAAAAAGGGGGTGTACTCGATTTCACATATTCATTAAACCTCAAGCGAACGCCGGCGTTCCCTCGCTCATTGTCTTTCTATTGTGTCTCTAATTAGGATACTCAAAAGGTTAAGATACTGTTGTTGAGTCACGCGCATCAAAAACGCGCCATCGCATCGTTTCTACATTTTGGAAGAAAGAAAGAAAGAAAGAAAGAAAGAAAGAAAACACGTTTATTTGGCACACAGGTACACACAATGAGATAAAAATTACAATATAGAAACTTAAATACTAAAACTTAAAAAATACATCAACATTGTGTGTCTTACGGCTGCGCCAAATAGGTCCAGTTCAGCATAATGCCAGGCCACTATGTAGCAGTTGCCTGACGCTGGTTTTCAACTGAACCTTGGTATGAGTCTACGGATGCTAAACAGTTTGTTTGATGTGATGTAAATAAATATATGTATATTATTATATGTAGGTATACATTAGTGTGTAGTAAAAAATAAATAGGTGTTTAGTGACAAATATATATTATGCAACAGGAAAAAACACATACTAAGAATATAAAAAACATCATCAAAACTAAAAAACATTTATTCGTACCTCACACATACTGTACAATTAAAATACAGTAGAATTAGGATACATTAGAAATAAAATACAGTAGAATTAAGTATGAAAAAGAATACTTTAAAATCTGTGCAAGGCCAAAAAAGCGCCTAACTCAGCTGCGATATTTAAAACGATAAATAACGCAGCGCTGGTATGCTGTTAGGGCCTGCGATATTTTCGAGTCGCACTTATCAGCGGGAGCCTAAAGTCGCGAGCAACTTGAGGTATTGTATTTGTAACGGCAATGTCATTAATATTGGTCACACTTTCACAACAGCAACGGAAAACAAAAATAAATTGTTCGGGTAAATGGAATCCCACAAATGAAAAAGAATGCCAAGAATTCTATAAACGGTTTTTTTTTAGGTTTCGCTTACAAAATGTCGAGATTTCTTTAGAAATAAGCATCATCTTTGTACTATTCTTCTGTTTACTTCTTCTTTTCTTTTATCATTGTGTGTACATAAATTGTTAAATAAATAAATAAAAAGTGAGATTTTTTTTTAATAATATAAACTAGTGCTTGACTGCAATCCCACCTGATCATAAGTAGTGATGCAATCGTTAGTTTGTGAGGAGACTATTCACTCTAGCCTTGAAGACATCCAAATTATAATCGGACGGAAAGACCGCAACAAGCAAATTGTTCCAGTCTTTCGATTTACGCGGTATACGAGGCGAAACGCTTAGTCCGTACAGGTTTCAACAACGTAAGGGTGGATACTCGCTACTTGTCGGTTGTCCGATAGGTAGGAAGGGATGGCGGAATAAAGTCATCCCGCGCACAATCTCCAAACTGCATCTTCTAAAATACCAGTAACCTACGGCAGTGCTCCAGGCTTTGTAGATTGGACTTAACCACATCTGGATCACCAATTAGCGTCTTCGTACGCCTTTCCACTGAGTCCAAAGCCCTCACAAAGATCACAAGATAAACAGACTTGGTACACCACCAAGTGTTCTTGAAGTTACTAAAATTGTAGCTCATGTACGACGTTCTTCATTTGCTTACAATATAAAATGTTGTGTTTTGTGCTACTCATTATTAAGACTTGTGTAAAAATAGCTGAATAATTGACTACAATTAGATGTCTACAACCTTTTGTAAAAACATTGTAATTCCATTAGATAGATAGATTCATATCTACTTTATTGAACACCAAAAGTTACAAAAACTACATATAAATCTTAATTGTATCGGTACAATGGCTGTCTTTTCACTGACAGCGATGTCTAGGTACCAGACAACCTTGGATTGTATTGAAGGAACTTGAAATTAAAAGTTCATTGTGTCCTGTGTCAGCCACATTTTTGTCTGTACTGTGTGGTCGGGTTGCGGCACGTCTGCACAGCCAGTAGTATAACACCATCGCATCGTCAGCACTTTAAACGTGATGTACGCGGCCGGTGCGTCCCTAACCTTGTTATGGTAGAAATAAAAGCATTTCGCTCCGTTCACATTTCTGTGACACTAGTGAAGTAATGAAGTTTAAAGCTGCCTCGTGATGCCAGTTTTAAATGTTACCAAGTTAGGCACCTGAACGATCATTAGCCATCATACATTTATTCACATTCTTCAAAAGAATTTATTCTAAATAAACCATTTACAGGCACTTTTGAATTGTTAAGAAGTCAGTTGGTCAGATAAATTATCCTATTTGTTGTGTGTTGTTGTTGTGTATTGTTGTTGTGTATTGTTATTGTTATTGTAATTGTTGTGTTGTGTCTCTGTTGTTTTGTAATAAATGTTTTCTTTCTTTCTTTAATTGCACATTCCAAAGCGTAGATTGTTATTGAGAAGAATGTGCAAAAAAGCTCTCATTCTTGTGACAGCATGGTTAGCACAGTGTTTGAGCGATTAGCTGTTGCGTTGCGTGCCGTGTATTCAATTCCCACACGGTACACATATTTGTATAGACTAAAGATAGTTGTTCTGGGTCTGGGTGTCTTATATATGTGACTTTATAATAAGAATAATAATAGAAAGTGGTACTCCTGGACACGGCTCGTGTAGTTAGGAGGTTCCTCTCTCTGGAGCCCTGACCGCCGATAGCTTGGACTCTGTTCCCGATTCCGGTGGGGTACTATTTTTATTTTTTATATTTTTTATTGAAATATTTAAAAATATACTTTTTACACAAATGAATAAACGGAATAATAATAAATCTTTATTTCAGACCTTAAAGATCCATAAAAAAAATTGAAAATGACAAAATAATGAGATCAGGATAATAACAATGACCCAGTAAATTAAGACAAAAATCCAAAAAAAAACAACAAATTAAAAAAATAACATATTTGTGAACGCACCGACGAGGCGACGATACAGGAGTATGTTTAGAGTGGCGCAAAGTTTATAAAAAAGAGAAGAAAAAGGAAATATTTAAGTATTCCTCATGACAGTAAAAAGAAATTTATTATTTTGTATTTTAATATAACTCGGATACAAGATCAAAACAAGTTTCTCCTGGCTATTTTTAGAAGTTATTGCTCACTCTGAATATTGACTTCAAAGATAAACTTTTCTAAGGCTATTCAATATTATTTTTATAAATAAAAATAAACATTTTCTCGTAAGTTAGTCATTTTATTTCATTTCTGTTCAAGAAATAGATATACAAGTTATCGTTGATATTTTACTTCACGGAACGTATTACAGCCCCCCTAGCCAAGTTACAATCGTGACTCCACGTGACTGAGCGTTGAGATGACGTCAGAACAAAGGAATCGGAGGCGTGGCCTACTCGAGGAGTTCGGCGCGAACGATACGATTGTAACTTGGCTAGGGGGCAGATCATAGTTTACAACAATTTTCTTAATAAAAACTTGTACGTAGACACGTAGAGAGATAGACCAGGCTACCATTATACTTGAAAACCTCAGATACACTAGGGGACAAATTGCCCCCCACATGACGCGCAACCCTGTCAAAATGTCTCATGACTAATTCATCATGATACGCAATAGTGATCTATTATTGTATTCATCATTCATCATCATTTTAGCCGATAGACGTCCACTGTTAGACATAGGCCTCCCCCAAGCGTCGTCACAAAGAACGATCCTGTGCGTCTCGCATCTATCGAATTCCCGCAACCTTTATCAGATCATCGTACCTTGTAGGAGGCCTTCCAACGCTGTATCTTCCGGTACCCGGTCGCCACTCCAGAACTTTTCGGCCCCAATGGCCATCTGTACTGCGAGCAATGTGCCCTGTCCATTGCCACTTAAGTTTGGCGATTCTTCATGATATGTCGGCAACCTTGGTTTTCCTGCGGATATCTTCACTTCTGATTCGATCACGCAAGGAAACTCCGAGCATAGCCCTTTCCATTGCCCTTTGGGTGACTTTAAGCCTTCTGATGAGGCCCATTGTGAGCGACCACGTTTCGGAGCCATATGTCATCACTGCTATAAGCTATTTGTAATATTGTATTAATTATACAAATAGCTTATATTCTAGTATTTTGAGATTCTAGTGTAAGAAACGAATGATTTTTTAAATATTTTTTTTATTATTTATAGGCGCGTGTTTGACCACGATGTGGTCGATGATGGAGCACGCTTGCCTAAAAATAACCTATTCACTCTTGACTCACTCAAACCCCTACAGAACGCCCACGTTCGCACGTGATTTCACGCCATTCGGCGTCCGCATAGATTATAAAATATTGAACGTTTTATTTATAGTTTATGTATCTAAGAATGTAAATAAGAAGTTCCGCATAAAGTAGTCTGTAAATATTAAAATTTGAAGATTCAATAATTGTACAATTACTTACTTATTGCGTGAATTAAAAGGCTTTTTTATTTTATTTTATTTTATTTATTTAAACATCAAAAATAAACAAACCTTTCCGTTATTTCCTAAATATACAAAGTGGTAGCTATCAGGAAACATAGACTCCAGCAGGAAATTCTGCTTTTTAGCTATAGTCATAAGGAATGTGATCCCAAAACGTTATGGGTAGGATCCACCATTGAATAAAATCATGAAGAAATAAAATAAAGCACATTTCTTGCTGAGTATGACCAGGCAGGAATATGCATTTGCTGTCTAATCAGCCTTCACACGAAATGCCTGATATTCCACAACTCGCAGCATATATTCGTAACTACTCCGCTGTCTGCATAATTAATGGTCATTAGAATGGACAATTGAAGATAAGACGTTTAGAGACAAGTATTTAATGATTCTAAACTGTTTTTTCACCGATGACCTGGTGAGGGTCGTGAGAATCCGATGGATGCGAGACGCACAAGACCGTTTATTCCGACGATACTTGGGGGAGGTATAGGTTGTGTACAGCAGTGGACGTCTTTCGGCTGAAATGATGATAATGATGATGAAAGCATTACATAGTATGAAACATTGCTTTATGGAATCATAATAATGTTTATTTATGGTTTACTTAAAGTATGAATGTTTCACGATAATAAACTCAATAATGCAATTACTGCTAATTAGCTTATACACAGATTAATTGCCACGTGGTAACTAATAGGATCGCGTAAATATTTAAGACGGTGAGTATGAATGATAAGATGGCTACGTTGTTGAGGAAAGAACGGTAAATTTCCTCATACGATACAGAGAATCTGACGTCTTTCAGTTCTCTTGAAATCGGTGAGAGAAGGAGATAGTACTATACGGCTTGTATAGCTACGTCTTTCTCTTTCACCGGAATTGTGTTGATTTTACTATGTCATGGTATAATATCAGATAATACCAGAGCTATCCTCGGCCACCGCAGGCGCGGGCTTGCGGACGACGAACAATGGGTACCTCGCTGTCCGGCCGTCCGATAAAGACCGATCCCGAGTCATCGATAGCGTGTAGTGTTCCACACGCTCCTTAAAGAGATGTCAGCAAACTGTAGTGGCCCAGCAGGGCTGATGCCCTTAGGACCACGAGTAATTTCTGAAACGGAAACCGTGATCCTAACTGCTAGATATAGACCTTACACAACTATCGCCATAATGTCTGATTCTATAGAATCAGATGTATTAGATCAGATTCCCACAACCCTCACCAAGTCATCGACCATTTCAATATGTCTTACAACAAACAACAAATCTTTCTCTCTCTTTTTCTCTTTCAACTCTTTTTCTTTCTCTTTCTTTCTTTTTCTCTTTTTTTCTTGTTTTTTTTTTCTTTTTTTTTTGTCTTGTCTTAACTTAAGTAACAGCGAGATTCCATTTTTTTTTTTTTTGACAACGAATTGAAACTCCGAACATAGCCTTTTCTGTATTGTCCTTTGTAACCGTCCTTGTCCTCACGTTAGCTTCAACACAAAAAAAGAAATAAAAAAACAAGCTTGTAATATTATCATCTAAAAGTAATAATGTTGCCAATATTCGTATAAAAAAAAAACCAGCTGTCAACTGCCAATATGATAAAAAAGAACCGAAAAATACTTATTCGACATTTAAAATGATTCGTTCGAAAGCCTTCAAATTGATTCAAATTAACGGCTTTTACAACAGCTGCTATAGCCTAAGTTCCAAATTCAATTTTAGAAATTATGCGTTCATTTTCAGTTTAAATTAAAAGTATTCCCTTCTCTGTACTCTGCATCTAAACCTATTATGCCTGTTTGAAGGGGGTTTGCTATTCACTGGATTTGCACTGTGGCCTTTCCGTTGGTTATTAAGACCTTTGTTGATGATTTACTCTTAAGCTCTCACTGAAAGACCTCTGTCTTGAACAACTAAAAAAAAGTTATGGTGGATGGGAATAGATAAAAAAAATGAGTCTAAATGTTAAACTTTTCTAACCATTGACGTATATAACGGACACGGCATTGGCGCGTTTTTCCAATACCATGTATTGGCCTGTAAGTGGCCCGCAATCTTCGGGAGACGGTCGGCAATCTTCGATAGCAGTCGTGTGCACGAGAAAAACAAACGGTTTTCTTTGTGCAGTGAACACGTAAATAGAAACGATCGAACTTCACTATGTTTACTTATTAAATGTATGGTCCTAACAAAAATAAGACATCAAACTTAACCTTTTGAGTACAGTAATTAGTGACACAATAGAAAGACAATGAGCGAGCTATGCTTGGGGTTTAATGAATTAAATCAAAACTACCAGGAAGACTGTATACTCTCACCAGTTCAGGGAATCCATAACCCCGCTGAAGGCTTACCCAAGTTGATAATCTACAATCGTTAACGCTAGAAGAAAACTTCAAATGTATCGGAACGACCTCATCTTAACGTTAAGTCACGTGGTTAAAACAAAGGAATCAGAGGCGTTACCTATTACTACTGTAGAAAGAGATTTGAAACGAAATGGTCGTAACTTAGCTAGGCTTGCTGGCCTATTCACAAATAAACTGATCGAACGTTTTAATGATCGAAGTGAGGATTGTAACTTGTATAATGACGTCAGCAACTTTTAGCCAGCCAGTACTCTTTATCTACCTGACATCACAATTGAATTTGAACCCTATACTAGTTTCAGTAAGGTTGGTTATTTATGTTTGAGTTGTGTAGTTAATCCAATCCGCTTGCCCGTTCGTGTTCACGCACGAACATTGCGGGTAACTTTTTTAATTAATAGACCTTCGAGTCGAGCTGTCTCAACTCTACGATTGCCAGAGACTACACGGCGAATACCAAGTTGCTTTTTTATTAGCTTCTTTTTGTTCCTAACTTTGTCTGTGGTTTTCAATATGATGGATGGGGCTTCCTTACTTTATTTTTGCACTGTTTTCTTTAGAAGAGTCTTTTGATGTCTTGAATTTTTTGATCGTTAAGAGTTTTATTGTTGTGGTTTGTTGTGATTTTGCTTTGTTTGAAGGATTGCAACATTGAAATAAAGATGGTGAAGAGAATAATTCACGACAGGCTGCAGCCGGTGCCGCGGTAATGAACGAAGATAAAGCAAGATAAATGTGAGGTGTTCTGCTATAAGATGAATCAACGAACACTCTTGCAAGAGTCGGCTTAATTAAACTGAAAAAGGCATTTAGTAAATCTATTTATTATTTTAGTGATGAAAAAAATATAACAGTATTAACCATATTTATTCGTTTTATTAATAGAAACCTCAAAATATTACGGATTATATTTCCATTTCATTATAATATTTGTAAAGAAAATAGGTAAAGCCTGACAAAAATATACTAGCAATGCTTCTATACGTATCTTCGTTCGGTTACGGTTTAAAGACCTGGTTCTTTTTGCTTTTGAATCCTCTAACATACAACCTAGGTTTCATTTCTGTCGAAAAGAAAAAAGTAAATCAAGCCAAAAGTTTGCATTGGCTTTTGTAACCGTAGCCGTAACCGGTATAATATTATTCCTATATCCACATCCACAGAGTATATTACTCGCAGAGCAGATGGCTGATCGGGACGAAAAGTTCTGTAGTGGCGTCCGCGCACTGGAAGGCACTGCGTTAGAAGGCTTCCCACAAGGTGGACCGATATCAGGAATACGATAAATGCAAGACGCACACGACTGGTCGTTATGGCGATACTCGGAGGAGGGCTATGTCCAACAGTGAACGTCTTTTGGCTGAAATGACGTTGATGATAATGATACTAGTAGATGGTTTCTTAGATGATTCTTAGGTTACTTCCTATTATGATTATTTTTATTCTACTTTTTAGTACAATATTGACCGGTCTACACTGTCCTTACATAATATCTACCTAAACTGTAATATGGAAATATTGTAAGAACAACAATTTTTTTTTAAAGATTAACTATGTATTTTCTTGCCGGTTCTTCTCCATAGGAAACGACCAATTTGGAACCGTGCCCATGTAGGCATGTGAAATAAAAAACTTTTGACTTTGACTAATACAAAAATACTCAAGTTTTTCCAACAGTTATTTAGTAGAAATTGAGAATGATTGAAATTAGGTGTAACTAGATAAAATATAACTCCATCAGACTCCATTATCTGTATAAAACAACAGCACTCTAACTTTATTCATAGAAATATTTTTTATCTTTACCGTTACTCAATCCAAGTCCCACACAACGTTAGGCTCACAGAGTGAAAAATTATTCTGGTTTTTTTATTTGGATTGAGGATTAATCTAGACCTAGCTATATAGCACTAGAAAGAAAGAAAGAAAAAACGTTTATTCCAGATTGATGGCTGAAATATTTTTGGCAGATGCGGATATCCCGTAACGGCTTTTAGTTTTTGGCTTTAGTTTTCGTTTTTTCAAAATCTGATGCGTAAAATGTTGTGTTGTAATTACGATTGCATGGTTGGTGCTGCGGTTGGCTGCTATGCCGCGTGTCGTGGGTTCGATTACCGCAAGAAACAAATATTTGTATGGGCCTACAGATAGTGACTGGTATGGATGTCTGTTGTGAGTTTTATGTTTTGTGAACGCACCTACCATACAGGAGCACCTTCTAGTATGGACAAAGTTTTTTAAGGGTTCCGTACCTTAAAAGGAGAAAACGGAACCTTTATAGGACCACTTTGTTGTCCGTCCATCCGCCTGTCTGTCTATCTGTTTGTCTGCATGTCTGACTGTCTGTCAAGACCCTTTATCTCGAGAACGCGTGGAGGTATCGAGTTGAAATTAAAACGACGTACTCAAATCTGTGATCTCTTGAAGCTGTAAAAAAATTAGATTTCTAAGTTAACTGAAAAAAAGTTTAAGTCGCAAAAAACGTATATTTCGTCACTCTCGAGGGAATCAAAATTCAGAGGGTACTTAACGTTGACCTAGAATCCTGAAATTTGGCATGAAGTACGGTCTTATAGCACAGATATGGGAATAAATCTGAAAACTGTAAATTTGTTGCTGCGTCACAACAAAAAAAAAATGCTATTCGGAAAAATCTATAAGACTCCATTCGAGAAGAAGTCTGACTGTCCGTAACGCCGGTTAAAGATAAAAAAATAAGAGCTGGGCTCTCAATAAACGGTTTAATGTACTTTCCGAGACACGGAAGAGGAAGACAGACCGACCTCAACACCTCGGCAGACTTTACTTAATCTTAGAGATCGACCCGTTTTTTAGAGGTGGGAATTCATCAAATCACTTCTGCTGCTCTAGGGTACCGCTATAAGACGTGCCAGATTTTTACTGACTGAAACCCACCTGTCTTTCAGTTGCCCTTTGCGTTCGGGAACCACAGTGTCCTTTTTAAAAATTCCCCATGGTACTAACACAGTAATATCTGCACCTAACTACAGTTTGCGAACGCCACAATTATGGCGTTAAGTCACCTCTTTGAGGACTGACTGTTGCGGCGGCCTGATCTTCCGCATGACTCGTCTGACAGTCCGGTAATCTACTGGACCGAGCCCAGTCGTCAACAGCGCGTAATGATCCACGCGCTCCTCAAAACCATGTCAGCAAACCGTAGGGGCCCAGCAGGGCTGATGCCCGCTAACTAGGACCGCGGGAAATTTCTGAAAAGAAAACCCGTGGTCCTAGAACGTAAAGGGCAACTTAAGGACATAGGTGTGGTTTTAGTCAATAAAAGTCTGACACGCCCTCCCACTCCGCCCAGGGCGAGAGAACTCATTGGATTATTTCCGCCCTTAAAAAAAAAGACCTAACTAAAGTTATATTCTCTCTTTATAAATTTGAATTTTGTTATATTTTAAGTTTGTTAAGATTTTGACGATTTTTGCTTCAGCTAAGTAAAGCATCTGACGAGGCAAGCTCAAGGCTGTCTGTAAGCTCAAAGTTGTTGACACTCAGGCATGTCAAACACTTTTGATTTTCAAGTAAGATGTCGTTAGGCTTTGTAAAAATGTATTTTCTTCTTGCTTAAGTTTTAAACAGCTAGCGTAAAACTGTGCTAAAATTAGAATATAAAATAAAATTCATATATTAATACACGTCGAATTTCGATGAAATTTGTTACACGATCCCGGAATACCACACATTATTATACCTTTTTTATCCCTGGAGTATGTTCACTTGGAATAATTTGTAGGGTTCCGCACCTCAATAGGAAAAAACGGACGGGTAGTGTGAAAGCGGAACCCGGGGCCCTGGAACGAAGGCAACGAAGGAACAGGAGTGGGTTTTTAGTCAGTAAGAGTCTGACACTATCTCCCGTTCCGCCAAAGAGCGGGGATGTCATAAGGATGATTTTCCAAACCAATAAAAAAAAAAAATACCCTTATAGGATCACTTTGTTGTCCGTCTGTTTGTGTGTAAACGCGTGGAGGTATCGAGTTGAAATTGAAACCATATACTCAAGTCTGCGGATCCTTGAAGCGATAAAAAAAAAAAAGTTATAAGTTAACGAACAAAAAGATACGGCCTTTTATGTTGCAAACAACGTATATTTCGACACTCTCAAGAGAATCAAAATTCATAGGATACTTCGCGTTGACCTAGAATCTTGAAATTTGGCATGCAGCAAGGTCACATAGCACAAGTTTAGGGAAAAATCTGAAAACTGTTTTGTAGTTATGTCACAACAAAAACATTGTTTGCGATTCGGAAAAATCTTTGTAACTCAATTCGGGAATTGAACTGTTTACATAAATAAATTTGTACGAAACCCTCAGTGCACGAGTCCGACTCGTACTTGCCCAGTTTTTTTTATATCACACGGGTGAAGCTGCTGGCTGGCAGCAGCTAGTAATAATATAAAACTGAAGAGTTTGTTTGTTGAACCCATAAAGACGCTATATTTACTCTGTGATCGTGACGTCAGTTGGCTGTGTAAACAAATGCGCACAGTATGGCCAATCAGTTGACAGTTGTCACTTTAGTTAAATGGCTACTATTTCATGCTATTTTATGGCTATTTTTTGGATAAAAAACAGATAATAAAAAGCCTTTGAATGGAATTTTAAAATTCATTTTGTTATTTTATGAACTAAAACTAACACTTACCGACTGTATTCTACCTAAGTTATCTTAATAATGTATTTTTTCTCATATAGAGTCAAATGACAATTGTTATTGAATTTAATAATGATGTAATTTGTTATGGGAAGAATACAAAAACAGTGTGATGTAATGTATGAACTAACATAGAAATAAGTACTAACATATAATGTGGATCAAAACTTGTCTTAAAATAAATAAATATTATTATTATTATTAAATACCCTATTATTATAGTTTTTTTTTTATAGTGAAAGGCTAAAAGCGTTTAAATCAAATCACGCTACATCCCACGGGAACAGAGTAGTAATCAAAGGCGTGGGTGTAAAAGGCAAGGCTAGAATGAGTAGGCTCTTAATAAACTAGTGCGATTCACCATCAACGGTTGCATCACTGCTTACCATCAGGTGGGATCGCAGTCAAGCACTAATTAATATCGTTAAAAAAAAAAACTACAGTTCTTTTTTTTAATATCGTTAAAAAAAAAAAACTACAGTTCTTTTTTATTTATGAACAAAAAAATCCTATGATGAATTTCAGTTTCCCCTTCGATAAAAAGCAGACTATATAATGCAGCTTGACTCAATTACCTACCATTAAGTTTTAGTTAGCTCCACATACTGGCAGCAAAAAGAATAAAAATAAAAAAGATGGCCGACCTGCCATAAATTTCATGGACGAATGCACTCCACAGTACGACCTGAGTTTTTTATTTTTTTATTTGTTTTCTAGTATCCTGGTTTTATGAAATGCATTAACGGACATTTGGTTAGGGTGTTTTTTTTATAATTGACAGGCTCATGTTTGACCACTATCTGACCTGATTATCAAATTTATTATACTACTATTATAATATATAACTCAACCCAGTAAGACAGTATAGGATATTAAAAAAAAAACCAAGACAAACGATTCCCCTTCAGCTTTTCAGTCAATGGCACCACTTTCTAACCTCAACCTTAAAAAAAAATAAGTGTGACTAAATATTCAACAGCCTAGTCTTGAACTTGACCAGCCATTGATTTTCCGTGACCTTTCTAAAGACAATTAATGATCATGAGACCGCACTTTTGCCCTCTAGCAGTTTTTTATCGCCAACTTCATCACTCACTAGCACGACGAAGATTGCCAGAGGATCTTAGTTCGAGATTAGGAAACCTTTTGGTGGGAACGGAAAATTACCCTAGCGAGTAAAAATTTTGAATCTACCAACTACAATTATTGAACAAAGAACGAAACACACTGTTGTGTTTCTTCGTTTCTCTGGCAATTAAATGAAAGCAAATTGCTCGATAAAAAAGTACTAGAACAGATTGTGGCCAATAAAAATAAAAAACATTTTTTTATTTCACATAGGTCTTAATGATCGTGAGTGCACGGTTCAAATAGATCTTTTGCTATAGAGAAGAATCGGCAAAAAAAATTCATATTCACTCTTTTTTTTTTATAGGATCGCACTTGACTGCAATCTCACCTGATGGAAAGCGACGATGCGGTCGACGATGGAGCGCGCTTACCTAGAAGTAACCTATTCACTCTTGACTTATATTGATTCCCGGGTTGTAGCCATCAGGAAACACAGATTCCGGCAAGGAATTGCACTCCTTAGCTGTGCACACAATGATTGATTTTTTAATATTTTCATAGATAGATATGATATTGTATATGAGAGAACATCGCAAACCAGTCCATTATTGTACCCAAAAACCAAAAATAAATAATAATAATAATAATAATAAAAAAGCGGATCGTAATAGAAAGTAAATCTATGAATCCGCGGAATCTACAGTTTACTCACACAACATAAAAAAGTGGCTTTATAAAAATAACAATAAACCTATCAATAAATGAGATTTTTACAATAATAAAACACTATTGATCTTCACTATATAGAACTGATTAATGGAAAAACTTAATTAAAAAGATTAATACTCTTTATTTTAGCTCATTTAGCACAATGCTGACTATGACTGCAAACTATGATTAAAAGTCTTCAGGGAATTTTATTTCACCACTCAAATTAATCTAATAACGAATGACAGTATTATAAACATTCAAACAGATACGGATCTAGAAAACTATTCGCCCACCAACAAAGTGCCACGCAAAGTTCAAGGGTAAAACTCCAAAAAAGAAACAGCTAAAAATATACCCCGCAAGCCCTCAGCGCAAATGTGTCAATATGATATCAGTCTCACGTGGTACAGGATAATGGAGATGGCTCCAGAGATTTCCACTGAATGCCATCTTTATCTAGATGTGTGTGAGACATTTTTAGGATTCCGCGGGCGAGTTACAAAATGGAACCGTGTAACTTCCGAATTCAAATATGCGAAAAGTGGCCAGCCC
The DNA here is from genome assembly GCA_949316375.1 of Mythimna vitellina. Lineage (NCBI taxonomy): Eukaryota > Metazoa > Arthropoda > Insecta > Lepidoptera > Noctuidae > Mythimna > Mythimna vitellina. The sequence continues at coordinate 24,346,582 of OX438693.1, forward strand.
CCCTAGCCAAGTTACGATCGTTTCGTTTGCGTCAAACGACTCGAGTAGGCCACGCCTCCGATTCCTTTGTTCTGACGTCATCTCAACGCTCAGTCACGTGGTCAGAACAAAGGAATCGGAGGCATGACCTAATCGAGTTGTTCGAAGCAAACGAAACGATCGTAACTTGGCTAGGGGGGGGGGCAGAAGTATTTTATGAATGAGGAATATACTCTATTGAAATATGAAGTTAGCTCTAACATAACCCAATGGCATTGCCATCATGAAAGGATTATGTTATTACTGGGATAGAAGTACCTCATTGCCTTTATACATCAATTCTGATCATGGTCTACTTTTATGCCAAATGTTAACAAAATCCTCATAGGATAAAAAGCTTTGTGTACTAAAGAGGACCGACTAGCTTAATCTATTAGACTTTAATTGACAAAAGTAATGCTTTGATTAACGTGATCTCATTGCTTTGTTCAAGAGGCTGACTGATCTGAGAGAGCCTTTCTAGATTTAATTAATGTCTCGCGGAAAAGGTCTTAAGTACCCTCCTTTCTATTGCTATAAGTCAACGAGGGTCATAAGGCTGTATAAATTGAATAATTATTTAAAACGTACATAAACTAGTACTAACCAAATTAATGGTATCGGCATTTTAAATTACAATATAGGTGTAACACTGACACAGATTCATTGGTATTGGAGATTTTATGTATAAATTGATTGACCTACTAAATGTATTGGTCAATGCTGAATACTGATTCCAACTAGTTCACGTACTAACACACAGCAACACGTCGAAGACACGCTTGTTTGGCAATGACTGCTTCTACACATATGGCCCCCTTGTAACTCATAATATTGTGTAAATATATCTATTAACTGCTCCACATTTGTACTTATATATACTTTTTTTTTTCTAAAACATTGCTTTTGCAATATTTTTTATATTATTAGATCCCAACCACCATAAATTCGTAAGTTGTTAACGTCTCTTTTATTGATAATTGTAATTATTTATTTTACTCGCTTTTTTATACAGCCTCTTTTTAATAATGTGAATGTGAGAACACTGTAGACTCCGCGAATTCTTAGGTTACTTCGTATTACTACTCACTTTTTATTATGATTATTTTTATTGTACTTTTTAGTACAATATTGACCGGTCTACACTGTGTAATATGGAAATATTGTAAGAACAAAAATTTTTTTAAAGTGTAACCATGGAGTTTCTTGCCGGTTCCTCTCCATAGGAAACGACCAATTTGAAACCGTGCACTAGATTCTGACGTTTTAAAAGTGCCCCTGTAGGCCTATGTGAAATAAAAAGTTTTGACTTTGACTTGACTAATAGATGTTTACGTTTCTTTATCTTGAGCAATTTTTTTTACACAAAATGGTGTATGATTGTTATTTGAATTTCTGTATTAACGCAATTGAGTTGTCATTTTTGGTTAGCATTACTGATTAAGCAGTGTTGTTATGTGAATGTGAGTACTAATACAAACCATTTCTGGTTTGAATGGTACTAAAGAAACCAAAACTGTAAAAAAGACGGTATTTATAGAACAATAAAAAAAAACTAGTTTTGACGACCTTAACCGAATTTCAGCTTCGATCTTAGTTTTAGCCGAAACCGGATTTAAGGTCAAATTCTCGTGGGTAAAAAAAAATGTTAATCTTAATCAGTCTCTTTTTATTTTATAATAATAATAATAATCCTTTTATTGTTCAGAAAAAACATGACATAATACAATAAAATACACTAACCTCCACACTAGGATTCCCTGTGTCGTGGAGGTTAGTCTCTTTCGTCATAACATACACTGTACAATAATAGGAATAAAAAAAAAAGTAAAGTAAAAAATAAAACAAAACAAAAAAGTGCGAGTGGTACATGCGCGATGAGTTTGTGTGAGTAAGTTTGAGAGTGTGTGTGTATATAGGTGAGGGTGTGTGTGTATTGGGGGTGTGTGCGAGTGTAAGCATATGTGTGAGAGTGAGTGTGTGTGTATTTCAGTTTGTATGAGATTATGAGTACACGGGTATGGGTGTGTGTGTCTATATTTGTGATGTACATGAGTGGGTTCGTAAACAGAAATAGATAGTTATATAAAAATAGTAATAATAGATAAGTGTGTGGTTTGTTATTTATTTGGATTTTTTAAAAGCGATTCTGTGGTGTCGTAATTCAGATTTTTAAGAAATTTTATTATATGTGTCTTACATGAATGCTTTGTCATTTGTAGGATGTTTAGTTCCCTATTAAGGTTGGAGTAAATAAATGGACCCATAAATCGAAAGCATCTTTTGCCGAATACGAGTCTGGTTCTTGGTTTCTGCCATATCGCTTTCCTGCGAGAACGGCAACTACTTTGGGTTGTCTTGTGAGCATTTCTATGGAACTTGATTGCTACAGCCAAGATATAAAGTTGCCTAACACGCAGTACATTGCATTCCGAATAAAGAAGATTAGTGGGAAATCTCATAGGTTTCCCATAAGCTACTTTTAGAATAGCCCGCTGCGAGCGTTCTACTTTTATCAGATGACTCTTATGTGCAACTCCCCAAGTTGTAATGCAGTAATTTAGAATAGGCTCACATAATGTGTAGTAGACCATCCTCAATATCTTATCATTTGCAATTTGTCCCAGCCTTTTAAAAATGTGCAGCAGTTTTCTTACACGCCCATTTACATGCTGGATTTGCTTAGTCCAAGTAATGTATTGATCTATGTATATACCAAGATACTTCATATGAGGTACCTGTTCAAATGCTGGACATGAGCAAGCAGACTCTTCACGGTTATTGCAGGTATGTAATGTAATGGCTAGATTGGATGGACAGGGATTTTTTTTGCTAACATTAAAGTTGATCACTTTAGTTTTCTCAACATTAAGTGTCAGCAAATTATAGGTTAGCCATGTAGCTACCTGATTTACTCCTGCCTCTGCCGCTTCATGAACAGACACCCAGGACCTTCCATAAAATATAATGGCGGTGTCATCGGCGTATGTAAATATTTGAGCATTCTGTACTGGTAGGGAACAGAGACTGTTTATATAAATAATAAAGAGAGTAGGCCCAAGAACGCTGCCTTGTGGTACGCCATAGTTGAGGCTAGCATATGCACTATAATTATTATTTATACCCAGTCTCTGTGTACGGTCTGTTAAATATGATTGGAACCAGTCAAGAGCTGTGCCACGGATACCAATACTCTCCAGTTTTTTTAAGAGAATTCTTCTAGAAACTGTATCAAAGGCTTTCGCCAAGTCCAGGAAGACGCCAGTGCACTTATAACCATCGTCTAGTTTGGAAACAACGAAATCCACTAAATGTGTCACTGCATCCTCCGTAGACCTGTTTTTGCGAAAGCCATATTGATTGTTGGATAGTATAGTATTCTTCTCTAGAAAGTTCAGTAACCTGGTATTCACCATTTTTTCGAGAATTTTTGATAAGGATGTGAGTAGGGAAATTGGTCGATAATTCGATGCTATTGTTTTGTCTCCGGATTTGAAAATTGGGCAAACATTAGCCTTTTTCATTGCCATAGGAACTGTCCCCGTTGTAATGCTTAGGTTACATATAAACGCTATGGGTGAGGCCAGATGAACTTTGTTTAATTTAAGGATCTTATTCGTAACACCATCCCAGCCAGGAGCCGAGGAGTCTTTAAGGTTTGATACTATCTTAATGACTTCGTAACTATCAGTTGGGCTAACAAAAAAAGAGTTACTTGGAGTTGATGTTTTATAAATATTACTGGAAATGCTAGCCAAATCGAATTCAGTTTTGTTAAGAAGCGAGAGAGATTTTTCAGCAAGCCTTTCTCCTACAGTAGTGAAAAAGTGATTTGCCTTGTCAAGGGACTCCTTAGGATCAGGACAAGCTTGCAAGAGTTCAGAGCTATTTGAGTTGGAAATTGTAAAGTTACAAATCTTTTTAATAGCTGTCCATACCTTTTTACTGTTTCCTTGGGCATTTTCTATAGTGTTTCTATCGTGAGCGTTTTTAAGATTTTGAATTAAATTGTTACAATGATTTCTGTACATTTTATAGCGCTGCTGTATAACTGGGTTATTTTTATTATCCTTTTTACTAGCCTCGATATGTAGGCGATCTCTTTTACGAGCACATTTCATTAATCCTTCAGACATCCAAGGTTTTTTAATAGTTTTAGAGTTTAGAATATTTTCTTCAGTTTTATATTTTTCTATTGTCTTATTTAATTTATTTGTAAAATCTGTTAGAGCATCGTTTACATTAGTGTGATTATAAATGCATTCCCAATTTATATCTTCAATAGCCTTTGTCAAACTAGAGTAATCAATTTTTATTTGATGTCTTGCGTCAGGTAAAGAGCATGGCGAATCCCTGAAGATGCCCATGATGACCGTGTCATGGTCAGTTATACCCGAAGTATAGACTATTACTTTTGCAGGTTTTTTAGTTTTTAACATGACGTGGTCTAGACATGTCTTGTCGTGTGTCGGGTATTGATGTCCCGGGTAGAAACCGTAATGACCAGTTAAGTCTAGATAGTCAGTGGCACGTTTGTCTCTGGAGCTAGGTGAGATATCAATATTAATATCCCCCACGATAGCACAGCTTGGAGTATTACATGCTTGCATAATTTTCTCTAGTGAGGTACAAAAATTTTGGATATTACGAAAAGATGGAGACCTGTAGATAGCATAAATCGAAAGTTCATTAGCTACTCGGATAATTAAACAGTTTGCGTCCATAAAATGAGGTTCTTCTATTACCAATTTAATGTTATTTTTGTAAAAAACGGCAATGCCATCATTTTGGTTAAGATAATTTTTGGAGTAATAACAGATATAATTATTAAGATGCAGTAAAGGTGTTGAAGCGTTTAGTCGACATTCGGTCAGGATTATGATGTCTGGTAGAAAGTTTAAGGCAGTCAGGAAAACTGAAAAATTGTCGAAATTTTTTAAAATGCTACGAATATTTTGACTGATTATTGTTAGTTGTGTTGCGACATCTCCTAATTCGTGCAGGAAATCTTGTGGGTTACTTTTTTTCCTACTTATAAAGATATCCGTCTCATCAATGTCTTGAATCAAATTATGTTGGTTATCCATAGTTGTAAGGAAGGTGGAGTGAGGGCCGATTTATATCGTATTCTAATGTAATATATAATAGACACATTAATATGTTTTGTATTCTGTTAGTTTTGGGGAGTTGTGTGTAGTGTATGTGATTGGTAATGTATTTATATTGAATGAGATATAGTATAAGTGAATATAGTGTGAAAGACGTTATGTTTTGTTTTAACCATTGAGGTACAAAAGGTGTTTTAAGCTTTGTAGATTTCTCGAAGCTGTGGAAATGTATTTTCATTTTTGATAATTTCGTACTTGTCGCCTTCTTTCTTGCGCAGGAAAACCCGCCCATTTGCAATCCAACAGTATTGAAAATTTTCAGTTCTTGCAAAGTCACGGGCCAGAAAGTGAAGTCTTTTGGATTTAGTGGTTAGATGATCAGAAACATACAGAGCCATTTCCGGTCCTTCCAGACCAAGATAACTCGTGTTTATTTGCCGGCTGGGATGGTTCATATTAAATTGTTTAGTGCTTTTAAGGAATTTATCTTTGACAAAAGTGTTTGTGAACTCTGTAACTACCGTAGATGTAATCGAACTCTCTTTTGATGGAAGTCTGTATACATCTTTTATTTCAATAGAAGAGCAATCGATTCCTATAGTTTTAATCAAGTTGGTGACCATGTTAAGTAAGTTTTCTTTCTTTTCTTTCTTCCTTTTTGGGACACCTCTTATCTCAATACATGTTTTTCTAATGTAGCGATCTAGAGTTTCATTTCTTTCTTCAAGTTCTGTAATTTTAGCAAATGTATTGTTCCGTTCACCTTCCAAAGCATCTATTTTTTTATCCAAATCTATTATTTGAGCGGAGAGATCTCCTAAGGATCTTTCTATGTCTATATTTGACGATTTTATATCATGCTTAATCTCAGTCAGGCCCCTATCAAGGCGTTCTAGCGTTGCAAGGCCCTGGTCAAGTTTTAGCAGCTTCTCATCCTGTTGTTTTGCCCATTCAGCGAACATATCCCTCATCTCATCTCTAAACAAATCGAAACTACTACAACATTCATTATCCTCTAATCGAGAGCGTTTGAATTTACTTCTCATTGTTACAGACGAAGCAGGAGGTACGGATATGCTACCAGTAACTGATTTATTTATATTTGAATCAGAGACTGACAGTCCTTGCGGAGGTGGAGTACGAATTGGGTTCATTTTTGTACAGTATTCAAAAACTCACTGTTTTTTTAAAAAAATAATAACTGTCTGCCGCGTAGCACAGGTAGACTTCTGCAGGCGTAGCGCACCGAGGACACGAACACTTCGTAGCCTTCGTAGCTCGTAGCCGATGATGTGAGCCGCGTAGCAGGTACTTAGATTGGCACCGTGTTGCTACGTCACGACGCCGTAGGGCCAGACGGAGACAGCAATTATGTCGACTGTACTCCTCACTCATGCACTCTGCGTTACGCGGGGGGGGCTTTTAACTTTATAGCTGAGCCGTTCCAATTTCTAATTTATGAGTCTTACAGCATGTGATAGTTTGCAATAACCGGATAAAAAAACCAATACTATTTGCACGTTAAAAATAAGCAATACGACTGTTCTCAACGAAGACTTGGACGAAAGAAAAAAAGGTTTTAAATCACATTCGTATTATATACACATAATTATAATATTAATCGAGTACTTCGCTCATTTTTTTATTGTTTTTATCTAAATGTACCTTTATCCAAAATCACAAATAGAAAGTTATCAAATTCGTTCAATATTGATCAAGTTACAAACCTTTCAAATCTGGTGGAAGGGGAAACTTTCAAATAATAGTTTAAGGATGCACATACTGAAATGTGACGTCACCACCATTACATTACGTGTGCTCAAAAGAGTTAGCGCGATATTTTCACCACGCGCCCACTCTTCCTCAAACCAATATTAGAAATGCTAATTGCTGCTTCATTTAATAGCCAATATTGATGCAATTTTCAGAAAAATGATTTCATTTTAGTGTTATTTTTTGTTTAGTATAAAATTATTATACAAAAATGAGTACAGGCTTTATATTCAGTCTCTTCAATATTATATATTCAGTATCTGACATTTGAGTCACCAAAGAAAATTACCTTTTACGTAATACATAACATGGCCAATCGCAACATAATACCTTCCCAATTCAGTTTCAGTTCAGTCGTAGTTTCGTTTAAATGGTAGCCGAAACCACAATTAAGCCGAAACTCGTTTTTACCGAAAGTTCGCTCGGACACTAATTCCAACTATACAGAACCCTTGGTGAGTATTCGAGACATATAACAACAGTTTTAATTTTTTAAGGTGGAAGGTTTTTTGCTATCGTGGAGGTGGGACCGGATGGGGTTGAACGTAATGGTGCAATTTTCTTATTTTTCTATTTTCAGAGATGAAACTGAAGGACGTAAAGCTGAACGCTACGTGTTTTCATCATAACAACATCATTTCCCTATGGGTCTATGCGTTTATTTCGGTGAGAAAAAGGATTGTAATTCATCTAGATGGAGTTAAAAATACAAGATATTTTGTTGTTTTTGAATAACAAACAGGACCTGAAATGAGTTTATTGTAAGTCTGCAAATCATTTTAGTCTTCTAAGTGTTTTAAAATAAGAGCTGCTATGCTTCAAATAAATTGGGTGAAGACCAGAACTTATGTGTGAAAAATGAAAAAAAGAACTATATAATAATAATAAGTATTTATTTTACAAAAACATAGCACTTTGCACTGTATACATTTTTGAATAAAATATTTACATTATAATGCAATAGTAGACTCTACCTATTAAACTAGGACTCGCCTGTATCTTAAAAGATAGGGTTCAGCCAGATGGATTATGTTAATATTCATGTTCTCAAACAAAAACAAATGAAGATAGTGTCAGTGATTTATACTAACAATTATACCGAAAAAATAAAAAATAAAAAGAAAAGAGAAACTATTTTGTTTGTATCTACTTATTTCCTATTACTCTTATACACTGTGTCTACATTTCTTGTTTGTCCAACTCTCCTTTCGTAAAAATTTTGTGAAAAATATTTTCCGCCCGAAAACCCGCTTTTAGGCACGCAATAGACTGTTTTCTGCACTAGTTCAGAAAAGTGTGCATGCTCTCCCCCGCCACAATTTTATTACCCTCATTTTTTCATTTCTTAAGGGTATTGAAAAAAATGGTTTTATACACGTGCAAATTTTTTACTGCAGCCGTCGGCTCAATAACACACTCGCCTACGGCTTGTGCAAATTCCGCCTCGGTCGCAATGACATACTTTCTGTAATTGTATCAAAATGTACTATTGTAGAAATACCTTATCATACCTGGCCCCCCTAGTCAAGTTACGATCGTTTCATTGCGTCAAACGCCTCTAGTAGGCCACGCCTCCGATTCCTTTGTTCTGACGACATCTCAACGCTCAGTCACGTGGTCAGAACAACGGAATAAAACTTGTAAGCTTCCTGCGGGACAGGCCTCGCCTAGTGCAGGAAGTCTTCGGAAACCATGCTATGTTAATAAATAATTAAAACAAAATACTGTAGAACTACCCACTCCCTGTAACCTAATTTTTTCTTAATAAATTATTATTATTTCCTTTATTAGTTTAACATACATATAAATTACATTTTTAAATATTTTTTGAAAAACAAAGCTCATAAAAAAAAAACATTTAAAAATATAAAAAATAGTAGCACACCGGCATCGGGAACAGGGTCCAAGCTACCGGTGGTCAGGGCTCCTGAGAGAGGAATCTCCGGACTATACGCGCCGTGTCCAGAAGTACTGCCTTCTGAATCAAGCCCTTGATCCAACTGTCTAACGAGAGCCTCCTCAGGTGGTGGTCGAGGCTCTTGGCAATTAAGCCATTGGCCGTCACGATTATCGGCACAATGACTGCTGTGTCCACTTCCCACATGTCGACAACCTCGCGAGCTAAGTCAAGATATTTAGTTTGTTTATCTTTCTCAGCTTTCACAAGGTTCTCGTCATGAGGGACCGCTATATCAACAATCATTGTGCGACGCTCCAGTCGGTCTATCACCACTATGTCAGGTTTATTCGCAACAATAGTCCTGTCAGTGATGATAGATCGATCCCAATACAACGTAATGATGCCATTCTCAAGAACTGGGTCGGGCACATACCTATAGTACGGTACTTCTGATTCAACAAGATTGTATTTAAGAGCAAGTTGCTGGTGGATAATCCTGGCTACGAGGTTGTGTCTATGCAAATAGTCTCCGTTAGCCAGACGAGAACACCCAGAAATAATGTGTCGGATTGATTCCCCGGGCCGGTGGCATGCCCGACAGATGTCAACCGTACCGTCCTTCACAATGTATTTCCGGTAGTTGTTCGTCATCATAACTTCGTCCATTATCGCACAGACAAAACCTTCGGTTTCCCCGAAGAGGTCACCGAAACGCAGCCAAGATACGGACGCTAACAGGTCTACATCGGGCCCATGTAAGGCCCGGTAAAAGCGTCCGTGTAACTCCTTGCTCTGCCATACTTCCTTGCGTTCATTAGTGTCCAGTACTACAGGCTTGTGCCAGTTCTCGTTAGCCAAGGAGAGCGGGGTGAGGCCCTTGTCCACCACCACCACATCTCGGTGCATCCCCACGTCGGTTTTAAGGAAGTATTCCCTGAGACTGCATATCTCACGGTTGTGTAGGGTCTTAGCGTTTAAGAAACCACGACCCCCGCACTTCCGCGGGATATACAGCCTCATCACCGATGACCGTGGGTGATGCATCCGATTTGCGGTAAGCAGTGTCCGGACCCTTCTATCCAGGGCGTCAAGTTCAGTCTGAGTCCATTTGAGTATGCCGAAAGAGTACATCAGAACCGGCATGACCCAACCGTTGAAAGCGCGCACCTTGTTCCCGCCTGATAAAAGACTATTTAGTACCTTATTCAGGCGGCAAATGAAGCGCTCCTTCAACGATTGTTTCACGTCAGCAGTATTGATGCCTAACGCTTCCGACATACCCAAATACTTGTAAGTTTCAGTTGAGCAGAGGGATCTAAGGTGTATAGAATCCGAGAGTTGGGTTCCCACGGATTCCATAATCTCTCCTCGCTTTACATGCATGACTGCACATTTGTCCACACCAAATTCCATCCTGATGGCACTACTAAAGGTTTCAGTTACCTTCAGTAGCTCCATCAGTTGCAAGTTGTTGGGGGCAAAGAGTTTCAGATCATCCATGTAAAGAAGGTGAGATATGACCTGACCACCTCTTCTCAACCGGTAGCCTAAGCCCGAACTCTCCAGCAGTGTGCTGAGAGGGTTCAGGGTTATTATTATTATTATTAATAGGAGCCGTTTACTGTTTCCTTCTTTTTATCTTCTTACTACATAAACTGTTAAATAAATAAAACGAATGAGTTCCAAAAATCGTGTTTCTTTTTCCTTAAAATTTACAATACATCGCAACAAACTCAAACAGATACATTACTTCAAATCAGAATAGGTTGACAGAGAGAAGACATTTTAAAATAAAACCTATTTCAGTCTGACTTGAATCTGAAAGGAAAGATGTCCTTTCCGATAACTAAACAAAAGTCTATCAAACAAATGCCAGTCTACCCTCAGTTCACAAAGGTAGATTTGAAAGGGTTTGAGCGACCCTCTCCACAGAGCTCCGGAATGCCTTGGTGGCCATTGATAGAGGGCGCATTGCCAAAACTTTCCATATATCTAGTGCACTAGCGTGTCAGTGAGTGTCATCTATTAAAGAAAATAAAAGAAAAAAGAAAGAAAGAAAATATGTTTATTTGGCACATCATGATTAATTAGTCAACAAATAATTGATTTACAACTAAAACTAAACTTTAAAAAAAATGAGAAATAAAATGAACAATAAAAAAAAATGTCTCACGGCTACGCCAAATAGGTCCAGTCCAGCATAATGCCAGACAACTACGCAGCAGTTGCCTGACGCTGGTTTTCAACTGAACCTTAGAGTGCAGATACGGATGAAAATCAGTTTTTATATGGGAATTAAATAAATAAATATACAAGTATATATATATGCATATATTAATGTATAGAAAGTGTATGTGTGTGTGTGTAAGAGTATTACTCATAAACATTGGCGGCTCATACGAATTCTGATTGTGTTCTTGACAGCCGAAACTTGAACTCATCGGTATTGGTTGGGCTCTTATAATAGGTAGGTACTTGTTTAGACAAATGTGAGTTTAGATGAATAGGCTTTAACACTCTCAGCGCCATGTGGTCCTCCGGCTGCCTACATTAATTATATTATTGCAAGCCAATATATTTTTTTATAACTTATCTCCGCTGGCCAAGCAGGCGGCCGGTGTTTTAAATGCATTTACTTACTACTCCTTATCTGGCAAGCCAATGATAAAAAATCAATAAAATAAAATTCTGGATTTTTCTAGGAAAATAAAGATAAGAAACCAAAATTTACGGCTAAAAAAAATTCGTAAAAAACATGTATACAAAACGACAATTAAGCGTTTGTCAATATCTTTCAAGTTGTACAGACGTGTTTACAATCGGTGGTAAGTGTTGTAGTTTATGTAATGAAACCAGGAAAAGTTATTGAAATTAGACATGTTTGGTTTGGTTTAAAATAATACGGAAGACCTACAAATTGCTAGTCGTTTGCTTCGGTACACATGATAACATATCTTTTACTTTGAAGGAAGTTCGAAGAATAGAAGGTCGTCGTCAATAATTCAACATTCTCTATTATTTCCCAGTTTGTGAGTTCCACTAACTCAATGTAATATTCATGTAAACGAACCGCCCACACATTATCATGTTATCACTTTACTGAAATCGATATTCTATTAGAACCTGATACGGGTTTGTTAGCACTCTTTGTATGTTAATTGATATATAATACCCTACCTTCCTACCCAAATAGAAGCTCTTCTAAATTGAAGTTTCGAAGAGCATCACATACAGCCCGTTCGATTACGATTGAGGTGTCTTCAAGGCTCGACTCGTACTTGTTTAAGAGCCTATTCACTCTAGTATAGGCTCTTAATCAAGTGTGAGTTGGGGTCGCGCACTGAGGGTTCCGTACAAAATTACCTATGTTAATGTAGTTCAATTATCGAATAGATTCTCGAAGATTTTTCCGAATCGCAAATTCTTCCACGCATTACAATAAATACTTGTATGAAATTGACATTTGTGGGGGTTACGCGTGCGGAGCAATCCTACATGCGAGATCAAAACCGCACGATATTAATAACACCATCAATTTCTTCTTTGCCTTTCGTTCCAGAACCCCAGGTTTCCCTCTCGGAAGCAAACCCATGGCTCCAATAGGCTTCGGCCCTGGTGAGCCCCGAGCCCTAATCGTTGCCATCAAAACCGTAGGGGCTCCGCAGGGCCAATGCCCGCCAGGGCCATGGGAAATTCTTGAAAAGGAAACCTGCGGTCCTTGAACGCATAGGGAAAATTAAGGACATGGATGTGGTTTTTGTGAGTATAACACGCTAATGAAAGTCCACCTCAAAAAAAAACCCAAATAATATAATATTATATCCTCTACGAAAAAAAAAACATTTCAGTCCGCACTATATTACATGTCTTACACTCAAACCATGCGGGTGCAGTGCACAATACATGAGATAGTCCCATATTGTTGTGTCAGACAATGTGCCAGCCATTCTATAGGCCAGTACTAGTCCTAACGGCTAACAATGGCCCGGTCAAGACGTGCGGGCGCAAGATATGGACTAATTACGGTCCTGCATTCGCTATTCAATTAGTGTATTAGGATAGTTGGGATTGTGTAGGACAAACAGCAAGTATCCACCCTTACGTTGTTGAAACATCAACGGTCCGGACTAAGCGTTTCGCTTCGTCGTTTATACCGCGTACATCGAAGGACTGGAACAATTTGCCTGCAGCGGTCTTCCCGTCCAAGTATAATTTAGGTGTCTTCAAGGCTAAAGTGAATAGGCTCTTAATAAACTAGTGCGCCTGACCATCAATGATTGCATCTCCGCTTACCATCAGGTGGGATCGCAGTCAAACACTGGTTTATATCAATTAAAAAAAAAAAAAACCAACGAGATTTTTAGGCGAATAGTTCCACCTCAGCCAAAATTGCAACACTGTTTTATTGAGACCTAAAAAAACTCATATTTTTGACCATCTACTTTATGAAATCCAATGAAATATTTCTCTCTGCATCACTCTAAGGTTGACTGGTAGAAAATGCCTAAGCCATTAGGTCCATCTATATACTTTTATCTGCATAAAGCTTTTAATTCTTTTAATTTAAATTAACTGTTTTCCAGCTTCACTACAGCCGTATTCCAGCTTGGGGAGAGCCAGCAATGCGTAGGTCTCTGTCCAATAAGGAACAGGCTCGGTTTGACAGTGCTTTATGCTCCATGTACGCTTCTAAGAGATGTCAGTTAAATTGATGGAGCCACGCATTTAAGTTAGTGTAAAGGTTTTGTTACTATTTTGGTGTACAATAAAGTTTATTCTATACTATTCTAACAGTGGGACAGTGCAGACTAGATAAAATAATAATAGTTTCGACCTAAGTAAAATTTCAATTTACCAAAAGTAATTGTCAAAAGTGATAGCAATTGATGACACTGTTTCTAATTTTTTTTTATTTTTTATATATAACATGTCACGTAATAAACGCACATCCAGTCTGGTAAAAATCAGCTACCGATTCGTTTTCAGCAATTTTTAAAAATAGGTGATTTATCCTAAAACAACCAAGAATTATTTTGGCTACCAATACAATTAATGCATAGCACGAAGAATCGCCAAACTTAAGTGGTAATGGGCAGGGCGCATTGCTCGCAGAACAGATGGCCGTTGGGGCCGAAAGTTTCTGGAGTGGCGACTGCGTACCGGAAGACGCAGTGTTGGAAGCCTACAAGGTGGACCGATGACCTGGTGAAAGTTGCGGGAATCCAATGGATGCGAGACGCACAGGACCGTTCTTTGTGGCGACATTTGGGGCAGGCCTATGTCCAGCAGTGGACGTCTATCGGCTGAAATGATGATGATGGTGATGACCATTAATATAATGCATCGATGACCATTATTCCCTACAATTAGGATAATTAATTTCTTAAAAAAAACACTATCTCAGTGCATTTATGCTACCTTGCCGCATTGCGTGTCCCGGGTTCGATCTCCGCACGAAACAAATATTTGCATGACCTATAAATAAATGTTCCAGATCTGAGTGTTATAGTGTATCGACACCCGCGACGAACCATGTTGTAACATTAATTCAATAATTTTTAAAAATAAACCAAAAAGTGATAGTGCTATGTTTGAATTTTGTTTGAACTGTAATCCGAGATACTGCCTTGCTCGATGCGGGTGTCGTTATGTGAGTTTACATGTTTGAAAACGCATCCACAATAATAGAAATCATTCCTAGTGTTAAACAATTTGTTTAAAAAATATATAATAATAGTAATAATAATCTTTATTGATCGTTTACAAATATTGCAGTACATGGGTATTTGATTTTTACTTGGTAAAATTACAAATTTGCTACAATTGTAGTGGGTGCACCTGTATGCAGGAGTTTCAGTTCCGATCCCCGTGGCTTACAACAATGATGTATTTTCACTAATTACGTGTGTTTTACTGCCTTCAAAAATTTGGTATACTTAACTAAATAAAAAGAGAGAAAAAAAAAATTTGAGAAAAAAAAAAAGATTTGTCTGCAAACTATTTCGTGTATTGGTTCAGTTTATAATATATATTATCACAACATTTTAATATAGATTTTAACAATAGTTACTCAAACATTTTCGATATACCTCATTAATTCTGAATCATACAAACACATAGCATAACCAAAGAAACGAATATTACATTGGAATGGAATTCGAATCCCAGCTCTGAAACTACCATTCAATACACAGTTATTATAGCAAAACCAACGAAGGGAATTCCAGATCATATTTCAGGCTTTATTAACATTTTGATTCTTTTCAATGAAGCTTTATAAAAACTTGAGTTTTTAATAAAAATTCTACGTGTAATGAAAATTGTAGCCTTACCAATGACATGCAAGTTGAATAGGTTTCAATATGTTCAATGAAAAGACTGTTTTGTATTGGAATCCTGATCAGTTTTTAATTAGACCTTGTTAATATTTTTACTAAAATAAAATAACCTCTTTGAGCAGTGGTGGTAATTGGTAACGGCCCCGACTTACGAGTTGTAGGTCGCGGCTTCAAACCCAGACAGGCGCATTACTTTGTGTGATTTATTTCTTTACCACTGCTCTCAAAACGGTGAAGGAAAACATCGTGAGGAAACCGGCAAGTCTTAGAACAAAAAATTTGAAAACATATGACATCCACCAATCCGCACTGGGCCCGCGTGGTGGATTACGGCCCTTTTCCTCTCCCAGAGAGCAGGCCAGAGTCCCAACAGTGGGAACATTGTGCGGCTGATTATGCTTTTTTAACGTCATTGATATTTCTGGAATTTCGAGAGATTGACTTTAATATACTTTAATTTGTCCTGGTCTACATTTCAGCCAAATGACGCCCAATGTGGAACATAAGCCATCTCAAGTGTCGCCGCAACGAACAGTCTTGTGCGTGTCGCATCCATCGGATTCCCACAGCTCTCACCAAGTCATTAGTCCACCTTGTGGGAGGCCTTAAAACGCTGGCGTCTTCCCGTAAGTGGTCGCCACTCCAGAATCTTGCGGCCGCATCGAATGTCTGTTCTGCGAGCATATTGCTCTGCCCTGCCCATTGCCATTTAAGTTTGGTCATTCTTCAGGCTATGTCGGTAACCTTAGTTCTCCTGCGTATATCCTTGTTCCTGACGCGGTCACGCAAGGAAACTCCGAGCAAAGCCCTTTCCATTGCCCATTATGAGCGATCACGTTTTTCCTTAGTGTAAATATTTTCCGGGTAATATTATTTTTAATTTTTTACTGACTAGAATCTACAAGAGAGCCAGGGCCTTAATCTGATACTAAGGGAAAAGCGCCTTAGTACCAAAACAGGGACTTAGATCTTAAACAGTCTTAGTACCAAAACGGGGCCTTAGTACTAAAACAGGATCTTATTACTTAAACAGGGCCTCAGTAACAAAACAGGGCTTTAATAACATTATAATGATAAACTGTTTTGTCTGGGACACAATAGGAACCATTTTTGTTAATAGGTAAACACCTTAGATACTAAACCTAGGATTAGTAAGTTTTAGCTCCGCAGTGAGTTTTTAGTTTTTTTTTTTAACACTTAGTTCTAGAACGAAATTAAATAAAGTATACTTGAATGACATCAAAATAATCTTGAAATTAAGTTCAATGACTCTTCAAAACATTTGAAAGAAAAAGAAAATAAATCTCAAGTTACTTTGTAGATCCTTTTAAATTGAAATATTGAGAAAAATAAACTCCAAAGCACTCTACACCTTAACGTTGGACAAGTTCAAATTGGTTGAACACAAAACTCACTCAGCGAAAATAGATAGATATTTTTAAAATACCTGTACTTTTATAAATATCTATTTTTTGTTATATTTTTATTAATATCTGGCTGACCCTTAGTCCGTTTATAATTTGGCAAAAATAACCTCTTGGAGATTATGAACACATTAGATTAAAATAGAATTTGTTAAAATATTAGATTTTTTTCATTCAAATTCACCATGGTTACTCATTACTTCTTCACCCGACTAAGGGTATTCACCAATAAAACTAATCGCGTTTTAACGTTTGGCTCACATAATCGCGTTTAGCCGCTGTCACTAGTGTCACTTGTAAAAATACAACAAAAGAAAAATACAGACAAGTGACACTAGTGACAGCGGCTAAAATAGAGAGAAAAAGTAGAGAGAGCGAGTAGAGAGAGTGGAGAGTAGTAGAGTGAGCGGGTAAAGTAGAGTAGAGTAGTAGTAGTAAGTTAGTTTAAGTTACGTATATGGTCAATTTTAATACAATAATTTTTCATGGTGTTCTCTTTTATATTTGTGGGTTTCCAAAGGTTTGAAGTAGAACCTGGCCTTAACCATAGGACTAAATCACTTTTAGTTATTAATTACGAACATAGTGTTTTTAAATCATACTAACCATTTTCTTGTAATGGACCCGTTGGATGTTTGATTAAATACTGTTCTCTAGCCCTTACTGTCTCACTGCTGGCCAAGTTCTCCCAGACTTTCTTCTTATTGCACCGTCTCAAACCAATTCTCGCCATATGCGTCCAGGTCGTCCTGCCACATCTTTCTAGGCCGGAATCGACGGCGCTTTCTCTCTGCAGGAATCAATCGCGTGGCGATGCTTGCCCAGCGTTCACTATCCATGTGGTTGACGTGACCTTCCAAATCCCATTTGAGCCTGCATTATAATTATTTTTAAGGTTCCGTGCCTCAAAAGGAAAAATTGAACCCTTATAGGATCACTTTGTTGTCCGTCCATCTGTCTGTCTGTCTGTTGGTATGTTTGTCTATCAAGACCCTTTATCTCAGAAACACGTGGAAGCATCGAATTGAAATTAAAACCGTATACTCAAGTCTGCGGTCCCTTGAAGCTGTGAAAAAATTAAACTTCTAAGTTAACGGAAAAAAACGATACGACCGTTTATGCCGCGAAAAACGTACATCTTAACACTCTCAAAGAAATCAAAATTCATAGGGTACTTCACGTTGACCCAGAATCCTGAAAATTTGGCATAAAGCAAAGTTTTATAGTATAGATATAGGAAAAAAATTGTAGTTACTCCACAAAAAAAAAACTTTTTTTAAAATTCGGAAAAATCTTCGTAACTCAATTCGGGAATCAAACTGTTTTCATAAGTAAGTTTTTGCGGAACTCTCAGTGCGCAAGTCCGAATCGCACTTGCCCTGTTTTTATTTTAAACATAGGCTAATGAAAACGGTTCCTTAGTTAGTATGCCCACTTATTTCCACATAATGACAAAGCAAACATATTGATTTCTCACAATTTCTTAACAGATGTATATGTATTTATTAAAGCTACACCATGCGCCACGTCAATCGACGTCTGAACATCTAATTACTATCGATTTACTTTCCGACCCAGCTCACTCACTTCATCAATACAAATATATTTATTAGAAGAAAACTCCCTCTGTTGACCAAATTAAACTTTACTAACTTTTTAAATTATTGACTTTTACTTCGGAAATTGCTATTTTGATTATCTCGATGATAAATTCGGTGTTCTGGAGCTATTTTGAGAGTTCAAATGATCAAACTTTGCGAAAATATCAAATTTTTATTTTGATAATTCGATGAAGTTTTAATAGATTTTTTAAGACTGTTTTTCCTTGAGAGAAATGTTATTGATAAATAATATTAGCCAAAGGTCTCTAAGTCCACTTTATATACAAGAACATAAAAATTTCTTATTATGTACAAACAAGTAATTGGTTGTTATATACTACCTACACTTATGAATTGTCGAACTGAAGGACATGTTTATTATTTATATGAATTGTCATATAAGACAAGAAGATAATGAGATAATAAGATATTGGATTATTTAGTGTTTTATGTCGACCTTAGAATATAATAGAACGCTATAATTTTGCACGTGTATAAAATTACAGATTATGTAACTGAGGGATAAGTTAATATATATTATACATATATGGTAATAATAAGGAAGGTTGATAAAGTTAAATTCCGTACGCAGCGAGAGATTTATATAATTAACCTCCGAGCGCAGCGTCGGAATTAACATAACCGTAAAAGACAAAGATGGTAATAAAAGAGTTATGAGTATACATGTGGATGGGTGGAGAGGGAGAGGGAGGCCAAAGAAAAGATGGATGGATTGTGTGAACAGTGATATGAAAGAAAAGGAAGTTAGTGATAGTATGACTTTTGATAGGATAGAATGGAAGAAAAAAACGTGTTGCGCCGACCCCAAATAAGATGGGACAAGGGCAGGAAGATGATGATGATGATGATGGTAATAACAAATGTACATAAACATACTTAGGTATTACTTAGTGAAATACCTAAGTTTTACTTTATCGAACCTGGTTTTTATTTATATTAAGCTTAATTATACCTAATAGCAAGTTATACCTTATAAGTTTAGGAATAAATAAATAATAATAATAATATAATATAATATTCCACAACTATCACACAACGCCGTCTAGTCCCAAGCTAAGCAGAGCTTGTGTTATGGGTACTAGACAACTGATTAACATACTTATACATTTCTAAATACGTATGTATATATAGATAAATTACACCCAGACACAGAACAAATGATCGTGCTCATCACACAAACATTTGTCATGGGTGGGAATCGAACCCACGACCTCCGGCTTAGCAGTCAGGGCCACTAACCGCTAGACCAACAGGCCAGTCGAAATAAACTAATTTTTATCCGTACTCTCAATAAAGTTCAATTGGAAACCAGCGTTGGGTAAAAAACTATGTTTATAATTATCAATCGGATCCCCAAATTGATAAATGGTTTTCACACACACACCTACAATATTTTTGAAAGACCTATCTAACGACATCCCACACTATAGAATAGTCCTAATAGTCCGTAGGAAAAAAAGAGTACACATTACAGTTAAATGCACTGTATAGTTTATTTTAAAACAATAAGGAATCACAATTTATATACAGTACGTGTCACGTAAAAAGAACGCTGGCGGTCAAGCTGCGCATAGGCGATTTTTCGAGATATTTGGTAATAACTAATAAGAATAACAAATATGTAGGTACGAAGCCACGACTCGCGAGCGAAAGCCTAGTTCAAAAAGAAATTAATAGGCACATAACTTTCGTGCGAGACTGTACCCATGCGCAAACACACTCCCACCACTTTCTTCCAGCGTTCTTTTTACGTGACGCGTGCTGTACCCATATTATATTTTTTAGGGTATTTTTAACGAACAGATCGAGTATTTAATTTTTAACCGACTTCTAAAAAAGGAGGAGGTTCTCAATTCGGATGTTTGTATTTTTTTTTATGTTTGTTCGCGCATAACTTCGTCGCTTGCCAACCGATTTGAAAAATTCTTTGTTTGTTGGAAAGGGTATACTTTCCGAATGGTCCCATAGTCACCAAGTCGGGATCTGATGATGGAATCTTGGCGAAATCGAGGGAACTCCTCAAATATTATAGGCAACCATGTAATGATTTCGGTATTTTCATCGAGAACTTAAGCATTTACAGTCAAAAAGTAACATTTGATGTCTGTTTATAAGTGTATCGCAACTAAAAAAAGTGAAATAAAAAACTTTTTACAAAAAAATTTAACCCGGCCCGGCTGAACGCGTGCCAGAGGGTCATGGCCATACGGATGGTGCGAGGATACCGGACGATTTCCCGCGAAGCAGCGAGCCTCCTTGCTGGCCAGGAACCATGGGATCTGGAGGCAACAGTCCTTACACTCATGCACGAACGGCGCATGGAGATGCAACGCCGGGGCGAAATTCCGCTGCCGCGACAAGTCGCAGCATGGCGGACAGAGCTCCGGCGAGTTCTCATGGTGAAATGGCGACAGCGACTGTCGCGACCCCGTGCTGGGCACGCCACAATTATGGCGGTAAGTCCCCTCTTTGAGGCGTGGTTGGAAAGACCTCACGGCGTCCTCACATTCCGCATGACGCAGGTCCTCACCGGACACGGTAAGTTCGGGAGGTTCCTGCACCGGATTCGTGCGGAAACGACGCCCGGGTGTCGCCACTGTGTGGCCCACCCGGAGGACACGGTGGAGCACACGGTGGAGGTGTGCCCCGCTTGGGCAGAGCAACGCCGTGTCCTCGTGGGGGCAATCGGCGGCGGTGATCTCTCGCGCCGGGCCTTGGTTCAGGCCATGCTCCGGAGCGAGGAGGAGTGGCAGGCGGTCGCCTCCTTCTGCGAAGCAGTAATGCTAGCTAAGGAGGCGGCCGATCGCGTGAGGCAACGGTCCTTACGCTCCAACCGCCGCCGGGATTCCGATCCCGATTTCCAGCCACCGTAGGTGCGGGCTTGCAGACGGCGAGCAATGGGTGGCTCGCCGTCTGACCGTCCGGTAACCGTCCGGACCGAGCCCAAGTCGTCGACGGCGCGTATTGTTCCACGCGCGCCTCAAGGAGATGTCAGCAAATCGTAGGGGCCCAGCAGGGTCGAAGCCTACTGGGGCCACGGGTAGTGTGAAAGCGGAACCCGGGGCCCTGGGACGAAGGCAACGAAGGAACAGGAGTGGGTTTTTAGTCAGTAAGAGTCTGACACTATCTCTCGCTCCGCCCAAGAGCGGGGATGTCATTAGGATGATTTTCCCACCCAATCAAAAAAAAAAAAAAAAAAACCGACTTCACTAAAAAAAACACTATAAGGATCAAAATAACTTTAATTTCGGAAGTCGGTGTTAAATAAGATACAAATAATACCGAGAAACACCGACTTCCGAAATTAAAGTTATTTTGATCCTTTTAGTGTTTTTTTTTAGTGAAGTCGGTTATATTTTTTTGGAAAAAGTTTTTTTACCTACTTACTTCATACATAGGATACATATTGAAGACTATTCATATCAAAGGAGGTTGTGTTGTAGGATAAATTAAATTCAAGTACCTATTTGATTTTGTGACCTTATAAAATAAATAAACATAAAAATAATAATATTTTCAGTAAATCAGGCTTTGGAAATAATCGTAGGTGTATCAAGAAATCTGGTCGATATTTCTCGGTAACGATATGGTACGGCGTCCTGTAAAAGTGCCTGGGTAGTGCAGAAAAAAAATCGTGTGAAGCGAGAAATAACGCCATCTAGCGTAAACTCAGATTGAAATGTTGTTATCGACAACATTACATGATACTGTTAATAGATGGCGTCGCTGCGCTTCAAATGATTAATGCTTAATTAATGTTTATTTTTGTACTTTCTTTTTATTTCTTCAAACACTGAAATAATTTATAGTTTCTTTTAATGAGATGAAGATATTAAAATTGAATATCAATTTATAAATATTTGATTATCTATGTGTTAATTTTCAAACTTGAGAGGGTAGGTTGAATATGGATTTATAAATAATAACTGGTAGGTAGTATAAATAATACTTAGACCAGAGTTATGACATAGCTCAATTGATTGTTCGCTAAGTTAATTTCGATTATCTCGTTCCAGCGCTTTTCGTTGAATTTTATTTTTAACCAAGTGTATTGTCTACTTATTTTACCAAATGTGTAGATATGAATTGTTGGATTTAGTAAAAAGAGCTCAAATAATTACTACGTATAATCAAGGCAAAAACTTGTCAGGAATAGCCAGAGAGACCGGTGTAAACGTAAGTAGATTTTTTTTCTTCTTTTATAGAACAAAAACCTCCTATATAATAATCATTATTGGGTATTATATATATCTGTTTTATTGTTGCAGAGAAAAACAGTTGCTCTATGGGTAGGACGATTTGAAGAAGAGGGTTCTTTGAAACACCATAAAAGAGCTGGCAGACTAAAACTAATAAACATGTTGCAGCGTCAAACCATGATAAGGGAGTACGAAGAAAATGGACGTCTGTCGACGAACCACTATGATGGTTTATTTGACACAAGTGTTGACACTGTTCGTCGTGATCTTCATACTTAGCAAAAAAAAAGATGCATTATCGGATTCATGTTGTGAAATCCTTGCTATATGGACCACATAAACTTTGATTAGAGTAGTGTCATCTTTACTGATGAAAAAACTTTCAAGTCCAGTGAATACGGACGGTTATGTTTGTGGCGTCAAGATGATAAATAATTATAATACTGAATTAATATTTTTTACTCAGTTCTTATTCTCTGTATTAACTGGAGACCTTGTTACCCGTATTTAAAACAACCTTAAAAAGTTATGAACACTTGATATATTGTTGTGCAATTTTATAGTTTTTAGTCTACATTTAATCCTTTTGACATTTGGGATAAAATTATCTGGTCTCTTGTTTGTTTGTTTGTTAGGGTTACATAAGCTTCAATCCTCTTTCTAATTTTGGAAACGAAACTTAAGCTATGGCCTCAATAAGAAGTTATATATAATATTATAATCTTATTCGGTGATTAAAAACAGTGATTAATAAACGGTAATTAATACACGGTGATTAATAAACGGTGATTGTTGAATTTGAATAAGAAATTGTAAGAAATAAACATATTATTTTTTTAAATAGTGCCTTTTTGTTTAATGAGCCTGTTTACCTGAATTTTTTTTCGCTTTGCTGAGTAACTACCCACTTGAATATTATATTACAAATAAATAAATATCCACTTTTTAGCTTTGATATAATATTCCTACCGATTTCTTTGGTTTGTTATTCATAACTTACAAAAAGTGTGAGTACTACGTGAGATTCGAACTCACGGCTTATTGATTTACGCATCTATCTGCACATGCTAAACCGCTAGGTCAACTTGACTACAATTTAAATGATGAAATTAAGAACTACAGTCAGTTGTTTAAGACAATGATGACGCAAGTGTCTATTTTCTGTCAGACTAAAAGTCAAGTTTATACTTTGTGAGATTGCCTTTGGACGCCTCTTAGCTGTGAAGAAACCAACGCCATCTAGTTAAATTTTCGAAAACTTGAACTTTAACGTGCAAGGGAAAATAGGCGTTAAGGTATCCAAGCACTTTCGCTGCCCTCTGTACCTACGTATTTTTTACTTCCGGCCAGCGTTTGATATTGGGTAAGTATATAGGTACCAATGTATTTCACAGTAATCAATAATCACGGAAACCAAAATCACAGACTTCACTCAATCAATACTAGAAAAAATAAATTAATACCTTCAAGTATCAAGATAGGTTAAGTTAAAGTATAAAATTGAGCGAACAATGGATTCTATGTGTGCGTGTTGTGTGCGTACGCGTAATGTTGATGTAATTGAGCGAGTTAAATCGTAAAAACATCTTTAAGGGCCGGTTGTAGTCATTGAGTATTTTGTATGAACTCCGCCCGGGTCTATATCGATTTCGCGGCCGCGTAACTGCGGTTTTATTTTTATAAAAAAAACTATTCACAATTTTTATTTTTGCGAGGCCCTTTTAAAAAACTATCTTTCATATTTTTTGTAACTTTCAAATATTTCCGTGACGTAAACTCGTAGACATACACGTTTGAAATCGTAAGTTAAGGTCTGATTCGCAGATTATTATTTTTTCAATATAGACTAATGAAAACGGTTCCTTAGTTATTATGCCCAATTTTATTTCAAATATATTGCTTTTTCCTAACCGTTCAAACTGCATCCACAATTTCTTACAAGCGGAGCTACGCCATGCGCCACGTCGATCGACGTCTGAACAGCTAATTACTATCGATTTACTTTCCGACCCAGCTCACTCACTTACACCACCACCAGCTTACACATCAATACGAATAAATTTATTAGAAGAAAACTGCCTCTGTTGACAAAATTAAACTTTATTAACTTTTTAAATTATTGACTTTTACTTCGGAAATTGCTTTTTTGATTATCTCGATAATAAAGTCGATGTTTTGGAGCTATTTTGAGAGTTCAAATGATCAAACTTTGCGAAAATATCAAATTTTTAGTTTGATAATTCGATGAAGTTTTAATAGATTTTTTAAGAATGTTTTTCCTTGAAAGAAACGTGTTTGATGAATAATTTTAGCCGAAGGTATCCAAGTCCACTTTATGTTTAAAAATATAACTATTTCTTATTATTTACAAACAACTAATTAATAAATGTTGGTAGTATATAACAATTATATACTATATGTACAATTATTACTTGTCGAACTGAAGGACATGTATATTATTTACATGAATTACGTGTAGGTATAAGGTAAGGCGTGATCGATCGTATTTAATTGCTTTACTTTATAAAGTATATTTCAAGACATTAGTCACTCTACTGCCTACCTTTTTACGTCGTATGAAATAGACAGAACAGTATAATTAGCATAGCAAATTAGAAAACATTTTCTTCCATAATGACGTGTCGTAGAGGCCCCGCCTCTCATACGTCAGGTTGCAGGTTGAAAACTAAGGCGATACCAATCTATTTTTTTTAATTCATATGTACTTTTAATTATTTAACTCGTCTTAACCAATTTTTGAAAAATATTTAATTATTGATTTATTTTAAGTATTTTTACAAAGAAATACATAAAACATTTAACTAATTATACTATATATACACTAAAATCAAAAACTACCAGCTAAAATATGGCGTCATAAAACTCCTCCGCATCACTATCGACTGGAAGCGTGCCCAAAAGGCTGGCGGCATTGCCACGTTGTATGGCAATGCTTAATCTCTGACCGAGGTAAAATCCAGCCCCTGGGTCATGCGAAGTGTCAACTAAATGTTTGGATAATTCTTTGAAAGCTTATGTGCACTCGGATTCACACTACTTTTAAGTTCTAGAGCATTACTGACCCCATGCCTCGGAAAGCACGTGAAGCCGTTGATCCCGGGTGTCATTCGTAGATCTTCGGCAGTCGTTACAGGTAGTCAGACGCCTGAAAGTCTGACCATCAGTCTATCCCAGGTTACCTATTGTGTTCCCTGTAACTAAGTTGTGGAAATCTAATAATCAGTCATTCCATGTAAAACACGGATATTAAGCCGCATCCGGTTAGGCTTCTAGCCTAACCGGATGCGGCTTAATATCCGTGGTGATCTCCTTCTGTGAAGCCGTCATTTCGCAGAAGGAGGCTGCAGAGAGGGAGAGGGAGGCCGTGTTCACTCTCCCGTGCCGCAGCAGGCGAACCGGGCGTCGGCGGAGGGCAGATAACGCCCTCTTCCAACCCCCATAAAGAGTTCCGGATGGACGGTGGACTCGGGGTTGTCCGCCGTCCCCCATTCAGCAAGAGCCGAGGCGGCGGCGCGTAGTGTTCCACGCGTGCCCTTATGTGATGTCGCGGGGAAGGACACATCCCCGCGGGCCTGAGGTGGCCCGCGTATGCGGGCCGGCACTAGCTGGGGATCATGGATGGCGTATCAGCTCGTCAACATAATATTATTATACTCGTTTATTTTCATAATATGATTGAATAATAGTAATAGTTTTTCAATACACTTACTCGCAAACCCGCTTGCATCCCATCGCTTTTAGGCATGCAGTAGACTGTTTTCCGCACTAGTGCAGAAAAGTGCGCGAGCTCTCCCCGCCACAATTTTAGTACATTTATCGTATCAGGCTGGGCACGCGTCGACCACCACGAGTCTCCGGTCAACCCCCGTTTATTCATTTCTTCGCAAGTGCGTCAAAAAAGTCGTTTGATGCACAAGATCATCAAGCACTTTTTTACACAAGATGCCCTCGTAAATTGCCCAGCGTCACGGTATAAGCTGAGCAACAACCTATTTTTGCCTAGATGCGACGCACAACTTGGATTTATATATTGTATTTGTTTTTCTTATATTTACATGATAGGTTAGTGTCTCTGTCGGCCCCGGCCACGTGCAATAGACAATAGACAACCACAGACTAAGCTGTAGACATCGGACAAATGTGTTTTGTCTAGTGTCTATGGTGCAGCACAGTTATGCCCGGTTTACACATGGTGCGACAGATTGCTGTATTTTATTGTGCGTCTATTTGGGCAGAATAAACATGTCTTCTTTCTTTCTTTTCTTTCTAAATGTACAATGATAATGATAATTTACAATGTTTTGTAAATAAGTCGTTGGTGTGCCTCATCATCATCATCATCATCATCATTTCAGCCGATAGACGTCCACTGCTGGACATAGGCCTCCCCCAAATGTCGCCACAAAGAACGGTCCTGCGCGTCTCGCATCCATCGGATTCCCGCAACCTTCACCAGGTCATCGGTCCACCTTGTAGGGGGCCTTCCTTCCTTGGTGTGCCTATTATAAATAAATTAATTAATTGGTATTTATTACTATCAAGAGTTAACAAGCATACAATACACAAATCGAAAACTAACGATATAAGTCAACCACCATCTTCCTACTTTATCAGCTAAATAAACCCCACTGAGCCACCCAGCTCCCTAATTAAGCCATCCGTCTTTGCATGCACTCACGCCGTACATAATAATATGTTTGTATATTATATAACGGCATAAATGCTCAGCTCTCTGCCTGCCAAGTGAGCACTAAGAATGGTGGTAGGGCTGCCAGACATTAAAATCACACTAATATAATAAAAGCATAAGTTTGTAAGTGTATTTTTTTATGGTGGGAAATCATCCAATGACGTGTCCTGCCCTTTGTGTCAGATTTTTACTGACTAAAACCCACTCCTGTGCCTACTTTGCCTTTATTTCAAGGCCCCGGGGTTTATTTTCGCCATGGCCCCAGACATCGACCCTGCTGGGCCCTTAAGGTTTGCTGACATCTCAGAGCTAAGAGGTTTCAACAACGATTCAAAAATTCATGACACTCACATTTACAAACTTTGAAAAAAATGCTTCTACACTATACACTACTAAGTACAATAATATTTTACAATTCATCATCATCATCTTTCTGCTCTTGTCCCATCTTATTTGGGGTCGGTGCAACACGTTTTTTTCTTCCATTCTATCCTGTCAACCGTCATACTATCACTAACTTCCTTTTCCTTCATATCACTATTCACACAATCCATCCATCTTTTCTTTGGCCTCCCTCTCCCTCTCCACCCATCCACATGTATACTCATAACTCTTTTAGTAACATGCGTTTCATCTCTCCTCTTTACATGACCATACCAAAACAAACGATTCCCCTTCAACTTTTCAGTCACTGGCGCCACTTTCAAAGTTCCTCTAATATATTCATTTCTCACTTTATCTATTCTCGATTCATTCATTTTTGATTCTTTATCGATTCACTTTTTCAATATTTTACAATTTAAAAAAAAACACTACACCCCGGTGCTAGTGGAACTCGACCAGCATTAAGCCAAGCATTTTTTTTTTCACCAACTTATGGGTAATTCAGCCATTTCCAAAAGTTTGGCAACCCTAGCCGAGTGGGATAACGAACTGGCCCGTTACAGTGTTGCAGAAAATACTCTCAACGTATAACGAAGATATGACGGCAAAGGGCTGGCTCGAGAAGAAGTTGAAACGGTGCGTGGAAGCATTCTCTCTCAAATTGGAGTGTATTCTAACATAAGTATAAAAAAACTGGGCAAGTGTGAAACGGGCTCGCGCCTTGAGGGTTCCGTACAAACCTACCTATGTAAACAGTTCAATTCCTGAATGGAGTTTTGGAGATTTTACCAAACAGCTTTTTTTTTGTGACGTCGAATTTTCTGTTCTCAGATTTGTTCCTATATCTGTTCTATAAGACATTGCTTTATGCCTAATTTCAGGATTCAAGGTCAACAGGAACTACCCTATGAATTTTGAATTCCTTGAGAGTGTCGAAATACATTTACGTTTTTTGCGACATAAAGGACCGTCTCTTTTTTTTAGTTAACTTAGAAGTTTGATTTTTTCACAGCATCAAGAGACTGCAGACTTGACTATATAGTTTTAATTTCATCTGGATACCTTTACGCGTTCCCGAGATAAAGGGTCTTGACAGACAGACAGACAAACAAACAGATGAACGGAAGGACAACAAAGTGATCCCATAAGGGTTCCGTTTTTTCCATTTCTGTGTTCGTGTCTGTCAAGACCCTTTATCTCGGGACCGCGTAAAAGTATCGAGTTGAAATTAAAACCATCTACTCAAATCTGCGATCCCTTGAAGCTATGAAAAAATGAAACTTCTAAGTTAACGAAAAAAAATATACGGCCGTTTATGTCTCAAAAAACATAATTATGTTTCGACACTCTCAAGGGAATCAAAATTCATAGGGTACTTCCTATTGACCTAGAATCCTGAAATTATGCATGAAGCAGGGTTTCATAGTACAAGTATAAGAAAAAATCTGAAAACTGTAAATTTGTAGTTTCGTCATAAAAAAAATCTTTTTGCGATTCGAATAAATCTTCGTAACTCAATTCGAGAATTTAACTGTTTACATAGGTATGTTTGTACGGAACCATCTGTGCGCGAATCCGAACCGCACTTGCCCATTTTTTTAATTATAATCGGTAAAACATGATGGTAAAAGCATTTCTGCCTATAAAAGAAATCTAGTAATTAAAATGATTTGATATTTATCAAAGTTATTATTAGTTTATAATATTAGCATGTATTTCATTATTAAAAGTAACTTAATTTATTGATACTACATTCTACTTGAAATATCTGTTATTTATTTATTGTGCACACCTACCACAGTGTTGTCTTTTTAAACCGAAGGTTGACTGGTAGAGAATGCGTTGTTACATTAAGTCCGCCTATATACCACTACTGTACATGAAGATTAAATAAATAATTGAATAAATTAAAGGTGTTGATGTTTTAGCAATTTTTATAGATGAGTATGTGTTACTTGTCACTACTTGGCTATTTGGAAGCTTGCCAGAAATACGTAGCTTGGCGAATAACCTGTTATAGGACATAAACACAACAGTATACTCGTAACAGAGATACATTTTGTACACGACCCACATTTCGCTAGCTTAACTTCTCATAAAAAAATCATATCATTTTTATTTTTTACTTTTGATAGGCTTGTGTTTAACCACCATCTCAAGTCACATCATGATAAGCGATGATGTTGTCGACGATGGAGTACGCTTGCCTAGAAGTAACCTATTCACTCTTGACTTAAAGACCCCTAAGTTGTAGCTATCCTCACTTGCACGCACAACGAATGTGTTTCCAAAACGTTTTGCGCATATGGATTTTTTTGAGGTAGGAAATCTTCCAGTGACTTCTTTCACTCCAGGATGAAGCGAGAGGGTATTTTATAACTGACCTATTACTGACTAAAATCCACCTTTATCCTACAATTCCATTTGCATTTCAGGACCATACCGTGGTCCTAGACCACAACGCTTGTCCTCTTTCAAAAATTCCCGTGACTAGATTGTTCCCTTAGTAAAATATGTAGTAAAATCAACTATTGTCGATGACGTTGAGTGAGCATGGCCCAATTCAATTTAAATCATAATACTTTATTTCACATAGGTCGACATGGGCATTTAAAAACATCAGAAGTTAGTGCATGGTTTTAATTAGTCGTTCTCCATTAGAAAACTATTAAAAAGCTATTTGAAAATAAACCTTTTAATAAATGGCAAGATACTATAAAACAATAATAAATCGTATCAATCAGTAAAGTTAGTCCGTGGTTAGTCACTTAAAAAACAAGAATACGAAAAAGCAAATAATAGATGTTCAAATTATAGTTCAGTTAATGAGCTACCAGAGAAGTGACATGTCCAGAAACAGAAATAGTGATTGCCAAACAAGCGTGTCTTCAACGTAGTCCTTAACTTGTAATTCACATTTTTATATCATAAAGATACGTTTGAGGAAGGTTCTGAAATTTCCTTTGCCAAGTTCTTTAAGCAACTTTGGCATCTTATCATAAAAGCGTATGTTGTTTATGAGTAATGAGTCACTTTTGTTAGCTAATCTCTATTTGGGTTTCATAAAGTCGTGAAAAGTCTCTTTTCTATTCCATTTTCTCGAGTGGCCTAAGGATCATTTCACCTGCATCTTTATGATTTGAACAACGCCTCTGACGCCGCTATAAACGTGACCATCTACCACGCGAAACTTCTTTAATATTGACGAAAATACCGTTGCTACGGAAAGCAGATAAACCATGACGTCCTTATGTAAATACTGCTAAACAAAAATAAGGGCAGTCCACAGACCATTTACTACATAACCATAATGATGTACAAAGCACATGCCATCATTATCCTAATGATAACATGTCAAGCAGTAGAGCACATGTAATTTGTAACTCAATATATTTACCGACAGGAAGCTCAATCGAACCCAGCAATTAAGTACAGGCCGGGTCAGGGATGTACGTAGAGTACGGAACGTCGCACCATTGCACTGGGCACATAGTCATAGGAAACAGACTCCTAACCACATTTTTTTTTAAATATTATTGATAAGCTCGCACTTGACTCTTACCTAATGGTAAGCGGTGATGTTTTAAATAATATCTTAAGTCAAGAGTGAATAGGTTACTTCTAGGCAAGCGTGCTCCATCGTCGGCCACATCATCGCTTACCATGGCGAGATAGTGGCAAAATACAAGCCTATGCTATAATAAAAAAACTTGAGCAAGTGCGAGTCGGACTCGCGCACTGAGGGTTCCGTACAAACTTACTCATGAAAACAGTTCAATTCTTCAGAATTTTCCGAATTGAAAAAAGTTTTTTTCAGTTCCGTTTCGATTCTCATTTCGTTGATCGCCTCGAGTCGGCCGCGCTTCCTATTCCTTTGTTCTGACCACGTAACTGAACGTTGAGGTGACGTCAGAACAAAGGAATCAGAGGCGACTCGAGGCGATCGACGAAAAGAGAATCGAAACGAAACGGTTGTAACTTGGCTAGGGCTGTGTCAAATCTCTTAAACAGATTTGAAATAGGTGTCATTTTTGGGAACAGTTTTATACAATGCCCTTTATCAAATATTTTTGTAAATCGTACAGGGCTCGCCGAGCCGCATTCAAAAACGTATGACAGTACTATGTTATGAGTATATTTAAAGTTTAAAAACACAAGTAAGGTTAGGTTAAAATAAAAATATCAATCCGCGCCCTCATAGTCTACATTTAAAGTGGGCACAAGTTTTGGCAATCACAGATCACAGCCATAGTCAGAATTGTCACGAGCCGTAAATTTTTATGGGCAAGAAAGAAAGAAAACACACAGGTACACACAATGAGATAACAATTATATAGAGACTTAAACTTAAAAATATATCAACATTGTGTGTCTCACGGCTGCGCCAAATAGGTCCAGCGTAGATAGCGTCAGGCAACTGCTACGTAGTGACATAGCAGTTGCCTGACACTGGTTTTTAACTGAAGCTCACTGACACGCTTGATTTGTATGGAAAGTTTTTACAATATCGTCTCTAGCTGCGGCCGCTGAGTTGCCTCTGTACTCTATGGAGCGGTACCAGCACCTATTATGATTGTATTGTGGTTAGAATTGAGTAAAGTCGTTAACCTTCTACTCTATTGTAAGTAAGTTATGAGTTTTCTTTTCTTTTGAATGTCAATGGTAAGACCGCAGATCCGGTGCTTTAGTTTATTGAGTACTGGCTTTCATTTGTTTAGAGCCCTACTAAGGCTTCAGAGTTATACAAAAAAGGTAACGTAGGTTTGGGCCAGTGGTCAGAGGGTCAGTGAGTCTGACACTTCATCTCGCTCCACCCAGAGTGGGAGGAGTCATTTCATGATTTCGCACGTATGAAAATGTAGGTACAGCTCATAGTCATTATCATTTCAGCCGAAAGACTTCCAGTCAAAGACTCAAAGATTCAAAGCATTTTAAACCATGTACAGGCACTTTTGAAGTGTCAAGAAGTCAGTCAGTCAGAAAAACGATGCTAATTACACATTCCAAAACGTAGATCACTATAGAGAAGAATTTGCAAGAAACTCCAATTTTTTTTTTGTTGGGAAAATCATCCAATGACATCTCTCGCCCTTGGGCAGGGCGGAAGGGTGTGTAAATAAAAACCCAGTCCTGTTCTTTCTTTGCCTTCGTTCCAGGGCCCTGGGTCCCATGGCCCCAGTAGGCTTCGACCCTGCTGGGCCCCTACGATTTGCTGACATCTCTTTGAGGCGCGCGTGGAACAGTACGCGTCGTCGACGACTTGGGCTCGGTCCGATTACCGGACGGTCGGACGGCGAGCCACCCATTGCTCGCCGTCCGCAACCCCGCGCCTACGGTGGCCGAAAATCGGGATCGGAATCCCAGCGGCGGCGGTTGGAGCGTAAGGACCTAATTCATGGTGGCTTAATTGAGATTTATAATAAGATATTTTTTATTCCGCCAGCCGGTTTTCAGCTAAAGAAGAGATATAATGCGGCCTTATTTGTCTGCAGAGACAGTATTATGCAAGCGAGAACGATGCAGCCTCATAAAATACCGCGATTTATGAAGACGGCAATTAAAAACGTAACTTGTATGTACATAAAATGAGTAAACATTAAAGAATATATTACCTAATAAAAATGTGTTCTTTGTTCTGTCACAGCGATTTATTGTGTTGTTTCTTTTATTTTTAAATTCTATTTTTTCGTTTTTGTTTTTTTTTAATGTATGTGGGTATGTTATGTAATACGCAGTGTTGGAAGGCCCCCTACAAGGTGGACAGATGACCCGGGCCTCAAGTCTGCTATTACAAATGTGTTACAATGGCCTATCATTAGTTTCATAATTGTTGATTTTGACAAGTTTGGTAATCTACTAATATCATGGCGTCATTATGACTTTCCAATGGTCAACCACTGACACTCCATTGAAAGAAATGGCATAGAATGGTAATCTCGTACATAATGACAAATGAATGTCTGACGTATGCGGTAATATGCCAAAATTTTGACAGTTCCTTTGTTTAGTGACATACCATTAGAACGTCATTATGCAGTCATTGCTTTTAATAAGCTCGATATTGTCATTCTACCACAACTCTAGTACGAGACCATTGACCGATCAATGATCGATCATTATGAATTAACAGATTACGAACTTTTATCAAAATGACAAAGGAATCGTGTTGGAATGACGAATTTATAAAAGTAGCAGACTAAGGCCCCTGGTGAAGGTTGCGGGAATCCGATGGATGTGAGACGCACAGGACCGTTCTTTGTGGTGACATTTGGGGGAGGCCTATGTCGAATAGTGGACGTCTA
The DNA here is from genome assembly GCA_949316375.1 of Mythimna vitellina. NCBI lineage: Eukaryota > Metazoa > Arthropoda > Insecta > Lepidoptera > Noctuidae > Mythimna > Mythimna vitellina. Next base: position 24,380,361 of record OX438693.1, read on the forward strand.
TCGGCTGAAATGATGATGATGATGATGATGTTATGTTATGAGATAAAATTATCCATGTACTTGTATTGGAATATTTATATTAATATGGATCTTCCCGGAATCTCTAATGAAAAATCTCATGTGGCGAACAATATTGACTGCATGACTTGATTCCGCCATCTCCTTTCTACCATCGGACAAGCCGACGAACGGCGAGTATCCACCCTTACGTTGTTGAAACTTCAACGGTCCGGACTAAGCGTTTCGCTTCGTCGTTTATACCGCGTACATCGAAGGACTGGAACAATCTGCCTGCTGCGGTCTTTCCGTCTAACTATAATATAGGTGTCTTCAAGGCTAGAGTGAATAGGCTCTTAATAAACTAGTGCGCCTGACCATCAATGATTGCATCTCCACTTACCATCAGGTGGGATCGCAGTCAAGCACTGGTTTATATCAATTAAAAAAAAAAAAAAAAAAAATATTACAAATAAATAATAATAAAAACCTCAGAGATAGATAAGACAAATGAAACAAAGATAATTAACGTACAATTTTTATTCGTATTTTTCGTTGAAAAAAATCTGTCTACGTCAACCTAGTTGAGTTTAACATATTTATATATTTCCTCCTCCTCGTCATTAATGCCGGAAAAAAAATAATTCTGCTATATTTCTGATAGAGTCATAAAAAAAATCTGCTCTTTAAAATTAGTCTCAGATTTGAGGTATATCCACTTTATTCTTTCGCTATAAGAAATCAGTAGCGTAGCGTAGTCGGCCTTATGATGTTCCCACTGTTGGGACTCACACTCAGGCCTCCTCTCTAGAAGAGGGAATGGACCGTAATCCACCACGTGGACCCAGTGCAGATTGGTGGATGTCAAATGTCTTCGATTTTTTTGTTTTAGGACATGCCGGTTTCCTCACGATGTTTTCCTTCACCGTTTTTAGAAATCAGTATAAGTACTTAAATAACTCTACCTAATTCCGACCTCTGGTTATAAGACCTTACCACGAGCTCTTAACGCGATCCATTAGATGACCTATACAGAACTGTTAAAGGGATGGAGCTATACAGGGTGTATTCTCCGCTCGCAAGCTTGACATTTCAAAATGTAACGGTTGGGCCCATGGCCTTAGGTGATTATTGTTATACTAACTGACCCGGAAAACTTCGTTTTGCCATATAAACTACCAAAGAAATCGGACGTACATAGAAATAGAAACCAAAATACTAAAATCCCGATTAAAAAACTGGGCAAGTGCGATTCGAACTCGCGCCCTGAGGGTTCCGTACAAATTTACAGTTTTTAGATTTATTCTGAATAATATCTATAATTATACCTGTGCTACAAGACCGTGCTTTATGCAAAATTTCAGGATCCTGGGTGAATTTTGATTTCCTCGAGAGGGTCGAAATATACGTTTTATGAGACATAAACTGCCGCATCTTTTTTCTTGGTTAACTTAGAAATTCGATATTTTTATAGCTTCGAGAAACCACAAATTTGAATATATGGTTTTAATTTCAACTCAATACCTCCATGCATTCCCGGGTTAAAGGGTCTAGACAGCCAGACAGACACGGACAACAAAGTTATCATATTCCGGGTTCCGTTTTATTCCTTTTGAGGTACAGAACCCTAAAAAAGAGGGTAGGAGGGTGAAAAATTCTTCAAGATCAATTCTCATACCTGCCAAATATACACAAAATGGCCGGAAAATAAGCTAACAAGTTATAGAACCGAACCATTACAAAATCATTCTTGCATCGTTCGATATGTCAGTCACAAGCGGTTTAACTGAAAACGACGTAACATTGGAATTTTAAACGAATGAAATAAAATATTTGTGAAACACATTCTATCTACAATGGTCGGTCAATTTTTCTTCCGAACTCTAGTATCACGTCAAAAACGATTTGAATCACACTCATCCACGGTTAATTCAATAAAGTGTCCGACTATCATTGAATTACATACCAGCAGTACTGAATTGAAACCCTCCATTTATCTCTACGTCAACTGAACCTGTCAATGTAAAATCAATACTACCAACAAACCTTAAGCTTCAATATCGCCTGTCGTTAAACTCACCGTATGGGGATGAGCAACGCGACCATAATTGCGGGTTAACCGGGTCATCGCTGGTAAGATAGTATCACAAATTATTTCCGGGTAGGTGTGAAAAACCGGCCCCATAGGTGCCGGTGCCTTAACCGAAATTTATATTACGTTGCTACGGAAAGAAGATTGTTTTTGTTGTTTTAAAAGATAGACTTTAACCTACCTCGCATTTTTGTGCCCTTGGGAGCCATAAAAGTAAAATAGAAGCCATTTTAACTACCCATTGCTGAGCTAGCTGTCGCCAGCGGTTTTGCCCGCGAAAAAGTAAAAAATTGTCCCAAGGGAACACAATCCCAGGATAAAAAGTAACTATGCTACGAGTATATAGCTTCGTGTAAAGCTATATAGGATAGGTACTTTAGAGGTATGCGGAACAGAGTGTAAAGTCCCGAAAACCTCCGTTGAAAAGGGAGGATCTTCCGATCAGACGGGTGCTTTGTCTATTGGGTAACTGCACGATAGATGATTTCGAGATGTTATATATGTTGTGTGTTCAAATCGAGCGGAGAACTTTAATTGCGCGATTCCGATCCCAATTTCCGGCCACTGTAGGCCGGACGGCGAGCCACCTATTGCTCGTCGTCCGCAAGCGTGGGCTGTCGGACGGCGAGCCACCTATTGCTCGAGCAATAGGTGGCTCGCCGTCCGACCGTCCGGTAACTGTCCGGACCGAGCCCAAGTCATCGACAGTGCGTACTGTTCCACGCGCGCCTCAGGGAGAGGTCAGCGAATCGTAGGGGCCCAGTAGGGTCGAGGCTTGCTGGGGCCACGGGTAGTGTGAAAGCGAAACCCGGGGCCCTGGTACGAAAGGCACCGAAAGAACAGGAGTGGGTTTTTAGTCAGTAAAAGTCTGACACTATCTCCCGCCCCGCCCAAGAGCGGGGGATGTTATAAGATGGTAATGACGAAAAAGAAAAAAAATGTGTAATACATAAAAGGGCAATGGTGCGCAGCATAATAGGTGTTAAGCGAATAGATCAAGTTAGAAACACCACGCTGTGCTCCATAGCTCAAGTAGCAGATGTCAAGGAAAAAACAGCCAGGCTAAAGTGGGAGTAGGCTGGCCACGTCACGCGAATGCACCCGGAAAGGTGAGGGAAGACCAACACTCTGGACGCTTGGGAGAGATCGACGCCGTCGAGATCGACCACGGCGAAGGTGGTATGACGATCTGATCAAGTTCGCGGGGCAAATTTCACCCAGGAATCGCCCGAGACAGAGATTTTGGAAAGGGGAGTCCATTGCCCAACAATGGGACACAATATAACATATATTGTGGTTATAAACTAGTGCTTGACTGCGATCCCATCTGATGGTAAGTAGTGTGCAATCTTTGATGGTGAGGCGCACTAGTTTATTAAGAGCCTATTCACTCTAGCCTTGAAGACACCTAAATTATAAATATTAAAACCTACCTATCTATTATTCCTTTTTATATAAATATTTAAACCTTCCTCAAGAATCACTTCAGCCCCTACTTACGAGTTGCAGGTCGCTGGTTCAAACCCAGCCAGGCGCATTACTTTGTGTAATTTATTTCATCACCGCTGCTCTCAAAACGGTGAAGGAAAACATCGTGAGGAAACCGACATGTCCTAGAACGAAAAATTCGAAGACATGTGACATCCACCAACCCGCACTGGGCCCGCGTGGTGGATTACGGCCCATTCCCTCTCCTAGAGAGGAGGCCTGAGTACCAACAGTGGAAACATTATAAGGCCGACTATGCTACTATGCAAGAATCACTTTGTGTATTGGTGAAAATTACATGAAAATACTTTCAATATAAGTTTTTGAGTTTATCGTGTTCATAAAGATGCACCTGGTGGGGCATTGTTTTATAATAGGCGAGGATGTTATGCTTAGCCAGCGATATGAATGTAGTGTACATTCAAGTAAACAAACTCCCATCGATTTTATTAGCAATTTCTCTCATGTTTCAAGGAAAACGCGTATAAATAAATAATAGGAGCATGATCTGGTCACGGCCGATAGCAAATTGCTAGCAATTATGCGGAAACGAGGTTAAAAAGCGGTTCTTGTAGAAGCTACGGAGATCCGACGCTAATTGAAGCTAGACAAACTTATCTAGGGTATGAAGTCGAAGTAAAATTTTGTAAGGAGTAGATAGAGGTGCCTTGGTGAAGAAATCTTTTGACATAGAAAGAAAGAAAAATCTTTTATTCGTGCCTCACACAATTGTAATTTTTTAGCTTTTATCTTTATCTCATTGGTGGGCAAAGGCCTCCCTCCATTTCTACACATACAATTTGTATGAAAAAAGAAAATTTTAATTTGTGCGAAGCCAAAAGGCGCCTAACTCAGCATATGCTGCGATATTTAAAACTATAAATAACGCAGCACTGGTATTCTGTTAGAGCCCGCTGTGATCGTGCGGACACACTCACGGACGTTAGATAGACTATTGCAATATAATAGTGAAGAAATAGTTAAATTAAATGAAATAGACTGGGTACCTGTATATCGTCCCTAGCTCCGTAGCTTACAACACCGCTCAAGTCGAAAATTGGCGGTTATTACATTTGAATGCCTTTAGGTGGGGCTGCTCATTGCGCGTCTAACCACCAATGGTTGATCACCACATGATATAGATTTCAACCAATTAGAACCCATACTTCGAAAAATAGTGACAGCGTGCAAGTCGGCTGGCCTCTCAACACCGCACAGTTTTTTTCGTTTCCTGTAAAGTTGTTAAAAATGACTTATGCGGTGTTTTTAGCTAAGGGACGATATTAAAAACTAGCCAAGTGCGAGTCGAACTCGCACACGAAGAGCTACGCACTACAATATAAAAAACGAGCAAAAAGAACACTGACAAAATAACGTTTCTTGTAAGGTACTCCCTTTAATTTTTAATTTTATCATTTGTTGTTGTAGCGGCAATAGAAATACACATTCTGTAAAAAATTCAAATCTCTACCTCTTACAGTTTATGAGATGCAACCCATTGTCCGCAGACAGACAGACGGACGGATTGACAACGGCGGCTTAGTAATAGAGTCCCGTTGACAACCTTCATGTACGGAACGCTAAAAAGGCGCCAACACGGAATACTCAATACCTCTTAAATTATTTCAGTAATATGATAAATGTGAAAGTGTGTATGTTTGGATGTTTGCTAATCAATCATGTCAGCTCATTTTATTTCGATAAATCAATCATACTTCAGCGTCTGAACGGATATTCAACATAGGCAGATTATGGAACCTGATTCATTCCCGTGGGATTATTAACGACGCTCACGCGAGTGAAGCCGGTGGAAATAACTAGACAAACGATAATCTTGTGGATTAATGGCGGATGAACTTGTCATCAAGTCGTCGTAATAGCTAAAATGTTGTATCTATGTTACATATCCGTTCCCCAAAATCAAATCTTTATACATATACAATTATTCTGTACATGTGTTTGTCAGCCAACTCTTCCTAAACGGCTTGTTTGTTTTGGATGAAACAGTGTGTATTAAATATATGGGATTACGGATAGTTTGAAGATACAATTGAACACGGTAGGTGGCGCTGCAATAGGGTTTCAATTTGTTTTTTAAATTTAAATTCTGCAGACTGCTCGTGTCGCTGTTTTTTTTATCGAAACGGCTTAATTGAGTTTTTATAATTTTTAGGATTCCGTATCACAAAAGGAAAATACGGAACCCTTATAGGATCACTTTGTTGTCCGTCTGTCTGACTATCTGTATCTCTGTTTGTCAAGCCCCTTTATCTCAGGATCGCGTGGAGGTATCGAGTTTAGGTATCCAGTGGAAATTAAAACTTTATATTAAACTATATACTCAGGTCTACGGTCCCTTGAAGCTACGTAAAAATCAAGTTCTAAATTAACGAAAAAAAAGATACGGCTGTTAATGTCACAAAAAAACGTATGTTTCGACACTGTTAAGGGAATCAAAATTCATGCTTCTTGTTGACCCAGAATTCTAAAATTTGGCACAAAGCAAAGTCTTGTAGCACAGGTATAGAAATAAATATGAAAATAGTAATTTTTTTGTAATGTCACAAAAAAAAACTTTTTTGTGATTCGGAAAAATTCTTCGAGACTCCATTCGTGAATTGAACTTATGTAGTTCATAACCCGAATGGAGGCTCGAAGAATTTTTTCGTGTTTATATGGCTAAGTTTGTAAGGAACCCTCAGTGCGCAATTCACATTTGCCCATTTTTTTTTTTTTGTGTATATTTGGCAGGTCTGTGAATAGGTCGTAGGCTATTTTTTATACCCATTAATAATAATTCTTTTTGCTTTTCGATATTCGCAGGCAAAGCCACTGGCAGTATCTAGTTCACTAAAAAATATACTTGTTCATTATATATAACGGAATTTATATGGTTTCTCTAATTTGAATGAATGTAGGTAATCCGATGTTGACCTTAGGAAAATTACCTGTTTTAAATGTCGTTCTATCATATATTTGCTTATTATAATCTAACAGAAACTAGACTACTGTCTACAATACTGAGAATATTGAATAAAAAATATGGTTGACCTAATTAATAGCTACATATAAAATTTAATTTAAATTAAATGTAAAATAATAACCCTTATGAACTAACTAAAATCTATCACGGTCGTCTGGTAATGTACCCTAAAGACTGGTGGCATTGCCACGCCGTATGGCAATTTTTATCCTCTGTACAAAGTAAAAACCAGCCCTTGGGTCACGCGAAGTGTCAACAAGGCGTTTGGAAAGGTCTTTAAAAATTGTGAGATCAGACTCCACGCCCCGAGAGTTTCAAACCCAAATGGCTCAAAATTATGACTACTAGCAAGGTTATTATATTTCCGTCTCCGTAGCCGCAGCGGTAGCACCAGCACAGCACGACGAGCTATATTGTTAGTTATAAAAAAGAAAATAAAATGTAATTTGTAAAAATTTAAACACGCATTTATATACATTTTAAATTTAAACACAAATTTATACATTTTAAATGTAAACACACATTTATACATTTTAAATTGTGTATTTAACACATTTATACGCTCGAATATAATCACTAGTGACCTACCCTAGCTTTGCACGACTGTTAGAAATCTTTGAAATTCTCGTTATTTTTCTACTGCAGCCTTCCTTATGGGTGACTCTGTCTGTTGGTGGAAAATGCATGAAAATCCGTACAATTTTTTTGTGTAAGTCCTGGCAGAAACTAGTAATCATTAAAACTGAAATAATTGACACTAATATTATAAAGGCGATATTTTGTAAGTGTATATGTTTGTTATATCTTCACGCTTAAACGGCTGCACAGATTTCGATGAAACTTGGTGCACGTGTAGGCCATATTCTGGAATACCACATAGGATATTTTTTACTCGGAAGTTGGTTCGCTTGGGACAATTTTGTACAATTACGCGAGTGAAATCGCAGGCCGCAGCTAGTATTCTCACATTTCTTTCATAAAAGATAAAAACCACTGCCCTTTAAAACAAAATAAACTTATTATCGCTCTCACTAAGTAGTCCCTTGTGTTAAAATTTAATGCCAAAAACATTCTGAGAGTCTTTTGTAGTAGAAGAGTTCGCTTCGCCTTATTTTCACATCTCGTACCGACAATCTTGTTCGTTAGCTCGGTAGTCTAAAAGCTATTCTAAAAATGTGGCATTTTGTATGAAATATATAGAACTATTTTGTGTGTAATTAGGGGAATAAAATGATGTAGAGTGTATGTTGACAGACTCCAACATCAGTGAAAAGTTTAAAACAAATTGTGAATGAATTGAATCCGTTGCAGTTCTAACAGCATTCTGCGTGTTGTGGCCGGAAGGCAAGATAGCCCGCTTGTGTAAGGGCAAATGTGGCACGTACATTGTTGCGATTTGTAATTCAGTACAAATATTGTTACTAACCTAATGAATATTCGTTGTTTGCTGATGGAAACAAATTATTATGATTTATTTATTGAATTTTTTTGCACACAACACTGTACAAAGGCGGACTTAATGCCTTAGGCATTTTCCACCAGTCGTCCTTAGGGTGGTGCAGAAACATAACATGGCAGATGCAACTTAATAAATAGACAAACAGAAAAGAAACAAATACATATAAATAAACAATAAATTATTGTTAAAAAACAAATCCAACCAATCAGTGCTGTGATGATCCTACCAAATTCTTACGAATGTGCTCACGTGCCTTATTTATAAAGGAAAATCGGCCGGTCGCCATCCTGACATTCAGAAGGAGCGCATTCCAAAGGGATATCGCCTGTACAAAAAAAGAGGAGTGAATAAGCCCAGAGCGGTGTGACGATAATTTGTAGACCGAAAATTTTTATTGTGCCCGAGCAAAGAAATTGAATTTTGTTGAACATTACATTTTTTTTCACTTATGGATGCTTATCTATGTAGCATAATACAGCATAATCAGTCTTATAATGTTCCCACTGCTGGGACTCAGGCCTCCTCTCTAGGAGAGGGAATGGGCCGTAATCTACCACGCAGGCCCAGTGCGGATTGGTAGATGTCACATGTCATCGAATTTTTGGTTCTAGGACATGTCGGTTTCCTTACGATATTTTCCTTCACCATTAAGAGAGCAGTGGGGATGACTTAAATTACACAAAGTAATGCGCCTGGCTGGGTTTGAACCCGCGACCTACAACTCATAAGTTAGGGCCGTTACCACTGCTCCTATCTATATATGTATCATCATTATCTTCCTGCCCTTGTCCTGTGTTATTTGGGGTCGGCGCAACACGTTTTTTTCTTCCACTCTGCCCTGTCACTCGTCATGCTATCACTTACTTCCTTTACTTTCATATCACTCTTCACACAATCCATCCATGTATATTGTATTAAATTAAACCGAAGTGAACAATACAAAACAAAGTAAAACAACAAAGATATTCCTGTGAACACAACACATAACGAAAGTCACAATTTTCAATGAATTTCCTCTGAATAGTACAATTTCCGATAATTGTCCTCCATTCTGCACAAGAGGACGGACCTTTCTATAGGACAATATAATGTCATATAATGACCGATTTATTTGTTACCTGTTTTATCAGCTCGTTTGCATCAGCTGCTCAAAATGGCCGACGTACGATGTACGATGTGGTAATTAATCGCTGCAATTAATGACTGACGGGTTATTATGTTATCATTGATCGCACTGATAGGTGATCAGTGTAATTATAATGATAAACTACTCTCATTTATCCAACTGTGACTATGCCTTAACAAGGGAATTGTTTTTTGCTGTTATTTAGTGACAGCAACACATCCCACTTTAAAAAAAAATAATACTACATTAGTTTTAGCATATACGAAACCCGAAACACTTGTCTAGTATTTTTATGTAAAGAATCTATATCATGAAAAATCACAAAGTTATAAGCCTGTTATGTTACTAGGTTGGCCGCACAAATACATGGTCACCGGGCTACCCGAGCGAATGAGGGATTGTTTTGCTCCCGCATTCAGCTGTGCGCTAGTATCTAATATCCGCTATAACCTACCGTGACCTGTGTTGTACTTAGTGTAAGTAGTGTCCAAATTGTGACCTTTTTTTAAATATTTTTGGGAAAAAATATAACATGGTGTAAAAATTATTGGAATCGATTCAGTTCATTATGATTCGATACATACATGGAGCGACTGCCTATCAGATCACTACAACCAAGTTACTGGGTAACATGAAATTCCTTAGATAGACTGCTGGTCACACAATGAAGCCCACAGAAACAAACAAGCATTCTAGGCTCAATTAGGCTGTTGAAAAACATCTGCCTCAGGTGCCTCTTCTTATACTAGAACCCATACACTTTTTTTTTCCGGTGGGAAAATCATCTTATGACATCCCCCGCTCCTGGGCGGGGCGGGAGATAGTGTCAGACTTTTACTGACTAAAAACCCACTCCTGTTCCTTCGTTGCCTTTCACACCAGGGGTGAGTCTTCGAGGTATACACTTGGGTGCCGAAGTAGCGGAACACAAAACAAAACTTCACAGCAGAAATATCTATAACTGTATCTGTATCCTTTTCCCGGAAGAGTTTCTATACAAAGAGCCTTCCTACATATATCTGTTACAGCTGACATGGATGATAGGATTGCAAATGAGATTAAAGGATATGTCTGCTATGATGGGCAACTCATATCTCTCTTGCTGAAATACACATCTATATATATATAAGGAAACACTGGGACTAGGAGCGTGAAATTTTGCATGAGGTTTTCTTTTATGATGTAGGCTAGTACTAAGAAAGGATTTCCAAAATTCAATTGTATGGAGAAACCTACTTTCACACGGACAAAGCTACTGGCAGAAGCTAGTCCATAGATAAATTTGAACTTAAGAACATGTCAAATCCCAAGGCCAGGTTATTAAAGAAAGAAAGATAAAAAGGAAAAACGTTTATTCGTACCTCACACAAAAAGCAGAATTATTAAGCAACAGGAAGGTTTGAAGAAGGTTTATGACTTATCTTAGACTTATGACGCGTAGATAAAATATAGCCTATGTCACTCAGGAATAAAGTAGCTTTCTATCAGTGAAAACATTTTAGCAATCGGACCAATACCTACTTTCAGAGATTACTTACCGCCTACAAACAAAAAAATTGTTGTGTGTGAAATGTTAAATTTTTCCCAACTTAACTTTCCCACTCGTGGGAAAGCTGCTTTAGAATAGATGTTTTACTGAGATTTTTATATTTCGCCCTTTGTATCTTTTTCCCTAATTCCATCAGTTTTTATAACACATTAATTTGACTATATTTCTTAGTTCACTCATTTTTCGAGAACGAAGACATTCGGTACCTAGCACGCTGAAATATGTACGATCCCGGAATGGAATTAGCATTAAAAAATGTACGAATCCAACAAGCGTAGCGCTCGATGACATTGGGTAAAAATTCCGGTTTATAAACTCAAACAACTTCTAAATAAGTACCAATTAAAAAACATTATTTGCTGATTAGGTACTTGAGAATACAATATTTTTCCACGTACCTAACGATCCTTCTTTTTTATTTGTAAAAAGATCCTTTCCTGTTAACCACGGTAGGCCCTTATCGGGTCCCCGGACAATAGCTTCTTGAAGGAACGTAAGTGGGTACTCGAATCTGGGACCTTCCACAAAGCCTCTGTAGGTAAGTATTTCCCGGATATTACAGTGATTTTCGTGGAACAGAAATAGGTAAAGATGTGTGTAAAATTACTCAAACAGGAGATTTAAATATCAAGTTAAAAATAACCATTTTTCAAAGAATAAAATATATAATCCTGGAACATTAAAAACTGCTAAAACACTAAGTTAAAAAAAATAACAACTTACCCGTATCACAAATTCCAACTCCAACCAACCAATAAAAAGTTCACTCTTCTACAAAATAAAACTGACAAGTCATTTAATTCCGTACACCGAAGAATTATAGAAACTCGTCAAGATAAATAGATTTTGTCAAATATTTGTTCAGCCGGCTAAACAAATGTACTAGGGCCACAGAAACACAGAAGATGTTATAAACTCGAATCAGTACATAGTCGAAACTGTGAGGACGCGTAGCCGTAGACGTCCGTAGCCGAGCGTCCTCGTAGCGCCACTGCTACGCGGCGTAGGCGACTACGAACTGCCTGACGGCCGTCATATAGATAGGTACAGAAGGCTCGCTGTTAACAGCGCATGATAAGGATTCTGTACTTGATGTTATAGTACAAGTAAATGGAACTTGCTGGAACTTCAGGTTTAAGTATTTTGATTCCTTGTAATTTTATTATTATCATTTCGTATGAGACTTTTAGCGAATGCATAAACTAGATAATTCATCGATTTACAGGTTATTATAGATTTATGGAAGGTATTTTTTTTTAATTGATTTAATAAATACCAGTGTTTGGCTGCGATCCCATCTGATGGTAAGCAGTGATGCAATCGTTGATGGTGAAGCGTACAAAATTATCAAGAGCCTATTCACTCTAGCCTTGAAGACACCTAAATTATAACCTTACCTACCTTAATTATTACCTACCTTAATTATTTTAGGTTCTATTTTTATTTTATGAATAGAAATCATTAGATGATTTCCCACCTTAAAAAGTACTTACTTACTTCTATTCTTTTTCTGTCCATGCAGTATTGCCCATGCAGGTTGTGGAACTCTCTTCCGCCTAGCATTCGTGATTTGCAAACGATTTCGCTCTTCAAATCAAAAGTAAAAGAGCACTATCTTTCCTCTCTAGTGTTATTGTGTGAATTATATATGTATATATACTATATATTTATTTTTAGTATAAGGTTTATATAGGTATATAAGTATTTATTATTTTAATTTAAAATTTCACATTCTCTTCTTTAATTACGTGTACACACTATTGTCTACAATTCTTCCTATTTCTCCTTTCGTAGGTCTGCTGGAAGAAATTTCTCTTAAAAATAAGCAGTACCTTTGTACAATTTTTATAAGAATGTAATATCTTCTATCGTATTTATGTGTACACATAAATTATAAAGTTCGCGAGCTAATTCGTAAGAAGTTGGCAGTAGTGTCATCACAGCGTTAATGTTTTCAAATTGTCGATTTGAACCAATTGTTTAACTTTATTGGTATAGATATATATGTAGATAGTTTATTAATTTGTGTATGTATTGTATAATTGTAAGATATTTATGGCTTATTAGTATATCTATTCTTGTACCTATTCGCCTTTTCTCTCTCTTTTATTGCACCTACCACTATTTATCTCTGCATCAACCTAAGGTTGACTGGTAGAAACTGCCTAAGGCATTAAGTCCGCCGCTGTACGTTTGTGCATAAAGTATTAAATAAATAGATAAATATTGTTATGATACTACCGAGCCTCACAAAGCATGTAAAGCCTTAGGTTTCACCCTTGATCACTCTTCTGTCGGGTTATTTATGAGCGTCAAGAAACAGAGAATTCACCGTTGTGTACACGCTTTTGTAGCTACTGTAGACGTATATCCTGCGTATCCACGTATTTTAATGACAAAGTCTACGGTATTCGACATTAAATCAAGTTTTCCTAAAAAAATCCGATTCATTTCGACGTTGTAGCCTAAAAAGGCACTTACAGTTTTCAAAATTTCTAAAATTATACCGCACTGAATAACACCAAAAATAATAATCATGAATAACCTGAATAGGTGTGGCAACAGTTTCACCGCGAGATATTTACAAACCTATCCTTTGAGAAAGCGAAAATTTTTCATAAAAAAGTTGTTTAAATTTTAATAAATATTGCAAATAGAAAAGGTCGATTTGGCTGTTTCGATTAGTCTTTTTTGTCGAATTTAAGGATAGGTTTTTTAGGTGGAAAATCAGCTAATGACATCTCCGCTCTTGTGCGGGCGAGAGGGCGTGCCAGTTATATTACTGGATAAAACCCACTCCTGTTCTTTCTTTGCCTTCGTTCCAGGGCTTCGGGGTTCTCTTTGGCATCATCCATGACTCCAGTATGCTTCGACCCTGCTGGGTCCCTAAGATTTGCTGACATCTCCTTGAGGCGCGCGTGGAACACTACGCTTCGTCGACGATTTGGGAAGGATAGGTTTGCAAATATCTCGCGATGAAACTGTTGGCACATCTATTTAGATTTTTCGTTATTATTTTTTGTGTAATAAAGTGCGGTGTATTTTTAGAAAGAAAACTTTAAGAGGTGTCTCTCAAGGACTCTCCTCCAGGCACCCGCCTGACATGCATAAAAATGTGAGTTCAAAACCAGGTAGGTATTAATGTGAATTTTACAATTTATATGTACTTTTCTAAGTCACCGTGCCTCAGAAAGCATGTAAAGCCGTTGGCGCCGGTTATAATTGTAGATCTTCGTTACAGATAGTCAGGTGTTTTTTTTTTTTATTGGGTGGGAAAATCATCTTATGACATCCCCGCTCTTGAGCTCGGACGGCGAGCCACCCATTGCTCGCCGTCTGCAAGCCCGCGCCTACGGTGGCCGGAAATCGGGATCGGAATCCCGGCGGCAGTTGGTGCGTAAGGACCGTTGCCTCACGCGATCGGCCGCCTCCTTTGCTAGCATTACTGCTTCGCAGAAGGAGGCGACCGCCTGCCACTCCTCCTAGCTCCGGACCATGGCCTGAACCAAGGCCCGGCGCGAGAGATCACCGCCGCCGATAGCCCCTACGAGAACACGGCGTTGCTCTGCCCAAGCGGGGCACACCTCCACCGTGTGCTCTACCGTGTCCTCCGGGCGGTCCACACAGTGGCGACACCCGGGCGTCGTTTCCACACGAATCCGGTGCAGGAGCCTCCCGAACTTACCGTGTCCGGTGAGAACCTGCGTCATGCGGAAGGTGAGGACGCCGTGAGGTCTTTCCAACCACGCCTCAAAGAGGGGACTTACCGCCATAATTGTGGCGTGCCCATACAGATAGTCAGGTGTGAGAAAGTCTTTTTTTGCCGGTTTCCTCACGATGTTTTCCTTCACCATTTTGAGAGCAGTGGTGATGAAATAAATTACACAAAGTAATGCGCCTGACTGGGTTTGAACCCGCGACCTACAACTCGTAAGTCGGGGCCGTTACCACTGCTCTTAATATTTATTATACTGCTCAATCTATAAATACTTATCTTAAAATAAAAAAAAAAAAATAATTCAGCCGCATCCAGTTAGGCTGGATGCCGACCCCATACAAGTTGCAAAAAAACTAAAGAGAAGAAGACTAGAAGAGAAGATACATCACGATATAATTTTATGAATCGACTTCACTCTCTGCACTCTATGCAGACCCACGCAGATTATCGAGCACTTTTAATTAATCGACTTCACTCTTCTGCACTCCATACAGAGCCTCGCAGATTATCAAGCACTTTTAATTAACCAATTAATCTCTTCTTATTATTTCAATATCGAGGGCCCTTCAAGAATAATATTGTGTTTCAATTTTGATTAATTCCAGCCATTAAGACTAAAAGCCATTTATTAATTGTATCTTAGAACTATTTGCTGAATATTGAAATACTAAGATAAGGTCAAACACTTAACTATTGTATCACGTAATAATATTAATTATATCTACTCCAATTAATCTGAGGGCTAATGGAATTACCATATTATTGTTTTAGGGTTTTGCTTTGTTCTCGTTAAGTTAGTCCAAATGGATTCCTTTACTAACACATTTAAGGCCTTGAGCACAGGCGCAGGGTTTCCAGCCAGCCTTTCGGTATTTTACAGGATTCATTTTGGAGAGTGAGCGCGGGATTCGCATGACTTAGTTCCGCCATCTCCTTTCTACCATCGGACAACCGACGTACGGCGAGTATCCACCCTTACGTTGTTGAAACCTTTTCGGTCCGGACTAAGCGTTTTGGCACGTCGTTTATACCACGTACATCGAAGGATCGGAACAATTTGCCTACTGCGGTCTTCCTGTCCGATTATAATTTAGGTGTCTTCAAGGCTAGAGTAAATAGGCTCCTAATAAACTAGTGCGCCTCACCATCAACAATTGCATCACTTCAATACAATCAGGTGGGATCAGTTAAAACAAAAACTTTCCAGGCCAAACAAATAAAAAAATAAAAAACTTTTTACATAAAATTACCTACAACTTTAAATGAAAAAACACTCATTTCAGTGGTTTTGTTAGTTTAAAAAAAGATTTCCTATTGAGAGAATTTAATTTTTTTTTAATTTGTTAGTTAACATCTACATCACTCATATTTTGTGATTAATTGAAATTGAAACGTGATAATTGAACATGAATATGTGCATATTAATGAGTATATACGCCCTATGCCTAGGCGCTCTTTGCTTCGCTGCCACTATGTCGAAGTTGTCAGCAGCCTCTGCCAGCACGGTCTGTCATGCAGTCGAAGTTCGGGACGGATTGCACGGCACGCGAATATTAAAAACATCATCCGACGAGCCCTTGTCACCGTCGGCGTTCCGGATGTTCTAGAACCTCATGGCCTCACGGCACGCGACGATGGTAAAAAACCGGACGGTATGTCTTTATTTCTGTAGAAGATGGCCAGGCCTTTTGTGTGGGACGCTACTTGTGTCGACACTTTTGCGCCATCCCATCTCCCTAGCTCTTCGTGCTGTGCTGGTGCTGCCACTGCGGCTGCGAAGAACCTCAAGCGGCGGAAATATGACAACCTCGTCGGGCGGCAGTTATATTTTGAGCCATTTGGGGTTGAAACTTTTGAGCCGTGGGGCCCGAGTGCTCATACGCATTTTAAAGAATTATCCAAACGCTTAGTTGACACTTGGCATGACCCAATGGCTGGCTTATACCTCGGTCAGAGATTAAGCATTGCCATACAACGTGATAATGCCGCCAGCCTTTTAAGTACACAAGTCAACAGCGATGCGGAGGAGTTTTCAAAAATAATATATAATAAAGATGTTTATATCCACATGTATGAATATTTTTTTTCACATATTTTTTGGAACGATTTAACCTTTTGTTTTTTTTTTTTATTTGTTAAATATAACATAACAAGAACACAAGGCTGATTGTCTTGTAATGTTCCCACTCCTGGGACTGAATCTCTATCTAGGAAAATTAATTTAAGAATCACGGGAACCCAGTGCGAATTGGTGGTTGTCACATGTCTTCAAATTTTTGTTTTTTTTCTAGGACATGCCGGTTTCCTCACGATGTTCACGACGTTCCTTCCCTTTTTTCTGACCAATGGTGATGAAATAAATTACACAAATAATGAACCAGACTAGGTTTGCAAGCTTACCTCCTCCTTAACAAGTTTACCTTAAATAAATAGAAACCAGACGGAATAAAACTACTTGTGAAGCCATCACTAAGTATATGAATTCAACCATCACTCCACGCCAGCCGCAGACTTCAAACAAGCAGCTCAAATTATCAAAACATTTCAGAGTTTCACACAAATATATTCACAATTCCACAATTCTTACCAAAAACAAGAGTATTTTCACAGATATTAGTCTGAAATAGGACCATTTATCAGAACTAGTGAGACATGTATCCCGGCTAGGAGAGTCCATCTGCTGTCTAGACAGATTTATACCGGATTACAGTAATACTAGAATAAAGGGAATCCGACGAATCTAGTAGCTCCTCTTGATTGTATGCACTGAAAAAATGTATTTAGGTATGGTGACTGCAATTGTTATTATCGTCTGTACACTCAGGGCTCAAAAGCGCAGTTGCACTCTCTCAATATTAATGTGTTTATAATTTTTTTGAATAAACGGGTCAATAGCTCATGATTTCGTGCTGAAGAACGATGGAACACACGGTATTGGTGTGCCTCGCTTGAGCGGAGCACCGCCGTGTCCTCGTGGTGGCAATGGAGGGGTGGAACGACCTCAAGCGCCGGGCCCTGGTACAGGCCATAGACCGAAGCGAAGCCGAATGGCAAGCCTTCACCTTCTTATGTGAAGCAGTAATGCTAGCATCTGAGGCAGCCGCACGCGTGAGTGAACGGTCTTCCTCACGCCCCCACCGCCAAGACTTTGACCCCGATTTTCAGCCAATTTAAGTACAAGCTTGCGGACAACAAGCAATGGTTAGCTCGCTGTCCGGCCGTCCGGTAACCGTACGGGTCGAACCCGAGTCGTCGGCTGCGCAGTGTACCGCGCGCCTCAAATAGATGTCAGCATAACCGTACGGGCCAGCAGGGCCGAAGCCTACTGGAACCATGGGTTAGCTTCCGAAAGGTAAACCCGGATTCCGTGGAACGTAAAGCAAAGAAGGAGCATAGGAGGAGGTTTTAGTCAGTAAAGGCCTTATACAAAAGTCCCGCTCCGCTCTATAGTGGGAGAAGCGTCCGCGGAAGCGACGGTACACCACGCCCTGCCGCCAAACAACCGTCTTCCTTCAACACGAGGGGCAGAAGTGTTCGGGACTCGCACCACGAATGCCTCGACATTGAAGTTACGGTGCGACTCCAGCAGTACCCTCAGTGCAAACTTCGTCTTATGGCACACGTATTCCACAATGTCTTCCACTCTAGTGGTGTGATGCAGGCGGAAAATGTCGGTACACCGGAGTATTCGGCTGAGCAGCACGTAGACTCACGCAAGGAGTAGCAGGTGCTATGCCGCAGCGATTCTTATTGGTTTGCGTTCGATGCTTCCTCCTTTGCACCGTGACCTTGTTCTTTGCCTTGTCAGGCACAGATTTCGGATTAAGTACGTCAGTATAGAATCTAAAGTATTGAATAAACTAATTTCGGATCATTGAACTTATAGTTACTGAAATAAAAAACACTTCACCATAGATATAGTGCAACTGCACTTTTGACTCCTGACTGCGCTTAGACATTATTATATCTCAAAATAGATATTAAAATTGTTAGAAACTTCAGAGTGACTACGAAAGATAGATAGCCTTTTTTTATAACAACCGTGACTTCAGTCTTCCGACATATTCAGGCCTACTTGACTTTATGTAAATTAATTATTACATCGCCATGCTCTCGAAAATAATTTGAGAAAACATTATTGGGATATCGGCATATCCTTGAACTACATACATATTCTTAGACAAGTAAAATTCAAAAACCCGTGCTGGGCCCGCGTGGTGGACTCAGCCCACTCCCACTCTCAGAAAGAAAGCCTATATCCTAGATATAGGAACAGAATACCGCTATTATCGTCATCATCATTTCAACCCAAAAACATCTACCACATAACATACATAACACATACACACACTCCCCCATGGGTCGCCACAAAGACCAATCCTGTGCGTCTTGCATCCATCGATATCCCGCGACATTCGACAGGTCATCGCCCCCACTTTGTGCGAATCCTGCGTTTTTCACCCCTTCTGACCATCTGTTCTACGAGCAACGTGCCCTGCCCACCAACGACAACAAACTTTAGCGATATCGGTATTTCCATCAACGCTGACTATGGATAGGAGAACTAGTAAATGATAAATGATATTTATTTTGCAAATAAGTTTTTAAAAACACTTTTATACGTAAATTTTTTCGTCAATTTAATCTAAATGAGGCCTGTGTTTCTTAGCTGACTACCCTGAGAAGAAACACCGAAACAAAATCAGGGGTCAAAGTCTCTTTTAAAGTGCACATGTAATGGCCAAATCATATGAGAACCATGCAGATTGAAGTCATCATCATCTTCCTGCCCTTGTCCCGTGTTATTTGGGGTCGGCGCAACACGTTTTTTTCTTCCACTCTGCCCTGTCACTCGTCATGCTATCACTAACTTCCTTTTCTTTCATATCACTCTTCACACAATCCATCCATCTTTTCTTTGGTCTCTCTTGATTTAAGTAAATAGTGATATTGGATTGAAGTAAATAGTGATATTACCCTTTAGTTAACCTACTAAGGTCATTACTACTCATCCTCTCGACTGGGTTTCGTTTGTTTTAAGATGCTTCATACGAGTGGGTGGACAACTCCATTCTAAGAATCTAATACATATTAATGTAAGTTGAACTTTCACAAGAATAATGTTTATGCACTGAGTGATTAATTCAGCAAGTGCGATATTTTTTTTTCAGATTGTAAATCATAAAATATCTTCTCCAGTTCTAGGTGGAGCGAAAGAGCACGTCAGGCTTTTACTGATTAAAACCCACCAGTATTCCTTAACTTATGTTTGCGTTCCAGCCCCCCTAGCCAAGTTACGATCGTTTCGTTTGCGTCGAACGCCTCGAGTAGGCCACGCCTCCGATTCCTTTGTTCTGACGACATCTCAACGCTCGGACACGTGGTCAGAACAAAGGAATCGGAGACGTGGCCTACTCGAGGCGTTCGACGCAAAAGAAACGGTCGTAACTTGGCTAAGGGGGCAGGGCCACAGTAACTATTTCTCGATCGTCTGTGTAACATTAGGTATCGATTCGGCCCTGTGTCCTCGTGGGGGCGATTGACGGCGGTGACCTCTCACGCCGGGCCCTGCTTCAGGCCATGGTCTGGAGCGTGGGAGAATGGGCAGCGGTGGCCTCCTTCTGCGAGGCAGTAATGTTAGTGAAGGAGATGGTTGCACGCGTGAGGGTCCAAACCTCCTTACTGCTGAGCCCCTACGGTTTTGCTAAGCATCGGCATTCTAGGGCCATGGGATCCTGAAATGGTGACCAGTAGTCCTAAAATGCAAAGACCAACTAAAGAAACAGAAATCAGAAATCAGAAAAGTTTACTTCAAATAGACCAATTACAGGCACTTTTGAATTGTCAAAATGTCGGTCAGTCAAAAGAATAAAAAAGTGAAGCTAAATTGCACGGTGTGATTTTAGTCAATTATGACACGTCCTCCCGCTTCGCCAGAGCAAGAGAAGTCAATGGACATTTCCCATCTCAAAAAAAAAAAAAAACAGGAATCGACCCTACGTGCGGGAATCGAATCTGCGACACGCAGTGCGTCAGTCAATAGTTCACCCTCGACACCGACCTTAAGGCTACTTAGTCTAAGCCCACATCTATCTAAACACTAACAACAACAAAACAGCTCAATAAAATCTCCCAGCTGCAAACACACGCCCGACACATACTTAAGCATCTGACGTGACTTGTATAATTTGCTACGCTCATATGTACTCTCTAATTATTACCATGCATAATTATAAGCAAGTTAACATGTTTCAACAAGTGAAACAACCAACAGTTTGCCAGTTTGTAGTGTCTGTTTGTACACAAACAGAGCACAAAAACTTCTGTTTACGAGTACATCCATTTGCAAAATTTTAATTTGCTACAATTCCTGTTCGTTCCCCTGTCCAATTTAAAATCTTGCACTACATAACATTTTCACTTGAAAAGAAAAATTAATAATGTCGAAAGTAATTTAGTTAATGATATAATTTATAGCACGGTTAATTAAAAGGCTGGATGAACAAAAAGAACGTAAGGAAGGGAGCAATTAACAGACGGACGATAATTTGTTACTTTACCCTACTTGCTGAAATTGAGAGCCGGAATGTTGAACCCGGGGCATAAAACTTCCCTTATGGATAAAACAGGTACCTAAATCTACAGTTTCTTTTTAAAGTCATGTTTTTTTTAGGTGGTAAAATTATTTAATGACAAATCCTGCTCTTGGGCGATAGTGTCAGACTTTTACTGACTAAAAAAACCCACTCCTGTTCCTTTTTTGCCTTTCGTTTTTAGACTACCCGTGGCCCCAGCAGGGTTTAACCCTGCTGAGCCCCTACAATTTGCTCACATTTCCCTGAGGCACGCGTGCAACAGTACGTGCCGTTGACGACTTGGGCTCGGTCGGACGGCATGCTACCAATTGCTCGCCGTCCACAAGCCTGCGCCTATGGTGGCCGGAAATCAGGATCGGAATCTCGGCGGCGATTGGGGCGTGAGGACCGTTACCTCACGCGATCGACCGCATCTGGTAGCATTACTGCTTCGCAGAAGGAGGCGGAAGTCATTTCAGGCTTTTACTGACTAAAATCACATCTGTGTCTTTCAGTTGCCCTTTGCGTTCTAGGATCACGCGTTTCCTTTCCCCGTGGTCCTGGTTCCCCGGGCGTCTCCTGTTAGGCCGGCTGGGGCGTGAGTATGTCCGTTCCGTCACCCGCGTTACTGCTTCACAAAAGGAAGCGACCATATCCCATACTTTCTCGCTCCGTACGATGGCATAAAACAGTTCCCGACACGAGAGGTCACCGCCACTTAAATGTACGATAAAACTTCTTATGGACAAACAACAAAACAAAAAAAAATATTAACCAAAACTTTGGTTGAAAGAGAATGCCTTGTCGCATTAATTCTGCATAAATACCGCTATTGTACATAAAGTTTAAATAAAATAAGTTATCAAAAATAAAATCAATACATAAGAAAAAAACAAAATAAGCTGTGCGAGACCTTTCTTTTTGGTAGGAAATTCCCAAAGA
Source organism: Mythimna vitellina (assembly GCA_949316375.1). Classification (NCBI taxonomy): domain Eukaryota; kingdom Metazoa; phylum Arthropoda; class Insecta; order Lepidoptera; family Noctuidae; genus Mythimna; species Mythimna vitellina. The sequence goes on from OX438693.1 coordinate 24,402,290, forward strand.
ACTTCCCCCCGAGCGAGAGAGAGTTTCAAATGAAAAACCCCGGCAAGTATGGGCCCCAGCTGATCTACGCTACTTATCAACTGACTCACGAACCGCCTCCAGCAACTTCCAGCACCCCTGCCAAGTCCGACACCTCAGAGGTAAACTAAATCTAAACATACAACAAAACATACGTTGAGTGAACACCTAACGCCCACGCAAAACACTTCATAGCTATCAAACAGATGTGAATTGTTCTGTAGATAAATACAGAAGGTTTGTAGATACAAAGAACAGGTAATACCAAAAAGGTTAAGAAATTTTTGGAAAAGTTGCCGTTGCCCGAGAAAGAAAAGGGCAAGTGAAGGAACACTGCCTAATTAAAGTTAACACGCTCTCGCCAGAGCTGAAGGAGTAGTTTGATGATGACCCACGTCAAAAAAAAAACCGACGTTCGAGTCGGACTCGCGCACGAAAGGTTCCGTACCGTCCAGAGAAAAACGAAGGTAAAAAAACACGTTTTTTGTATGGGAACCCCACTTAAATAATTATTTGATTCTGTTTTTAGTATTTGATGTTATAGAGGAAACAGAAATACATCATCTGTAAAATTTTAACTGTCTAGCTATCGCAGTTCGTGAGATACAGCCTTGTGACAGACGGATGGACAGCGGAGTATTGGAAAGAAAGAAAGAAAACACGTTTATTTGACACACAGGTATATTAATATAGAAACTTACATACTAAAACTTAAAAATACATCAACATCACGGCGCCAAATAGGTCCAGTACAGCATAATGCCAGGTCACTACGTAGTAGTTGCCTGACGCTGGTTCTCAACTGAACCTTGCTTAGAGTATTGGTAATAGGGTGCTGTTTTACCCTTTGGGTATGGAACCTTAAAAAAAGGTGATACCACGGTCACCCCGAGACGATCAGGTTAGGTTAGAAGACTAAGGCGGGAGCTCGGCTTCCGCCTTAGTTTTTGTGATTATTTTTTTGTAACGACCCGGAAATAGGGACCTTATTTTAAACCTCGAAACTCGGAAATAGGACCTCAGTATTTTTAAGACAACTACAAAATGTTACTTATTATAGCCAGAAGAAATTTTTGTTTTTTTTAAATCTTGATAGGTTCGTGCTTGACCGCTATCTCACCTGATGGAAAGCGACGATGCGGTCGACGATGGAACGCGCTTACCTAGAAGCAACCTATTCACTCTTGACTTAAAGATGTTTGTTTGTTTGTTTTTTTTTTCTTGTTTCATGTTAATTTTACAATGTACAAGTGTGTTTTTTCACACATTTTGATTTTAATTCATTAAACCCCAAGCGAACGTTCGCTCTCTCATTGTCTTTTATTTTGTCTCTAATTACAGAATTCGACATGTTTGAAACATGTCGAATTCTGTAATTAGAGACCCGTCATTTTATTGGTAGGCCGGTTAACATTGATAAATATAGACCAAAATCCATTAATTTTACAAATTACCGGTGGTCCAGTAGGTACTCTATACAATCCCTAGGAATTGTAAACATAACGTTGTTTTTTTTTTATGTGCGTAAATCATCTTATGAAAAATCTCGCTCTTAGGCGGAGCGGGCGATAGTGTCAGACTTTTACTGACTAAAAACCCACTCCTGTTCCTTCTTTGCCTTTGTCCCAGGGCCCCAGGTTTCAATTTCACACTACTCGTGGCCCCAGTAGGCTTCGACCCTACTGGGCCCCTAAGATGTGCTGACATCTCCCTGAGGCGCGCGTGGAACAGTACGCACCGTCGACGACTTGGACTCGGTCCGGACGGTTACCGGACGATCGGACGGTGAACCACCCATTGCTCGCTGTCCGCAAGCCCGCGCCCACGTCCGCAAGCCCGCGCCTATGAAACATTACCTAGGTAACGTATGTGACGGACAATAATATTAATAAAATTTCACACATTGCCTGGACGCGCCGGTAAATCTAGACATTGCCTGGGTATTGTATAGAATACCTGAATTATCTAGATTGCCGGTAACTTCATATCATCATAATCAGCCTTTTAAGTTCCCACTGCTGGGAATCAGGCCTCCTCTCTCTAGGAGAGAGAATGGGCCGTAATCCACCATACGGTCCTAATGCGAATTGGTGAATGTCACATGTCTTCAAACTTTTAGTTCTAGGACATGCCGGTTTCCTCACGATATTTTCCTTCACCGTTTTGAGAGCCGGCAACATATATAGTAAAATAGAATAGAATAGAATTTTACTTTAAAAATATGGGTAATACATAATCAGCCACATTTAACATTCAGCATATAAAGATTTATTATCCCCTTAGTGAATTAGTTCATTAGATATTTGACATTTGACTGGTCTTTATATTTTTGCCTGTAATACAAAATTTAAAATATAATACAAATATAGTGATCGCGTCAGAAACGAGGATATCCGCAGGAGAACCAAGGTTACGGACATAGCCCGAAGAATCGCCAAGCTTAAGTGGCAGTGGACAGGGCACATTGCTCAAAAAACAGATGGTTGATGGGGACGAAAGGTTCTGGAATGGCGACCACGTACCGAAAGACGCAGCGTTGGAAGGCCTCCCACAAGGTGGACCAATGACCTAGTGAGGGTTGCGGAAATCCGATGACCGGTAATTGTGGCGACCTTTGGGGGAGGCCTATGTTCAACAGTGGACGTCTTTCGGCTGAAAGATGATGGTGATGATGACAAATATAGTTTTTCTTTATTTATGATTACACACCTCATAATGGGATTAGTACAAACATTCAAATAAACAAGCGTACATTATTACAGGCGGTCTCATCGGACATGGCAATCTCTTACAGACACCGTTTTGATGGACCGAATGGAAGGAGATGGATTTGGGCCTACACAAACATTCCAGACCAATCGGCCTTGTTGAGACAGAACAACTAAATCATGAAGAATGGGTGATAAATGTAGTGTTGATTTATACATTTGTCACTGTTTTAAGTATACCTTCTGCGTTTGACATTTGTTTTGTAAACTATGAATAATATTCCTTCAGTTATTCATTGCGCGAAGCGAGACCATAAAGTGTTACGGTGGCTTTATCGAGCCCTGTTTAAAACGGGATGGCTACAATTCTACTATCGCTGAGTAATGACTAATAAGAATTGTCTATGTGTTTAATTTTGTATGTTTATTGTTGTTTTTCTACTGTAACTTGTTTTTGTAAAGAATAAATCGATTTGTGGAAGACAGAAAATGCGTTTTGAATACTACCAAATGATTTCTGTAATTACCTAGTTTTTTATTAAGATGGGAAAATCGTTAAATAACCAGCCAGACAGAAATCGGACTTTTATTGGGATTTATTATTTATTGGATATACGACGAAAACTAAACAGAAACCTACGACTAAAAGTCTGATTTTTGGAACAAACATCTGAACTGGTTTCACCTTTTGACTAACTGACCAATGATGAATGACTGACTGACATATCCACGCACAGCCGAAACTATTGGGTCTAGCAGCGTGAAATTTTGCACACGGTTTCCTTATATAACGTAGGCGAGCACTAAGAGAAGAATTTCCAACATTCACCCCTTAAAGAGATGAAATGGGGGTCTAAACTTTGTATGGAGAGATCTACTTTTATAAGCGGGCGAAGCCGCTGGCAGAAGCTAGTTATAGATAAATTACACCCAGACACTGAACGAACGATCGAGCTCAACACACAAAAATTTGTCCTGGGTGGGAATCGAACCCACAACCTCCGGCATAGCAGTCAAGGCCAGTAACCACTAGAACAACAGGCTAGTCATCAATGATCTTTTTTTAAAATTGTTATATACCAGTGCTTGACTGCGATCCCACCTGATGGTAAGCAGTGATGCGATCATTGATGGTGATAAATAGGTGGACATTTAGACTACGGTGAAAAACTTTATTACCTACCTGATGCTTTATTCCAAGTGTTTTGCCTAGGTAAATAAGCATTGTTATACAGTGACAATAAAAAACTATTTTCTTCAACAAATAAATATCTGCAAGTTTAAAGCAGTACCTAGTAACCTTTACGCTCAAACGACTAAACGGATTTGGATGATATTCGGCATACAAGTAAACCATATCCTGGAATACGAGTAGCACATGGGGTACTTTTTATCCCGGAAATATGTTTCCTTAGGATAATTTTCAATTTAGACTCAATTGAAACGTGGTCACATACAATAGGCCTCGTCAGAAGGCTTACAATCATCCAAAAGGTAATCGAAAGGGCTATGCTCGGAGTTACCTGACGTGATCGCATTAGGAATGATGATATCCTCAGGAGAACCAAGATTGAGGACATAGCCCAGAAAATCGCCAGACTTAAGTGGGCAGGGTACATTACTCGCAGAATAGATAGTCGATGGGGCCGAAAGGTTCTAGAGTGGTGACCGCACACCAGAAGCCGCAGCGTTAGAAGGCTCTCCACAAAGTGGACCGATGACCTGGTGAAAGTTGCCGGAATCCGATAGATGCGAGACGCACAGGACCATTCGTTATGGTGAAACTTGGGGGAGGCCTATGTCCAACAGTGGACATTTTTCGGCTGAAATGATGATGAGGATAATTTTCTAGTATCACATGAACAAAGCCGCTGGCCAGGAGTGTACCTACAGTCATATGAATGATCAATGATACGGGGCCCCGATCCTACAGGAGCTCACACGTGTACAATTATTTGTAACATGTTATACACTGACTATCTCTTTCGTAGCCGATCGCGACACCGTATCACCGTTTATGTGCTGCCAGCTCTGTGCCAATTTAAAAAAAAGCCTGTCAATAATTTTCAATACAAACTTCAGACTAACTACGCCACTGCCGCTGGCAGAATTTAGTATTCACTTTAGATAAATAGATAGATATATTCTTTACTAGCTTTTGCCCGCGACTTCGTCCGCGTAGAAGTCGAAAATAGTTTTATTAGGTTTTTTGAGATACGAAAATATGAAATATTATTTATTATCTTCGTCGTGTGTATAGTCCATTGAATTATATGGCGAGCGATATTGTATCTTAAGATAAAATATTATAGTATCTTAGCCGTGTGCAGCGCCCCTTAGTGAACTCCACCGCGAGTGGCGTAACCTACGACGAACTCTTTATTTACGGTTGGTACAGTAATCGGGTTTAGGGATCGAACCGCAAGTTTAAGTTTGTTTTTTATTGTATATACTTTTTCGGGATAAAAAGTACCCAGTGTAGTGCCCAGGATATTAAAAAATAATTATACTAAGTTTCATCGTAATCGAACTGGTACTTTTTGTTTGATGCCTGAACAAACAAACAGACAGACTGACAAAAATTTTTTAATCACTTCTTCAGGTCAGGTCTAATAACACTGCCATTTATTTTTTTGATATTTTCAATGTACAGAATTTTCACTTCTACAGATTTATTATAAGTATAGATTGTACACTAATAATAAAATTACATTTGGAACTTAAAATTAATAGGGTGTCACAATGGGCGGTCTTATCGCTAAAAGCGATTTTTTTGAGACAATCTTTGGATGGATTTGTCAGAGAAGGAGAAAAAGATACGCAGGCACTACCTGCGTATCTTTTTCTTCTACTCTGACAAATCCTGTGGTGTACTATTTATATAATATATACAATACATAACTAATAAAATACTGTATTATATATAGAGACAATATATATTATAAATATACACATATATTTGAAAGCAGAGAAATAATTTACTTAGCTTCTGCCACCGACTTTGGCCGTCGTAGTGGTATCTATACCATAGATGCGATTAACTTAACATGAAGTTGACTTGGAGAGCAAGTGGCAGGTGGAACAGCCCCAACTTACTAGCAGTAGATCGCAGATTCGATCCCAGTCAGGCGCATTACTTTTGTATAATTTATTTCATCAGCACTGCTCTCAAAAAAGTGAAGAAAAACATCGTAAGTATGTCTTGGAACCAAAATTTGAAGACATGTGACATCCGACCCGCACTGGACACACGTGGTGGATTACGACCCATTCCCTTTCCTATAGAGGTGGCCTGAGACCTAGTAGTGGGAACGTAAGGCTGACTATGTATGACGTTGACTTAACTTTGCCGGGTTCATTGCAAATGTAAGTTTACACTATTATATACACTATTATTACGCCTGCTTAGCATACCGACTAGTGGGCAATAATGCGTGGGTGAAACAGTCGGAATTAATATCTCGCTTTTTAAACAATTCGGTATTGTTTTTCTTGGGATCAGATGACCGTTTTGGCCTAACGAATCGTAAAATTCTTGGGTGGGTGGATAGAATTTCTTAATTTTAAGTTTTAACGCTTGAAATAGCTGGCTGGAAAAACCTGGTTCTATTTACACAACTTTACTTTTAAAAATTAAAACAATGCATGACCGTGATGAGCCTGGAAACCGACTACCAAAAAATGCTTGACGTAGATACTATAGCGATATCTAAGATGCAACATAAGAACCAAAAAAAACTTTGAAATCCTGCATCGCGCAATTAGAGCTTTCCGCACGATTTGAATATATACAACAGACCGCAATCATCTATCAGGCAGTTGGCCGAATCAGACATAACCTACTACCATTACAAGGGTTCCGTATACCATTATTTATTTTAAAGAGTATACAGGATTGGACCTATACTCGCAGTCTCATATTAGGACCACTCGATAACGAACCGCATTAGGGGGTCAGCAGCTCGCACCAAGCTTTTCAAATAATCCGTCCAAGGTATACCGACTTCTGTTGCATACCCGATGCGAGACGAATAAAATTCTATCGGATAACCTCTCTGAGTCTGAAGAGTGCAACCGAAAAAGGAGAAGCTGCTCTTCTGTGATAGAATATCAGACACATAACCATGGATTGATCTTGCCAACTCATAACATAGCATCACCAACCTTAAAATGTCCTCTCTGCTGGGACCCAGGCCTCCTTTTTAAGAGAGGGGATGAGCCATAGTCTACCACGCGTTATTCTTGAACATATTGGTTTTCTCACGATGTTTTTCTTCACCGTTTTGAGAGCAGTGGTGATGAAAATAAATTACTCAAAGTAATGCGCCTATCTTGTGGTGGTATTTGAACCGGCGACCTACGATTCATAAGTTAGGGCCGTTGCCACTGGGCCACCACTATTCTCTCCACTGCTCTTCTCCACGGGAAACGACCAGTTGGAACCATGCACTAGCTTCTGACGTTTTATAAGTGGCCATATATACTTAGGCAAGTGAAATAAAAATATTTTCAATTTCATAAATGGAACTCCACCGACGCGTTCCTCAATCTCTCCGTCAACCTATTGAGCATGTTATGTTCCATAGCCAGGCGAAGGCCTTCCATACAATTCAGTCCTCTATCAGTGCGAACCACTAACTAAGGAACTAAACGTTTAATTTTTATTATTATTATTATTGATAAGCTCGCTAAGGAGTGGAATTCCTTGCCGGAGTCTGTGTTTCCTGATAGCTACAACCTCGGGGTCTTTAAGTCAATAGTGAATAGGTTACTTCTAGGCAAGCGTGCTCAATCGTCGGCCATATCATCGTTTACCATTAGGTGACATTTCAGTCAAGCACTATTTTATATCAATAATTAAAGAAAAATAGTGTCAGTTCTTTGGATAGTAGTCATGTCCGTCCCTCCATCTTTCTCTTGACCCACTACGATGTTACTTAGCACTACTAGGTACTAAAATATATACTACTAGCTTTTGCCCGCAGTTTCGCCCGCGTTAAATTAAAATTCTCCTTTCTACCATCGGACAACCCGACGAACAGCGAGTATCCACCCATACGTTGTTGAAACTTCAATGGTCTGGACTAAGCGTTTCGCTTCGTCGTTTATACCGCGTACATCGAAGGACTAGAACAATTTGCCTGCTGCGGTTTTCCCGTCCAACTATAATTTAGGCGTCTTCAGGGCTAGAGTGAATAGGCTCTTAATAAACTAGTGCGCCTGGTCATCAATGATTGCATCTCCGCTTACCATCAGGTGGGATCGCAGTCAAGCACTGGTTTATAACAATTAAAATATATATATATATATATATAGGTACTATGTCACTCAGGAATAAAGCATCTTCATCAAGATCTTTCATCAATGAAAAAAATTTTGCAATCGCACCAGTACTTTTATAGATTACCTTCTACAAACAAAAAAATAACAAACAAACTTTACCTCTATAAAATAATAGTGTAGATAGTAACTGACCCAAAACATGACGAAACCAAAACTGCGCTCTCTAATACAGCTAACACTCTTAATATTCCGAGCGGAAAACAGGATTGCACTCAAAAACACAAACCATCCCAATACAATAAAGCCAACACGCCACAATCACATCCCTCCTCACCAGGGACCCTCTATCAAATAATATATAAAACAATAACCCCTGACCTTTTAAATAAAATCTAGGTTAACTGGCGAATTTATCGCGGGTCCACATAAAGAGGCGCGAGAGCGATAAAGCTGATTGTAGCATGCCGTAGCCAGCATACACGGAACTGTGAAGAAGGTCGACTCCGTAAAACTAGTGAAAATGAAACGTTATAGGTACTGTTATATATTAAATAACATTAACAAGAATGCAGGAGAACCAAGGCTACCGACATAGCCCGAAGAATCGCCAAACTAAAGTGGCAGTGGGCAGGGCACATTGCTCGTAGAACGTAGAATGGCGACCTTATAATATGCTGAGTCAATGGAAAAATGTGGGATACACGTATTGCAGCGTCAGCTGTTTATTATTTTATTCTTGTTCATCATCATCATCATCATCATTTCAGCCGAAAGAAGTCCACTGCTGGACATAGGCCTCCCCCAAGCGACGCCACAACGACCGATCCTGCGCGTCTCGCATCCACCGCACTCCCGAGACTCTCACCAGGTCGTCGGTCCACCTTGTGGGAGGCCTTCCAACGCTGCGTCTTCCGCACCGCGCGTGCTGCACTTCCGGCTTTGCCGTAGTAGGGTAAAAATAAAAAAAAACAACGACATATAATACAGACATTAAAAAAATGTGCTCAAGAGAGACTCGTCGCCTGTGCAAGCTGGCTGTACTTGCAGTGAGGCTAATTACTGCATTATAATGGACTGTTGTATGCGACATGTGACAGGCTTGTGAAGTAGCAGATAATAATCTATATTTTAATTTAATTTAATTTACTGCACATATTGTGAGTTTTAATTATTTATTTCTATCGATTTTAATTGTGACTATTCGGTTTTTATTCATTGTTCATGAGTCAATGAGACTTGAAATTAAAATTATTATTATTACTATATCACCTGATGGTAAGCGATAGAGTATGCTTACTTATAATCTATTCACTCCCGACTTTGGAGCTCGACGCAACTGACACGGCTGATGTCACAGCATACACGGTGGGGCTGGATGCCGGCGGCGGTGAGGCAGAGCTGAGCGACAAGGCCGGAGGTGGTAGGCGTGCTCGGCGAGCTGCGGCTCTTGTCAACATTTTTGTTGTCTTTTCGGCTTCAATTTTCCATAGTTTTCATTATGTTATTTGGTCATTATGGTTTAATGATGTATAGATAGATATATATCTATCGATACATCAGCAAAAAAAAAAACACCTGCTCCATATATTTTGACGAGTTTTGCGAACATAAACGTAGGGAACAGCTGATTTGTTTTTTCGCGATTTCAGGTTTGGTCCCATAGTAAAAGTTTTTCAAAATGAGGAGTACAATATCCGCTCGAAATTCTTAAAGTTAATTTTTTAACACCTTATATACTTAATTGTTATTTCCTTCGTTTTATTTTCATTATTTCGGGTTCTTTTGGGATTTATTTGCTTAGAGCCGAACTTCTGTCCTACTTTTTCTGTGTGGTGAATGTAGGTAGTTAGGTGCCGTTATATGTTTTTTTATACGATTGCATTTATGTCTGTATCGACTGGCTTTGTTACAAATGTTACGGAATAGGTACGTTTCGATTGGAAAAAACAGGGTAAGTGCAAGTCGGACTCGCGCACTGAGGGTTCCGTATAAACTTACCTATGAAAACATTTCGATACCCGAATTGAGTTACGAAGATTTTTCCGAATGGCAGAAAAAGTTTTTTTTTTTGTGACGTAACTACAAATTTAAATTTTTCAGATTTTTTCCTATATTTGTTCTATAAGGCCCTACTTCATGCCAAATTTCAGGATTCTAGGTCAACGGGAAATACCCTATGAATTTTGTTTCCCTTGAGAGTGTCGAAATGCACGTTTTATGCGACATAAACAGCCGTATCTTTTTTTATCGTTAACTCGGAAATTTGTTTTTTTTCATAGCTTCAAGGGACCGCAGACTTGAGTTTAAGGTTTTAATTTAAATTCGATATTTCCATGCGTTTTCGAGATAAAGGGTCTTGACAGACAGACAGACGGACGGACAACAAAGTGATCCTATAAGGGTTCCGTTTTTTTCCTTTTGAAGTACGGAACCCTAAAAAGAGCTTAAGGTAAAAGGAATAAGAAATCCGAAACGTTTATTACAAATAGACCATTTACAGACGCTTTTGAATTGATAAAAGTGAGCACGTGCAAGAAATTCCATGAACACTCTTAATCATATTACGATTTACAAAAATCTTAGTTACATATTCCTTATCAGGTTTATTATGTGAGCGCAATGTAAATAAATAATGAAAAAAAAAAGAGTAAGAGAATGAAAAAAAAACTGGGCAAGTGCGAGTCGGACTTGCGCCTTGAGGGTTCCGTACAAACTTACCTATGTAAAGAGTTCAATTCCTGATTGGAGTCTCGAAGTTTTTTACAAATAACAAAAAAAAAATTGACTTAACAACAAATTTTCTGTTTTCAGATTTATTCACGGACTTGTGTTATAAGACCTTGCTTTATGCAAAATTTTAGGATTCTGGGTCAAAATAAAAGTCAAAGTCAAAAGTTTTTTATTTCACATAGGCCTACATGGGCACTTATAAAACGTCAGAAGCTAGTGCACGTTTCCAAATTGGTCAACAAGTACCCTATGAATTTTCAAGCTACTCTAGAATTTTTTACAGCTTCAAGGGACAGCAGACCTAAGTATATGGTTTCAACTCGATATGTCCACTCGTTCCCGAGATAAAAGGTCTTGACAGTCAGACAGATAGACAGACGGACGGACGGACGGACAAAAAAGTGATCCTATAAGTGTTCTGTTTTTTCCTTTTGCGATACGGAACCCTAAAACCCTAAAATGGGTAAGAAAAAGTAGATAGCGCCTGGGTAGCCTATGAAATTATTTTTTTTTCTATTTTTTTTTTGTATAATCTATATGAATAATATGATTTGTGACCGTAAAACGTATTTATTTAAGAAATTTAAAATCAGTACAAATAACGAACGAACTGAGAGGCATTTAGTCTTACCCGATTGAGTGACTATTTCATAACAAAGTAATTCAATAGGTTTAGCTAAACTGAGAGGCTTGTCTTAATGATTTTAATAATTATAACGACCATTTACGGTCCCAAACCATATTTTAATCAACATATTTTTGACACTGACCTGCAAAATGCAAAAACCTGAGATTTAAAGGTATATCGCGGGGCGCAGACGCTTTTGCTTTTGGCGCTAATTCCATTCTCCTTTTATCTTCAAAGGCCTGCACGTGCCACTGCATACGATTGTACATAGATGTAAGTACATAAAATACTCCCAAAAAACTGTAAAGGACGCAAGTTAACCAGTTTCAATGACGTTACAAGAGCTGTTTAGAGGCACTCTTACTGGAGGGCGCGAAGAATCTTATTCATCAGCAGTTTCATTGTAACAGGATCCTTTGTACTTGTTCAAGATTATTTTTAGACATGCCTACCAAGTTATTACATAGACCATAGATATCATAGAGGTAGATGGGACTACCTCCATACATATCTACTGTTTTCTTTTAATAATACAAACCAGTGCTTCTCCCCTAACCAAGTTACGACCGTTTTGTTTCGATTCTCTTGCGTCGAACGCCTCGAGTAGGCCACGGTTCCGATTAATTTGTTCTGACCACGTGACTGAGCATTAAGATGACGTCAGAGCAAAGGAATCGAAGGCGTCGCCTACTCGAATCGTTCGACCTGACGATAAGCAGAGATGAATTTAATAATCAGACAGGAAGACCGCTGCCGCCAAATTATTCAGTTACAGTCCTTCGATGTAAGTACGCGGTATAATGATGAGGCGAAACGCTTAGTCCGGACCGTAGAGGTGTCAAGAATATAAAGGTGGACACAAGCCGTATGTCTGGTTGTCTGGTGATAGAACGGTGATGCCAAAATCATGTCTTGTACTTCTTGCGCAGACTCACCAATATGCATCTCATAAAATACCGAAAGGCTGCCCTACACCTGTGCTCCAGGCTTTGTAAATTGTTGTAAACCAAATATGGATAGCCAATTAGCCTCTTCGCACTCTTTCTACTGAGTCCAAAGCTGCTAGATGGCATTTTGCAGCACCAGCACATATGTCGCTGCAGTACTCCACACACGATCGGAAATGTGCTTTGTATAGCATTAGAAGCTGTCCCGGTGTGAGAACGCCGAGTTTCCTAGCAACTACCTTGGCTTTAGACTCAATGAACCGTCCGAAATTAAGGAGGAAAATTTAACTCCAAAAAGCAGCTAAAGGCGATCGGTGCACTCCAAGAATATATTCTGAAAAGCAGGAGCCAAGGTGAACGGGCTCCATTCGGCGATGAACAAACACGCTTATATTTTGACTGCGTTAAATCCCACCAAATTGGCTTCACCCCATTTAGAGCATGCCTGAAGTGAGACATCCGTGTGCCCTACCATAGCCTCCCTTTTGGACTGGATTAGCTGCTTACTAGCCCGTGCACTCGGTAGGTATCACTCTACAACTGCGCACACGTCATCTGCATACCCGTAGATATGAGTTCCCAACTCTAGGTGGAGTGAAAAGGAGTGTAAGAGTTTTACTGACTGACCCTACTCTTTACTGACTGACCCCCGGTGTACTTTCAGATGTCCTTTTTGCATGGTAACTCCCTCAAAAAATCCGCAGCCCTAGCAGGCATCGGCTTTAACTAGCTCTATCAATTTTGCTGACATCTCTTTGAATTGCGCGTAGAACACTACGAGCACTCGACGTCTCGGCTTGGGCCCATACCAGACAGCGAATTACCTATAGTTCGTGTTCCGCAATACCGCGCTTTTAAATAGGTATAAGGACTTCAACAAATGAAATTAAAATAAGTAGATACCCATCTATCTCCCTGCCATATCCTGCTTAAATGTTTCATTAAGAATTTATTACACGAACGTATTCGGAAAGCCATTTATCTTCGGATTTAATTCCGGAGTTCTTAAAGCGATTTCCGGATTATCCTTTTACGAACAAGACAAAAACGCAGGTTTTACTTGCCTTTTCTTTCTGAGAGGCTGATTTATTTCCTCGCACTGTTTTTTTGGTTCGTTGGGCAGAAACTTGGGATGTTTTTCGAGGTACTAAATCCCTATCTATCGTTGAAAAAATGTTCTTGAATTGTTCCTACTGAGTAGAACCAAGTTCGAATTAACATTCTCTTACACTGGTTTAACAAGTTCACCGTTTCAATTTATTATACGCCTAAATAGTAATATTATTGTTACTATTTTTTTAATCAATTAATTTTAATGATGAATTTTCAAAAATTTATTATTTTTATTTTATGTCATTAAAGAATTATTTTATTTATTTATCGAATATTAGTTGTAGCAATAGTTTACGCAGTTGGGTACCTGCTTAGTTAATTGAAAGATATTGTGATAATTAAATGTAATTTTTACCAACAGATAATATGTTTATTGTTTATACTAGCTTTTGCCCGCGGCTTCGCTCTTATATCAACTGACTACTATATTCTACTCTACCCTACTGTACAGTATATTAAAATAAGTAAATTTCAAACTGTCAAATTTTCAACCATACTTAACCATAGAGAACGTTACGTTTAGCTGTCAGTTGCGTTTTGTCATAACACGTTTTATGTCACGTTCCATAGGAACGGGTTCTAAGCTACCTATCCGCCAATTTCCAGCCAAATCGGTTCAGCCGTTCTTGATGTATAAATAGTGTAACTAACGCGACTTTTTTTTATACACGTGCACGCGCGAGGGAGTGTGCTCAGCCGCCGGGATCCCGATCCCGATTTCCGGTCACCGTAGGCGCGGGCTTGCGGACGGCGAGCAATGGGTAGTTCGCCGTCCAACCGTCCGGACCGAGCCCAGCTCGTCGACAGCACGTACTGTTCCACGCGCGCCTCAAAAAGATGTCAGCAAACCGTAGGGGCCCAGTAGGATCGAAGCCTACAGGGATCAACGATTTGTTTTTGAAAGGAAAATGCGGCCTTGGGACGAAGGTAAAGAATGAACAGGAGTGGGTTTTTAGTGAGTAAAAGTCTGACACGTCCTCCCGCGGGGAATGTCATTGGATGATTTTCCCATCTACGAAAAAAAAAATACATAACATACCTACTTGTTCCGTGCGGAAATTGAAGCAACAATACGCAGCAAGTAGCCAATTGCTCAACCACTGCGACAGCCGTGCCGTCAAAGTTACCTGTTTGTAGTCGTATTGAAAATGAAACCTGTCCTTTCCTGAATTGCTAACATAATCAGCCTTTTAATGTTCCTACTGCTGGGTCTCCACCATGCGGGCCTCATCATCATCATCATCATCATTTCAGCCGTAAGACGTCGACACTGTTGAACACAGGCCTTCCCCAAGTGTCGCCATAATGACCGGTCCTGTGCGTCTCGCATCCGTTGGATTCCCGCGACCCACTCACCTCACTAGGTACCAGCTCATCGGGTGACCTTCAACGCTGCGTCTTCCGATACGTGGTCGCCATTCCAGAACTTTTCGTCCTTGTCGACCTAGTAGCAATACTACCTTTCGTTCTGCGAGCAATGTGCCCAACCCACTGCCACTTAAGTTTAGCAATTCTTTGGGCTATGTCTGTAACCTTGGTTGTCCTGCGTATATCTTCATTTCTGATGTGATCACGCAAGAAAACTCATTATGTCTTCGAATTTTTGGTTCTAGGTCATGCCGGTTTCCTCACGATGTTTTCCTTCGCGGTTTTGAGAGCAGTAGTGATGAAATAAATTACACAAAATAATGCACCTGACTGGGTTTCAACCCACGACCTACAAGCTCGTAAGTCGGGACCGTTACCACTGGGCCACCATTGCTCGAACGGGGCCACCACTGCTCACCTGAATTGCTAATTAACAGAAATAAATTTCCTAAAATAAAACATGGAAATGAAACAATCACTTTTGTAACCTTTGGCAACCAAGTTACAGATCACTCTGTGCATAACTAAACCCTAATTCAGATATTCAAAATAACATTCTAAAATAACATTCTACTCACGCCCTTAACCAATTTAGTTAACAAAACTACAAGGCAAAACCGTCCTTGTTAACACTACAATAAGGATGAATATAACTCATTCGCATTTCTGTCTTGGATCTGTAACAGTTTGCGTTTTATTTGAAACTACTGTTGGGTTTGAATACGGCTAATTAAGGTGTAATTTGGAATTCAATGAGCGGCTTTACTGGAAATAGTGAATAAACACGGTGTTTCGTAAATTGGAACTGATCTTGTTGGCTTCCCCTGCTTTAAATAAAGTAATTAAATCGGTAATTTCAAAAACCAAACAAGAAACATTTTTTTGAAAAATGTTTTTTTTTTGGTGAAATGTTTCTTGTAAACGCGTATGCTGGGTAAAATGCACGTAAGTCAATATATACCTTACCAATACCAAGCCAATCAGAAAGTTTTGCGAAATGTATTTTTTTATATATAAGGCACTGGCCACTTGTAATTATTTTAAAAACTTTGGTTATTTAAAAGCAAAAATACCATTGTTCGAATTTTGAATTTCCCTCCATATTTTTTCGAGAGCCAAATCAAATTATAGTGTCTCGTTTAAAAAATGGATCTGCATCGTCAATCATCTATTTTCTAGGATTTTAAATGTGGCCTAAAACTTGATTAGTCATTTGATCGACTTCAAATTGCTTTTATGGATGAAAGACCTTCAAAAGCAATCATCTACCGCTGGTATAGCGAGTTCAAGAGCGGTCGCTTTACTTTGGGGGATGAATAAAGGAGTGTTCGTCCTACGAAGGCTGTCACGTAAGAAAGTGTGCTGGGAGTAAAGAAAAAGCTGAAAGTAAAACAATTCCAGAAAACATGCGAATTACATACGAAGATATTCAGCATACACTGCAGATTGGTTCGGGTAGCATTCACAAGATTCTACACGAGCGCCTTCGCGTGAAGAGGAGTTTGCCGCTGGGTGCCGCACAACCTCACCGAAGCTCGAAGCAGGCCCGTTTGGAGTGGTACCGTGATATGATTAAAAAATTTGAAGAAGGCTCGTCTCGGCGCGTTTACGACATTGTGACAGGTGAAGCCAAAATCTTGCCAATAGACCACCAATGTATGGCAAAGTTCCATTCCCCTTTTGATAATTTTATAATTTATTTCCGCATTATATTTACCCCATTTGCCGGTCAACTCCGTCACTATAAAAACGCGGGAAGTGGCGCTGCTGTCAAAGCAGTGACAGTTCGCTCAGTCAGTGACTTTTGTATGACACTGAAACGCGGCCTAAAGAGTTGGGATTCAACAATCAAATTTCCGGTCTACTTAGGCACTATTTGTACTACATACTGCTTTATTTCGCTAACAATTTATAAACGAAGCATACCCCCAGCAAAATGGAATCAGAATCATTTACTCGTAAACATAGGTTATAATTATATACAAGATGTTTAAAAATTAGGTAGTGCGCTATGTATTGTCAATTCACACACAAATCATAGAAAAAAAATATTATACTATTAAATTAAAATATAAATTCAAGAAGGAAGAAAAAATCTGTTGCACCAATCACAAGTAAAATGGGATAAAAGCAGGAAGATGAACCTGATTCCATGCCTGACTGCATTATGAAAGTTCTAAAGAATTCTAAAGAAAAAAAAAGAAAATGATTCAAATAAAAATACCGTACTTTGGTCTCAATAAAGTTTATTATTTACAAAATACACAAAATATTTACAATAACTTAACTAAAACGTATGGTGGTAAAATAACTTATTGGTATTGACAATGTGCTCAAAATAATGTTATAAAAATATATCTTCATGTGGTCTATCTACTTCTAAATCAAGTATTACCGGCACTATTTCATTTTAGAAGTACAAGAAGGCAGTTCTAAGTTTACGTAAAGTAATCAATTCATTTGCAAAATGTACAATATTGAATCAGTCAGCAAGAGAGAGAGAGAAAATCTTCTGAACTGTTCAAAAAAAATTAGTGACCCTTGAACGCGAGGGGCAACTGAAGGAACAGAGGAGCATTTTAGTCAGTGACACTCCCTCTCTCTCCACACAGAGCGGGAGAAGTCATTTGATGAATTCCCACCCCAAAAACAATAAAAAGTGGGGTAGATGGAAGATATAGTTTAGGGCTCAAATCAATACAATCAATCTTGTTGCTAAGCAATTTGTACTATGGAGCTTTTCTACTGTTCTATTAACTTAAGACATAGGATAAAAAGTTTTATTTTAATAGTTATCCCCACATATATTATCAGTAAGGTATTATTGTGCAGTCAAGTAAGAAATTAGCTATGGAAGAAATTATTCATTATTATTCTGCTAGTTTTTCTTTCATAATTTACTGTTAAATGCTTAAAAATTCCCAACTAAAATCATTACTAAGTCTTCATTACCTAATAGCGATATTGTCTTCAGAATTCTATATTTAACTGCAAGCCATCACATGGTTCTTAGAAAAAAAAAACTTAAATCTTTAAATTAGATTCTGACTACGACGTTTATTCCAGTCTAACAACATAACATGTTATCATCTTCCGACCATTTAACTACAAAACTTATCTAATGTCACAGAATTAGCCTTCACTTTTATTCTATACAGCGCTGTGACAAAAGTCACTCATCGCTTGAAGCAGCTGACCACTCAAATACTTGTTGAATCAGTCCGAATTGATCTCATCTGCCACTTGTTGCCATTTTGCCACTAAGTTTGATACTGATTTGTGCTTCAATCCCATTGATGCTGATATTTTAACCTGAAATACAAAGATTTTTTTTTTCACAATCAGATACAAAAGGACAGATAAAATATCATTCTATAATATTTCCACAAGTGAGACATATGTCGCATATCTGTATAAGACAGCATGCCGAAATTTAACACGCGAGCACAGTGCACAATAATCTTGTGCTTAGTGACCATCAAACAGAGAAAAAAAATTCTTTCTTCATTCAATCATGACTTACTTTAGGCTTCTTCCTGACAACTTTGGCTTCCTTGTCCTTATCCTTATCCCTGTCCTTGTCTCGATACTTGTCCTTGATCTCGATGGGCTCGGGCGAGCTGGAGGCGGTGTGCGGGCCTGATGTCTGCTTCTCGAGTTCAGCGATGTCGCTGTAGAACGACGCTAGCTCATCACCGATCTCCTGTTTTGGTTCTGGCTGTAAATACAAATACAATTTTATTATAAAAGGGGTTATGGAATAGTTCGTACGACGTAAAACGAACTTTCAAAAAATATTTGCGAGTTTGAACCTAAAAACAGGTTGGCTTTCAACAGTATTAGCATTTTGTAAAACGAAGGAAAAAGATTTCTGGCGGGATTTCTTCAAGTGAATAGGGACTGTTTCAATTATTCGCAAATTGATAGTGAATCTTGTGATGCAAAAATGGGTTAGTTTTGTATCTCAAGTGTACAATACAACTAGACAATATCTGGAATCATTGAAACAGGCGCAATCTCGGTAAAATGGAGCTGAGAACTTCATTGTAGTGTTGACTACCACAACAAAGTTTACCGAGAAGGTTGGCTTGATCATTAGCAGCCAATAACTACTATACAATACAATACTACAAAAAACATTAGAATGTGTACATCCATATTCTAATGGTAAACAGATTAAATAATCATACAAAGATATGGCTTAAAGGACTTAGTGTCCCAGCCAAAAACATTAACATAAAAAATCACTTTAGTAGGCAGCGGCGGCAGGTCGTCGCAGCCCGGCGGCGGCGGGTCCAGCCACGCCGGCGGCGGCGGGGTGTGCGCGCGCGCCCGCAGCGCCGCCGCCGCCGAGATGAGCGGCGGCGGCGGGGTCACTGCGCGCACCCAGGCCACCGGTGGGGGCGGCGACGGAGCCGGCAGCGGTGGTGGCGACGGTGGCAAGGGTGGAGCTATCTCGTCCTAAAAGAAAGTGAATATTGGATCCAAGTAACATCCCCGGTTGTTTAACCCTTTAACCGCCAAAGTCATATGTGACAAATCAATTTCATGCCTACGACGCCACGGTCTGATATATATTTAAAAAAAAAAATGGGTTATAGCAAATTTCAATTTTTAGGTCCACTTATATAAGCAGTTAACGATATAAGAGTTGGTTTTCCAGATAGTTCATAAATTCAAGATAATAATATTACAGCATGTTCATACGTTGTTTTAATTTTATTTCTATCTTCTTGACCGTGGTTTATTTTTTAATAACTTTAATTGGGAGCGCCAAAGTCTCATATACAAGAAATTAGTTATGTATCAATTATTATAATGCGGCATTACTACCGAAATTGTCAATCACCAGTTTTTATGTAATCAAATAACTGAAAGTACACGTTATAGGCATACGCCAAAGTCACATATATCAGACAACTAGTGATGCGAAATTGACTTGCTTTTAACATTTTTTTACCAGGGATCAATAATAGTCCCAAAAATCAAATATACTATATACTAAGTAAGTAATATATACATTTATTTAAAAATACGCGACTTTTACAAAGCATTGATATGTTCTTGTTCGCAACACTATTTAAACCAAGCATTTTTGAGTCGATGTTGGAAAACAGTGGCGATGAAAGGGTTAAGCATGTAGCCCTTCAGCTCTAAAACCCTAGCATGGTAATACCTAAAGTTCTTATCATTATCTTTTAACCTTTAAACGCTCACGTCGGATTTTTTCGACTAATATTTTAAGTGTCCATTTCGCTAAGTTCATATATTCAACTGGCCTGTTGTTCTAGTTCGATTCCCACTCCGGACAAATGATTGTGTGATGAGCACGATCATTTGTTCTGTGTCTGGGTGTAATTTATCTATAATATTTATGTATTTAAAAATATATAAGTACGTTTATCAGTTGTCTAGTACTCATAACACAAACTCTGCTTAGTTTGGGACTAGATGGCGTTGTGTGATAGTTAAAATATTATATTTGCAGCCTACCATTTCGTCAGCTCTTGTGGCGCCTACAAGTGGCACTGGAAACTGAAGAGTTAGACTGGAAGAAGTTGGGTGATCCCGGCGGCCGTTGGTGCAGGCTTGCGGACGACAAACGTTCCGCACGCGGACGTCTACGCAGCTCGCCGTCCGGTAAGGACCAGGATGATTGATTAATTATTTACCTTAGCCTCAATCCCAGGATGCGGCGGCGTTGTGCAGATATCCATGTCGCAGTGCGTGGTGGCGGGGTATTCCCACTGAACGAGTCCGTCCGCCTCGCGCCGGTAGCAGTAGCGCCCCTCAGACCTGCGGTGCACAAACGAACAGTAGAGGCAAGGGTCGTGGAGGCTGGCAAGTGGCCCGGTACGTTTAGATGAGGTGGTGAGCTTAAGTGTTAAGTTAAGATTTTTTTTTGTTGAATAAATATTAAGAAAAAAACAGTTATTTAATTGGCAGCAGTAACATCATAGCGTTAATGTTTACCTTTCATTGTCTGTTTATTGAACAAATTTTTTGTCAACCCGCATTGGGCCCATGTGGTTTATTATGGCCCATTTTCTCTCCAAGGGAGAAGGAAGGGCTGAGTCCCAAGTGAGAACTTTATAGGGCTGATAATGCTATAACTTTTACCAATTGTTTGAGTATACTCGTGTATAAATATTCATTCAATTGAGTATATAGGTACTATACTATTACCACGTTAAGATGTTTATAAAATAATGTGCACCAAATTAGCAGTTTGTTTTATGAAGAAATATTGCAAAGAAAATACAATACAATACAATTTCAATAGATTGTTTAAATTTCAGATGTATTCATCCCAGATAATATTTGGAATGAGGACTGATAATACAATTGTCTTGAAGCAGAAATGAGAACTGAAGTGTCATCGAGCACATGTAGTTCTTAAACACAGACATATGAAATTTCAATTTAGAACCGTGCACTAGCTTCTGACGTTTTATAAGCATATGCCCATGTAGGCCCATGTGAAATAAAAAACTTTTGACTTTTTGATTTTTTGACTTTGACTTTACCTATAGTTGCAAATAGAATGCTTTTCATATAGGAAAACAGCAAAATTTTATAGTGGACGAGAGAAGCTATTTCTGAAAGTCTAGCACGTATTAAATGGCTTTAAAACAACGCGAATATCAAACTTCAATTTAAAAAACACAAAACTTAGGATCACCACATCTCCATCTAAAAGTATGGGGCAAACTTATCTAATGACAAATAAAACCGTATACTTTAACCCGTGCGCCGGATTTGTGCCCGCCGAAAAATTAACAAAAAAAAAAAGAAAACATTCCAAAATGGCGGACACAAGGAATCCTCAAAATCCTTTACACGACGGTCTCACCAGCCAGCATTCTGGAAAAGACCAAAGCATATTATTCTTGAAGTTATGTAAAAATATCAGCAAAGAGTTTTTGTGATCTTACCAACTCCTTCGAAGGCGCGATGACCCCAACGCGCAGCTGCCAACAGCCGTCTGTCTTCTTCACACTTATAGCTAAGATGTTCTGTCTCTTTTTTTTTATTACAATAATCGGGATATCAAAGCATTAAAAAACTCATGTTAAATATAAGTTTTTATTCTTAATTTATTAATATTATCACAGGTGTATATCACAGCTTCGGTTGCTAATTAATTACATTTTTGTTGGTGGTATTAAATATTGATAGAAGTTTTAGCGCTCTTACCTTTTAATTGCACTAAACATTTAATACTTGATCAATATTTTGTGAAAAATATGTTTTTACATTCAGTGACAAAAATATAGAAAAACTTGTGTAGTTTCTCAATTGACTAGGTAAAATACATTCGTGGGGAAGTTTATTTTCTGCAAATAAAATTCAAGAAATACAAAGTTCAGGGTCATTGTATCTTGCAGATAATGGACACACATTTTTGTCCACATTTTACCACATCTCCCCTTTCAAGATCACTTTCCAAGAGATCAACCAACAAAGTTGAAGGTTATTTAGTCTGACCTAAGTTAGTCAAAATAATTTAAATTCTCAAGTCGAGTCAGACTGAATCGCATAATAATCTGGAGTAAATGATGGCACAATGCAACCACCAATTGCGTTGTCAGAACCACTTCATATCGTCATATTTCACGGCGAAATATTCCAGGACAATTTTAGAAAAATAGACTATATTATCAAATTAAAGGTTACCGAATGTTTCAACGAGAAATATTCAATAGAGTGGTTCCTACAGAAAAACCAAAAAAGTCTTTTCGGTTTTCCAAAATTTTTTCGCCTTCAGCTTTAGTCTCAATTCACCGAAACTCAAGGTTGAAAAAAAAAAAGTACGTACACGAATTCATAGGCAAGATAAACGGAAAGATGAAGGTCCATAGAGTTCATATTGTCCGAAGAGATCGCACCATCAAGAACACTGAAGTTCCGAAAACATACTCCACTATATGTAACGTAGTTTTTAAAAGGGGTTTCTAGATGAACAAGGATTTTTGCACAAGAAAAAAGATTTTGTTTTTCCAATCCCAGGCGATGCTTGAATTAAGATAATTTGATAAAGACTTCTGACTCAAATCGTTATTTTTTTTTTTGCTATTAAAATTTTACCATCATATAAGAGATTTGTCTTCATGAGGTTAAAAGTGTCAAGTTCCGTAAACCTCCGTTGAAAAGAGAGGTTTTTTGGACCAGACGGATGTTGTCAGGTCTGGGCAAATGCGCGTTAGTTGATTTCGAGCTGTGCATAGGTTCTAATCGCGAGTAGAAGTATAATACCGTGATGTAGGATTTTTATTAAGTTCCTTTGTGGCGTTATAGATGTCGCTACTGGGTATTATTTGATTGTACGTATATTATTTAAGACTACGAAATTTCTCTTTTTATTTTCTCGGAAAAATGGCATATTGTGGTATTGCCACGGGAGCGAAAGTGTAATCAATATACCTATATAAAAGGAGAAATTGACTGATTGGCATATTAACGCATTCGAAACTGGTGGAACTAAGAGTGTGAAATTTTGTATAAGGTTTTCTTTTAAGACGTTGACGAGCACTAAGAAAAGCTGTTCTAAAATTTGCCCCATAAAGGGATGAAAGTTTGTATGAAGACTTACTTTCATGCGAGCGTAGCCGCTGGCAGAAGCTAGTTATGCATATGAATTTACTCCAAATAGAAGTGAGAACAGGTAGGGGAAACTCTCCAGGACTTAAATGAAGTTAAAGAGTCGATTAAGTTACGGGAAGGTCAAAACGTAAATCATTGAGCTGAAAAGATAAAGTTGTAATGTAGTCTCGCATCGCCCAGGTGGAATGACCGCGGCAGTGTATCTAAATCGTTGTCCAGCGCGCCCTAGTTGTCGTGGCACAGTGAGGCGGCAGTAGTACCTCTGGAAAGCGGTGGTCCAGCCGGGCGGCGCGGCGCGCGCCTCGTGCGCCCGCAGGCCGCGCGCCGCCGCCTCGGCCCAGCGCCGCCAGTAGCGCGGCGACAGCGCGCCCGCGCGGAACGCGGACACCAGCGTCTGCACACAACCACACGCACCATTACTATACGAACTCGCAGCAGATACATAGATAAATAAACATTTGAGACCACACATACAAAAATAAATATACAATACACACACAAAAGCACAGTCCTAATTTAAGCCGTGGGGGATTTAGGCCGTAGGCTAGTAGGGGAGGTAACAGGTGACTCTGGGTCCAAATCGTCCTTGGTGCAAAGGTTGGCCAACGCTATTCAGCGAGGTAATGCGGCGAGTATTATAGGCACCTTTGCGCACTAGGAACAATAAGGGGCGGGTTATTTAATAACATTGAACTTATTGTGTTATAAATATATAATAATTTTAACAAAAAATATTTCTACCTATGTTCATTATATACTTAGAAACCATTCAACTCATCAATGTTTTTAGAACAAGTTTCATTAGAATGACAATTGTGTCAGAATTTTTGCAGACCATTAAAACAATGCATAAAAAAATGCAAAGAACATAGGCGAGGAAATTGTTAGAAATCATTAAGCGTCTACATATGTCACTATGATGGATACTGACGAAATAATTTATTAAGTTTTATCATATCAAGTTAATAGTCAATGAAAATCTGGCAAAAATCGTCATGGTTGAAAACTGAATTGACTACATATAAATATTTTATGTTAATAAATAAACATGATAGTTTTTTTTTTTTTAGTTTGACCTCATGTCTTTTGACTAAGCTGAACTTTCAATTTTGCTATAAATTTAAATCTTGATCAAGTAACGTCATAAGCTTTGCTTTACGTATAACATTAATATAATTAGGAAATACGTTTCTGCATCAAAATATAAATGTGAAAATAAAAGTTTTTGTGCTTGGAATAAAAGTGCAGCTATATGTTTTTTAATTAAATTGTTTCTTTACTATAGGTAGTGCAACCATTAAGTAAATTGGCTGTATTCTAGTCTACAAGCTTAAGTAATTTTAATTTATACGATTGTGTGAGGCACGAATAAACATTTTTTCTTTCTTTTTTTTTTCAAAAGGTATAAAGCACCTAATTTTAATTTATAAAGTAACAGTTTGCACTTGGTACTGCAGATAGTAGACGCCATTTTCGAAATATCGATGTCGGCTCATTTTAAATAACAAATGTCCTTATTTAACCCTTTAACTTTTTGTGTCAGATTGACTCGACGAGTGTTTTCGTGTCCTTTGCGCCAGGGTACTCCATCTCGATTAGCTCTTCAATCCTCATAGGTGAAAGAAGGAATTAACGAGATGGAATATTTGGTCGTGGATGTGCGACCCTGGCGGAATAAACGCGAAAGTGTTTGTCTGATATATCCGACGTAGACAGTCAAAAAATTAATAAATTTTTCTTCTTAATCCTACAGCTATACAACTGTAAAAACATGCAATATTACTGTACACTAACCTGCATCTGTATCAACATCTCCTGCACCGGTGACAACACACACGGCTGCAACTGGTTCAAATACTTCAGCTTGGCTTCCAAAAGATCTGTCAGATCGTCCAAGTCTTCATCTTTCTTCTCTTCATTCAACGTCTCTCCTTTAGTGAACATTAAACCGTTCCCATAACTTATTGTATTCTTTGGACTTTCAATTTCATCTTCTTCCTTACTGAAGCCTAGACCTGTTCTCTCGCTCGAAAATCCTTCAATGAACTGCGAATATTTTGTTGTATATGCAGGTTCTTCGCCTTTTTTGCGGTCTGGTAGTAAAACTGAATTTGATATCCTGAGCTTTTTCTTTCCAACGTGTTCTCTTCTCTCTTCAGAGTCTAAAAGGTACAAATTCGCGCCTTTTTTCTCTGCGACATCAACTTTTTTCTCTTCGTTTTCTACTTCCATAGCATGAGGAGGGGTTAGTGGTAATGAAGGCGGTGTAGCCGGGAGGTCGTCAATGTGTTTACTACTCGGAAACAATGGTCTTGGCTCCATCGGCGGTGTTCTATCACCTCTTGGCGAGCTTTTAGCACTGATAGCGTCATTCGATCTCTGTTCATCGAATAATTCGACATTTTTATTCTTGGAGACTTTTGGCAGTTCCTTTTTCTCAATCTCTTCTAACAAATCATCAATGTTAGATGTTTTTGTACTGATCTCTACTGGTTTTGGTGTGTTGCTGCCAGACCTGGGATCTTCTTCGATCATCTTTTGTAGCTCTTTTGGTAATTCACCGCCTAATTTTTCTAGGATTTTAGCCTTACTTTTTAGTCTTAGGAACAGCGCGCTTTCGTCTTGACTGTCTTCATCTTTGTCTGATTTTTTATCCTTTGTTATAAAAAATAAAAAAAACATCTTTATTTAAATACACAAAAATTCTAATGTATATATATATCTGATCGTCCATTTAGCTATCAGTACCTCAGATTGAAAACTTTAAACCCATCATATTGCATGATAACATTCCAAAAGCATTGAGCAACATAGTGATCAAACTCAAACAAGTGACATACTTTGTTAGTAACTACAAAATATTCCAGAAGTACATGAATTTGATCAACAGGTAACCATGTGAAATCATCAATCCGATAAAATATTGCGATGGATCATTTCAAATGGTTGTTTAACTATAGAACTAAGATTAGTTTTGTAAAGATATTTTCAAATTTCTCATGCAATTGAAAAGTTATTTTTTAGCATTTATCAGATGCAGGATATCATCATAGGCACTATTTTTTTTTTTTAACTAGAAACTCACCCCAGTTTCGCACTAGTGTTATAAATTATTGAAATTCACGGCTTTTATCTAATACTAGCTAACCCGGCGAACTTCGTACCGCCTAATAGTAAAGATAACGCTATCTACTGGCTTTACCAGAACAGCATATTTCATTTTATAATGACATTTTAATTAGAGATGGTGTTGTATTCGGATTTTTTTCTTCGAGATTTTTTCCATTTTTTTTTTTTCTCACCGTTTAAACCTTCCTTGGACTATCTTGAATATTTCAAGACCAAAATTAGCCAAATCGGTCTAGCCATTTTTGAGTTTTAGTGAGACTAATGAACAGCGAATAGCTGTTCATTAGTCTCACTAAGTAATTAGTAATTTTTACACACAGTAATTTTTACATATATAAAAGTTAAAGATAATATATATCTAAAACTTTCTCACAAATCACTCTATTTAATGGTGAAAATCGCATGTAAATCTGTTCAGAAGAAATCAGAAACGTTAATTTCTAATAGACATTAAGATTACAGATTTAAAATGCAGGGACATAGCAGTTGCGGTGGTATCATCATTGAAACCGTGCGAAGCTGAGGCGGGTCGCTAGTAACTAATAAAAATGAAAACTATTAAATTTAGACTATTTAATATTTTCTATCATACATACCTCTTTCCTCGAAACATTATCAATCTTATGAACAGGAGATTTAGGTCCATTATTCATTAACCGAGGAGGTAGTTCAGGTCCAATTGGCACATTATAGTTGAGGTTGGGAGGTAAAGCAGGTCCATACTCCAAGGGTTTAGTTTTAGGCTTCTTGTGGAGGACAGTTGGTCTAGCTGGAGTTTTTGGTAGCGGTGGTGCCGATGGTTTTGTTGGGGTTTCCGATTCATCATTAGATTCAGAATCCGAATTGTGATATGATGTGATCAGTTCTATTTTTCTGTAAGAAAAGAATATTTATTTAAAAACAAGGTAATAAATAAAAAATACAAGGTAACAACTGAAATTAGGCACTTTAATGAACAAAAAAAACGTATCTATGTATAAGCAAGTAGTTATTGCCTCTAGTTTGCCATAATCTACACATGTAGAAGGAGAAACCGACTGACATATCAACACACAGCCAAAACTAATTGGTGTAGGAGTGTAAACTTTTGCACAAGGTTTCCTTTTATGATGTAAGCAAGAACTAAAGAAGATTTTCCAAAATTCACTTCCCAAGGGTTAAAACGGGGGTCTAAAGTTTGTATGGACAAATCTGCTTTAACGCAGGCAACGCTATCAGAAGCTAAAATGTCATGAATTGATTGAATTGTCATGAAGCAAGCAAGTCAAATTATTGACACAGCTAGCTATTTTTTTATTTACGCTGTTTACTAAAGTTAACAAATAAGCTGTGGATGATCAAAACCTTTAGAAATTAATGAGACACCAGAAACAAGTTATAATTTTGCCTAGTCTTCTACTCAAGAGCTTACAATGGACCAAATGCTCTTTGGTAGCACATTCTAGTCTGTACATAAGGTGACTGGTAATTAGTGACCGATACTTAAACACGTGATTGTCCTCATGATCGCAAACAACTTTCCCAAAGAAAAACTTTTTTTAGACTCATTAGTTTTATGACTATAACAAAACACTTACTAATACATTAAGTATCAGTCACTAATTACCAGTCACCCTATATACAAAGGATGGCAATTACCATCTCTTGATGGTAGTTTGCCGTCAAAGCATTTTTTCAAATAAACCATTTACAGATACTTTTGGACTGGCAAAGCAGTCAGTCAGTAAGTCAGTTCTGATTATGTATCACAAAATATCTCTGTTATGCGTAAATACATTCTGTACATGGCCAGAACGCAAGGGTGTGAAACTAGTCGCGTATAGATTGGAAATCACTTTTTAATCAAGGTCTTCCAATGTATACAAGAGTAGTACGCAAATACTCGCGTATACTTCGTAGTGACCTAACTACCTAACCGTATTCCATAACATACAGTGCTAGTACGAATATGGGCTTATCGTGTGTAGATCGGAATAATCGCGCCTGGATTAGGTCAGGTTAGAATAATGTCCATTAGAACATGATGGCGAGTGAACGAAGCGATGATGTGGGTTAGGTTAGGTTAGAACAGTGCGAACATTAAAGCGCGAAGGCAGGCGAGCGAGCAAAGCGAGCGTGCCGCGGCTGCGGCTGCCGATATAAACATAAATTAGGTTAAGTTAAAAGTCATTATTATTTATCTAACATCATTCCATTAATGAATAAATGATTTTATATCTATCTCAGATTTTGTCAGGCGTAAGTGATGTTAACTGTAGTATATTTTGGAACCAGGACGCGCGCGTACACGTTACAAACTATACAAGACCAGTACGCAAAATTCCTGTATATATTGTAATCACAGATTAAAAAATAGCAATACAAAGTATACGCGAGCAGTTTCCTATGGCTGCGTTCAGGCCATGTATGTATAGAATGTAAATATGCCTCTGTTACATCTAAAGCTGAATAATAATATGACATCAGTAATACTTACTCATCTTCATCATCACTATGTCCTCGTTTCTTACCGGACTTGATACTCTTCTCTTTAGAGCCATTGCTGGTCCGATCAGTCTTCTTGACAGTCTTAGTGGAAGACTTGGTAATGGCTTTGTTATTCTGTGTGTTCTGTTTCTCTGCTAGAGCCTGCTGGTACAGCTGCCATTCTTCTGCTGACACTTCTGCTGTACCTTAAAAGAAAGTTAAATGGCATTGTTATTGATGGGAATGGTAAAATAAAAACTGAATAATGATGGTTGAAAGAACAGAATAGCATAAGCGTAATCAGCCCTATTTTATTCCCCTATATTGCTGGGACTCAGGCCTCTCTAGGAGAGGGAATGGGTCGTAATCCACCAATCCAATAGTGCGGATGCAGTGTGAATGTGTTTGAAATGATGTTTTTCTTAACCATTTTGAGATAATACAAAGTAATCCAGCTGGCTGTTGTTTGAGACCGCGATCTACAACTGGTACGTCGGGGCCGTTGCCACTGAGCCACCAGTTCTCAGAAATTAAACAAGAAAATGGTCATAACATGGAGCAAGACCAAAAAAATAATAAAAGCATGTAAACTGACTGGTAGACTGGCAGAGAATTCTCTAGTGCATCAAGTCCACTACTGTATAATAAATGAAAATTAATAAATATATTGTTGTTAAAGGTCTCCATTTTTTTTTTTTAAATTAGATTTTTTAATGTATCAAAGAAATTAGGGTTTGTATCAAGTTCTATGTTAATTAAAATAGACCGAACCCATATTTATTTATGGAATTATAATCATTCATTAAATAACCATCCATGTCTTCAATTAATGACATAACTGTGCAATTCTACATTTGCAAGACAATTTTGTCAATTTGAAACACCATAGTTAAGAAACTGGTATATCGGTTTACTTTCTATGAAGCTTTGTGTTCACATTTTTAGAGCTAAGAACATATATTACTGTGCCCACAACCCGCCGTGAGGACCTGACTAGCAAGTCCAACTAAAGTATGCTTAAATTACTTACATAACTATAATTAAAAAATATAATCATAAAAACCCTACACTAATTACAACTGACTAAAATGAAACTAAAATATGGCATCAAAAATTATTCCACATTGCTGTCAACTGGTAAAGTGGCCAAAAAACTATGGATGAGTAGGCCCTTAGTATGTGACAATACTTGTGTTGACAATCTTGTCCCATCCCATCTTCCTAGCTCTCTGTGTTTTGCTGGTGCTACTGCTGCGGATACAGAGAGCCTCAAGTGGTGGAAATATATTAACCTTGTTAGAAGTTATGTTTCCGAACCATTTGGGGTTGAAACTCTCGGATCATGGGCTCTGAGTGCTCACAAATTATATAAAGATCTGTTGAAATGTCTAGCTGACACTTCGCGTGACCCCAGCGTTGGCTTTTACCTCGGACAGAGGATAAGTATTGCCATACAGCGTGACAATGCCACCATTCTTTCTTCACATACTTAGATTTTTCAATTATTGTACAACCCAAGTGCTGGGTTCTAGGAAACAAAAGTGTTAGACAATTTCATTATAATAACTTTCTCTTGCTCTATAAACAAAGTTATTGCCATTAACCCTTCAAGCGCAATATCAATCGACCAACATTGGTCGCTCTATATCCGATGTTTATTTGCTTGTGGCAACACATTCTATGTATATTTAAATAATGTTTACCTGCTAAATGCAGCTGCTGTTGAGCTAACTTAAGAGCTAGTAGATATTCTGGTGGTGCTTCCCAAGTTACAGCATTGGTTTGCTGGTTCCAGTAGTATGTGAAGCCACTTGACTCATCGTAACACGCTGACCAAGCTGTAAAAATGTTACATTGATTAAGTTTACAGCAAGAGATTCACAGTTAACATATAATAAGATAGACTGACCAAATCCCTAAATGACAATAACATTAATCTTTAGCCTGGTATGTAGTGATTTTCAATTTGTAGATATCAATGTCTATTTGTGTTGTCATATTATAAATTTTAAATGAAAACTAACTAACAAAAAATTGTGGTGTCCTTACAGCCACTAACATCTTAAATCTACCACGAAGTGCAAAGTTCGATGGCTCATCTTATAGCGCTGCTGTCACCATATGACACTGGCAGAATAGTCGACACCAGCTCAATTGACAAGAAGGTAAAAAAAAAAAAAAAAGAATGACAGAAATATTGAAAGTTTGAATATTTTCAAACGTATTTCTTTATTTGCCCAGTTTGTCATGATATAAACATACAAAAATAAATAATAACCATGAAAACAAAAGCATAATTGATTGGAAAGCAAACTGTGTCCAGAGGTAATACATATTTTATTTAGAACACAAAAAAAGATCATTATGCTCAATTACTTGATGTCTATTCAGCCAGTGCAAGGCAATCATGGTTAAATTACAAGTAATTAACTAATGAGATTCACCATTAACAATTGAATCACTGCTTGCCATCGGGTGAGATCGCAGTCAAGCACTGGATTATATTATTAAAAAAAAAATTGCTATGATGATAAGAATTGTCTGGGTCATGAGCAGTTGGTTTTAAGGCTCTCATGTACACTAAATGAAGCTGGTATCTTTTACCTATTTATCAAAGCAATATTCAACAGTATACAACAAAACATTGTTTTAATGCAATAAACCCCGAGCGAATGCCGGCATTCGCTTGGTCATTGTCTTTCTATTGTCTCTAATTGCGCTACTCAAAAAGTTAAAGCTTGTGTTGGTTATATGAAGTTTTTAAATCAACAACTAATAAACAAAATACACTTACAGTTAGCAAAAATGTGTGATATACACTCATTAGATACATGACACACTTATTTGAACATCTAAAGTAATATAAAAGTTACACAATAAAATACCATGCACAGGAATAACAATAATTGCTAGTTGATTGTTTATTGCCTTAAGAAAAACAATAAATTGAATTCTGATTTTTCCTTGTAGCTAACTCTCAAGGATAATAATAAACTGTAGATAGTATACCAAGAAATGGGTAAGTAATTACTTCGATTATGCCTTCTATACGCGAGGATATTGAAAATTACTTACGGCAATGGGGTATTGGCGCTGGATGTACGGCACCAGATACATTTTCCGTTGAAATTACATGTGGATAAGTCTGTCCGGGTAATGGCGCCGACAGTCCCTTCCTACTATCCGGTCCAGGTGGTAAAGGTGGAGCACGCACTCCATCATCAGAGTCTTCATCAGAATCACCATAATTTGCCAACAACCCAGCCAGCGGGTTTGCTTTACTCATTGCGAAACAATTTACAAGTACCGAACGCAAAAAAACAGTTTTTGAATATAATTTTAATTGAATATTGCACAACTATATATGCTGAATAGATATTTACTATAATATACGTCTTGTTTCAAATATAAAAGGCATTTATGAATAAAACATTTTTAGCACGCTCACTCGTATTCACACTTTTGACACTTTGGACGCCATTTTGAGCGAAAAATTTATATGACATATTTGACATGTCCGATTTGTTTTATGCAGAAAAATATTTCAATAAAATATTTTTCACACGAAATCAAATCAATATTTTGATTTTATTTGGTTTCAATTGTTTTTTTTTTCATTTCCCCAAAAATAATAAGATTTTACATGTACTGTTAAAATTCGATGGATGGGATTGCAGCGCCATCTAGCAAGACAGTTAGCAGTCAACTTAATGGTTTAGTTATTTTTTTAATAGATGGCGCTATGAGTTACCAATGTAACCATTCAAACAGCGTGACCGTCGCGTCGTCAACAAAAATTTAATGTTACTTTTACTAAAATAACAGCAGAATAATAGTAATATTATTCCATATTGAAATAAATAAATAAAATGTGTATTTTTTTTTATCCGTCGTATAAGGACCGATTTGCAATTTTTTTTCCTCTTAGACGATGCTTTCCGATTGGTGCCATTTTTTCAGATTCTAGTTCTGATGATTGGATCCATGAGGAATCAAGGGAACTCCTTAAATATTATAGGCAACCATATGGTGATTTTGATATTTTCCTCGAGAACTACACAGTCAAAAAGTAACATTATATGAAGTGGAACTGATGAAGAAGACCAGAAATTGCCAACGTCGCGGGGAGTCATCTCGCGTGGGGGGGGGGGCGCGTATGCCATGGTGCCAGGCGCTTGACGTGGGGCCAAGCTGAGGCGTCGGCACGCGCGAACATCCCCTTCGCGTGGCGTCGCACAAACTCATCCAGGCTCTCAATCCCAAGGTCACGCTGGATGACGTCGTTCCTCAAATAGCGACGGGCGTCAACGACTGTACGCAACGCAAGATGTTGTTGCGCGCGGAGTCCTTCTCGACTCGTCTCGCTAGTGAGGGCGAACCATGCCGGGGCGGCGTACGTCAACACTGGGCGAATATACGCTTTGTATATGCCAAGTTTGACGCGTGCCGGGAAGCGGGACGAGAGCACTGGTTTGAGCCTGTTGCGGACGACTCTACCCTGCGCGGCGACATTGCGTGCATGCGGTACCATTGTGAGCCGACAGTCGATGGTCACACCCAACATCCAATTGACTTCGACTCCGCTTAATTTCAGACGTGGTGGGAGAGGCGTTGATCCCGTAATCAGCGCCTGTGGTCGCCATTTGGCTAGCCACTCGGGGATCTTGTCTAGCGCGCGCTGCATCTTCACCAAAGCGTACTTTGCGTTCATCGAGGTGATAATATACGTGGCGTCGTCGGCATACAGCGCGAGCGTGGCGTCTTCTGTGGTAGGGATGTCGTCGGTGTAACGTGAGTAGCACGCCGGCGAGACGCAGCTACCCTACGGTACGACCGTTCGGATGGGTCGAGGGGCGAAAAGCGCCCCGTCGACAACCACTGTGAAACACCTGTTGGACAGGAAAGCTTGGACCACTTTGACGACTCTACGGGGTGTGGTAGAGGTGGCGAGTTTTTAAACTAGCCCCTCATGCCATACACGATCGAAAGCTTTTTCCATGTCGAGGAATACTGCCACTCCGTACTCTTTCTTGTTCATCACCGATGACAGGAGGTGCAGTGGTGCAGACAACTGGAGCGTTGTACTGTGCTCCGCCAGAAATCCGGTACCCTCCTGGGGTAGTTTAGTTTTTAACTTCGCTTCCATTTTTAATTGTCACTATTTACAACTCCAGATATTTTAGGGGCTAATTAGGCCCCAGGGCTTGCTTTAGCCTCTTCCTAACCTAGCTGGTTATACCGCCAATGCTCGGTTGTCATTAGCTCGTTTGTTATCTAGCAGGAAGCACCATGGCAATCACTTGTTTGGTGCCGCCATCTGGTTCGCGCAGGTGAGGTTGACTTGGGCCGGTTAAGATGGTAGTACCGTTATCCCCCTTACCTCTCAATCGTTGAAATTGCATGCAGGGCATCCATTTTAAATTTAAAACCAATCAATGTCACCCCGTTTTACGGTACTGTTTGAATGATCTACTAAAAACGGTCGTACTGCATCCATAGGAGTGAGTAGAGGTGTATTTGAACACTACTGTGTAAGAGGAATGCAATTTGTACGATAGGTGTAAAAACCTATACCTGGACCTGTACCATGACGTTTAAAGTAAGATTGTTTCATTCCTATTTCCATTGTGGGTAAGAGATGGCGCTAGACAACCTGTATAGCTCTGTCTCTTACCCACACTGAAATAAGAATCAAACAATCTTACTTTGAACGTCATGGTAACCGCGCTGGTCCTAATCAATAAAACGAACTACCCAGTTTTAATTAATTATATTCACTTTATTAATACAAAACTAAGCAGCAACTTAAGTATGTATAGGCACATGTATAAAAATATAAATATTATCTAGTCTATAACTACTTATTGGTTATTTATACATAACTTATGAACTAGTTTTTACAGTTTTATGATAATGGTAACTATGTATATTGTATAATAGGTAGGTATGTATGGAGATTTGTAATACCTAGTTAAAAATATCAGGTAGATATGGAATCGGTCGGGAAATATTTTTCTTTAGATCAGATTTGACCCCCAACTAACAGACAGACAAACAGACATAAAATAATTTTGTGAATAATAAATAGATTCTCTTCTCTATATACGTAAACAATTAATTAGAACAAATAAATTATGCTAACCTAATTTTTTTTTAAACAAAAATAAAACTGAAATTGACAATGAAATAGAAAAATATACCTGTAGTTAGATTAGCACAATTGCAATATTTATTATCCTGACTTGAACTAATTAACATTGACAACAAACATAGATCTAAGCAGATTGGTGCCTATTTATAAGATTTATTAAGTCTATAGTGAATTGATTTAAGTTAACATAGTAAATAGCATGGAATGAATATTTAAAATCTAAAATAAAGTTTTTACTTTTGGTTATTCATGTAAAATATTCATAACTATTTCAAAACACATAATGGTAGATCTGCGAGTATATCTATCTTCACAAAGATTTTTTCAAGAAAAATCCTTGTTATTTACTTTAACAATTTTTGTAGTATTTTGTAACAATATGGCTTTTACAACTACATTATAACAGAGTTAATAACTTACTACATTGTAAGAAGAAATAAAATTATGTAAATTTAAAATTCATTTCCCCAATTGTAGGTAAATAAGTCAACAAAAACAGAACGAGCAACATATTTAAAATATCTGTGTTTCTTCGGTGACATACTATAACGGACTTAAAATAAAGACAACGTTTAATTTGTTACCGTTTGACGATGCAGGGTTCACAAGTACCCTCTTTTAAGTAAGCTGGGTGGCATTGAGGGCATTTGGGGTTTTCCCCAAAGCTCTGCCTCCCAGGTCTTGCTACCTTGACTTGGAATGACGTTTCAGCGTTATCACTCTCATATCCTGGATGTGCCTTATCTAAAGGAAACACATAATCAGGGATGAAGTACGAACTGATATTGTACTCCGTGTTACTCGGTTCAGGAGTAGTCGTCTTTGGTTCAGGTCTCGTCACACTGCTGAAGGGACTCTTCCCCTGTATCGACCTCGTCTGATGCACGTTATTCGTGCTATTCGTCCTGTTGTCTTCCTTTGGAGGTACCAGGTCAAAAGCAGGGACAGCCCACTTCCATTCGTAGTAAATTGGAGGACCGACTGTGGTTGATGGGATCGCGGCAGAGTCAACTTTAGGAGGTAGTAGAACTTTTTCAGGTTCGGGGATCCCATTGTCATTTCCACTTGTTAGAGGTGTTCCGGCAGCTGCTTTGGGCTTGGTGTTGACAGAGTCATACCTCGTGCCTTCAGAAAATGACTTGTCGTTATCTGTTTGGAAGGTATTAAAGCTATTACCGAAATTTTTATATTTCCTAGGAGTTCTGTCTTCCTCCGAATTAGCAGGTCCAGCTGGTAACTGGCCATTCAGATCAATAATTTCAGATTTAGACATCGCAGTTTGGTGTACATCAGGGGATGTTGGATCAAAGCGTTTGATGAATTTGAAGACAGGATCTGCAGAAGGTTCCACGCTCGAATCTTCAACTCTTGTTTCTTGTGTTGGAGCTGCAGGCGGGATAAGCTCAATGGATGGTGGAGTGACGCTTGGTCTTGGATTGTTTTGGGTGAAGTTGCTGCTGGGTGTTGGTCTAAAGCTCGCATCGGGTTGCTGAGAGGCAGCTTCATCTAGGTAGTCAGTGTTTCTGGTAGAGCCAAAGTTGATATTGGAATTGACGTTAGCTTTGGCCCTGCTGCGGAACTTGCGTCCGGTGGACCAGCCGGTGGGGGGTCTGTAGTTCTGCTTGCCGCTGTCCAGGTCGTTATTGTCGACGTCAGATATGGAGTCGGCTACACCGACGATGCTGTTGCCAGGATGAACGGGGAACTGGAATGGAAACACAAATGAGTTAGAATGATTAACTCAGATTTAAAGATTGTAGTCAGCGTAAATAGGCGTCTACACATAAAGGAATATAATATTTATAATGATTTCATCACACTTATGGTTTACGAAGGAAGTGAAGTGAATGGATCGCATCAGCTTACGCACGAATTAACCACCTAATTAAACCTTAAGTAGGAAGGTATGACCTTAATCATCATAAGGAAATAACCCCGAACAATAAGTATGTTTAATTTACTTTACGTTACTTTTCCAAACATTATTAAATCTAATTTAGCCACTTAATCAATTATTTTCTAATCAGCAGCTACCCATCAGGAAGTAAGGTTTTATCTATGTCAGTTTATTAATTTTTAAGTTACAATGAAGCCATGTTACTTTTTGGCCCTGGGGCCAAAGTCTTGTTGCCCGGAGGATACGGTGAAGCATAAGGTGGAAGTCAGCCACTCTTGTGGAGGCGACCGACGGCGATGACCTCTCTCACTCGTCTGGACCTGGTTTAAACCATGGCACAGAGCGAGTGAGAATAGTAAGCGGTCACCTTCTGCGAAGCAGTAATGCGGACGAAGGAGATGGTCAAAACCGTGAGTGTGAGGACATCCTCACGCCTCAGCCGCTGTCGCAGGAGACGCCCGGAGCATCGAGAGTCGTAGGGCGCAGGCTACCGTAAGCGAAGTTTGCGAAGGACAAGCAATGGCTAACTTAAATTCTGACCACCTTGTAAGTTAGCGCGTAAAGAAAGAAAGAGAGAAAGTAAGACAGAAAGAAAGAGAGAAAGTAAGAAAGAAAGAAAGAAAACATTAATTTGAAACGCATAGTGTATCATACACAGTTCAAAGATGTGTTAGCAAAACTAAATCCGGATCCGGAAATGTTCGAAAGAGTTAGCTTGGCCCAGGTGCGCAAAGGTCAATTGAAGGATCACGGTTGGGCTTTAGTCAGTAAAAGTCTGACCGAATTATCTTCTCCTGAAGCGGGAGATGTTTTTTGACGATTTTCCACATGCGAAAATCTTTACCATGAGAACCCACCAACAAATTGATGAAGTCATACAAATATAGATAAGTATTAGTTCTATTATCCATAAACTGTTACTTACAACTGATGACAAAATAAAAAATGTAATTTATTTCGATATTTCATAAACTCGAACGTGTGATTCTAGTTATATTTTTTTGTGAAGCTGCAGGTCACAGGGGTCGCGGAGACCAAGCAATCACTACACGGAAATATGTGTGTTTTATTATGAGTTACGATTATGACACTAGTCATTTAAGTGACAGATCTACCTATGATAATAAAACATACAGGTAGGTATCTACTCGTAAATACAAGATATAGCCGCGTTTTAGAACTCAATTTACTTTTTTTCACACTAGTGCGTAAAAGTGCGCAAGGTCACTCCGCTCAATTTATTACATTTATCGTTAGGCTGGGCCCTAAGTGACCCCCACGATTCACACGTCAACCCCCATTTATTTATATCTTCGTATGTGTATTGAAAAACGTCGTTTGATACACGTGGAAATTTGTCACTGCAGCACTCGGCTCCATAACATCCTTGCCTGCGGTTCGAGAGAATTTCGCCTCGGTAGCAATGACAAACTTTCTCTACTTGCATCAAAATGTACTATTGCAAGGCAGTGTCGACTTATTTTAGTCGGACTATAAAGTCAGCCTACTGCGACCGATCGGTTGTTAGATAGAACTCAATAGTCCATACCTTCGTCTCAGCTTCCCTCAGTATATCGTAGTAGGGGTTGTACGGAGGCGCGGAGAGGATGTCGGGGCGTGGCGTGCGCAGGCGCATCTCGTCGTCTGACACGAACGGCTTGTCGCGTTGACCTGGAAACAAAGGTAAAAATGGCTTTATTAAAATTACTGCAACACTATCAGCAACTATTCACAACGCATCACATCATTTTTTAAATTTCAACCGAAAACCTCCGATTCTAGAAATAGGCCTCTCAAAACTGTCTACTTTACTGTTTCCAAATTATTCAATTCAATTAATTCATTCATTTATATTCTCTTCACAATTGGTTTTTTTGACAATTTACAATGTTTATGATTTAAAAACCATATTCCACTATTGTAAAAATCTAGGGCCTGAAACAGGTTTTCTCGAAAACCTGTGGCACAGGTGACCATGATCACAACAAAAAAAAATTAGTATATAATAAGGTTGGATAACAGCATTTTAGGTAGATGAGGAGTTTCCTACCTGACTCCTTAACAGCAGGACAACCCTTCGATATACTGGTTTTTGAACTTTCAGGCTTCTGATCGACCCATAATAACCATCGAAGACTGTGTACTAACTACAATCATGATTTACGGCTCAGCGTGTACGGCTCAACGTGTTTGCTGGAGCGCAGTCTCACTTCCAGTAAAAAATGTACCTTACAACGTCAAACTGCATCCTACAAAGCGCAAACTCGCAGATATAATTATAATGATTATAAAAAAACAATAACTGTTAAAGTAACAAGTACAATGAGTCCGCTAATTGGTCATTCTTTGAGGTTGCTGTCTGCCACCGGTGACCGCAAGCAACTTGAAAACTGTTTATTATTGTTTAATGTTAGGTTTTGTGGTTTTCAGTTGGGTTAAGGATATCAAGTTTGCTTGATTTTCGTATCTCTATTTAACCGACAGATTTTGATACAAGATTTTGAGATTTATTCTAAACATATTAGAACATTTTTTTTGTCCTTGACTGCAATCCCACCTGATGTTAGGCAATAATACAATCGTTAATGGCGAGGCGCACTGATTAAGAATCTATTCACTTTAGCCTTGAAGACACCTAAATTATATCGAAGTACTTAAATTGATGCGAAACTGGGTGAATATATTGGCATCCAGTGTTTCTTTTTTAATCACCGATCAATAATACGAGTGTGTAGTAACTTAATGCTCATCAAATTTCACTCTACCTCAGATTAGTAGGTACATGGTTTTCTCAGTGTCTGAATGGTGAAGTGCCTTAGAATTATTGCAAAATTGAAATAGGTAGGTGTTATATCTCATTTTTCGAATTAAATTAGTAGTCATAAAGATGCTACTAACATGCTCTTAGCTGAGGTTTTAATTCTTTCATCATAATCAATTCATAATTATCTTCTGGTACTAAGAATTGAAAATAATCAACAATACATTACGGTATAATTATATTCAATTTCGATAGTAGTTGTTGCATCTACTATTACCTCACCATAAGATATTCATAAACCACGTGGGTGATCGGATCGTCCATGTACAAACAACGACGGAAATGACCGAGCGAGGCTAGGCATTAGTGATGTATTTATATTGAATAGAGTGACTCTATTTTAACTTGTAGATGAAATAACTGAAAATATATATTAAAAGAATCGGGCAAGTGCAAATCGGATTCGCGCACTGAGGGTTCCGTACAAACTTACCTATGAAAACAGTTCAATTCCCAAATTGAGTTACTAAGTTAAAGGTAGGTACACAAGGCTTTCTAATACAGATGGGACTAGAATACAATTTTAAGAAGGGAACACACCAGAAAATAATACTGTTTACAAGATTTAACCTGGGACAATTAACTATACAAAATTTTAGGAGGAGAAACGAGGACCAGTCACAAAAATTGCACTAAACTTGCCTGAACAAAAGAGAAGTACAGGTCGCGCCCGTCATTGATCTGGTGATCGAGAATCAAGAGAGACCTCAAGTTAGCCGAATTGCCAAATCTCCGTCTCTCTCTGTTTGGGGTACTGCGTGTATATTCAATGGGGAATACTTCGAAGATGATATGAGGAGGTCTGTCCTTCTTCTTTATAGTTCTTTCCACAAAAGAACATCTCAGACACTAACCTTCATGGTTCTCATGTGATTTGACCATTACATATTTGTTGTAGGTATGGACTTTAAAAGAGACTTTGATCCCTGAGTTTTTTTCGGTGTTTCTTCTCAGGGTAGTCAGCTAGGAAACACCGGCCTCATCTAGTTTAAGCTGACAAAAAAATTGACATGTAATTTTTTTTACAGAATATGATCTGATGGGTGATTGACTGCGAGAACGTTGAGTCTCTACTTTTCCATATACCACTAAACGTTCCAAAGAGCTTTCATGGTCGATGATACCTATGTCCAAACATCTTAAAGATTCGCGGTTGCACAATTATCATTCTAGACACAAGCTAGCAGTTTAGCCTAGAAGAAACCGTTGTATTTTAAGTCTTCAAACTCATGATAAAAAAATAGACGAATTTCTTCAAAACATTATCTAATTATTTATTCGTTGAGTCTTGAAATTAATTGATGGGCGTAGTTGCTCACGATTTGGAATATTTTTTACATTATTTATTTTAGCAAATTATTTTAATTAATAAAGCAGTTGACGTTGATCTTGAAAACTATGATAAATATTGCAGATAACTATAAATAATTATTGATTTGTATATTTATTAAATTCCATGTTACATTGACCCCTAAATCAAAGATGCAACAAGATCTGAATTTTAAGTGAACTGCAAATTTTACCTCGTTCTCGCAGTAAAATTAATTTATATGCAAAAAAGCTTCAACTCGCCTGCACTATATGCAGTCTATAATCAAGTAAGTAATTAGTTATGTATCAATCACGCGTCAAGTTCATAGACATAATGTCCGAAATGAATTAAGTTAAAAATATATAATTATGCGGACATCAAAGCCTTCAAGAAAATTAACTTTGTAAATAACGTTGCTTAAAGATAATCATTAACTTATCTAGATATCATTACCACCCAAGAACATCAAACTACTTTAATAATGATCTTTGAACAAAATCCTTCCCAGTTCTAAAGGCCACAATCTATCTAAACTTATAACAAATCTGTAGAAGTGAAAATTCTGTACATTGAAAATATGAAAAAAATAATTGGCATAGGGTGTTATTAGATCGACACCGAACTCAAAAATGTGATTAAAAAACTTTTGTCTGTCTGTCTGTTCAGGCATCACGCAAAAACTACCGGTTCGATTACGATGAAACTTGTATTAATTATTCTTTAATATCCTGGGCACCACACTGGGTACTTTTTATCCCGGAAAAGTATATACAATAAAAAACAAATTTGTTTTGCGGTTCGATCCCTAGACCCGATTACTGTACCAACCGCAAATAATAAGTTTGTCGTAGGTGCCCGCCCGCAGTGGAGTTCACTAAGGGGCGCTGCACACGGCTAAGATACTATAATATTGTATATTAAAATACAATATCGCTCGCTATCCAATATTTCATATTTTTGTATCTCAAAAAATCTAATAAAACCATTTTCGACTTCTACGCGGACGAAGTCGCGGGAAAAAGCTAGTACTAAAACAATAATTTATCGGAAGCATTTTCTTTTTACTGAGTACCGTAAAAATGTTTGTCACAATAGAAATCTCAATTTAGAAGCAGCAGCAGACAAAATATACCCTTATAATGTTGTAACAATCGATGTTATAGACTTATAATATAAACAAATAATAATAATACTTAATTAGAGAATGACCTAGGTAAATATACTACTAGGTGTACAAAATTATTCGAAAGAGTTACCGCGGCACTGGAACGCAAAGATCAACGGAAGGAACACGGGTATCTGCTGAGCTGAAGAAGTTATTAGAGAATTTCCCACTCAAAACAGGGTAAATACCTACTACAAAATTACGCTTGATGCAACATTATTAGCAGATTCACTGACCAACGCTCGCTGACAATTTTAATTCGTTCACAATCACAACATACAATTTGAAAAGACCTTCAAACTACTAAGAGCTATACTTGAACCAGTCTAATACATGTACCTATTCCTATTAACATGAATACTATTCAAATTCACTACCAGTTTGGAATTTAGAACATCTGTCAGTTCGAAAAACTAACCGCTGTTCATAGATGTCTATTCTGATGGCAAGAATTGGTCCTTGGTTGAATGGATTGATATTGGATATAATTTGGGTTGATTGACGGTGCATGGGCGTTTTACTACTTGACTATGATTAGTTACAATAGGTAGGTCTAAATATGGCGAGGTGCAGGAGCTGTGATATTTTCACAATGATGCGCGTCTGTTTATGAGGTTATGGTCAGGTTTCTTGAGTGTCAAAGTTAGTCTTTAATTTGTAACAGTTACGTAATGTTTTTGCTAAGCTAGGATGTGGTGCAAGAAAGGAGCCTCCCCGAGCGACGTACCATCCGAGTTTCTGTTACGTCCGGCGCACCCTGGGCAATCGACTTCGGTCGATTGGCAAATCCTTTCACCACGATGGCAAACTTAAACTCTAACAGGCCCTTCTCAGGGTCTAGCAGTCCACTGACAAAACCAGCCTTGTGTGTAATCTCGATCAACATCGAAGGGTTTTCACAGAATAAAGCAGAGATTCTCTCAGAATTAGCTCGAAAGACACACTGTGACATCTTATGTGTTCAGGAAACTCATCGGGATTCCCCACAGAGTAGGCCTTACATTCCTGGACTGTCACTTGTCGCCGAGATCTGTCACCCGAAGCACGGTAACGCAGTGTTTGCTGCTCCCGGCGTAAGTATCACATCCACAAAGTGCTATAACGATAATAACATAGAAGTTATCATAGTAGACCTCGGTAACTGTACTGTAACATCTGTGTATAAACCCCCTGGCACTCCTTTTCAAATTGATTCACCTGATTTTGACACACAGCAAACAAAAATAGTAGTCGGTGACTTTAATAGTCATAGCACCAGCTGGGGTTATCGAACAACAAATTCGGACGGTCAATTTGTCGAAAAATGGGTAGAGGCAAACGATTTGAGTCTAATCCACGATCCGAAACAACCGGCATCTTTTAATAGTGGACGATGGAAGCGTGGGTACAATCCAGACCTAATTTTTGTCAGCTCAAACATCAGTTCCCAGAGCAAAAAGACCGTTTGTCACCCAATACCCCGAACCCAACATAGACCGATTATGTGCAACATCCATTCAGTAGTCAACCCAGTGATTATGCCATTCAAACGCCGCTTTAATTATCTGAAAGCTAACTGGGATCAATTTTCGGAGACCATAGATGATGAATTACGTGACATTCCACCTACTCCGCAAAATTATGAGAAATTCGTTGACGTAGTCGCATTAACTTCCCGAAAATGTATTCCCCGAGGATGTCGCACATCTTATATCCCCGGCATATCTCCGGAATCTAGCGAACTACTCAAGTTGTACGAACAACTCTACGATGATGATCCTTTCTCAGCAGAAACCGTTGAAACTGGTGAAAATCTGCTGTCAATTATAAGCGAACGACGC
The DNA here is from genome assembly GCA_949316375.1 of Mythimna vitellina. Taxonomy (NCBI): domain Eukaryota; kingdom Metazoa; phylum Arthropoda; class Insecta; order Lepidoptera; family Noctuidae; genus Mythimna; species Mythimna vitellina. The sequence continues at coordinate 24,446,450 of OX438693.1, forward strand.
AAGGAAGAATGGGTTGATACGGTTACTAAAATCGACATGACTCACAATAGTAAAAAAGCATGGTCCACTATCCGCAAGCTCACTAGCGAGCCACCTCTTCCTCATACGCCCAGCGCAGTGACGGCTAACCAAGTTGCCCACCAACTCCTCCTAAACGGCAAACCATTACATCGGCTCGGTAGAGTTCCCAAAAATAACAACCCGTCATCCTCCAGTGAATCTGTGTGTAACCCATTTCAACTGTCAGACATCGTTCTTGCCATTCAAAGACTAAGCACTGGTAAGGCCTCCGGAGTCGACGACATTTCAGTCGAGCAAATTAAACACCTTGGCCCAATATCGGTGTCGTGGTTGCTGCGACTCTTCAACAACTGCTTGGAACCGGCGAACATACCTCGCCTCTGGAGAAGATCAAAAGTTATTGCTATTCCCAAGCCTGGGAAACAGCATGACGATCCTAAAAATTTTCGCCCAATATCTCTACTCTGCCACACTTATAAACTGTTTGAAAGACTACTGCTAGCTCGTCTTACAAAACTCGTCGATCCAAAACTCATACCAGAGCAAGCTGGATTTCGACCTGGAAAATCTTGCTGCGGCCAAGTCCTTAACCTAACGCAACACATTGAGGATGGGTTCGAAACTAAGAAAGTGACGGGTGCAGTATTTGTGGACTTGTCGGCTGCCTACGATACCGTCAACATTCGGCGTTTGTTGTGGAAGGTTAGCAATGTAATAGAAGACCCAAAGTTTACTCAAATTCTTAGAGAACTCCTTAGTAACCGACGATTTCAAGTGAGCCTCCTTAACGACAAAAGCAAGTGGCGAACTCAAAAAAATGGACTGCCACAAGGTAGTGTTCTGGCTCCCTTGCTGTTTAACGTTTACACCAATGACCAACCGGTGACCCCTGACACAACCCGCTTTCTGTATGCAGACGACTTGGCATTAACTTGCCAAGCCACTGATTTTGATGAGATTGAGGCCAACCTTACCACCGCTCTTTCAGATCTTAGCCAGTATTATACTGCTAATGCGTTGAAACCAAATCCCTCAAAAACGCAGACGTGCGTCTTCCACCTACGTAACAGACAGGCGGGTCGAACGCTAAATATCTCGTGGCAGGGGGTGCCAATCACCCATAGCCCCAGTCCAAGATACCTCGGTATTACTTTGGACAGATCCCTCGGTTACAAGAAGAACTGCGAGAACGTTAAGCACAAGGTACACTCAAGAAACAGTTTGCTACGTCGCCTAACATCGACTAAATGGGGGGCTTCTCCCCAAGTTTTGCGAACAACTGCGATGGCGCTCTGCTTCTCCACTGGTGAATATGCCTGTCCAGTATGGAGTCGCTCCGCCCACTCCAATTTAGTGGATACAGCACTTAATGAGACGTGCCGTATTGTTACTGGTTGCCTTAAACCGACTCCGGTACGAATGCTGTATCCACTAATCGGCATTGCACCCCCAGAAATTCGGAGGGCTGTGGCTAGCCGCATAGAAAGGGCGAAACAACAAAACGACTCTCGTCATCCAATGCACAACTACAGTTCAGTGCCCCTGAGACTTAAAAGTCGTAAAAGTTTTGTTGCAAGCGTGAGCCCATCTCAATGTAACAGCACCTCAGAGAGATGCGTCCTCTGGCGAGAGAAGTTTAAACCTCCTGATGATTTTGTCGAGCCGTCGGAGTGCCTCTCTCCTGGACACGAGTTGCCATGGCCCACTTGGAAAACTCTAAACAGACTCCGCACCGAAGTTGGGCGTAGCAAAGACAATCTCCACAGATGGGGGTTCTCGGACGGTTCCGATCTTCAGTGCTTGTGCGGCGTCTCTCCGCAGACCATGTCCCACCTTCGATCCTGCATCACGTGCCCTGTTACCTGTTCACGTAGGGACCTAATGACAGCATCAGCGGACGGCACTGCCGTGGCCGAATACTGGGCCATACAAGGAATTTGACTAGTTTTGCCATCGATACGCTAAGAAGAAGCTAGGATATTTTAAAAAAACGTTAAATGTTATATGTATGTTTTTTTTTTGGTGAAACCTTGTTTTTTTTCCCCTAATCGATTGAGCTGATTTTTTTTCTAATTTTGCAAACTTGATTAGTTTGGATTTTTATAATTCGCTGATACGCTAGTTTTTCTTCCAAACACAATTTATCTTAAACTATTTTTTTTTTACCTGGTTGGTCTACTTACCTCACCCACAGCTTAGCTCAGTGACGTCATTCTAAATCTTATATGATGGACTCCTATGGCGGCTTAGTTATATTTTATGCGTCTCCATGATATGGCCATCAATAAAAATAGTTTGTTGAGAAGACTATAAAAGAACTACGTCACAATACATCCAATACGGCGGTAATTTTTTAAAAGCTTGTTTTTAAATTGTTTTTTACTTTAAATTTTCTCCTAAGAATTTAAATTGATATGCCCATGACTAAGTGGAGAGATAAACTGGCTACTTACCGGAAGAACTTACCCGCAATAACAAGAAACAGGCGTTGGAAAAGGGAGAATGGTGATTATACTGAGGACTAGCATAATAATTCAGCAAAGTCAGTTACTCGTGTAAAATTTTTTTTTCAATGAAGGCATTTAAGATAGTATCTACCGTCACCATCTGTATATCACTCTACAGCCCACTTACCACTACAACCCACAGATTCAACGCAGATCAAGGTTTTTGCATCAATTCAGAGTAACATCTCCTTGGCCCAGCTGCCATACTGCAGTCAACATAAACTGCCCATTATGTAATATCTGGTCATCTAATTTAGAAACTTGTTATTGTACATACCAATAAACGTATGTGTTTGAATAATAACACCGACACTTCGACAATAGAGGTATTTTATGGGGCTATAAACTATTGGCAGGTTAATGTTGAATAGAACTACAAAGAAGTCTTGATTGGCGGTAAATTTAAGTGTAAATCAACCAAAGCCTTAAGCTAAAAATATGTTTTACTGTTGTGTCATTTGTTCTATCAAGCTCAGTGGTGTTACATAGCAACTAGTGGTAAGATTTGTCAAATATGAAATATCTATTGTCTTTACTGCGTAGTAACTTAAAGCATCCTGATAATTTTAATTTAACTAAAACCTTGATGCAAATTGAAAACCTGTATACCTCTTTGAAATTCACATGTCTGTAATAATCACCCTAGTCAAAGAAAAAATTGCTCAGTTAAGTTTTCTGATCGTTAATTTAAAAAAATATACAATGTTGAAACAAAAACTCACCTATAAGCAAGTTAGCGGTGTAATCCCTCTCCGACATGGAACAGTTGACCATGTACCAATGGTCGCAGATGAGCATGCGTTGTTGGAATAGCGTCATGTTGGGGCACTTGTAGCTGAACTGACGACCCAGCCCATCGCACATGTGGTACACCTGGAAACAGACGAGAAAATAGAGGTTAGGTTTTGATATGAGAAAAGAGAACTACAGACGAAGTCATATATACCATACAGTTCTGAGCGGACCTGTCCAGTCAGTGTAAGCATTTGTCAGTATTCGTGTAGCTCAACTCAGAACTACTAAGGAGCTCAAAGACTTGACGAACAATACAAAAAATTAATAAGAATAACGAAGTAAGGATCATTAAAAAACTGTATTAACTTGGAACGTCACCGATATACTCAATACAAAATAGCTCTGAGTAGATAAAGCATCAAGTCGAATCAAATGAACTTATGAATTTCATAAAATATCATTTTGAATAAACGTCGTACTCAAAATAACTTTTATGGGTATTACTAAACTAACGCTTGTAGTCTCAAATATTTCAGCGAAATATAATTACAAATGCAAATATAAAAAATCTTAAATAGAAATATATGTAAAAAAAATGTTAAATCAAATAAACATTGCAAACAGAAGCAACGAATACAGATATAAGCACAACAATGCATGATTGTGAGATATATCAATTATCACCATGTTATCTGCCTACATCTTTTTTATGATCACTTAGCGTGTGGTTGCTACAGCTCACACATCTGCGACTGATAATGTTTATGTCATGCATACATATTATAAAAAAATAGAGAGGCCTTTAATTGAAAAACAGGATAATATATATATATATATTTTTTTTTATTCTGGGTAGGTTCGCGCTTGACCGCCATCTCACCTGATGGAAAGCGATGAGGCGGTCGACGATGGAACGCGCTTACCTAGAAGTAACCTATTCACTCTTGACTTAAAGATTTCCGGGTTGTAGCTATCAGGAAACACAGATTCCGGCAAGGAATTCCACTCCTTAGCTGTACGCACAATGAATGTGTTCCCAAAACGTTTTGTGCGTATAGGTGGAATGTCCACCATGTACCGGTGGCGCGTTGCCGTACGCCTGGTGGTCCGATGATGGAACGGGCTAGGCGGAATTAGGTTATGCAATTCCGACGCACACTCCCCGAAATGCAACCGGTAGAAAAACGACAGGCTAGCAACTCGGCGCCGATGCTCAAGACTTTGGAGCCTCGACTCAACGAGTGCATCATTGCCAATGATCCTCCTGGCACGCCTCTCAATTGCCTCAAGTGCATCAAGCTGGTATCGGGCAGATCCGTCCCAAAGATGAGAGCAGTACTCCATACACGATCGAACTTGTGCTTGATAAAGTTTTAGCAGCTGTTCCGGCGTGAAGTACTAATAAAAAAGTAATATATATGTAGATGTATAAAAAATATAGGGTCAATTGTGTGTCAAAGAAGCACCGCAGCTCTGCCTGGAAAACAAAGAGCAACTTAAGGAACACAACGCGAGGTAGAAAGAATTTGATGACATTCCACTCAAACAAGAAGGGGCAACAATAAAATAGCGTTAGTAGACTAATAACCAGCCTATTGGAAAACACGCACTTGTTACATAGATTGGATAAGAACAAGTGGAAACGTAGAAAGAATAACCTGAAGATAACTGTAGAAATACCGAATGCAAGTATAATAATCTAATAACAGAAAAATGAATTAGTCACAAGTTAGGTTCTCCCAAATGTGTTTTGGTTTTATGTATAATCTGACAGAGCAAAAACCTCACCTCACCAAATACTGAGAAAAAGTCAAAATTATGCTTACCTACTCTGCCATCTTAACTATTTTCAAATCGGGTCATAAGTAAGCTTTAAATTTCAGCAAGATGTTTTCCTTATACCATAGTAAATCATTAAATCATTATCATCTGCGATTAACAAAACATGTTTGGACTTAAATAATTAACACTACGTAGAAAAACTTAGGAAGCGACAATTATATCTCAATTTAGTAATATTCCTAGACAATACGTGCACACACGGTCGGTTGGTCGCTTCCGACAAACTACTCATCAGGAAGTTTATTTAATGCTGTTAAACTCTTTGTGCTACCGTTTATCGAAACCTCTAGACCTTGGCCATTTAGCTTAATTACTATAAACATATTAATTTGCGTTTGTATTATTGTATTCTACATATATCAGAGATTTAAGGAAATCTATAAAAATCGTCACCTATTGTCTAAACAGTATTAAGATAATGAACAGAGATTTATTCAGAACTTACTAAGTTCATTCGTAAATTTCGCCTTGCAATCATTCTGGCTTGTAAAGGCTAATAACTAAAATAATAATAAATATTTAGTCCTCAACAGCCGATTAACCGAGAAGATACGTTGATATCGAGAAAAAGTGCATTAATGTGTGCAAACATAGGTACACTCTCTGGTCTTTTACTATCATGGACAGATGGGGCTGCCAATACGACCACGAGGAGAACAACCGTTGGACCAAAGGCGTTACATGCTGTCATACCAATTATTGGGCTGTGGTTTTGCCCGATCTAAAAATCGACCCCCAGTAGTAAGCAAGCTGCCACGCGAGGGGCTCAGTACTCATCAATCTCAATCAGCCTGACATTACAAGACTTATGGGGCAGTTTAAAAAACTATTGAGGTCAAAACTACAAAATAGGCACATGGTTAAACGTGAACTTCGAAACATCTTTGCCAAACGTGATGCGAGTGTTTAAACACCAATTTATAGTTTTACGTGTAACCTAACAAAATGTTTAGACTTAAAGTCGTGATCATACGCCAATTGATAGACATATAATCGCGTAAGCTGACATAACAATGAAGTAACGAATAACTTGAGGTTCAACGCTATGTAAATGTTTTTAAGATGAGTCATACATCACTCACATCACATATGAATGCGAACAGATTCCACATACGGAAATTAGTAGAACAATGTCGCTATAGGAAACCACGGACGGTTTTTCTGGCAATTTGTCGAAGTGTTAACAAAAAATTGATCTTGATAAAAAATAAGACTAGGTCTGATTGAGGGCTATGTTTTTATTTAGATTAGCAAGTTCATCCATATTCCTGGTTCTTCCGCGTAGAATTCTGATGGTGATTAAAGATAAGAACTTTTTTATTTGAAACTTTTATCTATGGACATATTGGTTACATCTCATCTGATGGTAAGCGATGACATGCCGACGATGGCGCGCTTGCCTAGAAGTAATCTATTCACTCTTGACTTAAAGACCCCTAAATTGTAGCTAACAGGAAACACAGACTCCGGCAGGAAATTTCCCTCCTTAGCTGTACGTACAATAAATAGGTAATAAACTTTTACCGCATTTGGCTTTCCAGTCAGAAAGCCAAATGCGGTTAAGAGCTTGGAGCGGACCGATTGGTCCGCTCCAGACCTTGATTTAATCTCTCTCCTTAGATTGGAGCGCCGAATATCATACACGTGTCGATCGCGTTAATCTAAAACAAACTCGCGCTGGGCAAGCTGTACCTTAACGCTTTGAATACAATTTAACATGGTGTGTTAGGTAAAGAATCATACAGAAAGTAATGCATTTACGCTCACTGTCGAAAATCAACAAAAAAAAAATACTCAAAATTTATTGTCAAACGTTGTGCACGGCAACTGCTGTGATGGGTAGTCATAGTAATCAAACGCTTTCGATAAAACCTCGCCTTACGGCGCTATAAGTGTAATTTGCGATCTTCAACGGCAATTGACCATTAGCATTTGTAAATAACCTTTTATAAAATCAATACATCACAAAAACCAGACAATAACACTTCCAAGAAGAACTATGTATGTTGATAACAATTATCTCTGTAACACAATAATATTTATAAACATAGGTTCATTTTTAGATATCGTCAGTTGATTTCTTCCTCACATATTATATTATATAGGTAGTTCAGCATTGAGAGAACCCAAAACTGGTGTTCGTTTAAACAGTATGCATCAAGATACACCACTTCTGTTGATGTTACATAATTTCTTCTTCTCAAACCGATGGATTTCTTTTCCCTGAAAGTATTTGGGCCCAGTAGGCCACGTTCATAGCGGCGTCAGTGGTATTTTTATGTCCTTCAAAGTGCTGATGTAGGGATACTTTGAACACTGTAATAAGTTGGCCATCGTCTGGTTAGGGGCACCGCAATCGAACTGGGTGTCAGAGGGATCTATAACATCCCACGTACATAACAATAACCACCTAATTATTTGGGAGTATATCAAGTGTATGTAAGTAAAACCTAGATGAAGTTGGCACCAGAAAAATGAGGCCTGTCCTGACTGAAATGACTGTGGATAATAAAGAGGTATCTGAAGAAAGACTTTAAAGGAAGTTAACAAAGGAAGATACAGCTGATTAGATACTGAAGTATGCAGTATCAGATGCCACGTGATCAAAATATCAACCTTGCTCGAACCACTAATATCTCACCAGAGAAGAAACATGAAGAACACGCATGTAACGCATTAAATACCCTAATTATTTCTCAACATCTTGCCTTGTATCTGCAGATTATGAAACTATCCTAATCGTCGGTGTGATTGCGTTTTATAAAAGTTTTTGTACAACTTATAATTTGTAGCAATTATTCGTCGTGTAAATATATCATTGGTCATTACTGTCTGAGACTATTGTCTGTAATGCGGCTGTTTCAAAGTAGGCTGTCAGGTCACTATGCTAGGCTAATATGTCAAGATCTGAACATGAATCTAGCTCTATAATTACTGTGTGTTTTGTCTACGAAATAATGTTGACATAACATCAGGTACAGGAATAGTGGATGATGTAATAGTTTTCATAAACGCAATATGACCAATGAGATTCCTATAGTTTCGTTTCTATTTGGGAGTCATGGAGATATGGAATAAACCCTTTACGGGTCATAGTCATCTAGCTTATATTTTTCGGAGGAAAATTGTTTGTCTAATTACAATTTTATTTTTGTAATGTTAAAAAATTGTGCTTGACTGCGATCCCACCTGATGGTAAGTAGTGATGCAATCGTTGATGGTGAGGCGCACTAGTTATTAGTTAGTAGTTATTAAGACCCTATTCACTCTAGCCTTGATAAAGAAATCCTTAGAATTTTTGATCTGATTACGAAATTTTTCGGACTTTTCAAAAACTGTGCTGTATACACCCATATTTTTTAATTAGTACAATAATAAAATGGGGCTCTATCCGTATCTGTTAATGATCTTATTTTTGTAGTCAAAAGTAAAAAAAACAAATCCCAAAATAGTCTACGAAAATTTGTCATAATTGGTAAATTCATAATAGAATCAACCATTCATAACAATTGCTTCTAGAAAATACTACGCGCAGGATTTTTTTTCCATTTTGATCGTCATTAATTCATTCAGAATCAATAGCCTGTACAATATTTCCATAAATTGAGTGACATTTTGGGATATAAATAAACGCTAATAACTTAGCTGCTTATGAATATTATTTATTGAGACTTTACTTAAATAATAACAAGACTTTTTGTAATAAGCCATTTAAGTATTTGTACTAATGAAAATTAGTGGTGTATTAGTTTATATAACACAGACTCCAGGAGCGTAGGCACTGACAAAGGATAGTTTTGAAATATTTTTGCCGACCTATGCTAAGAAGTAATATGTAGTTATTTGCAGCCTAGTGTCAGGTCGGTGATAAGAGCTGACATTTTTGAGGAGTAGCGAGAGAGGCAACACGGAGACCTCACCGTCCACCTGACGGAGATCCAAAGCAAACATGGCCAGTTTGCGAAATCCCTGTTTCGGATTGTGGTGAAAAAACGCCCGGGTATCACCATTCTGCAGATCACCTGGTGGAAGTCGAATTTCTCGACCTTGGTTTAGGCCATGGTCTGGAAAGAGAGAGAATGGGATGCGGTCACTTCCTTCAGCGAAGAAGTAATGCGAGCGAAGGCCATGGCCGAAGATGGCCGAAAGGAAGAAGAGTGGATGCCCTACTCGGCCATAGGAACGTAAGTTACAGTGACCTTGGAAAGCAAATGGCAACTAAAGGACAGGTAGGTTTCATTTGATGATAGTCATTAGACGGTTTCCGACCTCAAAAAAAGGTGTAGTCACTCTTACGGTAATTCCTAACCAGGGGAACCCACCATTCGTTTGTTGTATAAATTCACTTAATTGTCAGGCCAAGTTCTGTCATTTCTTCATAATAAATAGTGAAGCCCATTAATCGGAATTATAGCCCAACCTAACACCTAGAACCAGTCTGGCCATGGTTGTCAGCCTTAAATCAAACATCAGCGTCAACCTTGCAGAAACCCATTCCTACATGTCATCTCAATAACAAATATAACAAAGTTCTAATGAATCTTCTCTGTAGACCTACCACAATAGCCAATTACGCAGAGGTCACAACAGCATCCTCATCAGTACAGGTCCTACTGAGTACCAGGGTTACTAGAACCGTTTGAGTTCAATGCGTCAATTTAACTATTTGAGTAATTGTGTTTGTTCACGTAACACACGACTGTGTTTTGTTTTATTTGCTTTTGAATTATTATTGCTTATTTTAGACATATATGTGCAAGGTTTAGCACTAACAGCTTAGTGTAGTTATTAACTTTATTAATATACTCGTAATTTAGAAGTAAATAATTAATTTCAGGATAAAATTTCAATCTAGCACATTTCCTTTTTTATCCGATAAAGCAAAAATGTATGAAAATTGCAAGATCTTTACTTTTTTCTGAATAAAATAGTTGGTACACTTTATAAGGAATAAGATACCTACCGATTGATTGACTAGCAATAACTTAAAGAAGGACCAACAAAGTAACTTCTTAGATGAAATAATTATTATCTTAACGAACAGTTATATGTGTAAAACAATGCGTTAATTTACCAATTGATATAATTACATCGGCTCACGCAATTCAAACACGACTGAATAATTTCCTTCATTCGTGCCTAATTATGGCTTTTGTTATGATGTTTTTAGGTTATGGTTTCTGCTTATTTAAGGTTAAAACAAATAAATTACATAAATATTCAATTGTAATAGATAACCTCACGATTTTTGTATTTTGATTGACTTGTAATTAAGGTTTTGTAATAATTATATTGGATAAAGCGAAGTCTTATGTAATTACATTATCGGGTATTACAAAATATACAAATTCACTACTGAGATTGATTAGTAAATTGCTTTTCAAGCTTATGTTTTGGTTAATATGTATGAATTACTATCTTGACTTCGTAAACATTTTACTGAGAATTTTATTGAGAATGATATGAATACTGCGTTTTACTAAGTATGTATATAAATAATCTGGAATAAATGGTAACAGAACACACACTAAGCTTAGAAAATAAAATTAAATCATGGAAAAAAATTTTTAAGCAATGGTGTCCCTCAAGGTACCTTTTGTGGTCCTATCCTGTTCTTGACAAATGAACTCGATTATTTTTTAATCTAGCATGCATGGTACACGGATGACAAGCTATATAACCTCTTTTCGCAAGTTTATTTTAGGGACTATCACAATAATCTTTCTTAGAATCAATTTTACTGTGCGCTGTTTTGTATATTTTTTGCAATGCTTGCTTATTTTTATAGCATTCTTGCATATAACCTCTTCATTACAGCATACATTGTGAGTACAAAAGAACTTCATAATAATGTTAACACGTTTTATCAGTTACTGAAGGTTACGACATAATTGTGTGTATATTATCATATTAACGTAAAAACCATGATAAATGAGTCTTCATACTCCTTGGCCCTTGGGTGATGATGGACATAAAAACAACACGGAATTACTAGATAACCCTGTTTTTATATTGCTTTTGTTCAGATTCAGGTCGAGGTATTTCAGCATATAAAATAATGGATTTCATATATTAGGTAGTTCTATTTACTGAATACAATTATAGAAGATATTACTACTTAAGATATTTATCATCCTCAATGTCACTAACCTGGTATTAGTGATAACAGAGACGAAATCTTAAGTATGTATTATGCTAGACAAGTAGAAACGAAAATTAGGAAAAAAATTATAAAAAAAAATTATAAAAAAAAATTCGTCACAAAAATTAATCATTAATTAAGTATCTGTCGTCATAGGTAGCATTGACCCTAATTTAGTAGTTTTTTGGGTACTTATCATCTCCATGTCCCATACATCGTAACGTTAATTTGCATATTTTGTTTGCATACAACATAAACGTTTAAGTAGCGATTGTTATTTTTTCAACCGTGTTGATCGCTCAAGTGATGAGTCGTAAGGTGTGATCGTGATGCGTGGCCGTCAGATCAACAAAGAAAGATAACAAATTGAGTACCTGTACTACATGAGATGAGATTCAACAGTCAAACATTTGTCAGTCACGGTGGTAACAATGGTCAGGTCAAGGTTGGAGCTCTTCCTCATTCCGACACACTGAACGTATTGTCACGATTGGTACACGGATGTCAGAATGTCAGGTGTGTTTGAAGAAGATAGATTAGGGTTAAATTGATTGTAAAACTAACGTTTAACAAGGCAATCAACGTATACTCTAATCAAACAAATAATTAAACGATCAAATAATGCTGAAACAACTTAGAAGACTGAACGAAACTCAATTGACACTCATACAATTTTGCTACAGTTTGTAAAAACCATTAATGTTGATCAAGGGAAAGTTTAAGTTGTGTTTAAAAATATTAAAGATGAATAGCAATCGCATATGCGCATACCCAAAAATCACTACGTAGTTATCACGACCACTCTATGTGTGAAGTGAAGTGTGTGTGTCATGGCGATAAAGAAGAATATATTGACGAGCATTCTGGAGATTTTAAACCAGACAATAATAGATAGATAGATAGATATTCTTTATTGTACACCAAAAATACAATTTACATTAGGAAATTAACATTAATAGGGTGTCACAATGGGCGGTCTTATCGCTAAAAGTGATCTCTTACAGACAACTAAAAAAATAATATTAGCCATCTTCTCTTAGAAGCTATCATCATTGATGATATGGTTAATGTCTTTGTAAAAAATATAAACAATAATAAAGCAACATTCCAAAGCTCTAATAGTGTGTAAAAAACCTGGTACAAAGCAAATTTGATACAGATAATAAAGTGCAATTTTTAAAACACGGATGTTTATGTGGACTCAAAAACAAGCAAAAAAGTTTATAATGCAAAACAGTGTATTTTTGTTCACAAATTTATTACAGTTATTACCCTGCTTCCTTATTCGTTACAACTGCTAACATTTTGATAAATGACTGCTTTAGTTTCATAATTTATCGTGTTATTTTGATCTGTTATGTTAATTTTAAACATAAGTAGATCACCTTGCTGTATTTGATGGATATCTTCTGGTAAATAACAATATTCTTTAATTTTATGAATATTTATGAAATTGACAGGTGGTTTGATTTCATTAATAGAAATGTTCATAAATACAATCTTAACACCTACGTTAATTTGAAAGGATGAATAATTAACTTTTGCGCGCGCATTTCATTAATCTACATACGATCTTAAGATAAATTAATGCTTTCTTAAAGTCTGTACTTGCACCAATTAGATGGTAATAGTCTTGCTTCATATATCGACACTAGCTTCTGCCAGCGGTTTCCCCTGCATGAAAGTAGGTTTCTTTTGGCCTCCGTTTCATCCCCTTAGAGGGTGAATTTTGAAAAATCGTCTCTTAGTGCTCGTGTACGTTATAAAAGGAAACCTTGTGCAAAAATTCACGCTTCTAGTCCCAGTAGTTTCGACTGTATGTTAATATGTCAGTCAGTTTCTCCTTTTATGTATATAGAAGATAAACTAAAATTACTGAATAAACGACGGGAGACTATCTATTGGTAGACATCTGTCAAACCTTTCGAGGGCTATAGTGTAGTAGTAGTTACAAAGAAAAGAAAGAAAGAAAATATGTTTATTTAGCTCACCATGATTCATTAATCAAAAAATAATAATTAATTTACAAACTAAAATAAAAAATAAAAAAAATAAAAATAAGGAGAAATAAAATTAACAATAACAATATGTCTCACGGCTACGCCAAATAGGTCCAGTTCAGCATAATGCCAGACAACTACGTAGCAGTTACCTGACGCTGGTTAGTGGTTGGTGTGTTCATTAGAGTTGTAGTTCATTAGAGAAGACGATTTTCTCCACTCCATTAAAAAATTAATCATTTAAAAGTTAAATTAAAAATAGAAGGTTATAAGGACCAAGCGTTCCAAGGACCAAGTAAAAAAAACAAATGTAGTTTTAAAAATAACGACATTTTTTCCAATGGCGCCTTTATTATTAACAATTCGACATGGGCCTTTTAAACCGATAAATCATCTATTCGATTCGGTTTTCATTCGATTATTAGGAATCGAACAAATTGTAATTGAAAAATGTCATAATTGTTATCATTAGATTGATTGTTGAGGATGGCGTCTATCTTTACTTGTTTAAAAAAAACCGACCGTTATATTTATTAATTTTTAGTTTTTCCAAATTGTAATGCTTTAATTATTAAATTGTAGATAGTTATTAAAATTGGTGTTTTTAGGTCGTTATATGCCTTATTTTATTTTAGTTTATTGATTTTAAATTGACACAACTCAAAACTACTCATAGCCGGATTGATAGAATTTCAAAAACTAATTTAATATTTCTTGATTTTAAGAATTAATAAACTTTTTCTTACCATTTTTGGTAATGTCCACCTATATAAAACATGATTGAACCAAACATAATAAAAATACAACAACATAAAAAAAACATCCGGATTGAGAACCTCCTCCTTTTTTAGAAGTCGGTTAAAAAAGGGAGGAGACTGTCCGAAAGTTTCCACGGGTCTGAAACACAAGTGAGCTTTTGTCAGGAAAATTCTGACATGGGAATGTCAGGCTCTGGTGGAGAGGGATCTCCACCCAGAGCGAGAGAGAGAGTTATTAAAAACTCCCAACCTCAAAAAAAAAAATAGTTGGGTAGTTAAATACCCAATAATAAGTCACTCTTTCTCGTTAGTTATATTTAAGGGCGCAATGCGCAAGCTCAAGTAAAAATCTCAGCATGTCAACGCACCTTGACCCAACGCATAGGGTGTCCGTTATTTCTGACACTATTGGGACAACTATTGTCAGAGTAACACGTTTTAGCGTTTTTGTACATTGCTAATATTTAATGTAAAAGGTTAATGAAATCGAGTAAACGCAAAAAAAGGGTTTCATTGACCGTTTTTGTTATAATATTCAAGTGTGTCGATTAAAGTTGCTTTAATAAGTTTTTTCTATGCAGACAAAAACCGTCAAACCGCTAAATAATCGGCAAGCTTAAGTAGCAGTGGGCAGGGCACATTGCTGGCAGAACAGATGGTCGATGGGGACGAAAGATTCTGGAGTGGCGACCGCGCACCGGCAAACGCAGCGTTAGAAGGCCTTCCACAGGGTGGACGATAACCTGGTGAGATTCGCAAGAATCTGATGGATGCGAGATGCACAGAAGCTTTCGTTGTTGCGGGGTGGGGTGGGTACCTAGGTGTCTAGGTGAGGCCTATGTCTAACAGTCTGCTGAAATGATGATGATGGTGATGGGACAAAAACTAAACCAAATTGTCTATTAAAATGCTTTATAGGTTTTACATGTAAGTAATTGACAGAATTTTTGAAAATTATGTTTATTATGGTTCTAATAAATAATTAAATCACAGTACACAGTACACATACATCATATCTGCCTTCTTCCAATGAAGGTAGGTAAAAACTACAGAACGGCACTTGTTTTTTTTTTAAGGTATGATATCATCAAGTAATCCTTCTCGCTCTGGGTGGAGCAAGAGGGAGTGTTAAGCCTTTACTGGATGAAACCCAATTATTTCATCCAGTAAAGGCTTTGTTCTATCAGTTTTGGGTTAAATCTTTCAAACAATCCCTCAACCCTTTCAGCCTACTACAAAACTTACCTAAATACTCCTTTTGTTTCCTGTTTGTTCATACATATAGCCACAAAAACTACAAGGTACTTAAAAATCCAAATCAAAATCATCCTATTGAATCACTAGTGCGTTAAATTTAGAGCTACCGGTATCCACCACGCCCATGTACGCAGCTTCGGAGCCCAACGGTAAAAGGCGGTCAACTGCAGATCAAAACCAGTTTATCATAAAAGGCATAACATACGTAATCGAAGTTTCATTCACAGAAAGTGCAAGTATTACTTTCGCTCTCAGTTTTAAAGATGACACTATGTTCTTGAACGCAGCGATAGCGGGTTAGTAAAGCACTCTGAATCATTATTTATTTTATATACAGTAAAAAATATTTTACGAAGAAAGAAATAAAAGTTGTTATGGAGTAGCCGTTACTAAAGGTATTTAGTAAACCATCCACTTCTGACTCATCTTTTTTTATGTGGGGAATCATCCAATGACTTCTCGCGTTCTAGGGCGGAACGAGATGGCGAGTCAGACTTTTACCAATTAAAATCCACTCCTATGTTCCCTCTTTGCCTTGCATTCCAGGACCCTGGGTTTCCCTTTCGGAAGCCAACCCATCCCAGTAGGCTTCGGCCCTACTTGGCCCTCACGGTTTCGCTGACATTATGGGTTTTTTTATCAGCTAAGCTTCCAAATTTTAGTGAGTTGGTTACCACTGCTTCTTTACAACTTAAACACTAGTAAATAGTCAGAGACTAGCTTTAGAAAGTGAATCTTTAGTGGTTAATAATTATTAATGCTAATTATCAGCATAATCTATTTTCGAATAAGTAACTTTTGTTTGTCACTTTATCAGAATTCTCTAAATCATCTTCCTGCCCTTGTCCCATCTTATTTGGGGTCGGCGCAATACGTTTTTTTCTTCCATTCTATCCTGTCAACCGTCACTAACTTCCTTTTCTTTCATATCACTGTTCACACAATCCATCCATTTTTTCTTTGGCCTCCCTCTCCCTCTCCACCCATCCACATGTATACTCATAACTCTTCAGAATTCTCTAAATAATTTTCATTATTTGTAACCGTTGTTAATTCAAAGACATGTGACATTCATCAACCCGCACTGAGCCCGCGTGGTGGATTACGGCCCATTCCCCCTCCTAGAGAGGAGGCCTAGGAATCCCAGCAGTGGGAACATCAAAAGGCTGATTATGCTATGCTACTATATTTGTAACCAAGCGCTACCACGCTAAATCGCTCCGCTAACCACAGTGAGCACTACCGTAGTAAGCACGTATAAGGTCAAGGTGAATGAACTGGTTCAGTGGATCACTGCCGCGTTAGACATGATGCGTGTCATCTGGTGAACCTTTAGGAGATAGATAAATAGACATATTGTTTATTGCACACCAATAATAAAATTACAATAAGAAGTTAAAATTAATAGGTTGTGACAATGGGCATTTTACAGACATCCTTTGGATGGATTTGTTAGAGAAGGAGAAAAAGATACGCAGGTAGTGTGTGGTGTACTATTTATAAATATACAATACTAAACTAATAAAATCCATTTAATACATGAAACAAGTCACAACACAGACAAGTTTTGAGATCGTAGTAATTCGGGAACAGAAGCAAATTCCGTTTTAGTTTTTATTTGTTTTTTTATTCTTTTAGATTTGAATATGTCATGTATTAAAATTCGATAAAAAGAAATAGCTTGCTAGCATCGAGTTTTTTGAGTTCTATGACGCTTTGTTGTTCTTTGGTACGATTTTCAGTTTATTTAATTGAGAAAGTTAAATACAAGAAACCGAATATTTTTAGTCTGTTCTATTTGGTATCGAACAGTTGTTTTTATAAAAAAAGTTAGGGCTTTTGTAGACCTGTCCCCTTTTTCCCAAAGTTATGGATGACCTATGAACAATATTTTTAAATATCACCTAAAATATAATAATATTATTCAATAATATTTATTAAATAATATTATAATAGTGTTAGTTTTTTTTATTATTAGTTTAGTGTTTTTGTATTATTAGTTTTTTTTTATTATTATTAAATAATTTTTATGTATTTAGAATTATTGATAGATAGCGTTACTAAGACGCGGTGCACCCGTACCTACTACTACCTTGTGATTACCGCTGTGCGGGTATGACAGGTAAAGTTCAAGGTGAAGCGAACGGTTCAGTTCACTCGGTCGTGAATGAGAGTGAAGCGAGTAAATCGGTGCAGTGAGAGTTGGTGAGGTAATATTTGTTTTTGGGAGTTTGAGTTGGGTTCGCGTGAATTGCAAATTGTTTTTTTTTAAAGTGTCATTTATTTATTTAATTAATAATTTAATAGGTATATATACAAACTGAAATAATAATATTTACAATATTTTTTTTATTTAGTTTGGTTTGTTGTTTATTTTTTTTAGTACATAGTGAAACAGAAATAAATTAATATTTCATTTTTAGGCGTGCTTTTATGTCAGGAAACAGCGCCCTCCCCATATAGTTCGGTTTAATTGGAAAGCAAAATTGATTAAAAAAATATGTTACCCATAAAGAAGTGACTGACCTATGTCAATGATTCAGCGATATCTTTTATTAGCTGTCACAAAAATCAACTTAATTTTATGTTTAAAAAGTCATAAATTTCCTTATGTATAAGTAGCTAATACGAAGGTCCATTAGTCTTCAAAAAGGAATTCCACCTTCACTTCAAATAGAACCACGACGGACACGTTTCTCAATGATAATTTGATCAACAAATATCTTAAAAATAATATTCTATGTACGCATAGGACACTCGTAGGTCCCCTGAGGCAATCTGAACAAATCAATTTGTTCAAAATGTTCAACAAACCATTACATGTATTTATTTTAGGTGTTACACGCCTACAACATTAGTTTAAGTAGCCATAAAATACATTTTGCAATTCAGATTTCGTACCTACGCAAAGATATTTGGTAACCGAACTGACATTAGGATTATTATGTACGAAAAAATATCTCTCACAGTACACTGAGTACAATTACGATCGTCTCTATGTTGTAAACGACAGCGATTTATTATATATTAACTACTTGACCTTTGTACCTATTTTTCTGTTTCCTTCTTCTTGTCTTTTATTATTGCGTGTATATGAATTGTTAAATAAATAAATAAACTTTTACTCACGACTTCGTTTGACTTCGCGAAAATGTCAGTTACAGCGGACATCAAGTCGAAGTCGAAACCAGATAAAAAGTAACCTATATCCTCTCATGGGGTTCAAGCTTACTCCTTACCAAATTTCATCAAAATCGGTTCAATAGTTTAATTATGAAAGCATCACAAACAGATAGTGTTACTTTCATGTTTACAATATAGCATATAGTTGGCCTTATAATGTTCCCGCTGTTGGGACTCAGGCCTCCTCTCTAGGAGAGGGAATGGGCCATAATCCACCACGCTTGCCCAGTGCGGGTTGGTGGATGTCACATGTCTTCGAATTTTTGGTTCTAGGACATGCCAGTTTACAATATAGGCATGACTAAACGAAAAACACAAATTGCTTTATCAAACTTTGTTAAAAATCGAACACAAAATAATCATTGGGGTTTTTTATGATTGTTTAATAAGTTCTTAATTTTTTATTCTAAATTTATTAAATAGCTACAAACTTATTTAGATGTAAATTAGGCACTTTTGACATTTTGCGCTTACTGTCTTTTTGCGCTTTTAAGATTTTACTATGCTTTGTCATTTTTCGTTTTTAACAAAACTAAATAGATTTTAGAAGAAGTACACTAAGTTGGAAAAAATGCGTCAATTAAAATAGCTTTTCTCTTACAACTTGCACGCCTCCCTCAAGTCATTGTTTCCGCAGTAGTGCAACACAAAAACGCAGGTGTCACCTCTCATTTCATAGTTATTGCTAAACATTTGTTACCACAATAAGCTGGTAACAATGGGTTTGCGTGTCGCGCATGCGCCTCAAACGGGAGCCGATGAGAGATAAGGTTACTGGCAAAAACAGTGGACAGCCGCGATTGTGCATAATTGTGGTTTTGAATCGTGAGTTTGATATTCTATATATTTTGCTTTCCTACCGGTTTCATAACGGGGAGAGGTAGTCGGAATTGCATAACTTAATTCCGCCAAGCTCCTACCACCAGACGTACAGTGATGCGCCACCGGTACATGGTAGACGTCTCACCCACACGCACAAAACGTTTTGGGAACACATTCATTGTGCGTACAGCTAAGGACTGGGATTTCCTGCCGGAATCTGTGATTCCTAATAGCTACAACCTAGGGGTCTTTAAATCAAGAGTGTTTAGGTTACTTCTAGGCAAGCACGTACCGGAAGACGGAAGGCCTCCCACAAGTTGGACCGATGAACATTGAGGATCGCGGGAATCCGATGGATGCGAGACGCACAGGACCGATCGTTGTGGCGATGCTTGGGGAGGCCTATGTCCAAAAGCGAACGTCTTTCAGCTGAAATGATGAAGGTGGAGTACCCACCTTCGACAACTTTATCGCTTTTCTTCAAGTTAAATAGTGCATGTGAATCACAAAAATAAATTGTGACGTAACGAAAAATTTACAGTTTTCAGATTTATCCCTATACTTGTGCTATTAGAACTTACTTTATGCAAAACATCAAGATTCTGGGTCAACGGGAAGTACCCTATGAATTTTTATTTCCTCGAGAGTGTTGAAATGTATTTATTTATTTATGTACGTTTATTACCACATAAACCGAAGTATCTTTTTTTCTCGTTAAGTTGAGAGTTTGATTTTTTACAGCTTCAAGAGTCTGCAGACTTGAGTATATGATTGTAATTTCAACTCGATATCTCCACGCGTTCCCGAGATAAAGGGTCTTGACAGACAGACAGACAGAAAGACGGACGGACAACAAAATGATCCTATAAGGGTTCCGTGTTTTCCTTTTGAGATATGGAACTCTAAAAAAGTATACAGTTTGATAGGTTCCTGTAAGATTTGATCAAGATAGATCAGAACTACTTTTTAAAAGTCCAACACAAGTCTTCCAAACCTAACCCTGACTGGGCCATCAAATTAGAGTAGCGCGCACGACTCAAACAAAAGCAAAGAAAACTTATAAACTAATTAAAAACTGATTCTTAACAAAAGCATTGGCTAGTTATTGAATAATTAGGCCAACACGAAAGAAGACGGAGGAACCATTAGGATCAGAACATGATAGAACTTTTACGAGGGTAAAATCTACAAGTCTGTGATAATGCCAGTTAACTGTATGGATCAGAATGTTGGGCTTTAAAAAAATGCTTGGTTATAGCGGAGATAAGAACGTTGAGATAGATGTGTGGTATGAGGAGGATGAGAGAGAAATTAGTACATTAGAGGTACTCGTATTTTAAAAGTGGCGCCAGTGACTGAAAAAGTAAAAGGAAATCGTTTATCTTAGCATGGTTATGTGAAGATGAAGTGTGAAACACATGTTGCTAAAAGAGGATGTAGAGGGAGAGGGAGGTCAAAAAAAAGATGGATAGATTGTGTGAGGAGTGATGATAATAGGACAGAATGGAATAAAATAACATGTTTCACAGACACCAAATAACACGACACAAAGGCAGGAAGATTATAGAACTTTTACAAGATATGGGTCAAATCATCAAAATTCACTAGTTTAAAAGAATATGCGCAACATGTTGCTGGTTTTTTTGCAGTGCTATTAATGAATTACACTTATAAAAAGCCAGCAACATTTCCTCGAACAAGGCTAAAACGTTTACTCTCCTCTCACACCCATCGCTCTCAACGCGCGACACCGCTCGGTATGCGCGCGTCTGTATAGGTCAGGGCTACCACTGGAACCGTTTGCTGGAACCACAGAGCACGGAAATACCTATGCAGCTACTGAAGATGATATTGTCAACACTAATCATAAAAACGATCACTGAACGACTCTTAGCAGTGGGCTAAAGTTGGTCTCTAGGTATAGAAAAAATCAGGCCAAACGGAGCATCCTTGACTGACCACAAACAAAATGATAGTGATGTAACTTCACAGGATATAGGTTTTCTATCCAGCATGACATGATTTATATAAAGCCAATGAGATAGAACTATCTACACAACTGCGCTGGTCGGCCAAAATTTAAGTCAAACCAATACGGAAAGAAAGAGACCCGGATTAATCAGTTTTTTTTTTTTTTTTGAGGTGAGAGCGAACATTTGTATCAGACTTTTATTGACTAAAGCCTGTAGCCGTGGTAATTATTTTGAAGAATCCCGAAGCCCTGTTAATTATACGGACAACTCTTTGAGGCGCGTGTGAAACACGTTGTGTTCAAGCCGTCGATTTCCAACTGGTCTTTACTGGACGGCGAGCTTCCCATTGCTCGCTCTCCACATGCCCGGGTCTACAGTGGCTGGGAACTTTTCGATTCCCGGGACGTCTCCTGTGGTGGCTTTGGCATGAGGATTGCCTCTCCCACACTATCCGCCACCACCTTTGCTCGCATTACTACCTCGTAGAAGGAGGTGACTGCTTCCCATGACTGAGCGGGACAGTACTATGACATAGACCACGACCGGACGCGAGAGGTCGCTGCCACCGAACCGAAGACCATTGCCCATGGAAACTGACGATCCATTACGGTTCTAAATACACATGTGACAGCTGAAACGTTCACTCATCGTTGTTTCCACAGTTATGAATATTATGCTGCAAATAACGTCTCTCGTTGCAATTTGCCCATGCCTTTCTTTTGTGTTCTGTGGGTCTGCCACTGGAGCTGTTTGCTTGTCCCCGTGTAACAGTGGCGTGTGAACCCTATTGTTTGGACCCATATCTTCAGGTTTTGCGACACTATCTGATGTACTTGTTGGTTGATTACAATGAATTAATTTGTGCTGGCTTTGAGTTTGGGCGTGAATTGTGATGTGAGTTCAAATTTGTTGCAGTCTCGGGAGGCAACAGGTTAGAGATAAGGAAGGCTGTGACTGAGCAAGGATATCCAGAAGAGAATAGTTGGTACTGCTCAGTTAGATGATGCTAAGATCGGTATATGCCAAAGTCAAGAAAACTAAATATATATTAGCATATTTTAACAAGAAGAATCGCCAAACTTAAGTGGCAATGGGCAGGGCACATTGCTCGCAGAACAAATGGCCGTTGGGGCCAAAAGGTTCTGGAGTGGCGACCGCGTACCGGAACACGCAGTGTTGGAAGGCCCCCTACAAGGTGGACCGATGACCTGGTGAAGGTTGCGGGAATCCGATGGATGCAAGACGCGCAGGACCGTTCTTTGTGGCGACATTTGGGGGAAGCCTATGTCCAGCAGTGGACGTCTATCGGCTGAAATGATGATGATGATGATGATATTTTAACAACAGAAGAAGGAGTAATTTATTTATAAAATGGTAATAAACTTCTTTTTTTTTAATTGATATAAACCAGTTCTTGACTGCGATCCTACCTGATGGTAAGCGCAGATGCAATCATTGATGGTCAGGCGCACTAGTTTATTATTACTTTCACACGTTCAGCTGGTTTCAGCACTATAAAGAAGAGGGAAATATTCGCATTACTGTAAATACTACAGAAAAACATCTTACAAAAATAAATTCTTTGATAAAAACCAGATATTCGCACATCCAATTACCTAGTTTCCAAATAAACCAAAAAAGCAAATCTTAATTAATTTTCTGAGCCATTGAGTTAATTAACTCTTTATTTCAAAGCTCACCGCGCATTGAATTCTGCCCGTCTGTTAATTAGGATCGTCAAACGTGTTTATAAAGATTATTATCTCGCTAAAACGACGAGATGAGACTGGAAATCGTTCGTTAGGTCACAGCTTGCGTCTTTGTTTGATGCTGACCTGGACCTGTACCATGACGTTTAAAATAAGATTGTTTCGTTCTTATTTCCAGTGTGGGTAAGAGATGGCGCTACACAACCTGTATAGCTCTGTCTCTTACCCACACTGAAATAAGAATGAAACAATCTTACTTTGAACGTCATGGTAACCCCGATGGTCATTATAATATTCTCGCTTTTAGACACAAACATAAAACGGTAAATGTGTAGAATAGAAATAAACTTTATTGCACACCAAAATAGTAACAATGGTACGGTTGGCGCAGTCGTTAGATGATTGACTGTTGCGCTGCGTGTCGCAGGTTTGATTCCCGCATGGAACAAATTTTTCTATGGCATACAGATAGTTGGTTCCGGTCTGGGAGTCTTGTGTACGTGAGATACCAGTGTAGTTCCTAGGGTAGGACAACGTTAACTATTAAAAAAAATAGCAAGTAATATTTCACGGATAGTAAGCTGTATTATCCCTGAGCTAAGTGTGCTTTTTTACAAAAAAAAAGATGGCGCCTAGCGATTCATAACGAAAGAAATGGGGAAAAGCAAGTTTTTATAAAATAATTGCTATTTCAAGGCAACTTTTGACGACAAACAACTAACAACAACAGCAACTTCAGGCAACTTTCCACTTTTTCCACTTTTTTTTTGTCACTTTTTTTTTTCTTTCTTTTCTGGCATCGGCAACTTTTGGCAGTTGACGATGTCGTCCTCGATTAGGTATACCTAATCGAGGACGTCATCGTTTGTAATCAATAATAATGCATATGAAATTATATATATATATATGATATTACTAAAACCAGCACTGTATTTAATATAAATAACAGATGCAACTCAAACTCCGCGCCAAAATGGAAAACAGTTGCGCCAATCTAACAACTACAAAAAAACAAAAATTTGAATTTGGAACCATAAACAAATCATCCATTCCCGATACTTTTTTGACTGAATGTATATAATTTTTTTAATGTAATATAAACCAGTACTTGACTGCGATCCCACCTGATAGTAAGCGGAGATGCAATCATTGATAGTCAGGCGCACTAGTTTATTTCCACCATATTTCACCAAATCTGCATGATTTGGTAAAATAGTAGGTAGAGCAGTGGTGACCGAGTAGGCCCCGACTTACGAGTTGTAGATCGCGGGTTCAAACCCAGTCAGGTGCATTACTTTGTGTAATTTGTTTCATCACCACTGCTCTCAAAACGGTGAAGGAAAACATCGAGAGGAACCAAAAATTCGAAGACTTGTGACTTTCACCAACCTGCATTGGGCCCGCGTGGTAGATTACGGCCCATTTACTCTTAAAGAGGAGGCCTGAGTCCCAACAGTGGGGACATTAAAAGGCTGTTTATGCTATGCTATGCTAGATCTGCATGCGTATAAAATTTTAAAGCATTTTTATTTTGCATTATGTTTGACAATCAACATCAAATCTAAAATTCAAAATATTTAAACTAGTCGGTAGTTTAAATATTTTGAATTTTAGATTTGATGGGTTTTATGCATGACATCCTGAATAACAAGTTTTTCATGCAATGGCGCGAATATGTAACATAATAATTTATAGTAGAGTCAGTCTATTTAAAATAAACATAATTATTATTATACATTTATTTCAATTAACAGAGACTCATTTACAAATCATTAAAATACAGACAATACAGGTCATAAATTATATAAAATTAAAATTAAATTAAAATAGATTATAATTATATATACCCATCAGACGTTAAAATAATTGCATTAAAAATTCAAAAAAAAAATTAATAAAATTAAAATTCAACTAAATGTCATTATTACATTAAAATAAATTAGTTTTTAATCAGTCAGAATGAATAAAGTCAATAATTACAATTTTCTAACAGAAATTGGGACAGTAACATGTCTGCCACAGCCATCGAATATATGGACAATCTAGCCTATCGGCGATCATTGCCAGGATAGCATTGGGGCTGGCCCACACCCGGCGCACTAGGGACGCGCACCGCTTGCTTATAGTGGTGTGAAAACAGTCGGTGCGCGCCTCTGCGAACATCCCTGATGCGCTACAGAAGTGGGGCAGCCCCACTACCACCCGGAACGCGTTATTATACTGGACACGGAGGGCACTGTATGCCCTTTGAGTATTGCCAACCCACAGGCTGCACGAGTAGAGAGATGTGCAGTACGCTCTAAAGAGCGCGACCTTAACGCCCCTAGAACACCGCGCAAACCGGCGGGCTATCATATAGGCTCGTACTGACAGCGCCATCCGCTCCCTCTCATCATTGTCAGCCTGATCCTTAAGGTCTTCGGTGAGTAGATGCCCTAAATACTTAAATTGATCCACTTACTGTAGTGGAACACCATCAATAAGAACAGCTGGTATTTTCACAGGTTTCGATACACCGACGGCCTGAAAGACCATATCTTGACTCTTTTCCTCATTATATTTTAACCCATGACCACGCACTTAATCCGTACATGTACTAAGTAGCCTCCTCAATCCACAAATCAACGCGCTCATCGGCAGCACCATGTCATCCGCGTAACTCAAATTGTTGACACACACTCAATCCACAAAGCACTCGACATGCTGACTGCTGAGCGAGACGGAGGTCAGGCCGCCCTGCCTTACGCCACACTCAATTTTATAAGAATCCGACATTGCCGCCGCCCATCAGACACTGTTGACCTGGTGCCCGTACCAATATCGGAGTATGCTAATGAGTTCCCGAGGTAATCCCGTTCTCTCCAACTTTTCCCACAAGATATCGTACGAGGCCAGGTCAAACGCCTTGGATAAATCGAGGAAGCACATAATGTTATATTGGCAATTGAAATTACCGAACAATGGCATTTGCCTAAAATATTACATATCATCTATAACACTAAAACCTGAAGATAAACATTATTAGATATAGGAGTATGTTGCTTATACGAGTAAAATCTAAGGTTATTAGGTCAAAGAATCAAAGTCTAACAGCTAGGAAGGTGCTGTGGTCCTTCACCCACGACCTACCAATTTATACTTAATACTATAAACGCGAAAGTAGCTCGGTTTGTTGGTTACTGTTCTACTTCTTAACGGCTGAGAAGATTTATATGAATTTCTGTACACGGGTAGACCATATCCTGGGTAAGGACTATGATATTTGATCAAACACATCTATTGGCGCGCTATGGCAGTAGAACCGACCCAGATGCCGTGAAGGTCGACCTCCCTGACAGGATCAGCGTGGTCTATTACGCAGACGACTCGCTGGTACTGGTGCAGGGAGACTCATACCAGGCGGCGGTCGAAATAGCGACACGCGGGGTTGCGACAGCCGTTGAGAAGATCCAGCCGTTGGAACTTGAGGTGGCGTTGCACAAGTCCAAGGAAGAGTTCACTCGTCCTCGACAGCCGGTGGAATTTTGAGGAGCACCTCTGACGTCTGGCTCTCAAACTGAAACGGACAACTGCCCAACCTAGGGGGTCCAGACGCCTCTTACTGGAGGTTTTACGCAGGTATCGTTCAGTCCATGGCACTTTATGAAGCGCCGGTGTGCGTACCGTCGCTGCGAAAGCAACCGGTAAACCAGCTGAACGCATGCCAGAGGGTCATGGCCATACAGATGGTGCGGGGATACCGCATAGTTTCCCGCGAAGCGCCGAGCCTCCTTGCTGGCCTGCCACCATGAGATTTGGAGGCAACAGTCTTTCGGTGAAACTCCGCTGTCGCGACATGGCGGACAGAGTTCCAGCGGGATCTCATGGTGAAATGGCGACAGCGACTGTCTCAACCCAGTGATGGGCACTCCATTATTATGGCGGCTTTTTGAGGAGTGGCTGGAAAGACCTCACCTCACCCGTCGCATGACGCAGGTTCTCACCGAGCATGGTCAGTTTGGGTTCCTGCACCGGATTCGTGCGGAAGTACGTAGGAGTACCACCGTAGGAGCGGGCTTGTGGCGGTTGGGGCGTGAGGGCCGTTCGCCCTCCAACCGTGCGGTAACCGTCTGGACCAAGCTCAAGTCGTCGACTGCGAGCAGTGTTCCACGCACGCCTCAAGGAGATGTCAGCAAACCTTAGGGGCCCAGCAGGGTCGAAGCCTACTGGGCACAAATCGAACCCGCTACACGCAGCGCCGCAGCCCATCATTCAACCTTAGCACCAACCCTGCAGTCATCACTATATTGGTTTACAATAAAGTTTTTTTCCATTCCACTCTATTCTTTGCCGATTTATGTTTGTGTCTCTATGCGAGAATATTATACTTATCGTCAGCGTTGTGCCGTCAAATAATAAAAAAAATCACGAATAAAAAAACTGGGCAAGTGCGAGTCGGACTCGCGCACTGAGGATTCCTTACAAACTTACGTATGTAAATAGTTCCGTTTCCAAATGGCGTCTCGAAGATTTTTCCGAATCGCAAATAAAACTGTTTTTTTTTGTGACGTAACAAGAAATTTAATGTTTTAAGATTTATTCGTGTACCTGCGCTATAAGACTTTGTTTTATACCAAATTTCAGAATTCTGGGTCAACGGGAAGTACGCTATGAATTTTTATTCCTTTGAGCGTGTCAAAAACGGCTATATCTTTTTTATCGTTACCCATGAAATTTATTTTTTGCAGCATCAAAACACTGCAAGCCTGAGTATATGGTTTTAATTTTAACTCGATACTTCCACTCGTTCCCGAGATAAAGGGTCTTGACAGACAGACACTGATGCACAATAAAGTAATCCTATAAGGGTTCCGTAATTTTCTTTTGGGCTACGGAATCCTAAAAACTACTGGTATCGATCATAAAAGTCTATCAATATAGCTAATAAGCATATTTTAGATAACATAGTCTCGTTTCCGTTTGATGTTTAGAATAAATTACGGAAGACGATATATGAATGTCTAAACATTAAATGACCTTCTGAATGAACTAAAATAACTCGATATTTATATATAGTATGTAGTCTAGGTGATAAAGTGGCAACAAAGTAAATACAAATGATGTTTTGATTATGATAATGGCTATGTCCTCGCTTCACGAATTCGGCACTTATGAAGAGCGGTAGTGCCTGACAGAGCCTAAGCACTAGATCGAGATTTGCAGCTATTTTTAGGGTTCCGTACCTCAAAAGGAAAAAACGGAAATCTTATAAGCAAGACCCTATATCTCGGGAACGCGTGAAGGTATTGGTAAGGAAATAAAAAGATACGGCCGTTTATGTCGCAAAAAAAGTGTATTTTGACACTCATAAGGGAATCAAAATTCAAAGGGTTACGTCCCATTGACCTAGAACCCTGAAATTTGGCATGAAGCAAGGTATCATGGCACAAGTACAGGAAAAAATCTGATAACTGTAAATTTGTAGTAACATCTACTTTGTATCAACTTTTTTGCGATTCGGAAAAATCTTCGAAACTCAATTCGGGAATTGAACTGTTTTCATAGGTAAGGTAGATAGGTAGGTATACTATCACTAACTTCCTTTTCTTTCATATCACTGTTCACACAATCCATCCATCTTTTCTTTGGCCTCCCTCTCCCTCTCCACCCATCCACATGAGGGTTTCGCCATTATCGCCAAACTTAAGTGGCAGTGGGTAGGGCACATTGCTTACAGAGGAGAATCTAGTCGATGTGTACAGAAAAAAAACCCAGGCAAGTGCGAGTCGGACTCGCGCACTGAGGGTTCCGTGTAAACTTACCTATGAAAACAATCATAGGTAAGTTTACACGGAACCCTCAGTGCGCGTGTTTGTGTTTTTGTTAAAAAACAGCATTTGTGGCCTTGAATCGCAAATGAATGTATAGCTCATCATCATTCTTATTTCAGCCGAAAGACGTCCACTGTTGCCAGCCACATCGACTAGATTCTCCTCTGTAAGCAATGTGCCCTACCCACTGCCACTTAAGTTTGGCGATTCTTCGGGCTATGTGTGTGTATTCTCCCGCGGATATCTTCATTCCGGTTACGCAAGGAAACTCCGAGTATACCATTTTCCATTGCCATTTCGACTTCACGCCTTCTGATGAGGCCTATTGATGGGCCATTATGTACTCACTGGCAACACGTACTGGTCATAGGCTTTCGTCTAGAGACACTGTGGTATGTTGGATGCCCTGTCCTGCCGAGACGGATTCGATGATTGACCTCTTTCTCAAAATTAAACCTACCCTACTGGACTATCTATCCCAGGTAAACGTAATCGTCCACAAATTCGAGTTTAGGAACCTAAATGGCAGCTGAAGGAACATTAGTGGGTTTTAGTCAGTACCTAAACGGTTTGACACTCCTCGCTACACCTAGAGCAGGAGAAATTATATTATTTAACTAGCTTTTGCCGGCAGCTTCACCCGCGTACATAAAATATAGCCTATGTCACTCAGGAATAAAGCAGCTTTCTATCGGTGAAAAAATGTTAGCTATCGGACCAGCCCCCCTAGCCAAGTTACAATCGTTTCGTTCGCGCCGAACGCCTCGAGTAGGCCACGCCTTCGATTCCTTTGTTCTGACCGCGTGACTGAGCGTTGAGATGACGTCAGAACAAAGGAATCGGAGGCGTGGGCTACTCGAAGCGTTCGGCGCGAACGAAACGATTGTAGGGGGGTAATACTTTCAGAGATTACCTTTATTAATATATTTAAGAGATTTACCTTATCCTACAAACTAAAAAAAAACATAAAACAAAACAACAAACTTTACCTCATTATGACATTAGTGTAGATGATTTCCCACACCCAAAAAACAAACAAATTGATTGGATTATCATCATCACTCGTCATACTCTTGCGCTCATCCCAATTCATTAGTGATGCACAGAACACATATATACCAATCAATCATATGACAGTTTTGAAAGGCAGACATTGCAAGAATATTTTGATAAACTTTTTTAATCTACAGTCGTTATCAAGATGCTGGTGAAGGATCATAATATTGTAATAAAACAATGAAATGTATTCACGAATGTATGTAAGTATCATTAAGATAACTGAATCTAAATTAGCTATTGTAAGGCATTTTGCAGCTTGCTGCTACCAGCATTTCTAGGCCAGGCATGTTAATTATAAATGAAAATCAAACTTTTTATTTGACAATCAAATTTTTAATTTGTTTTGTAATATGCAGTGTCTCAAGACGAAAGTCTATGATGAGTCCACCAGTTACCTTAAATAAAAGACAATTCAAAAACTTAATTTCAAACGTCATCACAAACATAACTTGTAAAAAAAAAACAAGTCTCGCAACTTCTTCTAATAATGGCATTTTGTTTTCTGGATCAAAATAAATAAATAAAAGGTTCTAGAATAAAAAAAAAAATTGTACCGTAAAAAGTTGTGAAATCCATGTAATACCAAGTTGGTTAATTTTTTAATTCCCTACTTAAGTGAGCATATCAATATTAAAAATCTTTAATTTTTAAATAAATAGCTTGACTTTGCAGTCAGATTAAACCATATAATTTAATACAATACGTAGAAATATTACTTGAGAGTGTGTGAGGTACATTTTGTTTTCATACGATTATCGCGATTGAACTGTTTCAAGAAAAGGATAGTACGGCAGTGCCGCTTTTTTGCTCGCCTTGGCGGAGGCAATGCCGAGCCCCCAGATTTTTACATAATTTCTAGCGATTGTCGGCAGGAACATGTCCCACGATGTGAACTGAACTTTTTTTTAGGTGGATAATCATCCAATGACTTCTCCCGCTCTACAGCGGAGCAGGAGGGCGGGCATGTCAGACTTGTACTGAATTTCTATATGCCTTGCGTTCCAGGACCCCGGGTTTCCCTTTCAGAAGCGACCCCATGGCCCCAGAAGGCTCTGGGCCTGCTGGGCTCCTATGGTTTACGCGTGTAAAACTACGCGCCGTCGATGACTCGGGCTCTGTTCGGTCAGTTATTGGACGGCCGGACGACGAGCTACGCATTGCCCGACGTCCTAAAAGCTCACGCCTACGGTGACTACAAATTAGGGTCAGGAGCCCGGGGCTTGAGGAAGTCCGTTACCTCACGCGTGCGGCCGTTTCCTTCGCTAGTAGTAAGGTAGAACTATATTAGGCCGATCTGGGCGCGTCGGTCTCCATACATTTTATATGGCAACTAGACTTGTAGAGCTACATTAGATTCACGCGACGCGATGCGACTCTACGTACGAATCAGGCGTGGCCCAAGTGTGCGTGGATCTACTATAGTACCCGCTTTATTGCTTCGCAGAAGGAGGCACGACGTGAACTATACTGTACCACAAGTTAGGTTCCAAAGAGGCTGCCACGTAAAGGTCAATAAAGTACAGTTATAATATTAATTACCGCACAATATGTAATACGACTACCCTTGACACAGCCGATGAAAATGTTAACTACATTTACTTTTGGTTCGTAATGATATAATTGCTTTATTAAAGTAATAGCATGTTTGATAGCGAATAATATCTGATATCAACTGCCGTTAGTTTTTGTATAGGACGTTTTTTTTGGGTGGTATATTATCTTATGACATCCCTCTCTCTTGGGCGGAACGGCCTCCTCCCGTTCCGCTCAAGATCAGACTTGCCTGTGAAAGACTTTTACTGACTAAAAATCCACTCCTGTTCCTTCTTTGCCATTTTTCCAGGGCCCCGAGGATCTCTTTCGTAACACCCATGGCCCCAGTAGGCTTCCACCTTGCTGGACTCGGTCCAGACGGTTACCAGATGGTCGGACGGCGAGCTACTCATTGCTCGCCGTCCGCATCCCGCGTTGTATTGGACGTGAAATAACTTTGAAGCTATTGTTATAGAAAATAATTAAAAGAAAACAAATTAGATGGTCAACGCTCCTTCCAATCATCACCTGCTAAGCTTTTCCCAACCATTTTATGTATGTACCACGAGCTCTTAACGCAATCCACTTTATGACCTAAACTGAACTGCTAAAGGGATGGAACTATATAACATATTTTTTTGTACATGCGAAACAGCTAAATATAGTTTGTTAAGAATACGTCACTGTATCGATTCCAATAATTTTTACACCATGTTATATTTTATCCCAAAATTATTAAAAAAGGTCACAAGTTGAACACCACTGACACTAAGTCCAACTCAGATCACGGCAAGTCTTAGCGGGCATTAGGGGCCAGCGCACGGCTAGGCGCAGGAGCAAAACAACCCATCAGTCACTCGGATGACCCGGTGACCATGTATTTGTGCGGACAAGCAGGTAACATAACATGCTTATAACTTTATGATTTTTCATGATACCGTTATGAAATTTTGTCCATAGATTCTTTACATAAAAATGCTAGACATGTGTTTCGGGTTTCGCATATACTGAAACTAATGTTGTAAAAGTGTATAGCTCCATCCCTCTTTCTCATTCGCACGGCTGACATTTTAACACGTCATGGTAAAGCCCATGTTCGGTCGAAAACTCTTTTTTGTTATGTGGAAAATGAAATGACTTCTTCCGCTTTGAGTGGAGTGGGAAGGAGTTTCAGATTTTTACTGACTTTGCGAGGATTGCTGTTACTCCTTTTACTGACTTTGCGCTGACTGGCTCAAGCCACTTCTCTAGGACAGGGAATGCACCGTAATCCACCACGCGAGCCCAGTGTGAGTTGGTGGATGTCATTTATCTTAGAGCTTTGAAGTTTAGGTTTCCTCGCGATTTTATTCTCATACGTCTCAACTTGAGTGACCTTGAAAAACTTAATTTTCGTTTTGTACAGACATTATTCGGCAGAAAATTTTGGTCTATATATCTTTGTTTTTCCTAAAAAAATCCAGATTTTATTTTTTGTTGTTTTTACGTAAAAATGTGCAATTGCGTAATAAAAATACCGCTTTACGCGCAAGGAGTTAACGTTTTGAGCAGTGAGAAAATCAAAGTAAAGCATCTGGCTAGGTTTGTACTCACGACGGCTTGTAAGTCGAGACCATATCCATTGGACCACCCACCACTGCTCTCTAAGCTATTACTATTGAGATATGATATTTTCGTGTTCACTGTGCACAAACAAATTCATTCAATGAGATCATCTAATAATCGCCCACAAATCGCCGATTATATAGATATTAATGTTTCAAAATATCAGGCGTGGAGGCGGTTTATGGTTAGTTTTATAACACAAAACAAATACTTGTGTTGTCGAAATCAATAAAATTTGACATTTTATGTTCCAAAGTATCAATTAACATGTTGGGGTTAGAGGTATGGTTTAATTCAAGCTTTTTATTGTTTTATTTTCAACAAGTGAATTTGTAGTAATAAATCTTTATGAGCAGGTAAAACTACCTTGGAATTTTATATATTCTGTTAAAAAACACAGCAATAGACAGTAGTACCTACATTTTGATACATGTGGGGAAAGTTTTTCATTGTGTTCGAGGCGGCATTATTACATGTTATGGAACCGAGGGCTGCAATAATTTTTCACGTGTATCAAACGACTATGTTTTTCAATACACTTATGAAGACATCAATAAACGCGCGTTGAAGCGCGACTTGTGGGGGTCGACGCACATCCAGCCTGATACCATAAATATAGGTAGGTAATAAAATTGGGGCGGGGGCAAGCACGCGATCTTTTCCGCACTGGTGCAAAAAAAAACTGTGGTTTCTTACATGTGCAAATTAATATACCTTCCTCATTTTTTAAACTTTCTGTTGTGAACACTTCATCAAAATTCGTTGCGCTGTTTAAGAATTTGATAAAGAAAATTCTTAAACAGCGAAAGATTCGCAAACTCTTCTTATTTCTAAACACCATTGTGTACATTTCTTCTGATCTTTTCTGCGAAAGGCGCAGGTCTGCTGGAAGAAATTTCTTTTTGAAATAAGCAGTAGGTACTTCTGTACATATTTTTATAATGTTGTATCTTTTTCAATGTTTATGTGTGTGTACTTAAATTATAATATAAATAAATAAGAAGAGTTAGCGGTGAAATAGACAAACGCGGAATGCCATTTTTTATCAAACTACTCGTATAATTGTGTAAAAATCATGAAGTTTTATTTCACTTATCGTAAGGTAAAAACATAAGCTATAGGCCAAATTTCAGGAAACAAATTATTCTGACATCCCCAGCTTTGTGAAACTGCCTTATTTGTAAGATCTAATCCACATTTATTTCCCTACTTATCTGATACGGTTGTAACGTAATAGGCAAAATGATATTTTAAGCGAATGCAAAGCCAAGACAGTTCCCATGTGGAAGAAAATGTTCTGCTGAACCCCGTTTTATAATAAAATTCCAAAATCAATTAGAGAGTTGGATTTGACCGGGTTTAAAAAGATATTTATAGATTTTTTTATGTAGATAGTAAATGGTACTATAATTTAAAGTATCCTTTAACATCTTCATTCAGTACGCCCATGTGGTAGAACGCGCCGAGACTAAACAAGTCAAGTCAAGTCAAAGCATTTATTTCAAATAAACCATTTACAAGCACTTTTGAAATGTCAAGAAGTCAATCAGTCAGAAAAAATTATGCTAATTGCACATTCCAAAGCGTAGATCTCTATGAAGAAGAATGCGCAAGAAACTCCATGGACACTCTTTTCAATCATCAATCATCATTTAAACCAAAAATCTTGTAATGTAACATACAGGCTACCATGTTTTGATTAAGGTAAGTATGGCTATTTTTATTAGTGATAATTAATATCAACACAACTATGTACAATGATTTTAATTAATCTAAAGAACAAACCATCGACACACAATTTTTGTTACCCAAAGCTACCAATCAGCAAGCCGAGAATGATGCAAAATATGACATTTTCGATTTACTGCCATTTCATCACTGTACAAATAACGTCACGCTTAAAGTCCCATAAATAAGCCATTTTTCAAGGGACCCTTATTACGGAGCCTTGATGTTGCGAAATGTAATTTATCAAAAGCTATAAATCTCTTGAATTCGGAGGTTTCAGAGGCCACACTCATGATTTTAAGTCTTTAAACGCAGCTTCGGTAATTATATGCCGAAAGAGTTTCGACATTTGAAGACTGGATTCTTTATTGAGTCATGTTTTGACAGCTGCTAAAATTGAGTCTTTATGCTATTCTGAATAATTATGCTACTTGAATCGTTTGAATCCTTCAAATGGCTGAGTGGATAAATGATGGATACGCAGTACCATTGATACAAATCGATTAAAATTAAATTATCTATGATTAATCTGTGTATTAATTCTGTACTACGAGTATCACCTTCATTCAAAATCAATCTTTTGAACCAATGTTTTGCAATCGTAAACACAAGTTTCAATGTTAAAAAATTTTATTTTTAAGCCTAAGGGCTAATCTCATGAAATTTATTTTTGTATACATAACATCGTTTGTTAGCTTTAAAAAAAAAATGGGCAAGTGCGAGTCGGGCTCGTGGACTTAGGGTTCCATACAAACTTACCTATGTGAATAGTTCAATATTTCCGAATGGAGTTACGAAGATTTTGTCCGAATCGCATAAAAGTTTTATTTTTGGTGAAGTATTAACAAATTTTCTGTTTTCAAATTTATTCCTATACTTGTGCTCTAAGACCTTGCTCTGTGCCAAATTTCAGGATTCTGAATGAACGGAATGTACCCTATGAATTTTCATATCCTTGAGAGTGTCGAAATACATGTTTTTTGCGACATAAACGGCCGTATCTTTTTTTTTTCGTTAACTTAGAAGTTTGATTTTTTCAGAGCTTCAAAGAACCGTAGACTTGAGTATATGGTTTAAATAATTTCAACTCGATACCTTCACGTGTTCCCGAGATAAAGGGTGTTGACAGATAGACAGACAGACGGACAACAAAGTGATTCTATAAGGGTTCCGTTTTTAAAAAACTACTAGAATCGATCACAAAAGTCTATCAATATAGCTAATAAGCATATTTTAGATAACATAGTCTTGTTTCCGTTTGATGTTTAGAATAAATCAAGGAAGACGATATATGAATGTCTAAACATTAAATGACCTTCTGAATGAACTAAAATAATTCAATATTTATATATAGTATGTAGTCTAGGTGACAAAGTGGCATCAAAGTAGATACTGGTGTTTTGATTATGATAATGACCATGTCCTCGCTTCACGAATTAGGCACTTATGAAGAGCGCTAGTGCCTTGACAGACAGACGGACAACAAAGTGATCCTGTAAGGGTTCCGTTTTTTTCCTTTTGAGGTACGGTACCCTAAAAAACTAGCTGCCTGCAGCTTCACCCGTGTAAAAGTAGAACATTGTACCAAACGCACATACTCCCGAGATAAAAAGTATCAAATGCGCAATTCCAGGACGTCGCGTCGTCTACCCTTCTACCTAAATTTCAACGATATCTGTTCATCCATTTGAGCGTGAAGAAGTAACAGACATATAAAAATAATAAAAGCCTTTATAATAAACTAGCTTCTTCCATCGGCTTCGCTCGCGTGAATGTTGGTTTCTCCCTTCAAACTTCCAACCCCCGTTTTACCCCATTAGGGGTGGAGTTTCGTAAAAACCGTTCTTAGCGAAAGTCTAAACCCTATAAGGAACCTACCTGCCAAATTTTAAGATTGTAGGTGTTATAGTTTCTGAGATTTTGTTATTAATTAGTGAGTAGTATTTCGCTTTCATATTGTATATGTATGGATAAGTGTGATTGAAAATAGCGCTGGCCCTGGCTTTGGCTGAATGAAGATAATGATTCTGTTGACCATCTATGCGTTTAGGCCATTTATGTTCACAAACAGATATTGAACAGAAAAGAAAAGGAATTAGGTGCAATTACCAACAGTTATAATAATGGTAAAGAATCAAATTATTGCAAAATACACATTTGGACTGCGGGAGGATGCACCATCCATCATAATAAATCAAAATGAAGGCCATTGATAATGGAAGTTCCATAAATCTTCCGACTGATATTCGATTTGTATAGTATTATAAATTGTATCAGGGAATCTAGATCGAAGTTTTTAACTTTTTGAATGCCGTATTTAGAGACACAATAGAAAGACAATTGCTTATGTCGAACTGTGTAACATAAGACATTCAAAAGGTTAAAAGACAGTCGCTAACATTTATAAAAGCATTCTTGGTTTCCTCATCATTTCGTGATGTTTTCTTTTCATATTTATCAGCTTAGGTAATGTGGCGGCGGTGATCTCTCGCGCCGGGCATTGGTTCAGGCCATGCTCCGGAGCGAGGAGGAGTGGCAGGCGGTCGCCTCTTTCTGCGAAGCAGTAATGCTAGCTAAGGAGGCGGCCGATCGCGTGAGGCAACGGTCCTTACGCTCCAACCGCCGCCGGGATTCCGATCCCGATTTCCGGCCACCGTAGGCGCGGGCTTGCAGACGGCGAGCAATGGGTGGCTCGCCGTCTGATCGTCCGGTAACCGTCCGGACCGAGCCCAAGTCGTCGACGGCGCGTATTGTTCCACGCGCGCCTCAAGGAGATGTCAGCAAATCGTAGGGGCCCAGCAGGGTCGAAGCCTACTGGGGCCACGGGTAGTGTGAAAGCGGAACCCGGGGCCCTGGGACGAAGGCAACGAAGGAACAGGAGTGGGTTTTTAGTCAGTAAGAGTCTGACACTATCTCCCGCTCCGCCCAAGAGCGGGGATGTCATTAGGATGATTTTCCCACCCAATAAAAAAAAAAAAAAAAAAAAAAAAAAAGCTTAGGTAATGTAAAATTCTTTTTTTTTAAGTTTTGCAGGTCAATGTCAAGTTGTAAGTTGATTAAAATATAATTGGTAACTGTAGCACATATTTATTTACTGAATTATAATCATTAAAATCATCATTAGACCTCTCTCGACCTCAACCAATCTCAATTCAGCTAACTCTATTGAATGACTTTTTCACTAAATAGACATTCAATAGGTATATTCGGCGACACGGTCACAAAATAGATAAGTACAGAAGTCAATCTGATGTATTTAGTTCACTTTTTCAGCCATATCAGCCTGGGGCGCCTAACTGTCCGAGCGCGACCGAGTGCGGTAATAAATGCCTACCTAATCTGAATTGTAAAAATATTACATAGCCACAAAATCATTTTCTCTTTCTCGGCGCAGGGCCAGTTCAGTGTTACGTTAAAAAAAACCATCAAAATATCTACTTACCTCTCTGAAACAACAGGTAGCCTAAAAAAACATCAATTTACTATTTAACGTTGAATTTAAACAACCGTCCACTGAACAATTAGAATAAGGTTTTTTTTTGTTGGTCTTTTTATCTACAAAAAAGTTCACAGATGCGTGTCTCAAACGGATAGCACTCGAGCTCGCATTGAGCTGAATTGAGCCGAGATATCGTATCCGTGAGCGGTGTCTTAGTGTGCGTGGCTCGAACGCGCTCTGTATGTAGATTGACTTCTGTACCTATCTATTTTGTGGCACGGTTGTCGTAGTGATTGAGCGATTGGCCGATGCTGTGCATGTCGCGGGTTCGATCCCCACCCGGAATAATATATATATATATCATCATCATCTTCCTGCCCTTGTCCCGTGTCATTTGGGGTCGGCGCAACACGTTTTTTCTTCCACTCTGCCCTGTTACTCTTCATGCTATCACTAACTTCCTTTTCTTTCATAACACTCTTCACACAATCCATCCATCTTTTCTTTGGTCTCCCTCTCCCTCTCCATCCATAATAATATATATATATATATAAGATAGGTGTGTCTGTGTTGATTGTGAACGTACCACGATACAGGAGTAGGTAATTCCTGCTATGGGACTTTCAACCTTAATGTCCGCTCAGTCTACAGAACTGAATAACTTTCAAATAAAGTCCTGCCTTATCTTCTGCCATACTATACCTTTTCGCGCTCCTTTGTCCAGGTATACCCGCATCTTTGACAATATCGACAAGGTTTTGAAATTGACAATGATTTACTGTCCATTCGACAGACAACATATTTTAAATTTCTCATTAAATTTTCCTCATACTCAGCACACCAAATCGTAAATAACAGAATTCTCAGATATTCAATCTGAGTCTTCAAGGACCAGCATATTTCTTGATCTTCCGGACACCTAAAATAAATCAACAAGTTAAAGTCCTCCCTGGCTTATAAATCAGTTGGAATCGTTCGGTACCAGTCACATGATTGAAGCTGATTCATCTCGTAACGGAGGACCAATTAAAGGTAAAAATGTTACGTAAGCGATATTAAGGTGTCATAAGATGTGCCCTTATATGGCGTGGTCACCTTTGAGCTGTGGGCGATAATACATCCTGTGGGCATCGAGATGGACGAAGATAAATTTTCGGTTATAAGTAACAGATTATACATTATATTTCTGAGATACATTCTAAAGAATACTTAACTAGTAATTTTTTTGTGTATACATATTCCTAAAGATCAAAGTCGTTTGAAAGGAGTAGGAAAACAAGTGAAAAAATATCAAGCCCTTAAACATTTTTTATTGGCAAAAGTATTAGTCATACGAAAAAATAACATATTGATATTTTTTTTTTAATTCTTGTTAGGTTCGCGCTTGACCGCTATCTTACCTCAAGGAAAGCGCGATGCGGTCGACGATGGAACACGCTTACCTAGAAGTAACCTATTCACTCTTGACTTAAAGATTCCCGGGTTGTAGCCATCAGGAAACACAGATTCCGGCAAGGAATTCCACTCCTTGTTGTACATGAGTTTATACTCGTAATAAACATATATTTTTATCACACCTATTGACCTAGCCTTCCGAGGAGTAGGCTTCAGAAAGTCACTGTTTTATGGCACTGCTCGGGCGCCAGGGCCTTAAGATGATGGAGATGGAGCCGTGCGGCTGTTACTTAGTTTAGTTATAAAAGAATAAATAGATCGCAGTTAAATACTACGATCTATTTATTCTTTGGTTTTGCTCATAAATTATGAGCTATTAGGTACTAGGTACAAAAAAAAGACTGAGGTCACAGGAGATTGATAACTTAGCAAAAACAATTGCTAATGATTTAGCCACATTGTGGATCCATCATAAGCGTATAACAAAGCTTTTAAGCTTCTTGAACAATTATCTTCTTTTTGTATTCGAATGAATGGTTAACCATTGATTTATGAGTCTCAGAAAAAGTGTAGGTGAGATATGATTTGCAAGGAAAAACTTATTGCATACGAAAAATACCTACTCAGACTGTCCGTCTAAATGTAGACTCGGTGTTAAATTTTCATAGAAACATGATAGAATTTTTTTTTGAAGAAACCTTCTTAATCTAAATCTTTCTAGCCTTTTCAACTAGCTTAGAGTCGGCTTCCAGACTAATCTAATGCGGCTGAATACCCGTGTTTTACTCGCGAGCGGCGCGGCGAGCGGGGCGGTATCGGTAAGCGGCCGCGCGGTACAATTAGCGGTGAGTCTCGTGCTTCAAACATTTTCATACTTCTGATCTTACCGCTCGCCGCCCCGTGCTTAGCTTCCGCTCACAGCGGCAAGGTCGAGAACGGGCCGTTACGTGCTTTCCGAGGCGGTGTGGGGGTGTCAGTTATGTTTTAAATAAACTTAGAATAATTCACATTGATACCTACTTACCTGATATCAAACCCGCAACCTCATACATAAGAGGCGGGTGCCTTAACCACGACGACCATCACATTTTTTGAACAATAAAGCTTCATATTAAAACATCAAATTCTACGATACTTTAAAACAACATTACCTATCTCCGAGCGTACATTGTCCACCTTGTATGTATTTATGACGGTATGGATGAATTGGCTTGTAAAAATAAATGGTATGTATGACATTATATGAGTTGTATGAGCTGCGGCGATGACAGACAAAGAGGATTTTGTTTCAGAGAATGTTGTATAACTTGTGGGTGTGAGTGTCCAGTCTTTTGTATGTCTTGTGGCAGTGGGAAGTTCTAAGTTTTAGACTTGAGTAATTGAGTAGTCAGCTATATAATAGGTCTTCCCAAAGTTTTTTAATATTGTTATTAGGTGATTCGTAAAGGATCGGTAGATAAAGTAAGTAAAGCACAAATAGGATATAAATGTATTTACTTTAAATTTAATTACGTTTCATTCATATCCTTTCATTACATTCCACGAAATCATATTAATGCATTTTAGCATTAATATATATTGTTGAAATAATAAAATGTATGGAATTGAGATATGCTACCGTAACGGCACGTGACCAATTTCAAAAATTTGGTTTTTTCAACCATTTTATTACTATCACTGATAAAATATCTCTCTGTCTAAAACCAATGGTCCATGACCCATCAATATCCCCTGACTTGTTACTTACGATACGAACACATTATACTTGTGTATATGCAATCTCGTATTTGCGTGACATTTTTCAATAATCTTTGTCACGGTTCACAACATCATTAACATCAATTATAATCTCGTCATCACAATCTATGTCCATATCGGTACTTGACCATAAAAGTATACGTGTGTATCAACGCGCATCTCATCCGGTAGCCAATTACCATAATATCTAATGGCATTACAACTTCACAATATAAATAAGGATCCACAGAAGGCTAGCTCCACAAAACATGCGAAAACTCACGCACACATATGTGCCTACCACACGCATAAGCTTCACCACAGTTTTGACTACGCAGGACGGTTTGTACATGGAACACCGTGTAAATCTGTATGAGTTTTACCAACCACACACACGGTGTCCCGTATTCAAATCAGCCTGCGCAGGCAAAACTGTGGTGATGCTTGTGAGGCCCAATAAACGCACTTTACATAAAACAAGTACAAGCGCACTCTCAACTGTCATTTTTAGGTGACGTAATTGATTAGCAATCTTTCAGTGGGAGAAAGTCGTCAAGAATGTACAACTCTGAAATTTGAAAATGAAAACCAGATGTTCAGTACATTTGTGTTTCTAGCTGACCCATTGCACTGGGCGTCAAATATTTTTGGTATAAAAAAATTTTTAATCACAATCGAGCACGGCAATCAAGTATAATCTATATCACTCAGGAATAATATGGTTTTTTAACAAGTGAAATAAATATCGATTCTGTAGTTCCAGAGATTACTTCTTGCAAAAAAACTTTATTATAATAATAGTGTAAATAAGTTGAAAAAACGTAGGGCTTCCATTCTAGAAAGAATTTGTTATTTTCTGATACTAATTTTGAAAGTGGTTCGTAATTATGAGTAGTTTTAGACCCCTGCAGCCCTGAAAGTTTGCCAATGAACTAAAATTCCTCCAGCAAGGAAACTGCGTGCCTATTTTCGTTCGTTGTATGGATCTAACCTTCTGTCCTTATCTATATTGTGACACTAATGACCGTTATTAATCGATTGGCTTCGTGATTCGATTCCCCTTGTTACGTAAGGTCGTGTATCTAACTGAATTATGAACATTTTTTATCGTTCTTTTGACCTAGTGATAATGTGATAATACTAGGTTTTTGTAACTCCTAAATTAGTAAATTAAAAACATAGTATAGGTCAAGAGCGTATCGCTATTGATTATAATATTTAATTTGTATGAACGGGATACAACGCTAAACTCAGCTTGGTTTTTTAATACCTATCGAAAAATAATTTTTGGGTTTTATTTTCAAACATATCAAAAAGAAAAAAGAAGAAATCGAAAAGGAAAGGAAATCGGAAAAGAATCGAATCTTGGTGGGTCGTGAGGCTCTCTGGAACGGAATCGTGATCCCAACATCCACCTATAAAAATAATTATTTTTTAGTAGTATTTTGGGACCAGAAATAATTTAGTTTGAAAGTGGCGCCTGTCACTGAAAAGGTATTGTCATTTGAAGAGGAAGAATGAAACGCATGTTAGTTACTATGAATAAACAACGTGGGTGGATGAAGTGGGAAAGGGAAGTCAAAGAAAAGACTATGGATTGTATAAGGAGTGATATGAAAGAACAGAGAGTGATAGTGTAGGGGATGACAGCCCCCCTAGCCAAGTTACGATTGTTTCGTTTGCGTCAAACGACTCGAGTAGGCCACGCCTCCGATT
This sequence comes from Mythimna vitellina, assembly GCA_949316375.1. Taxonomy (NCBI): domain Eukaryota; kingdom Metazoa; phylum Arthropoda; class Insecta; order Lepidoptera; family Noctuidae; genus Mythimna; species Mythimna vitellina. The sequence continues at coordinate 24,489,421 of OX438693.1, forward strand.
CCTTTGTTCTGACCACGCGACTGAGCGTTGAGATGACGTCAGAATAAAGGAATCGTAGACGTGGCCTACTCGAGGCGTTCGAAGCAAACGAAACGATCGTAACTTGGCTAGGGGGGCAAGATAGAATGGAAGAAAAAACGTGTTGCGCCGACCCCAAATAACACAGGACAAGGGCATATGATGATTTTCAGACACCTTACTAAATTTTGGGCACGCCACAATTATGGCGGTAAGTCCCCTCTTTGAGGCGTGGTTGGAAAGACCTCACGGCGTCCTCACATTCCGCATGACGCAGGTCCTCACCGGACACGGTAAGTTCGGGAGGTTCCTGCACCGGATTCGTGCGGAAACGACGCCCGGGTGTCGCCACTGTGTGGCCCACCCGGAGGACACGGTGGAGCACACGGTGGAGGTGTGCCCCGCTTGGGCAGAGCAACGCCGTGACCTCGTGAGGGCAATCGGCGGCGGTGATCTCTCGCGCCGGGCCTTGGTTCAGGCCATGCTCCGGAGCGAGGAGGAGTGGCAGGCGGTCGCCTCTTTCTGCGAAGCAGTAATGCTAGCTAAGGAGGCGGCCGATCGCGTGAGGCAACGGTCCTTACGCTCCAACCGCCGCCGGGATTCCGATCCCGATTTCCGGCCACCGTAGGCGCGGGCTTGCAGACGGCGAGCAATGGGTGGCTCGCCGACTGACCGTCCGGTAACCGTCCGGACCGAGCCCAAGTCGTCGACGGCGCGTTTTGTTCCACGCGCGCCTCAAGGAGATGTCAGCAAATCGTAGGGGCCCAGCAGGGTCGAAGCCTACTGGGGCCACGGGTAGTGTGAAAGCGGAACCCGGGGCCCTGGGACGAAGGCAACGAAGGAACAGGAGTGGGTTTTTAGTCAGTAAGAGTCTGACACTATCTCCCGCTCCGCCCAAGAGCGGGGATGTCATTAGGATGATTTTCCCACCCAATAAAAAAAAAAAAAAAAAACACCTTACTAAATTTTGTAGTTTAATTTAAAAACTTCAAACTTGAATGATGAATATCGATCAAATTGTTCTCGAGAGATGTCCTTAACACTTTAATCGCCCGCGATGGATTGACCCGACGAGTGTTTTCACGCTCTATTCGCCAGGGTCGAGGGTTTGCTATCTCGTTTAGCCCTTCAATACCCATGACAGAAGAGCTGATGACACGAAGTATTTGGTCGTGGATGTGCGACCCTGGCGGAATAAACGCGAGAGTGTTTGTCGAATATATCCGACGTAGAAAGCTATTAAATGATCCTGTCTGACTTTTCATGTCGGTAGAAATAATATACCTAGTAAACTCATCACGCTCAGCGGCTCTAAACTGTATCAACGAAATAATAGTTCAATCTTACCTGACAGCCAGTATCGACGTCAGCATAGTATCCGGAGCCTCGACCGTTACATGTAAACCTCGTCAGGACTTTAGGCTTTTGTCCACTCTGCAACAAAAGAAGATTACATTAGATTTAGACCGAAGAAATTCAGAAAGTTTGGAAATATATTAATAGCTACAACTTAGGGTTCTTTAAGTCAAGAGTGATTAGGTTACTTCTAGGCAAGCATGCTCCATCGTCGACCACATCATCGCTTACCATCAGATGAGATGATGTTCAAACGCGAGCCCAACATTAATAAAAAATGAGAAAGTAACTAAATAATTCTGATCACACTTAATATACACACCCAGCCTAGAATAAAGACCTATTTGTTTTTTATGTTACTAACACTAGTTCTAAGTTTAAATTGTTGTTAACACGATATAGCAAGTTCCGAAATAAACGTTTTATTATTATTATATTATTATTAAGTAGCTCGTGGGATACAGGACACCTTTCTGTGAGGAAACACAGCCCTCTGCTGTTATTGTTAATTGTTACCATCGCGGGCCCAATACGGCTGATACACCACAAAAATTAAAATACATAAAAATATTAGCTATCGAGGAAGAGTCTCAGGTACTTCGTAATATATAACGAAGATACGTCTTAAATAAAATACATAATACATTAAAATAAAGTTTAATCCAGTGAGATGAGCGTTAGATATCTATTGTGTGTTTACGCCATACCAGCTGGCGGCTACTATGCCAAATGAAAAACTTGTTGTTTTCGCAGATGACACTAATGTAATGATCGGGGCAAAAGACATAGAAGAATTGACTATAAACACAAAAAATATTATAGAAAAGGTTTGCGAGTGCTTTACAGCCAACTACCTACTGCTAAATACAAGTAAAACTAACCTCATGTTATTTAAGACTACGGCTCCTAATAATGATAACTTAGATATACAAATAAATGGTGACAATATTGAATTGGTGGATAGTTAAATTCTTAGGGATAACCATAGATTCGCTTTTAAATTGGAAACCGGAGATTGCTGTCATTGGATCATCCATATCGTCAGCAGGTTACGCACTCAGGAGCCTTAGGAACGAAATGAATTTAGAACAGTTAAAGGCTGTATATTATACGCTAGTCGAGTCGATAAGGTATAGCATCATGCTATGGGGAAATAGTTATAGTTACAACTGACAGAAAGCTTTCATCCTCCAGAAATGAGCCATAAGGACAATAGTCAGAATTTCACAAAGTGTCTCATGCAGAGATTAGCATAGCTTAGTCGGCCTTATAATGTTCCCACTGTTGGGACTCAGGCCTCTCCTCTCTAGGAGAAGGAATGGGCCGTAATCCACCACGCGGGCCCAGTGCGGGTTGGTGGATGTCACATGTCTTCGAATTTTTGGTTCTAGGACATGCCGGTTTCCTCACAATGTTTTCCTTCACCGTTTTGAGAGCAGTGGGGATGAAATAAATTACACAAAGTAATGCGCCTGGCTGGGTTTGAACCCGCGACCTACAACTTGTAAGTCGGGGCCATCGACATCGGCCACCACTGCTCCACTGCAAATGCAGAGATTACTATAAAAAAATTGCTATATTAACAGTTCCTAGCCTATACGTATTGGCCCTCATAAATCATTTTGTCAAGTATATACATGTGTTTGAATCACAAAAGGAACGTGAGATTAGAGAGAACACGCGAAGAAAAATTTTTAAACAACAAATAGTACCTAAACTTCACATAGTAGAACATTGCTCGAAGTATCAAGCTGTAGAAATATTCAATAAGTTGCCGTCTGATTTAAGAACCTTGTTTTATAACACGTTTAAGACAAAATTAAAAAAAACCTTTTTGTTAGAAAAATAACAGATCGGATAATAACAAATAAATTGTATTTTATTTTTAACCCGACTGCAAGACAGGTTAATAATCTTTTAACATTATGTAACTCTGAATTAGTTTCCGAGATTTAATTTAATTTATCTTTTGACATTATATATATATATAGAATCATGCTTTGACATTATAACTAATACTGCACGACATTATTTTAGATCGCTTGAAATTATATTTTTAACTGTTTGACACTTTATTTAAATGTTATCCATTAACTCGAAACTTGTATCTTGTTTTTTCCTTATTTTTTATATTGTATGTTATTTGCGTGCATATTGTACCTGGATTCAACAAAATAATAATAATAATAACAACATCATGAAGAGATTAATTCTAAAATCTATCCATGACATATATACTAAAGTTAAACATGTACCTATCTTCTACATTATAAAACACACTTATTTACACGCCGAAATAAAATCTACCTAATTAAAAGAGCCAAAACACCCATCACAGCAGCCACTCAAAATACATTATTGGAATATAAACAACATGATTTGACCGAAATCGTGAGATAGCAAATGGATGCATTAGTAGAGAAACATCTTTGGATGTAATTATGAATGTATCTATTTAATTGAAACACCTTTGATTGCAGTAACACTCACAGTAAAAAAACAGTGAAGAAAAGATCGTGTATCAAAGGCTCCGTATCTAGAAACAATAGTTCAGCCTACGTAACATTAATTGTACGGTTACCAAGAAAGAAAAAGAAAGAAAGAAAAACGTTTATTCGTACCTCACACATACAGTAGAATTTTAAGAATGAAAAAAAAAATAACTTTAAAATCTGTGCAAGGCACCTAACTCAGCATATGCTGCGATATTTAAAACGATAAATAATGCAGCGCTGGTTTTCCAAGCAAGATTACATATTAATTATTATACCTTAAATAATAAAATCACATAACTAATTAAAACTAACTAAAAACAATGTAAAATATACCGTCAAATAACTCCTTCGCATCGTAGTCGACTGTAAAATGGGCAAAGGTCTCTCTTTATTCCTTTCAATGGTAATAATTCTTCGCCTCTTCTGTCTAATTTCAAAGGAACTAAGAAAAACGAAAAGAGAAACGAAAGACGGCCAGATCGTCCCGCCATCTCCTTCGTGATCTGCTGCAAGTCCAAGTCGCAGTGTCAGGACTCAGAGATATGCGGCACGGGCGGCAGATATGCGGCTGACATGTGCTACCCAGACCCATGATTTGCGTTTTCATGATTTTTGTTGGTAGCATGATAAATGGCGGCAGCAAGAAATTAACATTTTGTTTTGCTCTTAATGCCGTCCCTATACCTATGGAATACAAGTCAAAATCGTTTGAACGGACGGTAAAAAAGGTTTGTTGAAATGTCTAATCTTAATGTGAATGGAGTATAATTCGTTACATTTGAAGTGGACCTTAACATAGGCGGAAAATGGTCCTATTCTCTCTTTGCCTAGCCATATTTTTTTTTAATTCTTGATAGGTTCGCGCTTGACCGCTATCTCACCTGACGGAGGTCGACGATGGAACGCGCTTACCTAGAAGTAACCTATTCACTCTTGACTTAAAGATTTCCGGGTTGTAGCTATCAGGAAACACAGATTCCGGCAAGGAATTCCACTCCTTAGCTGTACGCACAATGAATGTGTTCCCAAAACATTTTGTGCGTATAGGTGGGATGTCTACCATGTACCGGTGGCGCGTTGCCTTACGCCTGGTGGTCCGATAATGGAACGAGCTAGGCGGAATTAGGTTATGCAATTCCGACGCACACTCCCCGAAATACAACCGGTAGAAAACCGACAGGCTAGCAACTCGGCGCCGATGCTCAAGACTTATCTCATTTCATTTCGGGTCGACTCTCTTCGTCATTTTTCGCCAGACATTTCGGTTCTAGGTCATCGATTCATTCACTTGGGCTAATTACAGACATCCAAGTTAGAAGAGAAAAATGGTCCTTTTGACTATTATAATTTAATGGTTTAATCTTAAAGGATTGACCTTGATTGCATTTATGCAGCGTTGGAGGCGTTGTTCAAATCGTACGTAACCCTAAAAGATGTAATTTCAGCACGACTGGTCATATAAAATGTATTTAATCACTAACGACGGGTCAGTGGGCACTTGGGCAGTAATACTGAGCTCTGCCATTTAGTTACGAAACCCATCAGTAATGTATGTAATGCAAATTATTGCGTAGGTTTTAATTGGTATTATGAAAACTTTTATTTTATTTGTATTTCACGATCGTTTATTAATTGGTGAGAGGATTCAATTTTGTTTTTTTTTCAATAATAATTAGGTTACTTCTAACAGTGCAATGGTGGCTGAGTGCAGTAATGACCAGAGGTTGGAATTAGGTAGAATTATTTAAGTACTTATTCTGTTTTCATACAACAACAGAATAAAATGGATATGCCTCAAATCCCGAGATAAATTTTATAGAGCAGATTTTTTTTAAGACACTATCAGAAATATAGCGGGAAAAAATTCTTCCTGCGTTAATGACGGGGAGGAGGAAGTGTATTAATTTGTTAACCTCACCTCAGTTGATGTAGTGATCTTTTTCAATGATAAATACTAATAAAAATTGTATTTTAATTATCTTTGTTTTATTTGTCTTATCTATCTCTGAGGTTTTTATTATTATTATTTTTTTGTAATATTGTTGGCCACACGGGATTTTTGAATAGAAATCCCGGGAAGATCCACATTAATATCAACATTTCGATGCAAGTACCTGAATAACTCTACCTAATTCCGACCTCTGGTAATGACTTACAGAAGAAGTTCAAATGCAGCTACGGGCATTAATTTGTGTAATTTACTTCATTGCTAGCGGCCTCGCCTGCATGATAGTAGAAAATTATCACAAAGGAACATACATCCGGGATAATCATCAAAATCCGTTCAGCCATTAGAGCGTGAAGAAGTAACAAACACACATACAAACGTTCACCTTTATATTATTAGTGTGACACTTGATCACAACACGGTGCAGAAAAACATCGTAAAGGGACACCGCATCTCCCAGAACTACTACTAGGGCGATTCGAAGATAATGTCACAGCTACAAGCTACCTGCACTGGGCCCGTGTGTTTGATTACGGCCCATTCCCTTCTCTAGAGAGGAGGCCTGAGTCTCAGCAGTAGGAACATTGTAAGGCTGACTTAAAAGATAATCTATTTATCATCAAAGACTGTAATAGATTTTAAATCAAGGAAATGTTTGTCATTACTTTCACTCAAAGTTCCACAAAAGTTCAAAGGGACACAATCATAAATCAGATATTTATGACTCTGTTTACTACTACAAAATAGCCATTATTTACAAAGTTCAAGTGATACATTAATAAAACAGTCAAACTCAAAAGCGAAGCCTCTAACTCCTTGTAATAAACGTAAGTGGGCAAAAGTATGTGTTATCCACAGAGCAATGGGACGCCCTAGCGGTCAGTGCTGGAGACGACATCGTCGAGACTTATAAGAATTTTCTTTTCATTTGTGTTTTAAGGGTTCCGTACTTAAGTCGGAAAAAACAGAACTCTTATAGGATCACTTTTTTGTCCATCTGTCAAAACCCTTTTTTCCAGGAACACGTAGAGGTATGAAGCGGAAATTATTATCAAATACTCAAGTCTGCTACCCTAAACAGCAGTGTAAAAATCATACTTCTAAGTAAACGCAATCTAAAGGTAAGCTGTCGCGTTCAGGTGTATATTTTGACACTCGCTAGGAAATTAAAAATTATAGGGTACTTTGTGTTGACCTAGAATCCTAAATTTTGGCATGAAGCAAGATCTCATAGCACAATATACTATACAAACTATCCCCAGAGTCAAACTCCTACGTAAAGATCACAGTATATTCTTTCCTAAAGCCCATTCTATCTCAATACCACTATTTATAGTCATTAAAATATAAAGCGGCTAAATTGATAAAACTCAGCAAAGCAACAGAAAGAATTAGGTACTGAAAATTTGAAAAATTATTGATCAAATAAAAATTTAAAAATTTATTGATCAAATAAAAATTTGAAAATTTATTGATCCAATAAAAAGTTAACTTATATTTAATTTGTTTATTTTTATTTATGCAACAAATATCTTAAGTTCTAGAATATACGGCTTAATAATAAAATTCAATACAATGAACATCTGTGTCTGAACTAGATTAGCTACGTTTCATTTATAACTTTAGTACGAATGTATAGCGTCGTATCTAGCCGATTCTTTGTTCTGTGATGTTACCCAACGTGTCTGAATAAAGCCTGCATGTGCAAGTCTATTCAAGATGGCTCTAACAACTTTAGGTAATGCGTAAATAAAGAACCAAACTATTTGGCAATAGTGAGAATCACGCCTGAAATCCATGACTTGAGTAACTGCCTAAAGTGAACTGTTTCAGTTAAACGGTAATCATACCGTTTCCAAATGTGTATGCCCATCAGGGTATATTAATGGCAGAAAACAATGTCGTCATCATCATCATCATCTTCCTGCCCTTGTCCCATTTTATTTGGGGTCGGCGAAACATGTTCTTTTCTTCCCTTTTGTCCTGTCACTCGTCACACTATCGCTAACTCCCCTTTCTTTCTATTTCTTACACAATCCATCCATCTTTTCATTGTATATACTACTGTTCTGCGAGCAATGTGCCCTGCCCACTGCCACTTAAGTTTGGCGATTCTTCGTACTATGTCGGTGACCTTGATTCTCCTGCGGATATCCTCATTCCTGATTCGTTCACGCAAGGAAACTCCGAGCATAGCCCTTTCCATTACCCTTTGGGTGACTTTAAGTCTTCTGAAGGCCCATTGTAAGCGACCATGTTTCAGAGCCATATGTACTGTACTGGCAACACGCACTGGTCATAGACTTTCGTCTTGAGACACTCTGGTATATTGGACGAGAAGATACCGCGCGATACACAAATATTATAAAGAGGTAAAGTTTTTTTTTTTATGTTTTTTGTTTGTAGGTGATAATCTCTGAAAGCAAATTTAGCAATCGGAACACTTCCGATTGCTAAATCTTTTTCACCAATAGAAAGCTGCTTTATTCCTGAGTGACATAGGCTATATTTTATGTACGCGGGTGAAGCCGCGGGCAAAAGCTAGTTCGTAATAAGTCGCGTAAATGAACACAAGCTCTGTCCGACTAAACCATACATGTTTTCAATTAATGTGCTTATACGCAAAGACGTCGGCATACCACTTGTTTTACCTCAAAGACCATTGTCATGAATGTATTCATGCGTTCAAACCACGCGTTGCACCATCCCACTGACTGACTGACGCGCACTCCTCATAAAGATGTCCTGATAAACTGCTATTGTCGTGTTTATAGCACCACAGCCATTGTTCAAGTGTACAACAAAACCAACTTATACATGCAGCTACCAACTACACACATTTCTATTGTGTCCTAAGAAAATTTCATATAAGTTTTCAGTGTTTGAGTTATTGCGCTGTAAATGTAACTTGGTAAGACGTCTGCAAGGCTCTCTTGGGAATTTTTTGTCTTGTCCGTTTGTATGGGTTTCGCAAACTACGTACATCTTCATTGACTTGCTTTGTTTTGTCCGGTTGTGCCCTAATTATTAAGTTTAGACTTCAGACAATACGATTAGGTCTAATAGACACTGACTTGAAAGCCCTCAGAATGTCCGCATGATGGAATTATCACAAAAGAGGGTGTTCTAGTTTTTGTGATCAGTGATTTTGGTCAATCTCTTTATTGGTTATGTTGAAGTTATGGGGAACCTTAAGCAGCGGGAATATAATACCCTTGTTGGCATTTATATTTTCGAGCCGTTTGGGGTTGAAACTATTGGATGAAGGTGTTCTTGAGTGTTCACAAATTGTAAAAAGACTTATCGAAACGCCTTGTTGAAACTTCCCGTGGTTGGCTTTTACCTTCAGCAAGGAATCAGCATTGCCAAACAGCGTGGCTATGTCGCTAAACTTTTGGGAACATTACCAATCGATAGGAGTTTTTCAAAGCGACATTTTTATATTGTTTTTAATTAGTTGTACTAACCTACTTAGTTTAGGGTTTTTTTATCTCAGTTTATGTATAATATTAGTTAGTTAACCATTTCCAAAAAATACAAAGAATCAAAAGTGTTATTTTTTACGTTTGTAAAAGTTTATCTCTGAAAGTACTGATCATAATATGATCAGTACTTTCAGAGATAAACTTTATCCAATTACGAAAAATGTTTCACTAACACAAACTTAAAAGCTAGTGCATTATATTAAAGATTTACCACTTTGTTTACGGAAGACACTACAGACCTACAATAGTCATTAGCTCATCGCTATTATCGGTGCTCAAAATCATTTCACAAATGTTATCGTATTGTTTAGGACTCCGACACAAAAACACAAATCTTAAAAGTGTGCCATTCATCCTCCCAACTCTCGGAAACACTAGCCTATTCAGCGAGCATACCTCCCGAGCTACAGATAACATCGAGATAGCCAAATAAAGCAATTCGTAGATCTAGATACAAGATTTCTAACACAATAGCCATCGTTTACTGGAGTGGGAAGTGTTGGCAGGCTCATTCTGTCTGAGCATTATGTTGGCAAAAAGAACATTAATCTTATGACCTAACATGTTTACGCCAGCGGTTTTACTCGTGTGAATACCCAAAATTATTCCTAGGGAACGTTGTATCGGGATAAAGACTTGTCTATAAAAATCATGATCCAACCGTGTCAAAAATTTCATCCAAATCCATTTAGCCGTTGACAGTTTAATATTTATAAAATTACTATTCGAGCGCCGCTGGCCACTCGGCAATCTTCGGCTGTTCTCGTGAGAGTTGTCTCACGACAGCAGCCGAAGATTACTAAAGTTTGCCAAAGCGGCGACAATGACCTAGGAGAAATTAGAAGTTAATCTGCATCTGCTTGTTTGAAAGAGTTATGACTGCCACATACGATCTAGTTTACCGTCAAGTTTGCAGCATGCATGAGTATGCATCAGTATGCATGACAAGTCTACTTCTCATGTAGTAATTTGGTATCCATTACCGTCGCTCTGGAACGTAAAAAGCTACTGAACTGCGGGTGGTTTGTTGACACTCCCTCTCGCAGTTATATGATTTGAATCTTAAAAAAAGGATCATAGCTGCATACAACGGTACAAAAACGTTCAGTTACAAAACAGTAAATTATAAGGCAGATTATTTAATCTGCCTTATAATTTATGATGATGAAGATAAAATAAAAGAGTTGGTTTGAAGTTGTTAGTTCTAAATGTCTGTTCAACGTAGGCCGTTAGAACTTAATTGAGTAATTTAAGGTTTAGCACTTACAAACCTCAAAGTACTCAATTACCTAGAATGCTGAAAATTTACATAAAGCAAGATCTTATAGTACAGATATAGGAATAAATCTGAAAACAATAAATTTGTTGTTACGTCATAAAAAAATCATCTTTTGTGATTCGAAAAAAATTTCAAGACTCCATTCGGGAATTGAACTGTTTCCATAGGAAAGTTTTTACGGAACCCTAAGTACGCGAGTTCCAATCGGACTTGCCCAGTTTTCTTTTTTTATTTATGGGTACGCTATGAAGGTCCAAAATTTCTGTGTTTCAGTAGATACTCCATCGTCGTCCGAATCATCGCTTACCATCAAATGAGATAGTGGTCAAGCGCAAGCTTACCAATAATGAAATAAAAATCAAAACAATTCAATTTAAAATTTAGAATAAATGATACTTACCAATAAAAAACCGATCTGTATCCGATCAGATACAACTACAAGATTTGCAAGACAATGGTCGTATTGCCCAGTTACGTAACGTCAGGAAGGGTCCGAGCTTCGCACGTAACTGCAGCCGCTCGTTGTGTGTAATTGCACATAAATTGCTACCAATTTGTGTAATAAGACATTTGAAGATTTAGATCGTAAGAAATGGAGAGGAGCTTGGTTGTTAGTTTGTTACTGATTTCCTGTATACCTCAACTGTATTGGATTGTCGATATATTTAGTACACCTAGATAAGTCTTGAGCATCGGCGCCGAGTTGCTAGCCTGTCGGTTTTCTACCGGTTGCATTTCGGGGAGTGTGCGTCGGAACTGCATAACCTAATTCCGCCTAGCCCCTTCCATCATCGGACCACCAGGCGTACGGCAACGCGCCACCGGTACATGGTGGACATTCCACCTATACGCACAAAACGTTTTGGGAACACATTCACTGTGTGTACAGCTAAGGAGTGGAATTCCTTGCCGGAATGTGTGTTTCCTGATAGCTACAACCCGGCAATCTTTAAGTCAAGAGTGAATAGGTTACTTCTAGGTAAGCGCGTTCCATCGTCGACCGCATCGTCGCTTTCCATCAGGTTAGATGGCGGTCAAGCGCAAACCTATCGAGAATAAAAAAATAAAAAAAATAAAAAGATAAATCAACCCCACCACCATCCCAGTACTTTTATAACAGGTCAATAATCAAAAACTTCTTCGTAACTTTAATTCGACTGGCCTGTTGGCCTAGTGGTTAGTGACCCTGACTGCTATGCCGAAAGTCGTGGGTTCGATTCCCATCCAGGACAAATGTTTGTGTGATGAGCACGATCTTTTGTTCTGTGTCTGGGTGTGATATCTATATATGTATGTATTTAGAAATACATAAATATGTTTATCAGTTGTCTAGTACCCATAACACAAGCTCTGCTTAGCTTGGGACTAGACGGCGTTGTGTGATAGTAAAAAAAAAAACATATAGGATTATCTTCATTTTTATCACATAAACAACATTATAAGCGTTTGCCTTGCACATCTTTTTTCTGGTCAGTCTATCAAAATAGTATGTATTTGCTAAAATATCAAACTGAAAGTGTTAAATTCTCTCCTTTTTAGTCGGGCACTCTTGTCAGAGTGGTCGTGGCTGTTGATGATGGACAGGACTGCGGCGCGCCGCCGTTATTTGCCTCCAAGCATGTCGAGCGATATCTCATTTCTGGTTGTTGTTGGCTTTACGCGCACACTGTACTGCGGTCGACTGCGTAGCCCTCCCCTCCAGCCAAGTTACGATCGTTTCGTTAGCGTCGAACGCCTCGAGTAGGCCACGCCTCAGATTTCTTTGTTCTGACGTCATCTTAACGCCCAATCACGTGGTCAACCGAAACAATCGTAACTTGGCTAGAGGGGCTGGTGATAAGATCGATCCAACGAGTTGGATATCGACTGCGAGCTCTCTTGTCTTCAACGCGACCGCAACGCTTTAAATTAAATTAGTTTTAATATATCCTGCCATAAAATAGTGTGCTTTATTCACAATTAACGATATCAATTAAAAAAAACTTATAAATTCCAGATTCTATTGACTCGTGTTCTAAATATTGCTTAATTGTTTTATATTTTTTAAGTCGTAATAAATTGAAAAGTACTTTTCTAAACATTGTCAACGGTAAGTCTTGAACACTATTTGGTAAATGATTATAAATAATAATTTGAATGTAATAGAAGAGTTAATCAATCAATCAAGAGAAAGGAGCATCAATTGTAGTGCAAATAAGTTCTTTATAATATTTTTAGAAATCATGGTTTGGTTGTATTTTTACAATGAAAGTAAGTAAAAAAAAAAAATAATTTTCTGGTACCTGTTGTAGGGAGATCGGGCCATAATAACATGTGAATCATCATCATTCGTCAGACACAACTAGCTAAAAGCTGTGCTGTGACCTCTCCTAATATGGAGGTGCTGGCACGAACAGAACCTTTCGGTACTTTTATGGACCAGTAGCGTGGTGATATTTTTATCTTGCATTAGTCAATGATATTTTAAATTAAATTCATCCATTATCTAATGTGAACGATGACAATCTTGACAATCAAAAATCTCGAGTCATGAGTATTTGTTTTCGAATTCCACAGTAGCGGCATGACCGATTTTCATGTTTTTTTTTTAGTATATTTGGTCGGTCCCCTACCTAGGTGTGAGCAGTGGTGGTCGAGTGGTAACGACCCCGACTTACGAGTTGTAGGTTGCGGGTACAAACCCAGCCAGGCGCATTACTTTGTGTAATTTATTTCATCACAACTGCTTTCAAAACGGTGAAGGAAAACATCGTGAGGAAACCGGCATGTCCTAGAACCAAAAATTCGAAGACATGTGACATCCACCAACCCGCACTGGGCCCGCGTGGTGGATTACGGTTCATTCCCTCTCCTAGAGAGGAGGCCTGAGTCCCAACAGTGGGAACATTATAACGCTGACTATGCTATGCTACCTAAGTGTTAACGTGATAAGGGTGACTCCAAATTATTTATATGATAAAACAACGTTTGCGCGGGTTGTTAATAAAGAGATATAATAGATATTATTTGTTCGTCTGATAGAGGTGATCTCAAGAAATACTGATCTGATGACAAACATTCTTGTACAGATACCGGCACGAATCTTGAGCGCTCGGCGAAAGAGCGGGGATCTCTTTGCGCATCGTTCACATCAGCGAGCCAATCACTGTACAAGGATTGCACTCCCCGCCCCCGCATCTCTTTTCATACCACTAAAGAGACCCGATATTTCACTTCTGCGTGCTTCTGCATAAGTAGAACTGTAGAAGTCAGCGCTCAAGTTCCGTGCCGGTATCTACACCGATAGAAAGCTACAGTGTTGCTTTGTCCCGCACGCGACTGAACCAGAAATATGTCCGACTCGTGTGGTGTAAGCTACGTGAACGAAGAAGCAGGAAATAGCTGGTGGAAGATGAGAATAATCCAAAATTCGAATTGGAATTCGAGACGGTGACACTAAGTGTGTTGTCCTCTGTGTAACTTGTGCCGGTTCTCCAGGGCGCTGCTTGAGACTGACCATCGACTATCATGTATGAATGTTGCCTACTACTACACTAATGGTAATATTTGATCAATCTGTGGGTGGCGTCTCTGAGGGCGGCTATTTTGCGACTACATTTGTTATCTTGGGTATGCCTGTTAAACAATTGTATGTGTTTATATATAAATAAATAAAAATAAAATAAAAATCATCAATTGTTGTACTTAAGTACTTAACATACGGTTCCTTCACTCGTGTGCTTACAATATATGGTGAGGAAATGGAACATATATGTATAAACTTTTTCTTTATATAAACGCCCACTTGCGCCAACCAGGATTAACTTATTAACTCAGAGTCAATTGACATCGCGAGGTTAAATCTACACTAATATTATAAACAGGTAAAGTTTGTTTTTATGTTTTTTCGTTTGTAGGAAGTAATCTCTGAAAGTACTGGTCCGATTGCGAAAATTTTTTCACCGATAGAAAACTGATTTGTTACTGAGTGGCATCGGTTATATTATATGTATGCGGGCGAAGCCACGGGCAAAAGCTAGTAATAAATATTTGATACATAATGGGCCTGAGTCAGTAAGTAACTTTGATGACTCGGCTGGAGCAGTGGTTGAGCAATTGGCTGCGTTGTGTGTCGTGCTGGGTTCAATTCCCACACGGAACAAATATTTGTATGATCTATAGATATGTGAGTGTACAAGTTTGTGAACGCACCAAGATACAGCTGTCATTCCTGGTGTGGGCCAAAGTTATAAAAAAATCTCGAAGTTAATAACAACCCTAGTTTGCGCAAGCGTGCCTAAAAATCTAAACCATGAATGTCAGCTTCACTAAATGACATTTACTTAAAACAATCCTTAGGTATTTATTTTAACAAAGCATAACGCTTATAGCAGGAATGATGACGGATATGAAATTTCGGAATAATATTATACGGGTTTCGGATACGGTTACGGATATGAAAGTATTTCGGATTATCCGCTAGTATTGGATAGTTTTGGTTACGGATATTAGAATTTTAAAATTATAAAAGTTAATACAAATAGATTAGACTAGATTTACATTTGTTCGGCTGGGCAAAACAAACAAAACCTACCATTTAGACTCCGCCTTTATCCGAAACTATCCGAAATCTTTATATCGGTTTCGGTTACGGTTACGGATATTTTTTATTTCGGATATCAGATAGTTTCAACTGATGGTGGTGGTGGGTGATAGGTGCCAACTGAAAACCAGCACTGGGTACCCAACGCCCAGCAAATGCTGAGGTGGTCACCCTTTCGGTGCGGGCACGCTCGGAGCACTTTGTACTTTTGTTTTTCTTTATTTTTTATTTATTTTTATTCTTGATAGGTTCGCGCTTGACCGCTATCTCACCTGATGGAAAGCGACGATGCAGTTGACGATGGAACGCGCTTACCTAGAAGTAACCTATTTTGTGTTTATAACCGTTGTGCTGCGTCTGTCTCGAATACAAGTTGTAAATCTGTTGTAACCTACCACTTAGACTCCGCTTTTATCGAAACTATCCGAAACCTTTATACGTTACAAATATTTTTTAATTTCGGATATCTTAGTTTCGATTACGGTTATGGAGCTCTGTAACATCCTTGGTTGACGGCTCTTCTATGTCTTAAGTCAACTGATAGGCTCGCAACTGTTTACATCAAATAATAGCTTTTAAGCAATATTTGTTTAAGTTTAAAGCTAATGTTATGTTTATGTTAATCTTGTCTTTACTTAAGGCGGTCTGTTGTAATGTGTTGCTTATTTCGTGGACGTTTTTGTTTTAAGCTTTGTTAAATAAGGATTTTGATCGGTTTACAGAAATAACTGGATGAAATTATAAGATCATTGATGAAGTAATATCATTTTTTTTTTATTGGTTTCAATCGAATAGCGATAGATTTACTCTAGAATATACAAAAAATAAAAAATAAACAAAATTGTAACAAAACATTAACACAAACTTAATTCTATGGGTACAATGGCGATCTTATCGCTAACAGCGATATCTATCAGAGAACCTTTGGGTTAACTGTAAGAATTTAAAATAAAAAGAGGATAGGCTACAGCAGGGGGTAGTCTGTAAACGTGTTGGTCTAAAGTTCAGTGTCTGGAATGAAAAAACTGCAGATTGTTCGAAGAGTTACCATGGCAACTGAAGGAACACAGTTGGTTTTAGTCAGTAAAAGCCTAACATTCTTTCTCGCTCCACCCAGATCGGCGAAGTTATCTGAGGAATTCACAGCCTTTCAAAATTCCCACTGCTGGGACACAGGAATCCTCTCTAGGAGAGGGAATGGGCCGCAATCCACCACGCGGGCCCAGTGCGGGTTGGTGAATGTTATGTCTGAGGATTTACTACGTAAAAAAAAGTATCTAGAAAGAAAATTATTAAAAATTAATTTGCCAAACGCTCGTTAGTTACTGCGATGAATCAATTTTAACAGGCAATTGGATCACACGCTGCGAATTATGGCCGATCATCGCTTTCAAGTAAAAGTGGATAAACTTATAGTGAAATTAAGCTCGCATCAGAGAGAGGATCCGTGACGAATGAAAAACAGTAGAAGCTAATCTGACACACTTCCCTATTTACCTTCTAAACAAACCTACTTTTGAACAATTTGCAATTTATTCAGCCATTTACGAAATCGACAATACAGACTTAAAATCAATCAAAATGTCATAAAGGCGAAATCTTAGCAACCAGACTGTAGACAATAGAACGAAAATGGCCACTGTCGGCGTAAGTTTATGTGTATCTTATGTAAGCTGTATCGGTGACTCAGACTCAGGTCTGATACAGGTTAGGTTACCTAACTGAAACTACTTTACTGGGTGACCTCTAAATTTGGTCCTAAGAGTCGCAGCAAAGCATAAATATGGAGGAATTATCTTAATGATATTATTATTTGGAAACCTTTACTTTGCTGTCTATTTTTCCGCTTCTAGTCAGCCTTTAAGTTTCCTGAAAATAATGATCTGTTTTTTCCTAATCGAAGGTTGTGAAAACCGAAGCAAAAGCCATCGATACCAAGTTGTTAGCCTGTCGGTTATCTACCAGTTGCATTTCGGGGGCTCAGTGTAGGAATTGCTTAAGTTTCATTCCGCCAAGCCGACAATGCGGATGCCGTACACGGTGGACATCCCACCTATACGCACAAAACGTTTTGGGAACACATTCATTGTGCGTACAGCTAAGGAGTGGAAGCCTACCAATAGTTAAAAAAGTTAAGGGATACAAATCACGTCATTTATATCCTGAAGCTTCTAATAGTCTTTCAACTGATTTAGCATCCTCTTGGAAGAAATTATCGCTCTCTCTCGAAAGCTCATTCAAACAGCCGCGACAAGAACGTACCCGCGCTTTCTAAAACACATTTTTTAATAATAATGTTCGTTTTAGGAACTAGCCCTAACCAGGGCTGCAGTTTGGTTGAAAAGTTTTCGCGGCTCTGAAACCGAAGGACAACTGATGGAACACAAGTGGGTATGCCCTCCTACTCCACCCAGACCGGGAGAAGTTATTTGATTTTAAAAAATTATAATATAAACATAAATAAATTGTACTATTATCACGTTTTTGTATTACATGCAAACAATCCATCTGTATAAAGGCAATATATAATTTACCTACAAAGTTTAACGAACGGAAAAGGATGCATGCTACTACTAATCGTCAAGCCGAACATGGTCCGTAACAGACTAACCACAGCCTGCATACCTACTACAAATCAATCAGCATCTGCTATAATCCTGTCTCAATACTGGTAACATTAGCATTGTAAGCGCAGTATTACAAACATATCGTCACTAAACAGGATTATCCGGTAAGAGGTCTGACACAGGAAGTAACAGAAGCTTTCAAGATAATGTTTTGTGTTTGGCAACACTGGCCTACTTTTTCTTGTCTGTTGAAGTTTGTGGCCACGCGTTGACGCTTGTTAAAGTGCTGCTATTTAGGCTGAAATATATTTATTATTTCCAGAACGATTTTATTGTCAGTTACACAAAGCACAGTTCCGATCGTGTGTAGAGAACTGCAGCTAAAACTAATCTACAAAGACTGGGAGTATAGGAGTAGGGTAGACAGCCATTCGGTACTTATTCTATGAGATGCATTTTGGAGAGTGTGCGCGGGAATTGCATGACTTGATTCCGCCATTACCTTTCTACCATCGGACCACCCGACGTACGGCGAGTATTACATTGTTGACACCTCTACAGTTCGGACTAAGCGTTTCTCATCGTCGTTTAGATTACGTACATCGAAGGACTGCAACAATTTGCCTGCTGCGGTCTTCCCGTCCGATTCTAATTTAGTGTTAGAGTGAGGCTCGAGTTAATAAGCTCTTAATAAACTAGTGCGCTTCACCGTCAAAGATTGCATCTCTGCTTAACATCAGGTGGGATTGCAGTCAACTAGTGCTTGACTGCAATCCATCCGCAATGTCATTTAAACACGCATAACTGGTAAAAACAAACCGGACCGAATTAAAAAATTCCTTCGATTCAGAAACGTTAGAACTTCTGATTGATTTTATACTTTTATCATGAAGCTGTTTTTATAATGTCATTAGCCTATTTGATATGCGGTCTTCCTCCAATTAAGCGTCTCCAGCGTAACATTACTTAGCACAAATGTCAGTAACAGAACTAGTTACAACTAATGTAACTGCAAGCCCTTTTGTACATGCTGTGTATGTTTCCTCATATCCAACCTTTATATATACATACGTAAGTGCTAATCGCTTATTAATTCGCTACACGCTTAACGACGTGTGTTCAAGTTAAATTAGTAGATGCCCAAAGATGGCAGTTTAATTGTTTAGAATGTAGTTAATGTGTTAGGAAGATTTTCAAATGTTTTAGTCTTGGCGCCTTCATATACCGGTTGGATTGAAGCGTTAGAAACAATTTCGAACATAAAATACCTGACAAAGGTCTAAGAATGTTGATCAACAATAATAATCTGAGTCTTAAGAAATAAAATATTTGTTTAAAAATCGGTCAAGTGTGAGTTAGACTCGCGCATCGAGGGTTCCATACAGCGCATCTATGTGAATAGTTAGATTCTCGAATTGAGTCTTGGAAATTTTTCTGAATGAGCAAAAATTTAATTATTTTGTGATGCAAATATAAATTTACGGTGTTTAAATTTTCTGTGTTTGTAGTTGGTCAACAGAAAGTATCCTGTAGATTTTGATTTCGAAAATGAAGCATAACCAACGATCTAACTTATTTTTTAGATTGCGTTGGCATAGAAATTTAAATTTTTTCCCTGCTCCAAGGGGTAACAAACATGAGTATTTGACACTAATTTCAGTTTAATACCTTCACGCGTCACTGAGGAAAAGGGGCTTAACACAGGGACACATGGACAGTCTGGCAGACGCAAACAAAGTAGTCCTATAAAGGTTCTATTTTTACAACTACGGTACAGGGGCCCTAACACGAGTTCTTATCGCGATTCATTTGACGACCTAAACTGAACTGTTAAAGGGATGGAGCTATATGGAGTGTATAGCTCCATCCCTCTTTCTTGAGGAGGAGTGGCAGGCGGTCGCCTCCTTCTGCGAAACAGTAATGCTAACAAAGGAGGCGGCCGATCGCGTGAGGCAACGGTCCTCACGCCCCAACCGCCGCCGGGATTCCGATCCCGATTACCGGCCACTGTAGGCGCGGGCTTGCGGATGGCGAGCAATGGGTAGCTCGCCGTCCGACCGTCCGAACCGAGCCCAAGTCGTCGACGGCGCGTACTGTTCCACGCGCGCCTCAAGGAAATGTCAGCAACTGTAGGGGCCAGCAGGGCCGAAGCCTACGGGGGCCAAGGGTCTGATTCTGAAAGGAAGACTCGGCCCTGGGACGAAAGGCAACGAAGGAACAGGAGTGGGTTTTTAGTCAGTAAAAGTCTGACACTGTCTCCCACTCCGCCCAAGAGCGAGATTTGTCATAAGATGATTTTCCCACCGAAAAAAAAAATCCCTCTTTCTTGCTGGCATGCTTGATATTTTAACAAGCCATGATAAGGCTGCGTAGGAATAGGTACGTCACTCAGGGCCATACCCTTTATGAATTATGAAAAAAACATGACTTTCCTATATTATTAGTTAACCGTATTTACCTAAAAAATTGACAGGTACCTCAATCACATGATTGCTTTGATCGGCTAACGACTGTGTGAAAATTCGCACTTACAATACTAAGATATGTAGATACTACACAACTCCGTCTTCCGACAGAGTGTGCGAAAAAAATATGTTTTCAATAACATATCGACATTTGGAACAAAAACTCTTGCATAGCAACGAGGCATTGTGTGAGTAAGCAAATGATATGCAGTAAGCTGCTAAGACCGGCTCAAGGCTTATAGTTGGAAAGCAAAGGAATGTGTCGATGAAAGGAATTTGTGTAGATATCTATCTACTGCTGTCATTGTAGTTAGTTATGTGGCTCGTAAATTCTTGGCGTGAGTACAAACATATTGTGTGTAAATGAAATCAAAATTAGGACTTCGCCGTTGCTATAGCGGATGGACCCTGGTTGTAGTTGGCATAGGACTGTGGGTACAGGCACCAGCAAATAGAGGCGTATGGCCAACTGGAGGCGGAGTCGGTGAAATCACTTTGTTTTTTTTTTTTAGGGGGTGGGCTACGGAAGTACCTCAAAAGGAAAAAACGAAAAACGTACCTCAATAAAAATTGTTACGAATCTTCAAATACTTTTCATAAGACAAGCCTATTACTTATTTTTTTATATAGGTAATGTTTTTGGCTTAGACAACACGTCCTTTAAGCCAGGTCTTCATATGAATACAGTTACTTTGTTTACCATTAGAATGCGGATGTAACACATTCTAATGATTTTTGTTGTATTTGGCAGCAAATATTGCGAGTCAGCCTTCTCGGCAAGCTGCGCTGAGGTAGTCAGCACAGCAATAAAATTCTCAGCTCCATTTTACCAAAATTATGCATGTTACAATCATTCCACATATTTTCCATTTGTGCAGGAACTTGAGATACAAAACTACACCAATTTTACATCACAATATCTACTAGGAATCAATTTGCGAATAATTAAAACAGCCATAGAACTTCACTCGAAAAAAATTCCATATCAAAAACCCTAATAACTTTTCTTCCCTTACATAAATTAAATATGTCTACTTTCTTATTGGTTATCAGACAGATTGGCTTGTAATTGAAGTTTAGTTTTTTTTTAATTGGAGTTTTTAAATACAGAAGGTGGATACGGAAACTAACCATGGATACACTCAGCTTAAAAAAACATGTAGATTTTCATCTAAAAAAATAACTGTGTTAAAGAAAACATACTAACAATAAATCAATAATCCTCAAACTAATAGCTGAATTAATAAGCTGTTACTAATAGCTTAATAATTCAGCTATTAGTAATAGCTTATTATTCACGGTACCATCCTGTCAAAAGGTATCTTCGACTCTAACAGGAGAAGGTACAGTAAGATGCATCGACAGATGAGTTGCAGACAAGCTGCTGTCATCTGTCTGTCATCTTGCAATTAACGTCTTTATTACTTTTACCAAATCATTGAGATCTGTACGAAAAGTAACATAGAATCGAACAGAATAGATTAAACTTTAATTTGCACCAAAAAAGTAACACAACTTACACATAAACTTAAATCTATTGGTACAATGGCGGTCTTATCTCCTTAGGATGGATCAAAAGAATAAATAATAAAAAACACACACATAGGTACATGTGTACCTATATGTGTACACAACTACATACACCATCACCCATCATACCTCTAAAACAGGTTTACGCTAGAAACAAGGGCACATTCAGTTTTTTTTTTTATCATTGTCACTATTTTTTTAATTGTCAAATGCATACCTAAGGACATTGCAAGAGCAAATTGCACAAAGTCAATAAAATCCATCAATGACACATTAATTTAAAATATTCACAAATATTGTATCATATGTATTACACAAGACCAAATTGCCAATTAATCACCAATAATAAATTCACCTTAAAAAGGAATGAGAACTTTTTACTAAGCTTTTGTGAATCACTTCATTATTTTAACTACATGACATAAGATGACTGTCACACTGGATCATTATGATGGGCCTTTACCACGCGTTTGGCCACCGAATATAGACATCCAGGAGGTTTGAATTGAGCGGCGGACATGCCAAGGACGATACAGTTTAGGCGTCATGTGACTGACAGTGGGATTCTTAATGGAACCAGCATTACCAAAATGGAGCAGGCTTATCATAAAAACGATGAATTATGAACACATTGTTGTATTTTCGAAATAGTCAATAAGATACCTATTGGCAATTTCGAATATTTGTGAGAACAAGAAATAGTTATTGGTGTCGAGGAAACTATGGAGAAAATAATAAGCATGAAGGAAAGGACCTGAGAAGAGACAGCATCAGTCGTTGATGATGAATCTTACAGAAAGAGACATAGTCCTTATAGGGACCAATTGAAATAGTATATTCCTAACAAACTGAAAGATCAGCAAAGAACAGAACCGATAAGCAAAGAAACATTGTCAATGACACCTTTGACAAGGCATTTTTTTACAGATTAACGATTTTAGCCACATAATCTTATTTACGTGTAAAATATATAAAGTCAAATGACAGATTACTTACAAGACGACATGTTTAGTAAGGTCACCCAAAATGTCATAAGGCGACAATCTTCAACATAAAGTATGTCGAACAAGCAAAAAATGATAATTTATGCGAATCATTAATAAGAATCAGTTTGATTAGCATTTGACGGTTTAAGTATATTTGATTTCCTATTGATGAATCTAATGATTTAAAAACTAATCTTTCTAGAAAATGAACTGAAGAAAATAATGAGGTAAGATAAAATGTAAATATCTTTTATCTAAACTCATTATTTAATCAGGATTTTGTAACTTCATAGATGGAATTGAAAGTAACTTGACTATTGACAAAAATATTGAACCTAACATTGACAAAATTGCTATTGAAGCTACGGTTTTGAGTAAGTTTATAGTAAAAAAATGACAAATAATCTAGCAACGATCACAGGAGTCCGTCGGATGCCAGAAACTCAAGAGTAGTTGATTAGGAGAACCGAAGGCATATCAAGCAAAAATCTTTCAGATAAAATGATGATGATAATGATAGGCAAAAGAATTTCGTCAAGAGCTGAAGTTGTTTGATCAGAACAGAATATTGTAGGTTATAATTCGTGTTGATATTAATCTATATACTTTTTTTTATTGTTAATAGGCTCGCATTTCACCACTATCCCGATGGTAAACGATGATGTAGCCGACGTTGGAGCACGCTAGCCTAGAAGTAATCTGTTCACTTTTGACTTATATACTCCCAGGTGGTAACTATTAGTTGTCCCCTAATAGTTATAACCTGGAAACAGATACAAAAACAATGGAAGTAAGAATAATATTGGCCTCCATCATCGTCATCATCAACATTTCAGCCGAAGGACATCTACTGTTGGACATAGGCCTCCCCCAAGTGTCATCACAGCAAACGGTCCTATGGGTCATCGCATTCCCGTCTGCCACCAGGTCATCGGCCCACCTTGTGGGAGGCCTGCCAACGCTGCGTTTTCCAGTGCACCATATGCCCGGATATATGGAGCAATATGTAATACCTACGTACTGGAGATAGTGTTTGCATATCAATGACCGATCGCAGTAATTTACGAGCTAAGTAATGAGACAGTTTCCCTCAATTGTTTCGGCGGGATCTTACGGCTCGTTGCAGATAAGTGCACGATACTAACCTACACATGCACTCACTTTTCATCCAGATTAGTCCCTATCTGCGATCAGCATGTAACGCTGTGACGTAAAGTGGTACCTCATTAAAATACATATATTTAGTTTCCATCTCAGCTGGAGACGCGTCATTGTGTCTACTTGGATCTTATGAATGATAAATGAAGCTTTACTAAATCACATGAATACATAAAAAAATATTAATGAACCTGAACGATTTTTGGGCAAAATTACGTACATTATGGAACTAGGCTTGAAGGATTTGAGATTCACAACATTTCATCGGAGCAAAAAATTATCATGATACTCGTCATTGAAAGTTCGATATGGATCGATGACCTTGTGAAGAACACGGGAAACAGACGGATGTGGAATGCACGGGAACGAGCGTTATGGTGATACATGAGGGATACCTACGTCCAGCTGTAGACGTCTTTCGATTGAAATGATGATGATGAGATACTCGTCAAATACAGTTGCAAATAAAACATAGTCCTTTTCGAAACATCATCGACCGATTACTTTTGTAACAGCAATGATATACTCGTACAAATCAGATTCGTAAATCTACTAATATAGACAAGGTCGTTACTTTTCACAAACAACAAGTTTTCAATAAAAATATTATATCTGCATCTAATTAGATGTCTTAGTGAAAACAGGTACCAGGTTGTTCTAGATTGTTTGCATTGAAGTCAGTTTGTCTGGGGGGAAAACTAGTTTTTACGAGTATATATATATTGTTTTAATGGTTTTAATTTGAGAATTAAGACCGATGTCGGTAAGTTGTGCAACATCGTGTACTAAATATGAAATGAGTCATATTATTTTCTTAAATTATAGATATGCTTCATATTCCTTCACAACATACCTTCATCCTAAACTACTGATTTCTTAAATAAATACTTTTTTTAAATTATGGACTCTCTCTTACAAGCTCGCATATGTTTGTAATACAGAATTTATCTATGGTTACAATAATTATATCATGCTTTAAATTCTTTCTATTTTACTTGAAAATCATACTGTATGGATCAGAATGTTGGGCCGTGAAAAAGACGCATGAAAAAAGATTGCATGTAGCGGAGATGATAATGTTGAGATGGATGTGTGGTGTGACGAGAATGGATAAAGTAAGAAATGAATATATTAGAGGAAGTTTGAAAGTGGCGCCAGTGACTGAAAAGTTGAAGGGGAATCGTTTGTCTTGGTATGGTCATGTAAAGAGGAGAGATGAAACACATGTTACTAAAAGAGTTATGAGTATACATGTGGATGGGTGGAGAGGGAGAGGGAGGCCAAAGAAAAGATGGTTGGATTGTGTGAACAGTGATATGAAAGAAAAGGAAGTTAGTGATAGTATGACTTGTGACAGGATAGAATAGAAGAAAAAAACGTGTTGCGCCGACCCCAAATAAGATGGGACAAGGGCAGGAAGATGATGTATACATGAAAATAAAAATTCATCTGCCTGCTTTTATAATAATTCATTTTTAGTTTGTGCAAAATTTTTGTCACACAAATAAAACTAAATAAATAACAACCAAAATAAATTTGACATAAAATTCATTTGTGGTTTGTGCAGAATTTTTGTCGCACAAATAAAACTAAATAAATCCTTACCAAAATAAATTTGACATAACCTTCGACGTGTATTTATAATCTAACTACGAACATATCTGTATAAATAAACTTAGGCATCGAAGCACTTCTCCACACCATTACCGTTACTAATATTCGTTGTTACTTTATATTTAATTCATTTATGTACAAATACATATTACGTTATTTCATAATGTCACCTTTTTCTTTTTTAACGTCGGTTAAATATGTGATAGCAGTGATACCATATGCTTATTCTGAATTCTAAATTGTTTATGCCCACGAGTCTTGTCCCACATTAATTATTACAATTATAAATGTACTCGCATAATTAAATTATGTAGAATGTATGTGCATATGCAATTAATGTAATAGGACTGGTTACTTTTATAATTAATTCATAATTTATGGTAGTTTGTGTGAAGATGACTAACTGTAATAAGTTAATAAGTAAATAACTGTCATCATAAGATTCCTGACCAGCTATTACGTAAATGTTATTCATTTTCTTGTCAACTAACTTTTCCGTGTGGGTTAACTTGTTTGCAAGTGTTACAAGTTATTTTAATTTGAAATGTTGCAGTAGTTTTAGCCGGTGCTAATAGCGAGACGGTTTGAAATGTTCAATGATCTATTTATTTTATTTATCTATTTTATTAAGATTTACGTATCTTATTTATTCACCTACAAGTATCTCACTCCTAAGTAAAGTTATTCCCCTATAGCATTGCACTCTTTTTAGTGCCGTTCTTTCTCTCTTTTCTTTTTTCATTCTTTACCTCTTTCCTTTTTCTTTCCTTTTTTCCTTCTTTTTGTATCCTTTTTCTTTCCATTTTTCATTACTTTTTTCTTGTTTCTTTCCTTATTTATTGCTTTCCTTCCTTCTTTCTTTTTTTCCCATCAATGTCTCTCTATCGCTTCCAAGTCGTCATACTAGCGTTTTTAAAATTTTTTGGGCGATGACATTCGCCTGCTGGCTCAATGTGACGACATGCATATCTAAAAACCAATATTTTGCAAAAGACATAATTGCATACAACTAGGTTAAACAACCAAATAATTAAAATTCAAATGTATTTCTTGACGTTTACAAATAGAAGATAAGCATAGATGGTGCACTTAATTATTTTGAAGGGTAATACAAACACAAACATGCATATCTCGTGTTCATTTCGACAGTTGAAACCTAACCGTTTTTTTTTTTTGTGATTCTCATACAAATAGATAAAAGTTTCCACTAAAGTTCGTCATATTTCTTGCGAAAGCTACATTTCTTCATAATTATAAATTCAAGGTAACGTCTGAATATTATAAACCTTTATATTCAAGCCTCACTTAAATGCTTTTTGATTGGTTTTTTCATGACAAAAAATAATTTAGTTTCACGTTTTACACTATGACAGAAACAGAACAAACTTTTCCAGGTCAGTTAATTTAAATTCAAGTAACATTATTACAAGTACAATTATTGGGACTTCTTTTTTTATTGTCAAAACAATTTATATTTTTGATTGAACATCTTATGAAATTGCGTAAAGTAAGTACAACACAAAAGGTCCGCATAAAAATGCGACTCGACAAAAAGCTTTTTCTACAGATGAATTACAATATCTGTAAAAACGCGTTTTTACCAATTCTTAATTCAAATGTATGAGTATTTTTCATGTATTTATAATATACGTACTTGCGACTCGCCCGAGTTTTGCACGAATGTTAGAAATTTTTGGTATTCCCGGCTTTTTTGCTACTATAATATGCATGTTTTATACATTTAAACCTTCCTCATTAATCACTTTATCTATAGGTGAAAATCTAATAAAAATACGCTGTGTAGTTTTTAAATTTATCGCGTTTATGCTGGCAGACAAATGTGGCGAGAGATTTTGTTTTATAATATGTAGGGATATAATTATTTGATTTATAAATATGTTTATTGTCTTGATGGGTGACAAAATTAGAATCAAATGTTTTTGTGTAATTTAGAATTTGATAAATACTCTGTAAACATTTTCATAGATGCAACTTAATAGTACGAATACTTAAAGTGGTCTTTTAGACCAACGCGTCACGAAATCAACTACAAGTCGTTCGTGGTACGTGTTCCAACCCACTATCTACGGACCTTCTTGAAAGAGGACTTTTGGGCGAAAGGTGTCGTATATAGACGTTTCCGAGGACGATTACGCGGCACCGGCCGATGTTACGTGTAAAACTAATTATAGTTTATTGTTTTTAGAATTGGGCTGAGTGAAAAAAGATTGCATGTATCGGAGATGAGAAAGTTGAGATGGATCTATGGTGTGACGAAAGTATAAATGAGTATATTAAAGGTTTGAAAGTGGCGCCACTGAAAACATGAAAGGGTATCGTTTGTTACTAAAAGAGTTATGAATATACATATAATATGGAATTATGGATGGTTAGAGAAGGAGAGAGAGGTCAAGGAAAAGATGAATGGATTGTATAAGAGTGATATGAAAGAAAAGGGTGTTGTGGACAGACAGGACCGAATGGAAGAAAAAAATATGTTCCACAGACCCCAAATAATAATTTGACAAGGGCAGGAAATAATGATGAGGTGATGATTTTTTTTTCTCTTCTGTTTTGTTGCAAACAGTCGCCAGACTATATGCAAATGAGTTGCGTAAGACATTGTTATTGGCAGAAACAGGGGCCAGCGCCCTACACTCTGCTTAAAGTACGTGGTTTCTTTTAAGTCTAGTAACCACATTGGCAGTATCAAGCAATCCAGAGGCAAGCGGATTAGCATGGTGGGCAAGATGTTGGGGTACTTATGTATTCATAGATTTCGTTGTTCCTCGTAAACTCACAATTCAAGATACAAGATTATTATTTTTTTCTAATACATGAGTATACATATAAATGCAAGATGTTACATACAGTTCAATTGAATCACTGTCATGTTTTGCCTTGATGGCGTACAAATATAATTGAGTGAGAATAAATAACATAAAATGATTTACTCATACAATTAATATTGCTGTTGCTAGCAAACCCCAGTAACTGGATGACTTTTTATAATATTTTTAAATTATATATTAGTTTGCTATTTTGAGCCTTAGATGCCTAACAATATTAATTTTTTTTTGACTGGCCTTTTGGTCTAGTGGTTAGCGACCCTGACTGCTATGCCGGAGGTCGTGGGTTCGATTCCCACCCAGGATAAATGTTCGTGTGATGAGCACGATCATTTGTTCTGTATCTGGGTGTAATTTATCTATAATGTGTTTGTATTTAAAAATATATAAGTATGTTTATCAGTTGTCTCATAACACAAGCTCTGCTTAGTATGGGACTAGGTGGCATTATGTAATAGTTGTGGAATATTATTATTATTATTAATAATAATAAATCGCATTCATTATAGCATCTTTCAATTCCTGTTTTAAACTTATCATACGTGAGTGAACACACATAGGTATTGTAAATTAGCATTTGTTAATTAATTATAGACGCGCGACCACTTGACCGGTCTCCTATCAGACTTGCTTAGTTAATAATTATCATAATAGACTAGACTTCAATGAATTTACTATGATGATATTTGAATTGATAATAAGCAAAGAAGATATTATTCCATATGTTCTCAGTCTTGAAATTTTTTATCAAGTTTATAGATATCAGAACTGTTTGAATATATCCTTGAACTGTCACCCCGAGCTTGTAATTGATTGTTTTGTATCAGATACAAGAACGAAAACAATATTCCTTTTGATCACAATTTAATTAAAGTTATGTCAACCCCCATTTTAAAACTGAAATCAGTATAGAGTTTCTTCTAGCGCATAAATTAATTCCTTCAAAATTTAATAATATAATATAATATAATATTTCACGACTATCACACAACGCCGCCTAGTCCCAAGCTAAGCAGAGCTTGTGTTATGATTACTAGACAACTGATAAACATACTTATATATTTCTAAATACATACATATTATCGACAAATTACACCCAGACACACAACAAATGTTCGTGCTCATCACACAAACATTTGTCCTGGGTGGGATTCGAAACCACGACCTCCGACATAGCAGTTAGGGCCACTAACCACTAGACCAACAGGCCAGTCAAAATTAACTCATATATAGGATATAGTTATTTCAAATAATGTTTTACTAGCCAAAGTTAAAATACAAGTTCTGCAATACAAATACTGGAGAACTTATATTTTACTAATATAAAGTCTTTGGAATAGTAGGTAATACCGGAACCGAGCGTACGCCCAATCTTTTTCTATAATGACTAATGTTCACAGGTCAATATCACTCTAGGATAAAAAGACATAAATTATATTATTTATGTCTTTTTAATTTATGTATTTTTTTCTTTTTTTTTTTGCAACGACATTCATAATGTTTGTTTTTTTTTTTTTGGGTGGGAAAATCATCTTATGACATCCCCGCTCTTGGGCGGAACGGGAGATAGTGTCAGACTTTTACTGATTAAAAACCTACTCCTGTTCCTTCGTTGCCTTCGTCCCAGGGCCTCGGGTTTCAATTACCGTGGTTAGCATTTGCCAAATTTTAATAACAATTATTTAATAGACTCAACTATACCACAGGATCGTTACTTTGAAAGAGTGTCCGCGATTGTAAAGGAAAACAGTGGCGGCCTTACCATGACATATTAATATTTATGTCAGTCGTACGAGCGAGATAGAAGAAGCTATACACCCTATATAGCTCCATCCCTTTTACGTCGTAAAATGGATCGCGTTTAGAGTTCGTGGTAGGGTCTCAGTCTGTGAAAGAACATGGATGGGTTTTAGTCAGTAAAAGTCTGATATAATTCTACTGTCTTTTATAGTCGAAGTTATTTCATAATATACTATCCTCAAGAAAAAAAAACCGGACAAGTGCGAGTCGGACTCGTGCACTGAGGGTTCCGTACAAATGTATCTATGAAAACAGTTCAATTCCCGAATTCATTTGCGAAGATTTTTCCGAATCGCAAAAAAAAATTGTGACGTAACTACAAATTTACAGTTTTCATATTTTTTCCTATACTTATGCTATGAGAACTTGCTTCATGCCAAATTGCAAGATTCTAGATCAACGGAATGTACTCTATGAATTTTCATTCCCTTGAGTGTCGAAATATACGTTTTTTCCTTGTGAAGTACAGAACCTTAAAAATAGATTCAAACATTATACTGCTAGGTCCACTTGTCGAATCTAGCGTGTTTACCATGCACATAATCATACTTGACTCCAAGTGTAACCGTTGAACTTTTCAATATTTCGAAATATACATACTAATATCATGGCGAAACATTCATAGCCATCATAAGGTTGCTGATGATATAACTGGAAGTCACTCTTGACTTTCAGTAACTAACTAAGCATATTATATCTCAATATATTTTTGTTAAAGCGTCTGAAGTTTGCCAAATATCAAACCAACTTGATAGAATTCAATTTTTTCTTAATCATGTTTTTTCTCGATCTCTGTCTATCCATCTACTGACGCAGTTGTTCCCTTTATCTCCTCCAAAATATATGCATAAAAATGCGTAAGAAATTTCTTGATTCTGCCTGGATAAAAGTCTTGGCTAGAGGCTTTAATTTATTAAGATTGCCACAAGCATGTCCATTTAAGCAGGTGACGACTTCATAGGTTGACCTGCGAGAAGCCACTCATAATAAAGAAGGTTCTGGTTCTACAGACCATTCAGAAAATAACAAGCTGAAGTTCACTGCTCGGGATTTTATCGGTGAATGGTCCAGAGCTGGGAATAATAGATTTCGAGGGAGCCCTTTGCCTAGCAGAGGGCAGTACAGGCTAGATCATCATCGGCATCATCATTTTAGCCGAAAGACGTCCACTGTCGGACATAGGTCTCCCCCAAGTGTCGCCACAATGACCGGTCCTGTACATCTTGCATCCATCGGATTCCCGCGACCCTACGGGTCCTTCATCGGTCCACCTTGTGGGAGGCCTTCCAAAGCTACGTCTTCCGATACGTGGTCACCAGAACCTTTTAGCTCCAATGGCTATCCGTTCTGCGAGCAATGTGTCCTGCCCATTGCCACTTAAGTTTGGCGATTCTTCGTGCTATGTCGGTAACCTTGGTTCTCCTGCAGATATCCTCATTCCTGATTCGATCACGCAAGGAAACTCCGAGCATAGCCCTTTCCAGGCTAGACAAAACAGTAACAATATCTGTGATATACATCTTGTATGTTTTCTGTCCTGTGGGTCAATGGCAGGCTATAGCATACAGTAGAGGTCAAATCCTAAACATTTTAGCATTCCAGCATTTCGAATTCTTCGTTTAAGATAGCTCCACGTAAATTTCCATTAGCGCATGTAAATACTGTGCATTTTTTCCACCATACCACTCTAATCATCTCTTATAGAATGTCATTTTGTCGAGAGGCTCTTCAGCACCCTCTGCGTGACGACCCTGACCCATCTATTGCGATGCCAACTCATAATAACACTGATTAATATAATTGGCACATCCACTAACATGTTTACATGCATTCTAATCATATTCGACCGGTTAGATGCGCGCACGCATTTCGCAATGTGTGCAGACCCACGATTTGCATCGATCACTGTCTAAAATGTTTAATAAAGATACGCCGAGATTCGTTTGAAGGACATAGTTGACAATAGTAGTACATTATCAGGTGCAATTCAACTGTAGGTAATTGTCAACAAGACAATTTTCTTAATAGGACCTGTCATGGCTAAAACCAGCGACGATGTTACTTATTCTTTAGAAGATGTCATGATACTTCACTAACAAATAAGCTTGACGGATTAGCTCACCTGCTAACTAAAATCATTAGAGTACCTGCAAAGTTTCTATACATAATTATCAGCTCAGTTTTATCCGTACTATGTTGAAGATGGCTTGATATATAATCAGATACAGTTGTATGTTACATGAGGCGAAGACATGTGATATCCACCAACCCGCATGGTGGATTACGGCCCATTCCCTCTCCTAGAAAGAAGGCCTGAATCCCAACAGTGGGAACATTATAAGGCTAAATAACGATATAATCATGACGGCACCGATGGCGCAGTGATTGAGCGATTGGCTACTGAGCTGCCAGTCGCGGGTTCGATTCCCTCTAGTAACAAATAATTGTACGGCCTACAGACAGTTGTTCTGGGTCTGGGTGTTTTGTATACCAACCACGATACAGGAGTAATTCCTAGTATTTGTGAAACGTTTTTAAAAAGAGGGACAGAGAGAGAGACAGAGAGAATATAATACAATATAATATATATAATATTCACACAACTATCACATCACGCCGTCCAGTCTCAAGCTAAGCATAGCTTGTGTTATGAGTACTACACAACTGATAAACATACTTAAATATTTAAAAATACACACATATTATAGATAAATTACAATCAGACACAGAACAAATGATTATGCTCATCACACAAACATTTGTCCTGGGTGGGAATCGAACCCACGACCTCTGGCTTAGCAGTCAGGGCCACTAACCACTAGACCAACAGGCCAGTCAGAATGATGACTTTCTATCTCTCTTTCTCTCTAATGTCTATAACGACACCCCTTTGCAAGACTGCTAGCTAAACTACCCACAACCAGGCTATGTACATCACCTTCGTATTGCATCCAGTCCCCTTTAGCCCCAGGTTAAAAGTTTGTTTATACGTAATAATAATATTAATCATTGAAGGTCTAGGTCACGTTCAAATATCAATAGACAGATTATCAGTATTTATGAACATATTTACATAATCGATGTCTGATTAGATAATCAGTATGTTTCCCGATTAATAAAACCTGCTTCTTTAAGTACTACTATGCATACCAATTCTCGCACCATTGTTAAAATATTTAAAATAGCGATAATATTATGTCAAAAACAGGGATGTTAGAAAGCTCGGTAACCGTAACCGTATCATCATCATCATCATCATTTCAGCCGATAGACGTCCACTGCTGGATATAGGCCTCCCCCAAATGTCGCCACAATGAACGGTCCTGTGCGTCTCGCATCCATCGGATTCCCGCAACCTTCACCAGGTCATCGGTCCACCTTGTAAGGGGCCTTCCAACACTGCGTCTTCCGGTACGCGGTCGCCACCCCAGAACCCAGGCCTCAACGGCCATCCGTTCTGCGAGCAATGTGCCGTGCCCATTGCCACTTAAGTTTGGCGATTCTTCGTGCTATGTCGGCGACCTTGGTTCTCCTGCGGATATCTTCATTTCTGATTCGATCACGCAAGGAAACTCCGAGCATAGCCCTTTCCATTGCCCTTTGGCAACCGGTGGTTTTGTAACCGGATCGGATATCCGAAATAAAAAAATATCCGTAACTGCAACAAAACCGATATAGAAGTTTCGGATAAAAGCGGAGTCTAAATGACAGGTTACAACAGGTTTTTCTTTGTTTTTCCCGGCCAAACAAAATGGTAATTTAAACTGGAAATAAAAGACAAATCTTGTTATTCGTAGTTTACTTTTAAACTTTAAAGTAATAATATCTTTTAATGATTTGATATTTTTCATTGCATTTATTAGTTTATAATTTTAGCATATATTATTATTATAAATAACTTATTTTTTATTTTATTTTTCTGTTTGATTTATCTGTTATTTGTTTACTGTCTTTTTTAACCCAAAAGTTAACTGATAAAGAATTCCTTGTTGCATTAAGTCCGCCTATGTACCACTACTGTACATAAAGTTTAAATAAATAAATAAATATCCGTAACTGTACACGGAATGAATTATTCAATTTTATTTTATTTTCATTAATTATAAATTAAATTTTATTCAAGACATCGTTGACGCGGAAATGTTCTCAAATTGTTTCTTTGTTCGTTTTTCTTCGGAAGTCATCGTTCGCGCGAAGCTACTAGGTGATGGCTCGCAATTGGTCCACAAGCGCGAGCATCTGTCTCACCGCACTGAAGCGTTCTGTTTTCCATAGATCTATAAACTCGTATGTTATTTAACAGTGCCAAAAACTATCCGAAACTGTTGGATAATCCGAAAATCCGGCCTCCGTCTTTTTTTTGTGTTGTTGCCTATTGTATTGCCTGCATCGAATAATAATTATAAAAAAAAAAAACATTTCGTGCCCGGTCAAGAATCTTCTCCATCATATATTTTAAACATATAGAAATACTTCAAGACAAAGTGTTTCTGTTAATCTGCTGTCATGTCCGTTGATTTTCTGACCAAAACAACGCCTACCAATCCAAAGAATAGACGCAAGATTAATTGGCAACGGATTAAATGGCTTTCAAAGAATCTAAGGGTCAATATATTGTATAGCAAAAAGTAATAATTAGTGTTCATTTTTATCTTGATTCAAGTGATACTCATAACAGTAATTAGTGTTATGAAAAAGATAGGTAAGTGATTGATTATAACGTTCTCTGTACTTTACGATATTACGAAATTATTGACATTTAATTAATTCAATTCATCAGGTAACAGGGCAGAGTGGAAGAAAAAAACGTGTTGCGCCGACCCCAAATAACACGGGATAAGGGCAGGAAGATGATGATGATGATGAATTAATTCAATTCATCATCTTCTACCACAGTCAAGTGTACGTAAATCTTGTTGAAAGTCATTCTATTTTAATTTGATCTTCTTCAAATTAATATGCATCTGAAATCTCCAGATATTGTTGGTTTGTTTAGAAAGGATACAAAATTATTCATTTTAAATCATTAAATTATTCAACATACGAAACACACTGATTAAAAAAAATACATTAAGCAAGTAAAACCGGTTAGTAAAGAAGCCAGGCTACAAAAGAGGAGAATTGCGGGATATATGGGCCGAACCCATAGTCGGCCTTATAATGTTCCCACTGTTGGGACGCAGGCCTCACTAAGCAGGGCCATTGCTTTCTACGAGCAATGTGACAGATGGTTGATGGGGATGAAAGATTCTAAAATGGCGACCGCGTAAAGGAAGACGCGGCGCAGGAAGCCTTCCGCAAAATGGACCAACGACCTGGTGAGGGTCACGGAAATCCGATAGATGCAAAAAGCATAGGATCGGTCGTTATGCCGACACTTGGGGGAGGCCTATGTCCAGCAGTGGACATCTTTCGGCTGAAATGATGAAGATGATAAAAACAGATCGACATCCCGTCCAAATCGTCGACGGCGCGTAGTGTTCTACGCGAGCATCAAGGAGATATCCACAACCATAGGGGCCCAGCGGGGTCGAAGCCTACTGGGGCCAAGGGTCTGATTCTGAAAGGAAAACTCGGCCCAGGTATGAACGAACAGGAGTGGGTTTTTAATCAGTAGAAGTCTGACACCATCTCCCGCTCTGCCCAAGAATGGGGGATGTCATTGGATGATTTTCCCACCGAAAAAAATACAAAAAATGATCGACATCTCAACACTATTTAAATTTTTATCTGATTACTAACATTATTTCTGCTAGTTTAGTTTCATAAACTATTTATTGGCCCGAAAAACTCTCCATTCTTATGACACAGGAACGAGTAATTCACAACCAACAGACACAAATGAGTTTTTAAGATATAACGCATTTTAGTGACCTTCGATTAATAATAAGTAATTATGTTAATTCTAGTCTACAGAGGTCATTTGCATAATATTCTCTTAGTGACGGACATAGTGTTCCTAAAAAAGTATAATCTCGTGTTTGCAAATTAATAGGTTTTAGAACACGTGCAGACGTTAGTAACATTGTTGGTTCGTTGACATTGGTTCTAGTAATCTGAGTAAGATTATAAAATAAAACTGTCGGCCGTATATGGTCAAAAAGATCACACTTTTGACTTCTGAGTTAATAGTCGGCTAGAATTCCTAAAGCATATAATTTAAAATAAAAACAAAAATCTGACGTGTAAAAGTAATATCTATAACACTGAATATTAAATCAATTTTTTTTTTATCGAATTTTCGCTTATAGAACACAAGCAAAAAAATGCCGCATCCACCTTTACAAAGGCCTACTACACAATAAAAGTTCCGTATTTCATGATTGACTTGAAATGATCAAAATGTCGATGTTGAATAATTAAAACGTCAACTGAAAGCAAAAGTCACGTCTACGCAATACAATCCTGAAACCACCGACCGGTAACCGTCCGGACCGAGCCCAAGTCGTCGACGGCGCGTACTGTTCCAAGCGCGCCTCAAGGAGATGTCAGCAAATCGTAGGGGCCCAACAGGGTCGAAGCCTACTGGGGCCACGGGTAGTGTGAAAGCGGAACCCGGGGCCCTGGGACGAAGGCAACGAAGGAACAGGAGTGGGTTTTTAGTCAGTAAGAGTCTGACACTATCTCCCGTTTCGCCCAAGAGCGGGGATGTCATAAGATGATTTTCCCACCCAATAAAAAAAAACAAAAAAAAATAAAAAAAAAATCTTTTAGCAAAAGAACTGTCAAATGATCGAGAAACTTTACGAAACAATCGATAGCCTTTAGAATTACGAGATAAGGTAATATCAATAATGACACAAAAATTACTTTACGACACAACACGGGAACAAGATGACCTGTATCGATTACACTGGACAGTTTTCGATCACGAATCGATTGTCACTCAAATTGTGAATCGAATTAGTTACAAAGAGATGTAATTTCGATGACACATGGCCAACGAAATTTCGATGAAGTTGTAACTACTGCGACTTTATGCACTACGAATTATAAAAGCGTAGTAAAGTAGTATTTTTTTAGTAAGTACCAGTGATTTGTCAATATCGATTTGTAAGACTTTGAATTTATTTACGCATTTTTAGTTGTATTGCAAACGGTGAACTTTTTGCTGTTGCGATTGCATGAGTAGAAAAAACGTTTACGTACTGTGCACAAATATAATGAAAGTGTAGGTACAGAAGTTATATTTGAATCGTCTACGTCTCTAGCTATACTCTCTGCTTACATTAGATTAATCTATATTATGTCATTGCCTTTCTTCTTTGTACATCTGCCTGATTACGTAGTTTGATCTTCAAAAGATTTTTAAACTTTATTCATCTGATTCAAGTCTAAATTACAATTCAGAACGGTTTGAGAAGGGCGATCATTTAAAGATATAGGAAATAAAGTACCGTACAACTCAATTGAAGAGGGAGACTGTTGTGTCTAGTCCAGGCAACTTCCTATTAGTTGATTTCGAACTGTTATCTATATAAATAAAAGGAGACACTGACTGACTGACAGATCATACTGAAAAAAAGGAAACCTTGTGCAAAACACAAGGTTACCTTTTATGACGTAAACGAGCACTAAGAGAGGATTTTCTTTACTCTCTAACGGGATGAAATGGGAGTCCAAAATTCATATCAATAAACTAACTTTCGTGCTAGCGAGGCCACTGGTAGAAGCTATAATATAGCAAAAAAAAACTAATACCACAATGAAAAATTTAGTCGTTATAAGATTTTGTTACAATAGAAAATATAAATTAGCATTAAATCAAAGGCAAAGCTGCAACACGGAGTAGGAATTTAAGTGTAAGGACAAAGGTTGCAATCGTGCGTGAGTTTGTCGTGCAGGCCAGAGGATGCTTAACTTGGAATTAGGTGAGGAGCTACGCATTGGTAAAGTATTCTCCGATTAAGGAGGTAAGGCAAGCTAATTATTAAATTACATCATTACACTCTAATATTATACAAGCAAAAGTTTGTATGAAGGTTTATGTGTGCGATTTTTTAAGGGTCCCAGGACGTGTCAGACCTTTAGTGACTAAAACCCCACCTGTGTCCTTCAGTAGCCCTTTGCGATCTAGGACTGAAAATCTCCACGACTTCACGAGGCTGAACTTGCTTGCTAAACGATTTGCTGACTTCTCTATGAGAAGCACGTGGTACATTGTTGACGAGACG
Source organism: Mythimna vitellina (assembly GCA_949316375.1). Classification (NCBI taxonomy): domain Eukaryota; kingdom Metazoa; phylum Arthropoda; class Insecta; order Lepidoptera; family Noctuidae; genus Mythimna; species Mythimna vitellina. Next base: position 24,527,727 of record OX438693.1, read on the forward strand.
GTTTCCGGATGGCGAGCTGCCCATTGCTTGTCATCCGCAAGCCCGCGCCTGTCCGGCCATCTCCTTCGCTAGCAATACTGATTCGTAATAAGAGACAACCGCCGCCCATTCCTCCTTGCCATGGCCTAAAGCAGGGCTCGGCGCGAGAGGTCACTGCCACCATTACTTGTCTCTCCCGGAAGACACCATGGAGCCTACGGTGGAACTTACTGCCCTGGATCTTGAACTAAGAGAATCTGTATTACAAAATCTTCCACTAGAGCAGCCATTCATAACACCGCACTAATAGCCACCTTTTCCAAGATCACGACCGCCGAGAGCCAACATTTGCATAAGTCAGTGTATCATTATCAAATCGTCCGCGTCGTGCCCGTCTAGCATTGCCAGCATCCCTGCAATTTGAGAGCTGAACCCAACATTATGTTATGCAATGTGAGCCTTCCGAATGTAATCGCTTGTGTTGTGTTCCAGTGCGAGGCTAGGCTGAGAAAGCAAAGTTTAGGGCTGAACATAAATGTTTTATTGATGAAACTTACATTAAAAATTTTTAAATTTCGCGATCTTTTTCTACATATTATTAGCTACATATGTATTTTTTTTTATATTCCACCCAGAGTAAAAAAAGTCCTAGGTTTTGATGATTTTAACGCCCCTGCACTAAATTACAAATAACGTGCCCTTTCACCCCCCATAACTTTAGAATAGTTGAATAGTTGAAAATATGTAGGTACTTATTACGCCACCAATCATATTTTAATTAGTATACATTTGATTTTGACCTGCAAAATGCAAAAAACCCCGGCGTTCTCATTTTTAAACAATTCGTCGTCTAACTTATAATTAATATTGCGATGCCTGGGAAGGACCTATGCCTATTAATATTTAGGCTGAAATTATTATGACAAAATAAGATAAAATATTTATTTAGCAAAAATGGGTACAAAAAAAAACGGTGACATAAAAATATGATTAGCATCAGCCATATTTAACCAGAAGGCATACAAAAGTACAAAGTACACTAGAAATTCTGAGTACAGTATAGGAATTAAATAAAATTACATGAAAAAAAAAATGTAATATTAAAAAAAAAAACATGATTATGATTTCATAAACACCAAAGATGCACATTAAATTGCTTGCAATATCTATTTCCTGTGCGTCTCGCATCCATCGGATTCCCGCGACCCTCACCAGGTCATCGGGGTCATCAGGACCGGTCATTGTGGCGACATTTAGGGGAGGCCTACGTCCAACAGTAGACGTCTTTCAGCTGAAATGATGATGATGAATATCTATTTATAGGCCATAAACCCTCTCCGAGGGTTATTGATTTCTATCGTCGACAGAATTTAAGTAATTTGTTACAATGAATGGAAATCGTGCGGCTGCCCGTCGAGAGCTTGCTCGGATCGGAATGCTACCTTTTCAGAAACATAGCTTATGGTGGACGTCTGCCATTGAGGATTCTGCCCAAGGGCTTCATGATTTGCTATTCAGAGCAGCGAAGTGAGTGTTTTAAACTATATAAGTGAATAGTACTCGTAAACAAAAGCCTATAGCTCTATAAGAAACTACTCAAGTTTTATAACTGTATTTAACACATCACGATATCAAATCGGATCGGCTTTCTGGTAACGATTGCGGGAGTACGATGGATGCGAGACGCACAGGACCGTTCATTGTGGCGGCACTTGGGGGAGGCCTATGTCCAGCAGTGGACGTCTTTCGGCTGAAATGATGATGATGATGATGATATTAAATCGTAGCACTGCTGCATTGGAAGTAATGGAACCATTGTTTAATAAAGACCCTGTATCTAACTCATATATAGGTAGGATGTAACTGAATGCGGAAATTTTTGCAAGATTTACTTTGGCCTTGGAAGGTAAAGGGGCTACTGAAGAACATAGTTGGATCAGTCAGTAGAAGTCCGACATACTCTCTGGCTTCACTCTAGAACGAGATGAGAGAGTAGTCTTTTTATGAGTTCCTCACCTTAAAAAAAGAATGTAACGGAAGTATGTACTACAAACTGCTTCTACCCACAGAACCAAATACTCTATAAGAAAAATATAGGTACACAAATCTGAAGAAATTACTTTTGTCTTACTTTATCGTAAGCTGATCAAAATTTTGCGGAAGATAAAAATATATATATATAAATTGTCTACGGCTTTCCTGGCGAATAATCTTGTGTTTTTATTCACAAACGCAGTTTTTAAATGTGATCACACCTTTCCGTTACACCTTATAATAGATGTAGACTATTAAATACAATAGAACATACTTTCGAATAGCCTAATAACATTATAATAAAACTTATACCCTTCTTCTCTGGTGCTTTCACAAGTTTAATGACACCTGATGGACACCCCAAGTAATGTATCGACACGATTGTACAGTAGACTAAAAGGAATTTCGTTAATAATTTCTAAGTACTCTCAACAAACGCTACAAATAGACTTATCATTCCATGCATCACCTGTTTTCATACGCCCAGCGGTTGCATTGCAAGCACGACCGAAATCATAATGCCGAGCAAGATGTCCAAAGCTGACCTTTAGCGTTACAGACTGAACATCAGGGGCCTAAGTCTGCTATTTTTATAAATTCGTCATTCCAACACAGTCCCATTGTCATTTTGCTAAAAGTTCGTAATCTGATAATTCATAATGGTCGATCATTGATCGGTCAGTCGTCTTGTGGTAGAATGACAATATTGAGCTGTCTCGAAACAAATTAAAAGCAATGACTGCACAATGACGTTTTAATGGTAGGTCACTGATCAAAGGAACTGTCAAAATTTTAGCAGTTATTCGCATATGTCAAATATTAATTCGTCATTATGTACGAGATTACCACTCTATGCAATTTGTTTCAATGTGGAGTGTCAATGGTTAACCATTGGAAAGCCATAATGACGCCATTATATTAGTAGATTAACAAATTTAGTAAAATCAACAATTGTGAAGTCAATGATAGACCATTCTGACACTATTGTAATAGCAGACTTGAGGCCCAGGTCTGTATCGACAAACTTGTGCAGGTAGGTAACTTGCACAGTACAGTGTATATCCAAAAATATAATTAAAACCACAACCTTTCCATACAAGGCCGAGCGAGCGTTTGATAACCTATTGCTAGTGCGCAACGTCTGATGTGTCCTAACACAACAATTATTGTGTTAAACTCTTTGACATCGTCTCGTACGAGCGTGGATAATACATTAATGGTTGAGTCTGTTTCCTAGTATTCAGTTAAGAAACTTCCTATTTTTTATTGAATTGAAACTTGTTAAGATGTTGAAACCCCGACTTCTGAAATTTTGATTTTGGCCTAAGTAATCTCGTGGTGTGTACATAGGTTCTTGGCATACCACTGAAGAGAACAACAAATATTAATAATATCAGGACTTAGAGTCAGCATAGCATAGCATAGGCGGCCTTATAATGTTCCCACTGTTGGGACTCAGGCCTCCTATCTAGTAGAGGGAATGGGCCATAATCCACCACGCAGGCGCAGTGCGGGTTAGTGGATGTCACCTGTCTTCGAATTTTTGGTTTTAGGACGTGCCGGTTTCCTCACGATATTTTCCTTCACCGTTTTGAGAGCAGTGGTGATGAAATAAATTACAGAAAGTAATGCCCCTGGCTGGGTTTGAACCCGCAACCTACAACTCGTAAGTCGGGGCCATTACCACTCGGCCACCACTACTTAGAGTCAGACCCGATCATTTCTTCTGGACAGTTGAAGGGCTCAAGTAAATCATGTTTAGTCTTCACTGAAAATAAATCGGCATTATTACAGACAGCGGCATCTACCAAGACCTTTACGTCTTGGTCTTTATGTAAGCCTAATCCGACCTTCCTAACTAATATTATTTAGTGCCAAAATAAGTTATAGAATTATTGGATAAGGCCTACTTTATTCTATCCTTATCCTAAAAAAAGCCCAACCTTTCTAGGGTTCCGTATCTCAAAAAGAAAAAAAACGAAACCCTTTTAGGATCACTTAGTTGTCCGTCTGTTCATCTGTCTGTCAAGACCTTTTATCACGAAAACGCGTGGAGGCAATGAGTTGAAATTAAAACCAAATACTCAAGTCTGCGACCCCTTGAAGCTGTGGAAAAATCAAACTTCTAAGTTAACGAAAAAAAAGATAAGGCCGTTTATGTCGTAAAAAACGTATATTTCGACACTCTCAAGGGAATCAAAATTCAGGGTACTTCCCGTTGATTTAGAATTCTGAAATTTGGCATTTGGTCTCATAGAAAAAAATCTGAAAACTGTAAATTTGTAGTTAAATCACAAAACACATCTTTTTTTTGTGATTCGAAAAAATCTTCGAAACTCAATTCGGGAATTAAACTCTTTTCATAGGTAATTTTGTACGGAACCCTCAGTGCGCGAGTCCGAATTGCACTTGCCCAGTTTTTTGGGGTAGTAAATCTTTAAATAACTCCTCTTGGGTGGAGCGAGAAGAAGTTTCAGACTTTTACTTTATAACGCTACACTATAACCTATCTATGTTCTTTCAGTTGTCCCTTGTGTTCCAGAGCCACAGTAACTCCTTCGAATAATCCCGAAGCAGGACATGGTAGGTCTAACTGCCTAAGTTTATATATTTGTGTAATATATACGAGCATTTCCAGCACAGAAATACAAATAAAGGAAAAAAAATCCAAAAATTTACACCATAACAGCCAAATTATAAAAAAAAATATTGAAAAATGATTATATTATGCTCGAATATGAGCATAATAAAATGATCACAAATTGTTAACATGCAAGTAATTAAAATAAAAGCCTACTTAACTCAAAACCCAAAAAACTTCATGACCTTAAATCATTTTGAAAATTCGTCAGACACTCGTCCTTAATGTCAGGGTGTTACTAATACAACGCGCACAGTGACACAGAATTGACGTGCCATTACACAACACGCACAGTTCAGACACGTGCATCTTCTTGCATGTGTAATAAAATAATTGAATAGATTGAATGTCCGTCGTGTGCGAATCTCTGAAGTGTGTCGGTCTCAATTCGGCGACTAGATTATAATTATAGTTTAGAATTGTGCTAACTTGAGTTTATTACGTCAGTTCAAATTAAATATTATGCATATGCATGCCTTTTATAACTTTGGGTGTATTGAAGAATTCGAGACGGACTGAAAATATAAACTTTTGCCAAAAAATAAACCAGCTTTTTTGACGGACTTTAAGAATGTAGTTCAGTGACTGTTATAATTATTTGCAAATTGATTACTTGTGGGTTCACACACAATACATTTGCCTGCTGCGGTCTTCCCGTCTGATTATAATTTAGGTATCTTCAAGGCTGGAGTCAATTGGCTCTTAATAAATTAGTGCGCTTCACCATCAACTATTGCATCACTGCTTACTATCAAGTGGGATCACAGTCAAGCAGTGGTTTATATTATTAATAAAAATACAGTGATGATGTATAATTGGTGTAGTTTTGTGTCTACGCAAATAGACAATATGAGAAATTATTAAAACAGGCACAATCTCGCGAGCTAAGATTTGCTGTCAAATGCAGTAAAAACATTAGAATGTGTATGTCCTCATTCTGATGGAAATAAAGTGACTGTATTCTGTATCCAAAACTAGATCCTTCCTAAACAACACGAGTAAAATTTGTTCATTTAATTAGTGTCAAGTTTAGGAAGGAGTTGCGAAAACAATTGATTGACCTTACGAAGCAAAAAAAAAAATAAAAAATGCTATAGTATATATATATATATATAACCAGCCAGGTTCATAATTTAATACGAGCTTCATACGTTAGCTGAGTAAAACTTTAGATACAAGATATTAATTATATCTTACGACATACAAGATAATTGAGTATGAGTCACAATAAATAAAAGTTACAGAATAATATTTACTAAAGAAAAATAAAAGTTTCTGTTGTTTAGTTTATTTCATTTATTTATTTTATTTGGCTCTTCAATAATGAGTAGACTACTACATGTAAAGAAAAACAATTCAATCTTATAGGGATGCAACTCGAGGAACATTTTCAATGTTTTTCATACAACCGCTCTTACGCGATTATGTCGTTATTACACATTTTTCATTAGATATTTTGGAAACAAAAAATCTTGTGGATATTATCCAGGCTTCTATTAAAATCAATTTATAAATTTGTGTAAAACTAATCCAGTAAAGACCTCTGAAAATCTGTTATTTTGCATGAACTCTGACACTTCATAATTTACTCAAAAATTTAAAAAGTAATAGAAAATTTACAGCCTTGCAAATTCAATCAAGATTCTGAATGACGACAATTTTTTTCAAAAACTTTTAAGGGTATAAAAAAAAAACACGTTTTTCCTGGAACAAGTTTTGTAAAACATTCGAGTAAATCACGGAATTACCGAATACTAACAGAGTTTACAGGTGTTATCTCTGTTTATTTCACGTTGCCTATTCGTCAAACATCGCGTTGGATTGCGTTAGATGAAGTAACAAGCTTTTAAACCATGCTCAATTTTGACGATAGGCGAGTCAAAAAGGATCGTCCTAAGTCTGTAGTAATGCACTATTTTATATGCCTGAACAGCTAATAATAATTATTATTAATACAACATATTAATACACATAATTATATTATTACAACAGAAAAAGAATAAACACATCAGATTTTTTTTACAAATTATTAAACCGAACAGAAACATTCATAAAATCTGACCTACTTAATTATTTTTAGTTTCGGTTCGTGCGGCCATTACCATATTAGTAGATCATAAAATGAATGTAAACATCAGCTTTATTTAGAAGAAAATAACCATGTGTTTAGCTTTAATTTTGATTACAATTTATTTTCGTTTCATTTTAAAAATTTCTATATAGAATTTGAATTTAAAATCTAGTCGTAGAAGGCTGAATTTCAAATTATAAGTTAGAAACTTAGCACAAGAATTTTCTGAAAATATTCAACATAATTGAAAATGTTTTTTTTTTATTCGTTGTCCCACACTAGGAATACTGTATCGTGGATTATCGTGGATCCATTCACAAACATGCAAAACTCTCATACACAAGATACCCAGAATCGAAACACCTATCTGTAGGTCATACAAATATTTGTTCCTCGCGGGAATATTAGCGTCATATCCGTGAACGGGCGCTGTCAGTTGAGGCTGGTCATCTCTTAACTGCCAGTTGCTATTTTAATATCTATTTAGTTTTTATTTTTATTTACATTGTTCTCACATGATAGCGACAAGAAACATGTAACAGAGATATTTGTAATTACAAAACATGATTGAAAAGAGTGTCCATGGAGTTTCTTGCACATTCTTCTCCATAGAGATACGCTACGCTTTGGAATGTGCAATTAGCATCATTTATTTTTATTTTTCTGACTGACTGACTTCTTGACATTTCAAAAGTGCCTGTAAATGGTTTATTTGAAATAAATGCTTTTTGATTTTGATTATGATTTTGAATCGAACACGCAACAGGCAGCGCAGCAGCCAATCGATCGACTACTGCGCCAATCGTGCCGTCAAATACTTAGTATATATATTCTAATTTCTACAAATATGCAGGTTGTATATTCTCGTATATTAATTGTCGATTTTTATGCCGACGCCGACGAAGTAAAATTCAAAAGTCAGTGAAATAGTTTTATTTGTCTGTTAACCTAACGAGTTTCTAGCTAGTAGTAGCATATTGCTTGCTTTTGCTTAATCCATCATCTCTTAATCGTTAAAGTTATTCACTTAACTTACTTACGTAAGGTAAGTTGCTTCCTAGTTAATTTTACTTGAAAGTATGTCTAAAGCTGTACTCAGACCTAGTTTCTTCTAGGTATACTCTCAGCGACTGACTTCAAAAATAATGCAAATAATAATATATAATATTCAACAATCATCACACAACGCCGTCTAGTTTCAAGCTGAGCAGAGCTTGTGTTATGAGTACTAGACAACTGATAAACATACTTATATATTTCTAAATACATACATATTATAGATAAATTACAACCAGATACAGAACAAATGATTGTGCTCATCACACAATTGTCCTGGGTGGGAATCGAACCCACGACCTCTGGCTTAGCAGTCAGGGCCACTAACTACTAGACCAACAGGCCAGTCAAATGAACACTAGTCCGTCTGTTTCTATCGTGGGGTCTGTTCTCAACTTATAGATTTAAAAATATATTCTTTCTTTCTAGATAAATTCCTATTCTATCCAGGCAGACAAAGAAAGAACTTAAACTGATATAGATACATTTTTTTTGGTTGATTTCTTTATTCATCTAATAACTCCTCCCTGGGTAGAGCGAGAGGGAATGTCTGATCCTTGGTGTTCCACAACTCCTTCGAACAACCATCGGCCCACATCTCTATGAGAAACCAATATACATGTATGTTTTTCAAAGGCAGTTGGGTAATTACGCCCGTGTCTTCAGCTTGCATTAAGTATATACCTACATATGTAAATTAAGATATGATCTTTAATAATGGGGTTTATGCTCTTTCTCTGGAACGAGACTGAAACATCATCATGATAGTAATGTTCAAAATCTTGATGATAGACTGGTTAATTTGTAGTAATAGTAAATTGACAGTGAGGTACGAGTTCGAAACGGGATAAGTACCAATGTGAATTTTTCAATTTATATACTTTTCTAAGTTTGTCTAGGATATTTCTGGCACCCTGTGCCTCGGAAAGCATGTAATGCCGATGATCTCGGTTGTCATTCGTAGATCTTTGATAGTCAGGTAGTCACCCAGTGACAGCGAATCCAGAGAGCATCGTGTTGCCCAGTAACTGTAGGCAGTCACTCCGTGTAAAACACGGGTATTCTGGTAGCCGACCCCATGGTAGTTAGAAAAATGCTAGGGAGATGGTGAGCCTTAAAGACTAAGTCGTGCTCATTATGCACCCAAATCATGAAACAGAAAAGTTGTGTATGCAAATAATGCGGAAGTCTACAGATAGGAGCATCTGTAGACTGTGAGTCACAACATTCTGTCCATGGCTTAAACTGACAATGTTGTCATCTCTGTTGACATATTACTTGAAAAGATTTCTAGTTATGCAAAATACAATCATAACATCGTTTGCTCTACAATTTAAATATTAATAGTAACATCTATTGTGATGTGTTTTTGTCTCTAATCAAGATACTTAGGTACTGCACAATCTGCATATTGCAATTTTTATTGCCAAACAGTTTTATAATGTTCTCATTTTTTTTTTCTGAAAAATGTTACCTGTCGCTGCAGGCTTACAATGTTACTGAAAGCTTTATTATCATAATGAAATACGAAAGAACCAAACTATATTCTTACATCATGGAATCGCCATGGAATAAAAAACCTTGGGACGGAATTTTGGTAATTTTCATTTTATTATATTTTTAGAAAGAAAATTTTGGAACACTATAACTTCACACAAAATAGTTTCTGAGTAACCTGTAACATCAGCAATGACGACTAATGAAATCCTCATAAAAATTGTAAATGTTTTTACAAAAACAGTTACAAGTAGCATTTGATGTTATATAATTTAAATGCATTTGAAAACGTATTCAAATGGCAAAACTAAACTTTACAATATGTATGTGTATGATCTTATGATTTAAAATAATGATATATGTATATTTATTATTTTAAATAAAATGTTACAGAGCGCAATTTCTTCTTCCCCTTGTAAAACTTACCTCTTTCGCATTTACAAGATTTTGCACTGTAAGGCGTCAGTCCCCCTAGCCAAGTTACAATCGTTTCGTTTGCGTCCAACGCCTAGAGTAGGCCACGCCCCCGATTCCTTTGTTCTGACCACGTGACTGAGCGTTGAGATGTCTTCAGAACAAAGGAATCGGAAGCACGACCTACTCGAGATGTTCGATGCAAACGAAATGATCGTAACTTGGCTAGGGGGGCTGGTTAGAAAAAAAGAAAAAACTTATTGCGCTGAGCCTAAATAACATGGGACAAGGGCTGATGATACACTCTAAAGCGTCGATATAGGAATATTAAGGTAAGTTCCAACAAGATACATCTGAAAGGCAACGTTTTTTAATTTTTTTAATAGGTAAATAGGCTGGAAAATTTTATGGTTTTGATTTCTTTTGATTCACCATCACACAAAAACCTACAATCACACCTACTATCAATAAAAAAGACCAATGAATTTAAAAACTATTAAAGAATACCTTTTAATATTTTTGAAGCACGCGTAGGCATGGGCTCTGAGTCAGTCGGTTGTCGATATCGACAAGACATGAGTGACGCCTACTACAACACTAATCATAAGACAAGCTGTACCTAGTGGCGCCTAACACGAGGCTAACAGCTTACTACAGAAGTTGTTTTAATAATTTACAAATTGAGCATTGTTAGTACTTATTGATTATGCTTTGTTATTGTCAACTCTTTCTTTTTTTTGACGTTTATAAGTACCTATATTTGATGTTCTCATTTACATGTATTCTATTGTTGGAGAGCAAAATAAATACATCTGGATATAAGAAGTACATTGTATATTTACTGAAGGTAATTTTCGTTTTGACCTTTAACCATTTTATGTTAATGTAAAATAAATGAATTAGATGCTTTTGGCATGAATCACAAGCACAGAATTATCAGATATGTTTGCGCATTTTTACTAACTCGACGAGGATGAAGTCGCGGACAACAGCTAGTATGTAATAAACGATTACAAATTACTCACTTACTGACTGAATTGAAGACAAAATCAAACATACGTACACACTTACGAACTAATATTACTTATTAATGTAGATTAATTTATTTATCCTTATTAAAGTAGCATGATTTTGAGAACACTAGCTGCTATCAGAGACTTCGGCTGGGTCAAAGTAAAAAAATGTGCTATTACAGGACATGGTCTAACTGTGTGCTCAATTATATCCAAAGAAGTAACAAGCATACACACACACACTGACACATAACTGGAAGGAGGAAGCGTGCTCGCGAAGGTGGAAAGAGTGGAGGGGAGGTCTTTGACTAGAAGTGGGAACTCTCTACATTTTTTTTAACCCAGAAGGGTTAGTTCTTGATGGTTACGGGACTTCCATAAGCTGTTAGTGATGATCGGGATGATTTTAATGAAGTAAAAACCTTGGGCTATAAAAACCATGGGCTTTCCCCTAAATGTACCAAGGATAGTTGTTTGACTGGCCTGTTGGTCTAGTGGTTAGTGGTCCTGACTGCTAAGCCGGAGGTCGTGGGTTCGATTCCCACCCAGGACAAATGTTTGTGTGATGAGCACAATCATTTGTTCTGTGTCTGGGTTTAATTTATCTATAATATGTATGTATTTAGAAATATATAAGTATGTTTATCAGTTGTCTAGCTCTGCTTAGCTGGGGACTAGACGGCGTTGTGTGATGGTTGTTGAATATTATATTATTATTATAGTTACTTAGCTACATGGAAAATCTTCTTACTTTTTAGTTGTTATTTATTAGGTCAATTAAATATATCGATTCAAAAAAGAAAAAAGTTCAAAAGATTAGATACATGTTTCAATTAAGCCATTAACGTATTATGTTGTAACACAATACGTCCATTGTTCTCAATAGTTTGGCACAATGTCAGTAATTGACTGAGCGATTATTTTGTAATGATTGTACAATATGTCCACAGTTGGCATCTCCACGCGTATCATTAGACAATGTTCTAGCTAAGCGATTCTTTTTTGTTTTTCAGTGTTCAGAGATAGCGGTCGTTTTGGCTGCCTAAAGAATGATTCCAAATTGTCTAGTCCTTTTGTTTGTTGATTTGTGGTAGTTACCACTTCCATGTATTAAACACTAGGTAGTTGCCTACGCATGTTATATTGTCTTGTCCACAGATTGGCACAGTTTCATTTTAATGTAAATTATCATTGCTGAACTAAGGTTTAATTTAACTCGATGTTTGTTATTTGACATAAGCATCGTTTAATGGATAGTATATCTGTTCTATCTCAAGAAGACGAAGGCTTGGTTCATGTCAAATAGTTCCAGTGTGGGTAAACTATTTCCTATGGCATGACATCGAGTGCTTTGAGCTTACACACAGAACTGTACAAGTTGTTTTTTTTTAGTGGTCTCTTGCAGGTCAACCTATAAGGTTGTCTTCTGTTTAACCGGATTAGCTTGAAGCAGCCTTAATAAATTAAAGTCTCCTGCCAGGTCTTATGAAAAATTCCTGTGGATTATGGACCTCGGCGGGAGGACAGCAAGAGATGTATTTACGTTATTAATTTGCAGTACACCGCAGACTACCCCCCTTTTTCTACTTCGAGTTCTTACATTCCATCCTAAGGTTGTCTGGTAGATATCACTGTCAGCGATAAGACCGCCTTTGTACCCATAGATTTAAGTTAGTGTAAAAGTTTTGTTACTATTTTGGTGTACAATAAAGTTTACTCTATTCTAATATATGTGCTGGATCGAACATTATACAAAGTTGTAAGACATCAGACATCAGATAAGACAGAAAATAACCTTTATTGTTTAACGCATTGGTACCAGTTCTATAAGAACGTTTTGTCATACAAGCTTTATAGCAAAGTCCTTTAACAACAATTACATAACTCACTCACGAAATAACATCAAGTACAATGAACCTAACATTTAAATAATCTAGATCAAACTCTAAATTCTTTCTCTCGACTAAAAACAATTACGAAATCACAAGATGATATTCACATTACGCAGACGTCTGTAATTATAATAACTACCACAAAATGAATGGATGGACGATAAAGCGGAATATTATTGCACGGTGAGAGTAATGTCGTACCGGTAATGTTAATTTTGTTATCTAAGTCAGGTTGTGCCTGCCGGCAGTCCGGTCGCGTGACGTGGAAGGCGGAAGAGCGACGGGATTGTGTCGGAACGGCTTGTTTCCTGTGCTTTATGGTGTCATTATACAGATTAATAGAAATCAGGACATTCGTTACAAAATATTAGATTGGATTACTGAGTGTTTAGCGTATATGAGTTTATTTGGTTATGAACGAACTCACGACACAAGAGTTATTCCTAGTGTGGAAAAACATTTTTTTTTTTTCAATTAATAAAGGAAAGTGGAGCTGCGACTATAAAATAGTCTCTGTAAGATTGCTTTTGTTAGGCTGTCAATTTAAATAAAGGTAATTTATTATTATTTATTTAAATTTTATGTACAGTAGTAGTACAGGTATTCTCTACCAGTCAACCCTTGAGTTATAAAATACTACACTGCGGTAGGTATAAAAAAATATTATATGAGATATTTCAAATAAAATGAATTATAATATATCAAATTGTAAAATGAAAATTATTACTAAACATCCGTCTTCATCATATTTATGTCCAACTGACACACTTAGGTAAGCGAGCAGTCAATTCGATTGATAGTAAAAATAAATTAGCCATAAAAAAGTCACAGCTGAAACTAAATAATAAAACCATTCACCAATCAATCGAATATTATATGGTCAATAGGTATGATGACTGTGAAAAACAACCCGAAATGATTCTAGTTTTCCTTGATACAAAACGTTCATTATCAAGCTAAACCTGTATTTTCACTTGAGAAATATTGTGTCGTCTAATACTTTGGTAAGTATCTAGAAATATTTTATCTCAAACTAGCGTGTGGTATTATTAAAATATTACTGTTAAAAACAGACAGTCTGGGAGGCACGTGTACAGTAACCTCGATGTTTAAAAGTGGCCAGCAATCCATACTTGTCATACCAACCACGGACTATGAAGCTACGCGTGCTTCATAGTCGCGTATTCGGCAGATACCAACATAAAGTACTATGTTGGTATCTGCCGAATACGCGCATTAGTAAACAAGAAAACACACGGTACTATATTTTGTTTAACAGTATATGTATTCTGCTATATTGTCAGTGCTTGCAAAATGCTAAATAGTGCCTTGTTTATTTATATTCAATTCCTTGGACCTATGCCTCTAAGCTAGCTTAAGGGATAGGTAGTGTATATTAAACACCTCCGTCACTTGTCTGATCCTTCAAGTATAACTCTATCTATTTTACAAGGCACAATGTATTGTAGGTAAGAAATTATTGCAACAACGCGCACACATTCTGAACCTATATTTAGGCCTTTGAATAGGACATAACGAACTTGTGAAAACGAAATATTCCTACAATACTTCCAACACGAGCAAAGCGACAAATCTATCAAACTTACATTAGTTAGCCTATAGATCTCATTAGAGTCTATTCAGAAATCTAGATAACAATCGTGAGCATATAAATCACGTTTTGAAAGTAAGAGGATTCTTAAACATGGCGGCTTGTGACGTCATCTATAGCTAGCAAATCTGTGGTATGCCCACGCGCAGGCGACAATGAGATGAGCTTTTAATTAATGAGTTTGAAGTGTTTAAAATGAAGGTAGTTGAGTAAATGTTTTGTTTCTATACTATGAATAGTGAATTTTAATCTTTCTTAATTCGCGAATCAATCATTGAATCTTACACTTTGTCTTTTTAATTATTAGACACATTTAAACATTTTTCTTTTATTAAAATGTTAACTAAAGGCAGCTAAACAATAAAGTATTTTTATGATCAATAAATCATTAGCCACAATTATTAAAATTAATAATCTTCTCAAAGTATAATATAATCGTAAAATCAAAATAAAAAAAACAGAAAGAAGTAATTAAATAAATATTTATCACTTCTGAATGGCTACTATACAAACAAAAATACACGTAGAACATTTTAATAAAATAAAATATAGTGATGTCCGTTTATTTATAGATTGTAAAAATATAAAACATAAAAGTATCTCGTGACTTAATCGCACAACATTTTAGATGAGATTTTCTGGGCTGTGTGGTCTATTTCTTGTAAAAAATCAAATCTGTTTATATCGTAATAAAACCTTTATATAAAAAAGATGATAAAACCAATTTTAAAAATTATGGACCAAAAGCTAAAATTCAAATTATATCTAAGATTTTTTGAAAAAGTATTCTAACTCTTTATATCCCTACTTCTAAAAATACAAATTATTTTGCTCAGAACAAAAGGGTTTTCGTAAAAACACTACGATTAATATGTCGTCCGTAGATATAAGAAATCCAGTCTGTGCAATTTATTGTGTGATTTATATGTGCAAATTATAATGAGCAAGGCTTTTGAGTATGAGACTATAAGATTTTGTTGCACAAATTAAATAGCTATGGTATAAGAGGGAACGTCCTAAAACTAATAAAATCATATCTGAGCAATAGGCTTCAATGCACGGAAATTTCTAGGATATGTGCTAAAACTAATTTGGAAACCATACATGTATCAAAACCGAGACATTTAAAATGTGGCGTCCCACAAGGTAGTGTATTGGGTCTATATTTTTGGTATATATATATAAATGACCTCCTGAAAGCAACAACTAACAAAATGGTTCTTTTTGCAAATGATAGTACAGCTATAATAAAATCTACTAATTCAAATAATTATAATATTGACATTAATACCTGCTTAACTGACATTATAACTTGGTTAGATAATAATAACTTGGTTATAAACCTGAGCAAAACAAATGTCATGCATTTTTATTAGCGACGAGAAAACCCGAACGTTTGCATTTCCTACAAGGACTGTGATATTGAACAAACTACTATGGCTAAGTTCCTAGGTATCATAATTGATAGCCAACTTACATGGAAGCCTCATGTAGAAGAACTATGTAAGAAACTTAGCAAATCCGCATAGGCTCTTTTTCAACTATCCAAGAAAGTTAACAGTCAGGCTCTTTTAACTGCGTACCATGGACTGGTTGCGTCTATTTTGCGCTATGGAATTATATTCTGGGGGCAGTCTACTGATAGGGAGCTGGTATTTAGGATGCAAAGGCGATGCATCAGGTCAATATGCGGTCTCATGACAACAGATGGCTGAGTTCCCTATTTTAAATCGTTCAAATTTTAACATTTACTTGTTTTTTTATATATTGAAAACAGCTTTGTTTGTGAAATGTAACCTTCATCTATTTAAGAAAATTTCCGAGGTCAAGGGAAATCCAATGCGGAGTCAATACATTAATCAATTATGTCAAGTTAAATGTAAAACTGCACTAAAGCAAAAAAGTTTTTTTTGGTATTGCCCCACGCATATATAATAAAGTTCCTAACTTCATAAAAAATATAACCACAATAGAATTTAAAAGAGCGCTAAATGAACTTTTAATTACGAAAACTTATTAAACGATTGACGATTTTCTTAATGACGGTTCACTAATTGATTAACATATTGCTACTTTGTTTTTCCTGGTTGAGTTACTTTTGATTTCCATTTGACATTATATAAAATTATTTTAATTCTTATTACTATGACCTTTATTAAACTGACATTTTTAACATAAATATATTATTTTTAAATTGCAACGGAATTCAAAAAATTTAAAAAATTTGCATGCCAATGTGATGATAAAATATGGAGGAATCTGTTATAAAAAAAAACACCTGTGTACCCATGTTTGCAGAATAAATGATTATGATTATGGTTTAATTTTTTCTAAACGTCACGTGTGTATGTACGAGTACATAGATGGGATCACTGTCAAGCACTAGTTTATATCTTGCTTTTATAAATATGACTTTGAATACATTATTGACCATTTTTCACTTATTTGGGCACATACCGTACTCGTACAAATTCTACAACCTAGGGGTCTTTAAGTCAAGATTCAATAGGTTACTTCTAGAGAAGCTTGTTCCATCGTCGGCCACATCATCGCTTACCATCAGGTGAGATTGTGGTCAAAAGCGAGCCTATCAATAATAATAAAAAAAATATTACTTCTACTATTATAAGGGACAGAAAGCTTCTACGACTTTAAGAAAGAAAGCAAGAAAGAAAGAAATCGTGTTTATTCTGCCTAAATAGACGCACAATTAATTACAAAAATATAAAAAAAAAGTTCCCTGACAGGCCATATGTATATCTGGGTAATGTCTTTTAACGGTTATTCATATCAAATGTATGTGCTGGTGCTGGCGATGCCGTAAAAAATATATGCCGTAGTCTCTTGATCGGAACGCATGACGCTGCGGTATGCGGTACCGGATACATAACTGTTAAAACCATTTAAGATGGTCTACTGTCCTGTCACATTTGCGCCAGCGATGAGGTCGTATCGAAATTTCTAGGTGTGCTACGTAGATGAAAGCTCATCATCTTCCTGCCCTGGTTCTATGTTACTTGAGGACTTTTTACTACTGACCTTTTCTTTGATATCACTCCTCAAACAATCCATTCATATTTTCTTTGGCCTCCCCTCCCTCTCCATCGATCCAAAACTCAAAATTATTAGTTTTTTAACCAATGGAAGGAAACAAAAAAGGTCTTGATTTCATTGTATCATTTGTCTACTAGAACTACTATTGGCACTATTGGCCTGCGTACATAAAATATAGCCTATGTCACTCAGTTGTAAAACAGCTTTCTATCGGTGAATAGCTCTCAGAGACAAACTTTACCTCTTTATAATATCATATTAGTCTAAATAAAAAAAACAGATTGCATCAGAGGTTACAACAATACGTATTATGGTCACAGATAGCCATGTTATCTATGTAGGACGCCGCCGCCGTGTCAATACTCCATACATAATGTCAAATGTCAAGTCTTTGTGATAATCTAGTTGTATAGAATATCTGAGTAACAAGTTGTATCTTCTTTTTGTTCATTAAGTTTTTTGTTATTTGCTTTTTGTAACTAAACGGGGGACGGTCTCTAAAAGGCATTGCTGATTGGTTCGTTATCAAGAGCATAGTGAGAGTAGATAGGCAAAAAGTCTAGATTTTTTTTTTTTGTTTAGCTGTATTGATTAACTCGCCAAACTTAAGTGTGTGTGCAGTGGGCAGGACACATTGCTCGCTGAACAGATGGTCGATGGGGATGAAAGGATCTGGAATGGCAACCACGTACCGGAAGACGCAGCGTTGGAACCTCTGCACAAAATTTCAGCGTTGTATGTCCAAAGGCTTGTTCTCGACGTTGTTGAGTCAGTGAGTCAGGCCTTTTATACACCTCTTTTTTAATTAGTACAAAAAAGTATGGGGCTCTATCCGTACCCGTTACTGGTCATATTTATGTCGTCAAGTAAAAAAACGAAATGCCAAAATTGTCCACGGAAATTTCTCATAATTGATACCTACATTCATAATTGAATCAATCATTCATAATAATTGCTACTAGAAAATACTACGCGCAGTGTTTTTCCATTTTGATCGTCATTCATTCATTCATAAACAATAGCCTGTACAATATTTCCATAAATTGAGTAACATTTTAGGAAATTAACAAACGCTAATAACTTTGCTGTTTATGAATATTATTTATTGAGACTTTACTTAAATAATAACAAAACCATCTCTAATAAGCCCTTTAAGTATTTGTAGTAAGTAAAATAAGTGGTTTATAAGTAGTATAAACAGATATATATTTAAAATACTAACAGAGTTATGAGTACCTATACATGTGCATTAATGGAGAGGAAAAACCAAAGAAACCAAAGAAAATATGAATTAATTGTGTGATGACATGAAAGAAAAAGGATTTAGTGATAGCGTAATGATTGACTGGACCGAATGTAGGAAAAAAACGTGTTGAGTCAACCCTAAATAAATTGGTATAAGGCCAGAAAGATGATCTA
Organism: Mythimna vitellina; assembly: GCA_949316375.1. Classification (NCBI taxonomy): domain Eukaryota; kingdom Metazoa; phylum Arthropoda; class Insecta; order Lepidoptera; family Noctuidae; genus Mythimna; species Mythimna vitellina. The sequence continues at coordinate 24,546,409 of OX438693.1, forward strand.
AAAATCGATATAAATGAATCTTTCACCTAGATGTAGAGTATAGTGGCGACATCTATGGCGTCACATAAAAACTAAAAAAAATTAAATCCTGCATCGCGCAATTAGTGTACTCCGCGCGACTTGAACATATACAACCACCCAAAATCGACCAGACATAAAATCCATCTGGTCTAAAAAAATTAAATGAAGGTCAATATCACTTAACATAGTGATGAAATAAAATAGTTATTTCTATTGCAGCCTGAAATACCAGTCACATTTTTTTTTAAATTAATTCAGTGCTTGACTGCGGTCCCACTTGATGGTAAGCAATGATGCAATCATTTATGGTGAGGCGCATTAGTTTATTAAGAGCCTATTCATTCTAGCCTTGAAGACACCTAAATTATAGTTGGACGGGAAGACCGCAGCAGGCAAATTGTTCCAGTCCTTCAACGTACGCGGCATAACCAATGAAGCGAAACGCTTAGTCCAGACCGTTGAAGTTTAAACATCGTAAGGGTGGATACACACCGTTCGTCGAAGGATCGTTCGAATCGTTCGTCGGAGATGGCGGAATCAAGTCATGCAATTCCCGCGCACTCTCCAAAATGCAACCAGTAATTTTATTGTACTTACTAACACAGATGCCTTATACAATTAATACTACAACCATTTCATTAAACCTCTGATTAACAAACAAAACAATGCATTATTCATATCATCATAACAACGGCAAGTGGAGGTGTCGTTAACCTTAGCGGCAATGGTTGTGTTCCGCTCCACAGTAGGTTGGCAGTACTTCGCAGTAAGTTGGTAGTACATTCTATACAATGTTGGTAGATTTGAAGTCAGGTTTTTTTTTTTGTAAAGTGGTAGTTATTTTATGACTTGTGGAGAAGGAGGAGATGTTAGAATTTTACTGAGAACCACACCAATGTTCCTTCTTGGCCCTTTGCTATCCAGGACCACAGGTTTTCCTTTCGAATATAAACCCATGGCCCCAGTAGGCTTTGGCTCTGTTGGGCCCCTACGGTTTTGCTGACATCTCATTGAGGCGTGTGTGAAACACTACGCTTCGTCTACGACTCGATCTCAGTCCGGAGATTTGAAGAAAGATGTGACGCGTTGATGTCTTTCGTACTCGTATAGGCAGCTTTATAGTGATTTGCGAGTGACTTTATTTAAACTGTATTCAGGAATGGAATGGTTTTTTTTTATGTATTTTATATTATAATGGTATCTTCGTTTCCTGCTCCTGTATCCCACAGCATGCAGCTAACGTGACATCTGCACGACTACCGACGATGCCATGAGAGTGACCAAATTAAGGGCCCAAAAAATATAAATCACTGACGTGCTAGTAACTCAAAGAAGACGTTATATAATAACAAAAGTAGTAAACATAAAATAAAAAAAAGGTTATAAATATTTAGTACTAGCTCCTGCCAGCAGGGTAAACGCTGACCGCTCTCAAGACATATTCTACCCATATGTTAAATGTCATTTCAAACAGTTCAAACGTTTGAGTGTGAAGGAATAACAAACATAAACACATATACATTTACTAGTATCTGCCAGCGGCTTCGCCCGCGTGAAAATAGGTTTCTCCCTACAAACTTCCAACCCCGTTTTACCCCCTTAGGGGTGGAGTTTCGTGAAATCCGTTCTTAGCGGATGTTTACACCCTATAAGGAACCTACCAGCCAAATTTTAAGTTTGTAGGTGTTACAGTTTCTGAGATTTCGTGATTAATCAGTGAGTGGTATTTCGATTTTATATAGCGAAATATCACTAACGTGTTGCGCCGACCCCAAATAACACGGGACAAGGGCAGGAAGATGATGATATATATACGTAAAGGTGAACAATTCGATCTTAACTCCAAGTGCCCCATCACTTAAAGAAGAGCACTACATGCACTATTTTATGTCTTAACAGCTAATAATAAATTAAAAATTAATTAATAATTTAAATAACAGAAAAAGAATAAACACCAAAACAGAACAGAATGAAAACAACAGAAATGTACCGAACATTAAATTTGGACAAACAGAATTTAACAAATTTTAATTTAATAGTATAACGTGGTATATCATCGGTTCAAAATAAAATGCGTGACTCGAGAAATAATTGGAAAACGTTTAATGAACAACCCGTTACATAAAATTAGGGCGCGGGCGCATACACGAGCGACAGGTGACCGGTGCAAGGGATTTTCGTCAACTGGCGGGGGTGCGCGCGCGCGGACAGGGCACAGAGGGTGGCGGGGTATCGAACGACGGGGTAAGAGGGGTACCAGGGACGCACTCCTTACAGGACCGCACTTAGGACTCGTTATACTCTCCCCCTTTTGACCAAGAGGCGAAGCCTCATTGATCAAACTCCTAGCGATAAATAGCGAACCTACGATTGGACTTTCCGAGGGCGACCTCTGCGGCGCTTCGGAACAATAGGCTCCGGACACTCACTACCTCTGTCATGGTATCTACGCAGATCCGAGATGTGGTACTTACCCACAACTTCACCGGTCTTCTGCGAGGTAAGAGCATATGTAGTAGGACTCACCTTCTTGGAGACTACATACGGACCATCCTGTTTCGGAATAAACTTGGAAGTAACGCCTTTGGAAGCATTACTTAAGACATGTGTCTTCATAAGTACAAGATCCCCTTCTTCGAAAGGATCCGAAGTACGACGGCCAGAATCAGCTTGGTGCTTGTGAAGATCCTGCTGATGCTCGATGTTCTCCTTAGCTTGAGAGAGAGAATCGACAAGCTTCAAAAGGTACGGTGTGATCTGAGGGACCAAATTCTCAGATTCGATGACCGCTCGTAAATCAGCCTGAACAGAGAGAGGAGAACGAAGCTCGCGACCAAATGTCAAGTAAGCTGGAGTGGACCTGGTGGAAATGGTAAATGAGCTATTTAGAGCAAATCGGACAAACGGTAAAACCTCCGGCCATTGCTTGTGATTGCCCTCTACAAGAATGGCAAGGTGAGCCTTCAAATCCCGATTCTTTCGCTCTACCGGATTGGCCTCGGGATGATACAAGGGTATCAGATTCTGTTTCACCCCTAAGACAAACAGCGCCTTCTGCATGACATCAGCGACGAATTGAACTCCGTTGTCTGAGATCATACGCCTAGGGAGTCCATACCTCATAAAAATCTCACCTACTAAGGTCTTCGCACAGATCTCGGCTGTGGCTTCGGTAAGGGCAAAAAGTTCCACCCACTTACTTGCGGTGTCCTCCACTATTAAAACCCACCGTTCGCCTTGAGACCCTTTGGGTAATGGTCCGAAGAGATCAACAGCAATGATCTCAAATCTCTGAGCGGGTACCGGAGTCTGGAGTAAGCCAGGTGGCTTCAGGTTTGAGGCCTTGTACCGCTGACACTCCGTACAGGTTTTGAGGTAGTCGGTAATGTACTTCCTCATGCCTGGGAAGTAAAACTGCTGAGATATGCGATGAAGAGTTTTCTGGATACCTCCATGAGCGGCGGTCGGCGAGTCGTGACATTCGTACATGACTTTGCTTCGCAGGCTCTCTGGGACCACCAGCTGAGGCTCTTCAGCATCAGAATCCTCTACATACCTGTACAATACTCCCTGATTGATAAGATACCCTCTATCCGACCAACGATGCACTGACAATTCATCCGAACTTTCCAAGTCAGTGAGTATCTTAGCTACTTCCGGATCGGACAATTGAGCTTCACGGGTAGATGTGGCGTCCCACCGTGGAATGTCCACGGTAACCGGACAGACACCACATTCCGATGTACTATCTATAACTGGGCGGCTGAGTGTGTCGGCTACCACATTAGCCTTCCCAGGTGTATACTCGATTTTTAAGTCGAAAGACTGCAACTTCAATGCCCAACGAACAAGCCTACCCGTAGGCGATTTAAGCGTGAACAGCCACTTTAGGGGTTGATGATCACTCCGGACACATACCTGATGACCATCAATGTAGCCGCGAAATCTCTCCACTGCCCAGACAACAGCCAATGCCTCCCTCTCTGTGGTGGAGTAGTTTCGTTCTGCGGGCGTGAGAAGACGACTAGCGTACTCGATGGGGTGTTCATCTTGTGGGGTCTCCCCCTGGAGTAAGGCTGCACCTAAAGCGAAATCGCTGGCGTCCGTTCTAAGGATAAAAGGTTTTGAATAGTCTGGCTGGGTCAGAATGGGGGGTGACGCTAAAAGAGACTTAAGTTGTGTACAAGCGCTAGCTTGGTCCTTACCCCATTTCCAGGTCTGTGACTTCTTAGTTAGACGTGTGAGGGGTTCAGCCACCTTGGCGAACTCTGGGATAAACTTGCGGAACCATGAGCAGGTTTGGAGGAAGGTGCGGAGTTGCTGGAGAGTTGTCGGTTCCTTCATATCTAAAACAGCACTTACCTTCTCTTCGTCTGGGGATATACCATCATGAGATATCACGTGGCCAAGGTATTTGAGCCGGTCTCTGGCAAACACACACTTCTCTCGGTTTGCTCGAAGCTTGAACATACGGAGACGCTCGAAAACCGCCCGCAGATCTGATAGATGGGACTCCAGGTCCTCCGAAATAACCAACAGGTCATCCAAATAGCCTAAAATAGTCTTACCGCCAAGTGTAGACCCTGACCTGAAACGATCTATGAGCCTCTGAAACGTCGCTGGTGAATTCTTAAGGCCAAACGGCATACGTTTGAAGCGGTACGTACCGAAAGGCGTGACGAACGCCGTTTTGTCGCGATCGGCGGTACTTACCTGCCAGTACCCACTGCGAAGATCCAGAGAGCTCATTACACAACCCTTCTTGGTCGACTGTAAGAGCTCGTCAATACGCGGCATGGGGTATGCATCCGTCTTAGTGACCGCGTTCAGCTTTCGGTAGTCGACACAAAACCTATACGTACCATTACGTTTCGGCACCAAAACGCACGGTGCTGCCCATGCGGATTCACACTCCTCGATCACATCCTCCGTTAACATCTTGTCTAACTCGGCGCGCATGATTTGCTTCTTGGCAGGCGTAACGCGATACGGGGGCAAAGCAATAGGCGGATGGTCGCCGGTATCTATGTGGTGTTCCGCAAATGGTGTAGGCTCTCCGACTTCATCGAAAATATCGGCGTACTCACATAAAAGATTCTCCAACGTTGACCTCTCCGACTCTGATAACATAGCGCCCTCGTCCGTCCTCAGTACGTTCACGGAAGCACACTGAATAGGTTCGCGTTCGGATTCCCATGACAAAGTGTGAAGTGTCCGAGGCTGATCCATTGAACGCCAAGTCCAGTTGGAAAAATCGATAACCATCTTAGCTTTGGTAATAAAATCAATGCCTAACAGAGTATCGTTGTTAACAGCATCAGGTAAAATAATGAATTCAATAGGTATCGATAATGAAGCAAGTTGAACATTAACTATTGTCAATAGCACATCACTATTCCTAACAATACCATCGGCAAACTTCAACGACATTGTTTCGGCGCGAAAGTCTGAACCAATACGTTTCAGTAAGGAATAAAGGGAATAACTCGCAATACTACGACGCGCGGCGGTATCTAACAACGCGGTACCCTGATATCCCTCCACACACACACGCACGATAGGCCGACCCTGCTTATTATTATCGTTAACAGAATCCGAACATAACTTCTTACTATCTATATACACAGAAGAAAAGACATTTTCTATCTTAACATCTGAATTACTATCTCCGGTACTATTTTGTTTACCTTTAGGACAATTAACTCTAATGTGACCTTTTTCACCACAATTATAGCAAGAAGTACCGGAGCTAGCAGGAGGAGAACGTTTACTTAGCTTATCACAAGAGTCCCGTACGTGTCCTCGCGCTTTACAATACACGCAGAACAACTTCTTATCACTATCACTTTTGCTCACGCACTGATCACTACGCGGCGACTGCGCTCGTTCACGCGCGGACTTCGCAGTCGGGGCGCGGGCGGCGCGAACGGGCGGCGGCGGCGTCGAACTCGATCCCGGAGCGACGTGTTGTTGCGCGCTCTCGCTGAGCGCGCGGGCAGACCCCGTAGGTAAACACGACGACGACGGCGACGCGGAGTTCTCCGACAACGATTCTTCTATGCTGCGAGATTTTCCTATCAGCGATTCAATATCACTCACAGCGTCTCTTGGTAACCGCTTCCTGATTCTCTTGTGAAGTAGACCATAAATCATATCCAGTCTCGCTTCCTCTGGTAATTGATAAGGTAGTTTCGCCAACAGAGATCGTACTCTTACGATAAAAACGTCGGCACGTTCCAACCCTTGCTCAACAGCGAAAACATCTCTGTACAGTTTGTACGGTGGCCGTGGTATACCATACATCGAACGCAAGCGCTTGACAGCCTCTGACCATGACGTAACTTCATGACGGATGCCACGCCACCAAACTGCTGCTTGCCCATGAAGTAACATTGGGAGTCCACGAAGTGCCATCTCATCGCTGACCGAAGCGCAATCCATAAACATCTCGACGGCGTCTATGAATGCCTCGACCGCCTCCGGATACTCCGACGAACCATCGAAGCGCGAGGTGCATTTGACGAGATTCCCAGAATACGATGTCGGTGCCGGTGTGGCGCCGGAGGTCACACTAGGCGGCGTCCCTGAGTGCGATGCCAGTAGAGACTCGACGAGCTTCCGGTTCGCCTCGGCCTGTGCCGAAGAGAAGGCGGCCAGGAGCGACGATAACTGAGTTTCAGACATAAGCACTGGAGCCACAGGTGTCTCCGTCACAGACACAGGTTCATCGTCCGAACTAGATTCGTTATTACGAACTTTACGCGGCGGCATTGTTTTCACTAAAAGTCCCGTGCACGTGTATCGAACAGTCTAGAACATCGGCCAATACGTTGGGAGCCAGTATAACGTGGTATATCATCGGTTCAAAATAAAATGCGTGACTCGAGAAATAATTGGAAAACGTTTAATGAACAACCCGTTACATAAAATTAGGGCGCGGGCGCATACACGAGCGACAGGTGACCGGTGCAAGGGATTTTCGTCAACTGGCGGGGGTGCGCGCGCGCGGACAGGGCACAGAGGGTGGCGGGGTATCGAACGACGGGGTAAGAGGGGTACCAGGGACGCACTCCTTACAGGACCGCACTTAGGACTCGTTATAATAGCATGTTTTTTTTTTACGGTGTGCACAAATGTATGACACAAGTCGATATCTTCATCGTATTCCTTATACACTGCATACATTCTACACCATCAAATACCATCTTTCCACCACCATATAGGTACATATATACATACACAATCAAATTTCACCTTTATATTATTGCAGTTTATTGTTAAGATTAGTTTCGGTTTACGTTTTTATTTGTATTCCTTTTAGGATAACTGACTAGATGTAAGTTAACATGGAGTTTTTCATCACGTGACGATTTCTATTCGTGACTTCTTGAAATGGTCTGGCATGTGTGTGGCAAGTTTATAGATTACTATAGTTATCTACACTAATATTATAAAGAGGTAAAGTTTATTTTTATGTTTGTAGGAGGTAATCTCTGAAAGTAGTGGTCCGATTGCAAATTTTTTTTCACATATAGAAAGCTGCTTTATTCCTGAGTGATATAGGCTACACTTTATGTACGCGGGCAAAGCCGCGGGCAAAAGCCAGTCTACTATATTTAAGCTTGTACTCATAGGCTTCCTGTGAAGAAAAGTAAGAGGGTATATTTGAAGCATAATCTATTCTATCTATATTTGTAGGTATAGTAATAATATTATGAAGATGAAATATTTGCGTTTTTGTTCGTAATAAATAAACTCAAAAACGACTAGACCGATTTGTGACATAGGTTATATTATATTTTCTACTTTCAAGCAAAACCGTTAACAACTATAGATATATTTTTTGTCACCAAAAAAATCATTAGAATATATCTATCTATCTATCATTTTATAAACGTAAAGAACTACTCATATAGGATTTTTTTTCGATGAAAGCTGATTGGTTCCGTGGAACCGATCGGAACTAGCAATGGCTATATATCTATATATCTCTTGAGACGTTACTTTTGAGTTGTAGCTCCTAGCTAATCATCATCAATTGAACCAAAAGACGTACACTGTTAGACATAGATCTACCCCCAGTGTCGCCACGACGAACGGTCCTGCGCTTCTCACAGCCATCGAATTCCCGCGAGCCTCACCAGGTAATTCGTCCACTTTGTAGGAAGTCAAGGAACGCGGTCGTCACTCTAACCTTTCACCTTTCGGCTTTCGTCCTCATCGACCATTCTGCGAGCAATGTTCTCTACCCACTACCACTTAAGTTTGGCGATTCTTTGAGCTATCTCTGTAACCATGGTTCTCCTGCGGATATCATTATTCCTGATGCGATCCCTACTAACTGGTTTGACGAAACTAAGGCTTTACAGAAGAAAAGAATTCATGACATATGGTAGGTGCCATGTTCGAAGGAAAACGTTTTAAGGCTGCAATTTGAGTCGTAAATTATGTGTGTTATTATACTATGGTCTATGTGGGCCTGCATACATTACGTTACTGACAATATTGAAATTAATAGCAGATCTTGAACTTACACCCACCGACACAAGATCGAAGGTAACGCAGTAACTTATCTTTACTAGAAATAGGATTGTACACACACAGATGTAGTAAGTATGGTGTAATAATGTATTCCAATTTCCAAATATGAGTGCAGTGCCCCTGTCCAAAATACAACCCACTTATTAGAGTTTCTTAAGTGCCCATACACTTGCTCCATTGGGGTTTAATGAACGCTACTAATGCCGCTATGAATGTGGCCACCTAGTTAAGGGCTAAGGCACAAACTATTTAACAAAAACCCGACAAGAAGAAGCATGTAAGTTATATTTTAATGGTTCCGTACCCAAAGGGTGGTTTCATTATTATTACATCATCATTTCAGCCGAAAGGTCTCCACTATTGGACATAGGTCTCCCCCAAGAGTCCCCAAGAATCTATCGGGTCGGTTCACTTTGTGGTCGCCACTCTAGAACCATTCAACCCCATCGACCATCTGTTCTGTGAGCAATATGCCATGGTATGTGGCCATGGTATAATAGACAGAAAACTACAACGATCACACTTTTGGAAGTCGATATTTATTTATTTATTATATTCTTTATTGTACACCAATATTATATAAAAGGATACTAAACTAAGACACATACGTACATACAATGGGCGGCCTTATCGCATTCCGCGATCTCTAACCCGATATTTAACCCGTATCCCTATTTCGTTTGAAAATGTAAACTAATGTCATAGCTGTTTGTTGTACTTCAAGCTTTGGTTAATCATATAGCTGATGGTTGCTCTAAATAGAGAAGTATAACTTTACAGATACAAAAACTACAAATTAGTTTCCATTCTGGAAAAATATACCTATCTGCGGCTTCAGCTGTAGGACAGTCCACAAAAGTGAAGCTGCCGTAAAAACCAGTTTATTATAGATAGATAGATAGATTTATTTATTTATTTTCGTAGAAGGTAGGTAATTAAAACAATTTGGTGTTACAATATTTTGGAATCCTTGTACATTCCGCCTCATGGCATGCAAAATATACCCATTTATAGTTTCCTCTAGTCATCTACAATTATACAAGCAGATGCATTTGTTATTAATACTAATGGTGAATATCAATAGTTTCACAATTAACATAATTGCGTCTATTAATGTTTGTCAAATATACATTTGTATGTCTACATATTCATGCACGTATTTATAATTTAAATATAAATCTGGAAGTGAAGTGGTTTTATAATTTATGTACATAATTATTTTTACTTGAGTTTAATTGTTTACAATAACAGGTAAATTCGTATGTACAGTAGAGTTAATTATCGTAATGTAAAATGTTTTTAGTGTAATAAATTATATGTATAAGTGAGAAACAAGGTCGGATGCCGAGAAATTAATAAAAAATATCCTCATACGTTATGGATGGATTGTGTGAACAGTGATATGAAAGAAAAGGAAGTTGTGATAGTATGACGGTTGACAGGATAGAATGGAAGAAAAAAACGTATTGCGCCGACCCCAAATAAGATGGGACAAGGGCAGGAAGATGATGATGATGACGTTACATAGGAAGAGAAAAAACTTATAAAATGAAATTGTACCTCGATGTACACAAAATAACCAATAATTAATTATTATTATTTTTGATTATTTTTTGTAATTATTTTTTTGTATTATTAATTATTGTTATTATTATTTATTTGTATTATTATTATTGTGAATTGTACCTACACATTAGTTAGTAACAGATGATATATTAATGAAGTACGAAGAAGTTATTATTGACTTTGTCAACGTTGACATGCCTATGTGAAGAGTACTTAAAAGTATACAAACTTTTTCGTGAGATCAAACCGACCTTTAAAAACAACTTTTTGTCAAGCGAAAAAGTTCACAGTTTAATTTTACGAAAGTGACAAATCACATTTTCTCTCTATACTCCTATGCATATAATATTATAATGTCGGTCTGCGTCTGCGAAGAATTGTATTTTATTTTGAACTTTAATGTTTAGAGATATATATTTATTTTACTATTAATTCACGCGAAATACTCTCCAGCGTTTGATGGTCTATTAATAGTTTGCATGTGTTATTGGCAAAATTGTGGTGTTCTTTCCACAAATGTCATTAATGAAGAGTTGAAGTTGAAGTTGATGTATGTATATTGAATATACATGAGTATATGTACAAGTAACTAGATATAAGTCGACTCACTTTTAAGGTGATGGCACGTGAATACATTCGTAAGAAGTTGGTGTAATCATCACAGCGATGATTTGTTGGATACGTTTTTCATAATAACTTTGTTAATTTGTATGTATGTATTATACAAATTAACAAAGGTAAGTATATATTTAATATAGTTTTCTTAATCTAGTTTACCATTATGTTGCACCTACCATGTTATATTTCTGCACCACCCTAAGGTCGACTGGTAGAAAATGCCTAAGGTATTAAGTCCGCCTTTGTACAGTGTTTCTTAGTAGTGCATAAAGTTTTAATAAATAAATATAACCAACCCTATGATAGAGAAAATTACCATACTCAAGTGATAAAGTGTTGCCGTAATGTAGGAAATTGTTGCTGCTCCTAATTAGATGCTCGTCCAACCGCTGAAAGTTATGAAATATCTCTCACCTGTGTGTTGACATCAACAAACAGCAAACACAGCACCGCTGCACATACAGGCAACAAATGTAAACAACCCATGATGCACTACACAGTACTCAAACTAACATTACTCACTAACAATCCATACAAGACTAATTGCGACAGGAAATTGTCAAACTAACAATTGCATACAAAAAATAATTCCCACTACTTAATCATCGATACAATGCCGATGAAACCACATTCACTCGGCTTCACCTTTCCTTGTAATTATCGAAATGATATAAATGTCAAATGCACTGTAAACAATCGATAAAATTCTAAATCTATCGATAAAAAGTTCATGGAAGTTGCAGCACTATTATCACAGGCCGGTTTTTTTTTTTGTTTTTAATTTAGGATTAGTTTCGATTTTATTATTTCGTGTTCGATTATTTCGAATCGTTTTAGTATCTCGATGGATGCGCGCGCGTTCTCGGCGCAGTTTCAAGAGAGACTATTTGACATTTGGCCGCGCCGGTCACGAGCTAGTGATGCCCCCCTACTCGGCCTGACTTGCGTCCTTGAACGTACTACACTGTTCTCGATTTGTGAATTCGATGTGGTCTTATTACCACCGTTGTCTGAATCGGCGGATTTAGCTAATTATGCATCAGTTCTGACTTCCTCACATGGTAAGCTGACTTAACGAACGGTGAAATGACGAATTAATTTGATAATCTATGAAAAGCATTGTGATAGGATATCAGGCGCAACTCCCTCAGCTCTACTCCCTTTTTAGGGTTCAGTAACTCAAAAGGAAAAACAGAACCCTTATAAGATCACTTTTTTGTCCGTCTGTCTGTCTGTTAGGACTCTTTATCTCAAGAACGCGTGGAAGTATCGAGTTGAAATTTAAACCTATTGAAATTAAAAACTACTGAGTTGACGAAAAAAAAGATACTGCCGTTTATGTCACCAAAAACGTATATTTCGACACTCTCAAAGGAATCTAAATTCACAGGGTACTTTCCTTTGACCTAGAATCCTGAAAATTTGTATAAATCAAGGTCTCATAGCACAAGTATACGAAAAAAATCTGAAAACTGTAAATTTCTAGTTACGTTACAAAAAAAAATTAGGCAAAATCTTCGTAACTCAATTCGGGAATTGAACTGTTTTCATAGGTAAATTTGTACGGAACGCTCAGTGTTCGAGTCCGACTCGTACTTGCTCTTTTTTTAGAGATGGAGCGGAAGAGAGTGACAAACTTTTATTAACAGACTTTTAAACCCACAGTGTTCCTTCAGTTACCTTTTTTGCGAGGGCTACAGTAACTCCTTCAAATAATCCGCAGCAGTATATAGTAATAATCCTGGGAGGCATCATCTCTAACTGGCTCCGACAATTTTGCTGACATATCTTTGAGGTGCGCGTGGAATACGTGGAATACAACGAGTCGTTGACCAGGGCTTGGTTCTCACCGTACGGCTGGAAGGCAAGCTACACATTGCTCGCCGACCGCAAACCCTAAGCTTTACCCCTACGCTGGGTGCGCCTAACCTTAAAGGAAACTGGCTCAGAGGTCTAGCGACCAAAAATAAAAATAAAAGTGACCCCACATGACATAAATATGACAAAGAAAAGGAGACAGTCGCAACATCAACCCGTAGCAGTCTATTTCTAGAAATTTCACAAGTAAGGGCAACGATTCCAGCAGTTCCAAGTTACGACCGTTTCGTTTCGATTCTCTTTCGTCGATCGCCTCGAGTCGGCAACGCCTCCGATTCCTTTGTTCTGACCACGTGACTGAGCGTTGAGATGACGTTATTCATTTGAATTTTTTACTTGGCTAAGTTCACAGGAACTTAAAAAAAGGACTCATACTGTCGCCCACAACGAGGAAATCCAGTAAAATTAAAGACAAAAGACTTTCCTCATAAGACTCAATAACTCATCAAAGCTATAAGAAAATTATTAGTAAGAAAATAAATACATTAATAAAAGGAAAACCAGATCAATCAAAATTTATTAGGGATTTTTTTTTTTGCAGGAATCGAGCAGCGTATTATTTTTTCTTTGATTGATTACTTTCAAAGATATATTAAAGAACAGAATAAACTTTATTATACTTGAAAACAATAACCTAACTATCAATTTATTATTGTGTTAAACTCATAAAAGTTATGACATCTAAGCTTATAAAATTTTATAATGCGTATCATATTCTCACGGGCAAGTCGGACGAATTCACTGAGCAAAAAGTTTATAATAAAAATAAAATTTTATGGTAAGTAATTTTATTTTATTGATAAAGTTTTACAATTCGATATTCTTAGATGCCCTTAGGTCACCTTTAGGTGTAAATGTTATTAAGGAAAGTCATATCAGTCATGTCAGTCATTTATACCTAACTAGCGCCTCGCCCTAGCTTCGATTGAGTGTTAGACATCTTTGAAATTCTCTAATTTTCTCTACTATCATCATCATCATCATTTCAGCTGTAAGACGTCCACTGTTGGACATAGGCCTCCCCCAAGTATCGCCACAATAAACGATCCTGTGCGTCTCGCATCTATCGGACTCCGGCAACCGTTACCAAGACATCGGTCCACCTTGTAGGAGGCCTTCCAACGCTATATCTTCCGGTACGTGGTCGCCATTCCAGAACCTTTCGGCCCCAACGGCCATCCGTTCTGCGAGCAATGTGCCCTGCCCATTGCCACTTAAGTTTGTCGATTCTTCGTGCTATGTCGGTGACCTTGATTCTCCTGTTCTCTATTATAATATGCATGTATTATACACTTAAACTTTCCTCATGAATGACTCGGTCTATTTTTGAAAACTGCATGAAAATCTATTCAGCAGTGTTTGAGTTTATCACGTCATTATTTTCATACAGACAGACAGACGCGGTGGAGGACTTTGTTTTATAACATGTAAAGATTTCTGTTTTTACAGCATTCCGGTTTTGGGGCGTATGCCCCATGGGGCGTATGGGGCGCATGCTATGTATAAGAAGTTTAAAGTCATTTAATAACTTCTCTCGCTCTGGGGTTGAGGGAGAGGGCGTGGCTGACTTTTACTGACTAAATGGCCGTGACCTAAACCAGGGATCGTCGCGAGAGGTCGCCATCGCCAATCGCTTCCACGAAGACACGGCGGTGCTCCGCCCAAGTGCGGCATTCCCCCACGGTATGCTCCAGTGTCTTCGTTCTCCGGGCGGTCTTCACAATGGTGAATCCCGAGCGTTTCTTCCACCTGAATGTCATGTAGGAACCTTCCGAACTTATCTTGTCCAGTGAGGATGGGGCGTAGGCTGATGGGATGTGCTTCTAAAGAAGACAAACGCAGGCACATTAGGACTGACTGGTGGTCCAGTGATCAGTGGCCCTGACTGCTATGCCAGAGGTCGTGGGTTCGATTCCCACCCAGAATAATTGTTTATGAATTGAGCAAAATCATTTGTTCTGTGTCTGTGTGTAATTTATCTATTATATGTATGTATTTATTTATTTCAGGTAAAATGAATACATAAAACACTTAACTAATTAAAACTATATATACACTAAAATCAAAAACTAGCTAAAATATGGCGTTAAAAAACTCCTCCGCATCGCTGTCGACTGGAAGTGTACCCAAAAGGCTGGCGGCAATGCCAAGTTGTATGGCAATGCTTAATCTCTGACCGAGGCAAAAGCCAGCCCTTGGGTCACGCGAAGTGTCTACTAAACGTTTGGATAATTCTTTAAACAGCTTATGAGCACTCAGACCCACGGCCCAAGAGTTTCAACCCCAAACGGCTCAAAAATATAAGTATGTATTTTGAATTATATAAGAATGTTTATCAGTTGTCTAATACTCATATCACAAGCTCTGCTTAGTTTGGGACTAGATGACGTTGTGTGATAGTTGTGGAATATCATTATATTATAATATTATTTCAATAGTTTGTATTTCCGGTACTCTTGATACATTAGCTTTTTTTAATATGACATAAACTGGTGCTTGACTGTGATCTCACCTGATGGCTGTCCAAAAAGTGACCATCCAATTTTTCCTATCAAATTCAAATCCAATTCTTTTGTACAAACCTTTAAAAGTATATTTTGCTAATTATCCGATATAACAAGTAAGGGCTGGTACCTTGCCGTAGATCTTACTGGTTTAGTTTTACTTGTGGAAACCACAACTAAAACGAAAAAGATTGCAAAATATTTTTAATTTTAATATAGGTGGTTGTTAGTTTTTGACACCGACTTCCGAAATCAGGATATCATTTTGCAATTTTTTTCTTTTTATTAACATGTTATTTGACATTTCGCAACTATGATTCAGAAAAAGATCGCAATAAAATGATAATACATGTATGATTGTTTGTAAGTTTTTCTCACGGATCTACAAATGGTTTGTATGAGCATTCTACAGCCATCATTGAGACAATTATTATGTTTTCCGGATGCTACCCGCGCGCGCAGCTGGACAGAGTTATTAATTATAATTATTAATAATGTCATTTGTTTATGTCACTGTTATTAAAGTTCATTTATTACTTTTTTCTATTTCCATATTGAGTATGGTTAAGTACAAGCCACATTTTCTCAGTGAATATTTCATAAAGTGGATATAATTATACCAGAAGAATGGCCACTTATTATAAAATCATCATCATCATCATCATTATGTTGACTTGAGGTCGGTGCAACAGGTTTTCTTCTTCCATTCTGTCCTGTCACCTATCACGCTATCACTAACTCCCTGAATAAATTATATATATAAAACTAGCAAACCCGGCGAACTCCGTTTCGCCACTAAAAAAGATTTTCCCGCTTTTCTGTTGAAATTTTTCCTGAATTTTCTTTGCTATAAACCTCACGGAGCCCGAGACCTTTCCAACGAATGCAAAACCGTGGAAATCGGTTCGTACGTTCTGGAGTTATAGCGTCAGGAAGGAAAACCCGACTTATTTTTATATAGTAGATAAAATCTCCCATTTAAGTCTTGTAATTTGTAATATATGAATACGAGTAGGTATCTCGTGCCGCGGTGGTTGCGCTCCTCCAAAATGGCTCGACCGAATTTAATGAAATATAGTTGGTAATTATGTATGAGAATAGGTCATAAAGTATTTTTCTCCCTCCTACTCCCTATTTTTTAATCATGATTTTATTATTTTTGTTTCGATTCATATTTACGTCCGATTTCTCTGATAATTATATGGCAGAACAACGTTTACTGGGCCAGTTTAAATAAAATGATGATATTAATGAGATAATTATGTAATTTTCCATGGCGTGTTCGATAGATTTTTCTGAAACAGGCGACGCATGGATGAGGGTAAATAAAAAAACTAAATATTTATACTTACACTAGGATAGCAGTGGTGACCGAGTGGTAACGGCCCCGACCTACGAATTGTAGGTCACGAGTTCAAACCCAGCCATGTGCATTACTTAGTGTAATTTATTTCATCACCACTGCTCTCAAGACGGTGAAGGAAAACATCGTGAGGAAACCGGCATGTCCTAGAACCAAAAATTCGAAGACATGTGACCTTCACCAACCTGCACTGGGCCCGCGTAGTGGATTACAGTCCATTAGCTAATGACTCAGGCCTCCTCTCTAGGAGAGGGCTCCTAGAGAGGAGGCTTGAGTCGCAGCAGTGGGAACATTAAAAGGCAGATTATGCTATTATTATTATTTATACTTGATTTCTATTCTATTATACATAATAAAATGAACCAAATCAGTAACATAACGAACAACAATAATAATAATTGTACTCCAAAAACTATTTTAAAGCTGTCATCGCAGTGATGCAGATAATCTTGGACAGCGCCACGTCAAATCAATTATATTCAAAGTAGTGCCAAGGGCAGGTTGCTCGCGATAATTGTAATGATAGTAGGCAGGTAGGTGATAAAAGGCAATCAGGCTGACCTGCGGCCTGATTGCCTTTTATTAGAGAAAAACAACAGATGGACAAATGGAAATTGTTTATTTGTTTAATTTAAATGTTTATTTTACAAAATTGGAAAAATTAAAAAAGTGAATTGGTAAGTAAACCTACAAGCAATGCTGATTGCGATTTTTTTATTGATAGGGTCGGCCTTGTCTATTATCTTCTACAACTTGGCAAAATGGGGTTTTATAGACCCATCGAATCCTCAAAGTGAGTGCGGAGCTCCTGTTCAAAACATGAGCCACATGTTGGAATGCCCCAAGTGTCCTTATACCTGCACTTTGGAGGATTTGATGAGTGCTACCGATGCTGTTATTAATGTAGCCACCTATTGGGTCCAAAAAGTTTGACGAGTTTACCATCGAATCGAAAAGAAGAAGAATTCTATTATCTCACCTGAAAGTAAGCGATGATGTGATCAACGATGAAGCACGCTTGCCTAAAAATAACCTGTTCACTCTTGACTTAAAAACCCCTAGTCTAAACATATACTTCGGCAGGGAGTTGAACTCCTTAGCTAATTTGACTTCCAAGAGTTCCAAGAGCGAGCAAAGCGAGCTCGGAACGAAGAGCTCTCTGACACGGACAGGTTAGTTTAGAATTAGAAGCCTAAGTATTAGCATTAGTCTTTGTGGTTATTTTTATTATAACCACTCAAAAAGTGGCTTACATAGAAGATAACTAATGGCGAAGATAGTATCATTCAGATGCACGTTAATTGTTGATTACTTAGTCATTTAGAAGGCAATGTAGATTGTTACAGGCAAAAATGCTATTAATAAGAAGTCTGCACCCCATTATTATTATCATTATCACTAGCACGTATTGTCTCACTGCTAGGCAAATACCTCCTTCCATCCCTTCCAAAGATCACGATGTTTTCATCTCTTCTTTCCCATTCTTAAGAAAGACCAACGTAAGAACTCCTACGTAGTCTACCGCGGTCAAATAAAATCAACAGCCATTTTTAACCGACTTCAAAATAGAGGAGGTTCTATGTTCGGTTGAATGTATGTTTTTTTTTATGTATGTTCACCGATTTCTCGGTCAGTCGTGGATTGAGTTTGATATTTTTTTTTTTTGATTGAAAATTTATGCTTCCAGGTTAGTCCCATAGAAATATTGTTATGATCTGATCATGAACTTCGAAGATATGGAACAGAACTCTTCATAGAAATACAGCAGAACTGTCTTAAAAAGTAAAATTGCTTTATTTATACATGTAGTCGATGACTGACTGAAAGAAGAGGGGGAATATATCGAACTGATCTGATAATGAAGCCTGAAGTTAGGCACCGGAACTCTGTAATAAATTAATGTAATCTAATCGTGTTTGGTATTATTAGCATTTTCATGAGATGCACTCTGACTATAAGGTATTTAAGTATGGCTGAGGGGTACTTTTTAGTGGTGGTACCATAACTAAAAAATGTAAAATAAAATTAAAAATACGATAAAAATACAACCGGCTTCGACGTAAAAAAAAAAAAATTAAAGCGCAAAATAACTTTAATTTCGGAAGTCGGTGTTAAATAACAAAGAGAAAAAACTATTATAAAAACACCGACTTCCTAAATTAAAGTGGTTACATAGAAGTCGGTTGTATTTTTTTTTTTGTAAAAGTTTTTTATTAAATTTATGAATGTTAAAACAAAACCCTAACCTTTTCTCTCCAATCAAGTAAGTCAATAGCACAACTATTTGTAATCCTAACTAAATATAAAAGCTATGTAGAGCTTGCGCCTGCGCCTCTTTTGCGTTGCATCAGAGAACGTGCGCTATCCTTGACTTACCTATAACGGATAGGGCGGTATTAAACTAAATTCTATCAAACTTCATTAAACATTACATAACATAACATTGGGATTGTTTGATTGACCTGATGGTAAACAGTGATGCAATCGTTGATAGTGAAGCGCACTAGTTTATTAAGAGCCTATTCACTTTAGCCTCAAAGACACCTAAATTATAATCGATCGGGAAACCTGCAGCAGGCAAATCGTTCCATTCCTTCGACTTACGCGGTATTTAAAATGACGAGTCAAAACGCTTAGTCCGTACCGTAGAGGTGTTAACAATATAAGGGTGAATATTCGGGTATACCGCCGTTTGCCCGAATTTTATTTACCTTAATATCATTTGCCATAATAGTCAACAGCCATAATATTATACGACGTAATATTCAATTGCCTTACTCTCATTTGCTATATTAGTCACGTGCTAGTAGCTTTGTTTCCCATAAAGTCACTTACCATAACATCATATGTCATAATCCTTGTAAGCCCTAATTTATCACACACCCTAATTATCACACGTCCTAATTATCACATGCCCTAATTATCACATGCCATAATGATCATATGCCATAATATCATTTGCCATCGACATTGGGTATGTAACGGTTGTTATATCAGGAGAAATTGGATGCAATCGGGACTTTAGGGCACTCCGACTCGGATTATTTTTTTATAAACCACACAGAAGTAGGAGCCCCGCGAGAAGGGGCTCCGTCAACAAAGCCCACCATCAACCATGCATAGAAATTTAAATGTTATGTCTAATAATCATTGTGGCGTTTAAATATTATGTTTGATAATTATTATGGCACACAAAATATGAAAAACAATACGTATGGCACTCGTATCTTATGGTATCTAAGTTTCGGGCAATTAACAGTATGTCATATGTCTTTTAGGGCAAACAAAACAGTCGGGAAAATGAAATTCGATTAAATGAAATTCGGGAATATGATGATTATGGTATATAATCTTCGGGTAAACAATAGACAACCGAATATTCGCCGTACGTTGGGTGGCCCGATGGTGAAAAGTTGATAGCGAAATTTAGTCATGTAATTCCTGCGTTGTTGGCTTATTCTGGAAGGAAGGCCTCCCACAAGGTGGACCGACGACCTGGTGAGAGTTGCGGGAGTGCGGTGGATGCGAGACGCACATGATCGGTCGTAGTGGAGACGCTTGAGGGAGGCCTATATCCAACAGTTGACGTCTTTCTGCTGAAATGATGATGATGACGGCTTATGCTAGGTAAAAGTTTGAAATTCCTTCTCGTGGGTGGACCCAGTGCGGGAAAAAAGGATTCCTCATGATGTTCCTTCAATTGAGGTTTAAGCTTGTCTGTGTACATCAGCTGTCTTATTTTTATTATTAGTAAAAGTTGTGTGAAATAAAGAAGAATATAAGAATGTTTATGTTCACTGGTATCAGTGATGTCCAAGATAAACTTAGAAAGCCACATTGATACTAGCCCGGATTTGAATGAACGACCTCGTTCAAGGTGAGACCTTAACCACTAGGCCTATACGACATTATAAAACCTATTAACTAAACAGCAATTAACAAAATTAATTAATAGGTTATCAGCAGATGGTCAACTATGGGAATGGGTTAAAAGTAAATGAGATTCTTTAAAGCTACGTAATGTAATAAACGATCAAACGCAATTTGTAAAGGTTAATAAAGACAAATGAGTTGTTATTTATGAGTATTGCTGACTTAAATTAAATCGTTGTAGTGTCAGTCAGGTCAATAAAGTTAATTATTCATCTATCTATACTTATAATAAATCTGTAGAAGTGAAAATTCTGTACATTGAAAACTACAAAAAAATTAATGGCAGGGGGTGTTACTAGACCGACACTGAACCCTAAAATGTGATTTAAAAAAATCCGTCTGTCTGTCTGTTTGTTCAAGCATCATGCAAAAACTACCGGTGGATTACGATGAAACTTGGTATAATTATTCTTTATATCCTGAGCACCACACTGGGTACTTTTTATCCCGGAAAAGTATATACAATAAAAAACAAACTTAATTTTGCGGTTCGATCCCTAGACCCGATTACTGTACCAACCATAAATAATAAGTTTGTCGTAGGTTACGTTACCCGCAGCGAAGTTCACTAAAGGGCGCTGCATACGACTAAGATACTATAATATTTTATTTTAAGATACAATATCGCACGCCATACAATTCAATGGATTATCACACATGACGAAGATAATAAATAATATTTCATATTTTCGTATCTCAAAAAACCTAATAAAACCAATTTTCGACTTCTACGCGGACGAACTCGCGGACAAAAGCTAGTCTGTAATAAGAAGGACGAATCAAAACGTGGAGGCTGGTGGGAAAAAAGGGGTTTTTGCAAGTAGTCACAAACTTAAGAAAAGACGTTTACTTATTTATTTATTATTACTTATTTATTTATTACTAGCTGTTGCCCGCGACTTCGTTCGCATTAACTTCGTAAAACTGTACAATCATTCTGTGCTTGCAATTTATTTCGAAAGCATCGCAATTATTGATTGTACTTTAACATAAGACGGTTAAAGGTAAAAACGAAAATTACCTTCAGGAAACATGTTATGTACTCGTCCAGATACAGATGTATGAACGTCAATGAATAGAAAGAGTATGTATGGGTCATAGCAGTTGGCACTTCTGCCTACCCCAAGGAACAAACATACATAAACTAATGATTTTTGCATTAGTTTATGTATGTTTCTGGTTTATGTTCTGGTAAAACAACATTATATGATTTAAAACCCTCGCCACAGTGAGCACGCCACAATCGCAACGGTAATGCCTGTCTTTGAGGAGTGACTACAGAGGCTTCACGGCCTCCTCTCTTTATACAGGACTCACCTGATGTGGGTGTTCCGGAAGGTATCTGTATTGAATTCTGCAGGAAAAAACACTCGGGTCTCACCATTGTGCGGATCGCCCGGAGAATACGATGGAGTATACGGTGGAAGTCAGTCCCGCTTGGTCGGAATGCCGGCGCCGCCATATCCTCGTGGGGGCGATTGGTGGAGAAAATGACAACCAGTAGCCTTCTTCAGTGAAGCACTACGATCAAAGAAGGTGGGTTCCCAGCCATCGCAAACACGGGATTACGGTGGTGCCTTCCGGCCATCTGATCAAAACAATCCTGAATCGACGGCGCGTAGTATTCTACGCGCGACTCAAAGAGATGTCAGTAAATGGATAGGGCCCTCTAGGGCTGATGTCTGCTAGGACTGGATATCATTCGCAAGAATTACCTCCCATAACAATTTTCGCCTCAATAATGTGTCACTGAAGAGTTTAAGCAGTTAGACAGCTTTGCACTTTTGTTTACCTATAGTAAACGAAGGAGCATAATCGGGACACCAACCTTCAGCTAGATAACGTGCACTGATAGTGCGAAGCCTTAAGTGAATTCAAAAACTACCATCATAATCAACTATCTTCCTCCACAACAGTACTTATGAAGAATTTGGGAGAGAATGCTTACATTGATTGTTGCAGTTTGATCATTTTGGGAGTTACTTGTTCATTTACCTATGATTTTTTTGGCTTGTTTTTAACTGACGTTCACGTATAACATACAAATGTTTCTTCGATAGTGGAAACTACTCTATGAAGAGTCTCCAACTTTTGAATGAATTTCGGCGACATCTTGTGAGTGTGTAACTCCGTCCAATCGAACTCGCATATTGATGGCCAAACCGAGAAATTACTGACGCCGATTGCCCCTGTGAGGACACAGCGGTCTACCCAAGCTGGATAGACTTCTACCGCATACTACACCGGGTCCTCCGGGCGATTCGCAAAATTGTACTTCCAACCGAATCCGGAAAAGCAACCGTTTGAAACACCCACAACAGTCCTGAGCTTGTGCATCCAAAAAACAATGAAATTACGGTAAACAAATGTAGCAGCCGATTAGTATTATCCCTGAGATTGGCCTCCCTCAGGGGGTTGTTCCAGTGTTGGTCACCATTCACTGCAAGAAGGTAACGTCCAGATGTCGCCGTAAGGCTGTAAGGAATCTGAGATACATCATACGTTGTCGATCAGAAAAACACATTCGACTCCGTTTTATATGAAGCAGTGACTGCAAATAATAAAACACGCCATTATTAGGCCGCAAGGTGCCATCATCCCGGAGGACACAGTGGAGCATACAGTGGAGGTATGCCCCGCAAGGGCGTAGCACCACTTTGGCCTCGTGGAGGCAACCGGCGTCAGAGACCTTTCGCACCGGGCTCTGGTTTAGGCGAGATCCAGAGCGAGGAGTAATGGCAGGCGGTCGCCTCCTTCTGCAAAGTCTTAATGCTAGCGAAGGAGGTGGTCGCAAGCGTAATTGAACGAACGTCCTCACGCCAATCCGAGATTCCGACCCCGACTACCAGCCACGGTAGACGCGGGCTTGCGGACGTCGAGCGATGGGTAGCTAGCCGTCCGCCCGTCCGGTAGTTGACCGGACTGAGCTCAGTCGTCAACAGCGCGTAGTGACCCACGCGCTCCTCAAAGAGATGTTGCAAAGAGCAAGTTGAGGGCACAGGTGTGGTTTTAGTCAGTAAAAGATTGACACGTCCTCCCACTCTAACCAGAGCGGGAAAAGTCATTGGATTCCAACCTTAAAAAAAAGAAAAAGGTGCCATAATCATCATTATCATTTCAGCCGAAAGACGTCCACTGTTGGGCATAGGTCTCCCCAAGCGTCGCCATAATGACCGGTCCATCCATCGGATTACGTGATCGTCACCAGGTTATCAGTCCACATGGGGGCCTTCCAATGCAAGGTATCATGTAACCCCTTCCGAAAATTTGGCCGTGTTATTTTAAAGTCAATAATTAAATACACATAGGTATTTACTTTTATCGCCTTTGGTCACAGTAAAAGTTGTTAAAAATGCCTCAGTCTAACACCAGTAGATTTAAAATACACAATGCCATCTATCAAATTTAATATGAAGTTCAACATTCATTGTCATCATTTTTTCAACTTTGCGTCTTTAGATGGCGTTGCGAGTTGCGTGTGGTGTAATTTTTGACTTCTTAAAAACTGTAAATTCGTACCGTTTGTATTTCATAATATGCTTTGTTTTATTGCGATGAAACAAAGCCTAAGTAATGTATCAAGTTACTCAGAATTTTAATGTATAAAAGCTATCTACATAGATTTCTAACATTTTGCGTGATACGCACACAAATTAAAATTTCTACAGATATATTATGTGTAGATATATAAAAAAATGTAAGCATGCAAAAATATATAAAAAAAAACTTATTTACGGTGAAAAAATAAAACCAAAAATTTTGCAAGAGAGCCACATGGGATCCGAACAACCTATAAATTATACGCAAGTCTAGATACGAAACCACTGCGCTACGGTCTTCGGTGATGCAAATTTAAAATAGACGTTCTTATATAAACGTCATAATTGACTGGTTGGCTCCTTATCGATGACAGCGTGATGATTTTCGTTTCAGAAGTAATATTTGCAGCTAAATGGTATAATGTAATATTATTGTACGTGATTTTACTCGCCGCTTTGATTTTATTATGTGTTTTGATTAGTTTTCACAAAATATTAAGAAGATATCGAATAGAAATGTTAATTTTGTTTCGAAAAAATGGTAAAAGTTAGTTTTATTACAAAAAAAAAAGGATAAAATAATGACAAAATTTTTAACTGTAACTGGGGATCGAACTCGCGGCAAATGTCGTTCAATACCTACATTTTCGATTATTGCTCACCCCCCATAGCAAATAGCGTGATAATATATAGCCTATAAGTTGCCCTGGCCTATAAGGATTATGTATGCAAAATTTGGACAGAATCGGTTCAGTAGTTTTTGCGCCAATTAATACCATGGCAAAATAATTTTACTGTTTTATTATATGTATAGATATTTGGAACAACAAACAGTAGCATATTAGTTGTAAACCAGTTTTGTCTTAACATTAAACTTGACAAATATTTATTATATTTGGAACAACAAACAGTAGCATATTAGTTGTAAACCAGTTTTGTCTTAACATTAAACTTGACAAATATTTATTATATTTGGAACAACAAACAGTAGCATATTAGTTGTAAACCAGTTTTGTCTTAACATTAAACTTGACAAATAAATTACTCACAAAATTTTCCACAGATTACAATCTATATATATAAAAGCGGAATACCATTCACTGATTACCGTGATTAATAATCAGAAACTACAACACATACAAACTTAAAATTGGCAGGTAGGTTTCTCGGATTTTACGATACTCCACTCCTTAGGAGGTAAACGGGGGTTGGAAGTTTGTATCTAGAAACCTACTTTTACGCGGATGATACCGCTGGCAGAAGCTAGTATTATATAATAAAAACCAACTGTTAGCAAATGTTAACAAAAAAGAGTAGCCTCACCACAAGCAAGACTATCTGTCATACCTGGTCTTCACCCTTAGCCCCACCAACAAACTAGTTTAACCCACTGCACCTTCTGCCAGTCACATAAAGAGCCTCTAATGGTCAACACCAGCAGTCGGCCTCAACGCTATGCTACACCACACCACGTTCGACGCCCTGGCACTAATGACAGCACCAGCCCCCCTAGCCAAGTTACGATCGTTTCTTTTGCGTCGAACGCCTCGAGTAGGCCACGCCTCCGATTCCTTTATTCTGTCATCTCAACGCTCAGTCACGTGGTCTGAACAAAAGAATCGGAGGCTTGGCCTACTCGAGGCGTTCGATGCAAACAAAACGATCGTAACTTGGCTAGGGGGGCTGTAGTACACGCGATTAAATGGAGCATAACGCAGCGCTGTGCCTCATTCAGCTACTGGAGCATATCAGTATCACAAAATGTATGGACTACGCTTCAAAAACCATCGATCTCCGATCTCCGGATGGAGGTGATGTGGCGTAAATACTCCATCGCAGTAAGTATAAGTGTTCTCCGCGCGATTAGAACACAAACCTACTTGAAGTCCTCTCAACCTTAGTTCGGTCTTCGTCATAATTGTTATGTTTTAACTTCTCTTTATTTTAATGATTTAATATTTATCATAGTATTTATTATTTTATAATTTCAGCATATAGGTATAATATGTATTTTATTATGCTAAGCAACTTTCTTTAATTATTATACTTCATTCTAATTGAAATATTTATTTACGTCTTCCGGTACGTGATCGCCATTCCAGAACCTTTCGTCCCCAACGGCCATCCGTTCTGCAAGCAAAGTGCCCTGCCCATTGCCACTTAAGTTTGGTGATTTTTCGTGCTATGTTGGTGACCTTGGTTCTCCTGCGAATATCCTCATTCCTGATTCGATCCCGCAAGAAAACTCCGAGCATAGCCCTTTCCATTGCCCTTTGGGTGAATTTAAGCCGACCCGATGACTTGTTAACGGTTGCGGGAGTCTGATGGATGCGGGACGTTCGGAACCGTTCATTGTGGCGACACTTGGGGGAGGCCTATGTCCAGACGTGCACGTCTTTCGGCTGAAATGATGATGATGATGATGTACCACTACTGTAGATGAAGTTTAAATATACAAAAGCTGAGACCACACAACTCCCGTCGGGTAGTAGGATCTTGAATATAGAGAAAGAGTAGGCAGATGAACCGACGCTAGTATCAAAATTCAAGTTGTGCAATGAAAGATTAAGCAATATAAGGCAATTCAATTTGTAACCGTCGAACAATCACTCAGATCCAGAGCACAGCATAGAATCTGAATTGACGATAAAATACCAGTTTACGAAGCGATTATCTTAGTCTAGATTCAACTGAGATAAATATTGCATTACCTAAAATGATTTTCGCAGAATTCAGTTCAATTTGGTTGAGAACGTGCGTGAGTGTACGTTACGTATGTAATACAAAGAGATTCGATTAATTTAATACAATTGCTCTATTCCCTCTCCTAGAGAGGAGGCCTGAGTCCCAACAGTGGGAACATTATAAGGTCTGCTATGCTATGCTCTATTTGTAACAGAAAGAACAAATTAATAATGTTGTTGTTCCTGATATGGTAGAAGACTTGCTGTTACCTGCAACTTCGTCCACATTAGATTCGTAAAACAATACAACGGTAATTATTTTTCTAAAATTAAATTAGCCAACGTTAATCCTTATAATATCAGCTTTCTACCAGTGAAAGTCCCGTCAAAATCCATCCAGAATTTTCGGAGATGAGTGAGTTAGTTTTTGTTATTATTTGCATATTTGTTATAGATATCGAAAATAGTTTCACGTGCATTTAGAAAAACAAAACATATTTTGATATTATAATCGGACACTTTATTATGTATGTAAAGATTAGTATACGATTTATGAGTGAATGGAATATTATCGTACCAACAATGAATATTATACGGTGTCTTCTTGAATTTATAGATGTAGATCTAGTTCACATTTAAGCTTACCATAATACGAACTGGATCCGCATCGGACATCAATGTCAAATGATTGATTTTGCAATCGAGGCTACCATTTTTAACCGACTTCAAAAATAGATTATCTCTTCAATTTGGTTATTTTTTTTTTTTTTGCATTTGTTACTTTAGAATTCGGTCATTATTGAACTGGTTAGGAAATTTTTATTTAATCTAGTTCTGAAGATGAAATCCATGAAGAACTGAGGGAAATCTTCAAACATTATAACCATTTATAGTGATTTTAGTATTTTCATCAAAAACTCAAACATTTACATTCAGAAAGTATCACTTGATAAAGTGGTACTTACAAATGAAGAAGACTATAGATGACCAACGGAACTTCAGACATCTCAATTAAGATAGCTAAGCAACTATGACGATACAAATAAAACGAAGCTTCTGATGAAATCGATCAGACTGGTCATCGTACGCACCGGAACTCTTTAATAAAACGATTCGGATACATTGTTTTAAACATATTTGAATAAAACGACACCCGCAACAAACAAGGTTGTAACATTAATAATTTTTAAAAATGAACAAAAAAGGATATTGTTATGTTTGAATTTTGTTGTGACTGTAATCCGAGATACGGCCTTGTTCGATGCAGGTGTCGAAATGTTTGTATGGCCTACAGATATTCCAGGTCTGGGTGTCTTGTGCATGTTTTGCATTGCATTGTCGGCCTTATAATGTTCCCACTGTTGGGACTCAGGCCTCCTCTCTGGGAGAGGGAACGGGCCGTAATCCACCACCCGGGCCCAGTGCGGGTTGGTAGCATGTGAATTTACATATTTATGTGTGTTTAGGTTGAAGTACACTCAGGAGTTAGTGCTTTTGAACTGTACCGTTATAGAAGAGAGTCAATTGTTCATGACTGATTTAATCTTTAGCATAGAATCTTTTCTTCCTGGTCGTTTCACTCTTGTCATAGTGGTTGTGATTATTATGAAGGTAGCTCTCCGGAAGCAGTCAGAGTACGCTGCGCGACTTTTCGTTACCTTTTCTTGCTAGCATTCATCCGAGCGCACTCGTTGTTAACCAACGGCTGCTTTGATCTAGTCTGTCCATCGCATCGGCGGTCTGCCACGCGGCCTCTATCAAAGAATCTAAAGTATTGAACAAACTAGTCGTGGACTTTTGAAATTCTACTACAAAGTAATGTTAGACACTTAGCATTAGTAAAGTGTAACTGCACTTTTAACCCCTAACTGTATAATTGATGAAGTCTAACAAATTAAACTATTGGTAATCGATCATCGTCATCCAAATACTCGATAGAAATCTTCTTAACTGTGCACTCTAAAATGGTGTTGAAGGCTCTCAGGATGCTTATCATCTCAGATCTATATAGAATGTAATGACAAGTAATGCAGAGCAACACAACCTTCAAACGATTCCATACATCATTAATTTTCTTATCATAGCAGTAATCCATAAGTTGATCGATACTGATCTGGCATTTTCAGTTCTCTATAGTGTTGATGACCCTCAGGGTTACCGTTGTTCCAAAATGATGTTTGTACCGATAAGTAATTAACTGATTTGGAGCTATGAATTAGGAATGTAACAGAAGTAGTTATATCGGACCAAATATCATCATATATAACCAAATCTGGAACCGGAGTTTTTAAATTTGGTTTGTCTGAACCAAAACCGAAATCAGAGGCAGAGGTAAAGATGGAGTTAGAGGCAGAGACGGAGGCAGAGATGGAGATAGAAACGGAGGCAGATGCAAAGGCAGAGATGAAGGCAGAGGTAGAGACAAAGGCAGATATAGAGGTAGAAGCGGAGGCAGATGCGAAGGCAGAGATGAAGGCAGAGGCAGAGGTAGAGACGGAGGCAGATATAGAGGTAGAAGCGGAGGCAGATGCGAAGGCAGAGATCAAGGCAGAGGTAGAGACGGAAGCAGAGATGGAGGTAGAAACGGAGGCAGATGCGAAGGCAGAGATGAAGGCAGAGGCAGAGGTAGAGGCGGAGGCAGAGATGGAGGTGGAAACGAAGGCAGATGCGAAAGCAGAGATGAAGGCAGAGGCAGAGGTGGAGACAGAGGCAGAGATGGAGTTAGAAGTGGAGGCAGGAACGAAGACAAAGTTGGAGTTAGAGGCAGAGACGGAGGCAGAGATAGAGGTAGAAACGGAAGCAGATGCGAAGGCAGAAATGGAGGCAGAGGCAGAGACGGAGTCAGAGATGGAGGTAGAAGCGGAGGCAGGGGCAGAAGCGACAAATGAAACTACTAATACTAATCAAAGACTCGGATAAGAATAAATGAAAAGCGAACTCACAACATTCCAAATACGAAACAAAACCAGGAGGAAGAAGATTCCCCGCGCGTCAAGTATAAACTTGATTGTACCTCCGCTACAAGTACCGATTAAAATTTATTGGAATTGAAGGTGTAAAATCAATCGAAAGTTCCAAACTTCCAAAACTTCGGAACTCCATAAACCCGATAATCGGAATCGAACCTCCGTAGGTAAAATCGCTTTGAACCAGCATCATCGTCATTGCCCATCGCCCTGACCCCAATTGAGTACGGTTTATAGTGTTACTGTAAGAAGCTGTTGACTAAGTAATTACAGCCGCACGAGTCGGTCTCCTACGTTAAGCAACACTTTCCAAGGTCGGCCTATAGATGGGAAACTCTCCAAACATACCGAACGCGTTGGAAAGCATGTTAAGCCGTCGGTCCTGGGTGTCATTTGTAAATCTTTCGCAGTCTTTACAAGAAGTCAGAATCAAGATTTGGTACCAGTCTTTCAAAGGGTATCGTGTTACCTAGGTAGTTGCTCCAAGTTAAATACTGATATCACCATCTGAGCAGTGGTGGCAGAGTGGTAACGGCCCCGACTTCTGAATTGTAGGTCGCGGATTCAAACATTCGCGCATTACTTTGTGTAATTTATTTCATCACCACTGTTCTCAAAACGGTGAAGGAAAACATCGTGAAGAAACCGGCATGTCCTAGAACCAAAAATACGAAGACATGTGACATTCACCAACCCGCACTGGCCCATTCCCTCTCCTAGAGAGCAGAGACCTGAGTCCCAGAAGTGGGTATATTTAAAAGGCTGGTTATGGTATGGTATGGTAAATACTGATATCTACAGCTGGTGAGCATACTTGAGAAAAATTCTTGTCAGATTAATTCATTGCATAAATTGTGAAAATTCCTGCCGGAGTCTGTGTTTCCTGATAGCTACAACCTACGATCTTTAAGTCAAGAGTGAATAGATTGCTTCTAGTAAGCGTTCCCCATCGTCGATCATATCATTGCTTTCTTGCCTTGAGCCTGAAAATATGATACACAATCTTAATAAAGAGTGTCGTGTGGCCCAGTAACTGGGATGCTAAGGTCAGATTAAGCTATCAAAAACCAGCCACGACACCCTACTATAGTTGTCAACACGTCATGCAGATGATAATTTAGAATAATAATATTGTATGTGTATAAGTTGTATTTTTGTTGAGATGGGAAATACAATCCAATGACTTCTCCCACTCTTGGGTAGAGCAAGGGAGATCGTGCCAGACTTTTACTACATAAAACCACACCTATGTCCTTCAGTTGCCCTTTTGCGTTTTAGGGGGTAAACCACGGGTTTCCTTTTTAGAAATTCCCCATGGCCCCAGCAGGTATCCAATCCTGCTGGGTGTATTAGTTAAGCAAAAAACCGGGCAAGTGCGATTTGAATTCGCGCACTGAGGTTTCCGTACAAACTTAACAGAAATTCTTTTACAATCGCAAAAAAAAATAATTGTGACGTAACTACAAATTTATTGTTTTCAGGTATTTTTATATACTTGTGCTATGAGACCTTGCTTCAAGCCAAATTTCAAGATTCTAGGTCAACGGGAAGTAGCCAATGAATTTTGATTCCCTTGAGAGTGTCGAAACATACTTTTTTTGCGACATAAAAGACCGTATCATTTTTTCTCGTTTACTCAGAAGTTTGATTTGTTTACAGCTTCAAGGAACCTCAAATTTGAGTATATGGCTTTTATTTCAACTCGATACCTTCACGCGTTCCCGAGATAAAGCGTCTTGACAAACAGACAGACAGACAGACGGACAACAAAGTGATCCTATAATGCTTCCAGTTTTTCCTTTTAAGGTAAAAAACCCAAAAAACTGTATTGTACATAACTTAAATATCAACTTACGTTTAGTCTAAACATAACTATGTACATGTTTGCAAAAACAAACAAAACACGCTCAGGCGCCGAAGTTCTCCTCCACATTGCTGTGATCCGGAAATATCCCCAGAAGACTGGCGCCATAATAAGACCATAATAATTATATTACTTTTCTACACTAACAATGGCACGGTAATACTCAAAGAAGATCATGTCGAAAAAATGTAGAAGATACAAAAACAAAACAACAACGCAATTCACTAATCTTAACAACACACAACTCATCGATGTTTCTTAAATCGATACAACACTCGATAATCATCTCGATGCCGATATGGTAATCGATGGCACAGAGATAGCCAATGATGTTATCAGTTTTTGTCTCGTTGCATAATATTTGGATCAAGTTGTGTAATTGTTATAAATCGAAGTTTACTAGGTTACTACACAATGGGCAAATGAAAGCTTTTGTTGTCTGGATAGTTTAGAAGTTTATTGTTAAGTGAATTTGTGTTATTGGCGGATATCCTACTCTATGGTTGATCGGAGGTGAGAGGTCATTGCTTTGTGATAAATAATGTTGTTGATCGTCTGGATTTGCCGCAACAATGACAAGTTCAGACGTAAGTAATAAGTCTGAAACAAGGGGCTACTACACTAGTCAAAATATTCGGTTGTCTTATTTCTTTGTTCTTTATTACACTTCATACCTAACTCATGGTTGTTGAATGTTGAGATGGATGTGTGATGTGACGAGAATGGATAAAGTGAGAAATGAATATATTAGAGGAAGTTTGAAAGTGGCGCCAGTGACTGAGAAGTTGAAGGGGAATCGTTTGTCTTGGTATGGTCATGTAAAGAGGAGAGATGAAACGCATGTTACTAAAAGAGTTATGAGTATACATGTGGATGGGTGGAGAGGGAGAGGACTGCCAAAGAAAAGATGGATGGATTGTGTGAACAGTGATATGAAAGAAAAGGAAGTTAGTGATATTATGACGGTTGACAGGATAGAATGGAAGAAAAAAACGTGTTGCGCAGACCCCAAATAAGATGGGACAAGGGCAGGAAGATGATGATGATGATAACTCATGGTACACATTGATTTAATAATTCATGCACAAAGGTCAACTTAACTCAAAAACTAGTTTGTTCCTCTTTTTAATGATAAAGAGCGATCACATTCGAGGTAGGGATCCAATGTTCAATATAAACCTGCATAAATATTTTGAATATAATTAATACTAGCTGATGCCAGCGGCTTTGCCCACTTGATATTATGTAGGTTTCTCTATCTTTACAAACCTTGGACCGGTTTCATATACAAATACTGCAGATGGACAAGTAAGTAATAGTAATTCTATTAATTACTTGTCCATCTGGATTATTTGTCACATATAGTACAGATACCACTACAAATCTTGAGCGCTCGGCGAAAGAGCGGGGATCGCTTTGCGCATCGTACACATCGGCGAGCCAATCACTGCACAAGGATTGCACTCCCCGCCCCCGCATTTCATTTCATACCATTAAAGAGACGATATTTCACTTCTGCGTGCTACTGCGCAAGTAGAACTGTAGAAGTCAGCGATCAAGATCCGTGCCGGTATCTGTACCTCGGTAACGTCTAGAAAACAAGTTGTCGATAATCTTATCAAATCTAACCTGTATATTGTTTCACCGCAAAGCAATGGCCTCCATCTCCCTTCCCCAATCCATTTTATTTTCTGCTAGTGTGGACCAGCCTTTTCGCTGAAAGTCGAGCTCGTCTCAGTTGTCAATAACGCTAAATAATAATTTTGATGTTGTACCTCGAAGGAAGAATGTGTTGGTGCTTCTTCTGGGCAGGTTTGATCTATTGATGATCTACATAGAGCTGGCTCATTACGAAAAAAATAATAATAATAATTTTCCACAACTATCACACAACGCCGTCTAGTCCCAAGCTAAGCAGAGCTTGTGTTATGAGTACTAGACAACTGATAAACATACTTGTATATTTCTAAATACATACATATTATAGATAAATTACACCCAGACACAGAACAAATGATCGTGCTCATCACACAAACATTTGTCCTGGGTGGGAATCGAACCCAGGACCTCCGGCATAGCAGTCAGGGCCACTAACCACTAGACTAACAGGCCAGTCAGTTGTCAATAATCTTATCAAATCTAACTAGCCTGTATATTGTCCCACCGCATAGCAATGACCTCCCTCTCCCAATACATTCTATTTTCTGCTAGTGTGGACCAGCCCTTTCGCTCAAGTCGAGCTCGTCTCAGTTGTTAATAATGCTAAATAATAATTTGGACGCTGTAACTCGAAGGAAGAATGTATTGGTGCTTCTACAGGGCAGGCTTGATCTATTGATGATCCACTATGAGCTGGCTTATTACGAAAAAAAAACAACTGCTGACAAATATCCTTCTCATCATAGTCACATGACTAATTGAAGTATCTTCAACATACATAATGTACTTATATAGAACTACAGCGTGGGAAGACAGATCAACTTTTGTTTTAAAACTCTTTTCATCAGTGTGAACAAAGCCTAAAGTGTCGAAATCGCGTTGAGCGTTAATTTGTTAAGTTCAAATATCACGATCGTGGTCTGGAAGTGACAGGTATCACTCGGCACCTCAGAAACAATACTATACATCAACTGGAACAATATCGCTTAATTTGATTGACAGAAGACAGCTGTAATACTTAGGTTACAAGATTGTTAATGGTATGATATATAAAGGGTAGGTTACAAAATCTACACACACACACACACACACACACACATCAGACATCTGTAGATGTTATCACATCTACAAATGTCTTTGGCACAAGCAGCTATATCCCGACCCGGAGGCCCGCAGGCGTCAGGAGTCGCAAGACGATTTCCAGTCACCGTAGGCACGGGCTTGTGGACGGCGAGCAAAGGGTAATTCACCGTCCGGCAAACCCTGGTCGACGACACCTCAAGGAGATGTCCGCAAAATTTTTTTGACCATTTAGGGCCGACGTCTGCCAGGGCTATGGATTGATCGAAAGAGTTACTGTAGCCCTCGAAAAAGGGCAACTGAAGCAACACTGTGGGTTTTAGTCAGTAAAAGTTTAACAATCTCTCACGCTCCGCCCAGAGCGAGAAAAGTTATTTGATGATTTCCCACGAAAAAAAATAATAAAAAAGCGTCTACAAAACTAGCATATAGCATAGCAGGTCGGGAAAACCGCAGCAGAGGGATCTTTAGAGGAATGTTCAAGCCTAAAAACAGAACGGTAATGAGCCCTTAAATTCTTTAACATTGTTTTATTAACATTTTAATGTTCCCGCTTCATCTAGTTTTAAACTGACAAAAAAATTGACGTGAAAAAGTGTTTTTAAAAATTATGAATCGATGTCGTTGCTAGATCTTAGAATTGATCACTTAATGATGACCATTTCATGATAAGGTCCTATTTCACCAGAACGCGTGATTATTTCACGATATGGTCCAACATGGCTTTTTTTTTCGGTGGGAAAATCATCTAAAGACATCCCCCGCTCGTGGGCGGAGTGGGAGATAGTGTCAGACTTTAACTGACTAAAAAACCACTCCTGTTCCTTCGTTGCCTTTCATACCAGGGCCGAGTCTTCCTTTCAGAATCAGACTCTTGGCCCCGGTAGGCTTCGACTCTGCTGGGCCCCTACAGTTGCTGAGAACAGTATGCGCCGTCAATAAGTGGGGCTCAGTCTGGACGGTTACCGGATGGTCGTGCCCCAAGTCCTTAATAATTGTAAAAAAGTCCATTCATATTTGGTGTACAATAAGTATTTATAGTGAAGAATAAGATTAATTGATACACAGTTATCCTTATCCCTTTTAATTGTAATTGGCTTATTATTTGAATGCAGAGTTGTTAATTAAAATTTTATGCTTATATTTTTTCTTACAAGAGCAATACATTTTTTTAAAGGGTGAAAATCATCCAATGACTTCTCCCGCTCTGACCGGAGTTAGAGGGTGTGTCAGGCTTTAATGACTAAAACCACACCTGTGTCTTCCAGTTGCCCTTTGTGTTCTAGGACTACGGGATTCCCTTTCAGAAATTGCCTGCGGTCCTAGCTAGCAGGCAACGGCTCTGCTGAGCAGGGGCTCTCTGGGAGGGCTGGGCGCGTGAATCAATACGAGTTGACTGGGCTCGGTCCGGTCAATAACTGGACGGCTGGACGGCGAGCTACCCATTACTCGACGTCTGCAAGACCGCGCCTTGTGGGCTGGTAGTCGGGGTCGGAATCTCGGCGGCTGGGGCGTTAGGACTCGCATTCGTTCCCTCACGCGTGCAGCCTCCGTCCAGCATTACTGCTTACCTCATGTGGAAGGTGAGAACGCCGTGTTGTCGCTTCAGCCACTCCTCAATGAGGGGAGTTACCGCCATAATTGTAGCGTGCCCAGCACTGGGTTGCGACAGTAGCTGTCGCCATTCCACCATGAGATCCCGCCGGAACTCTATCCGCCATGCCACGACTTAGCGCGGCAGCGGACAAGATCAATACATAGAAAGTAAGAACTTTCTTTAGACCTTTTATTATCATAAAAATACTACATAAACGATATGGCCAAACGTGGATTGAGATATCATCAAACGTTAATTTTTAAACGATCTGGCCGGTTTTTAGCTGGCCACGACATCGATATCACGTCATAAATGTAAATACACAACAAACTGGGTATGACCAAATATAGACATCGTTCCAGTAAAAGGCCTACCACATTACTTAAAAAGATGCGTAGGAGTTCGAGGAAATAAATTAATGGTTCGTTTAATTAAGTGATTATGTACATTGCTACGCTATTTAAGGAACTTGTAATTATACGCTATACGGTTAGTTAATACAATTTAAATATAATAGTTAAATCATATATCCTTATGTGGATGAAGTTCTAATCATTGGACCAGGAAAACCGGGGTTTTTGTAGCCGTATGTGCTACCATAAATTTAATATCATAATTGCGATAAATAAAAACAAATTTTTAACTAGTCATCTCATTATTTTTTATATGAAAACGTCAGTTGTCAATTTTTTTTTTTCACTCAACGAAACTGCTGCCTTTTCGTAATTCTACAATTTTTCTTTTTAAAATTGCATAAACTAGTGCTTGACTGCGATCCCACCTGATGGTAAGCAGTGATGCAATCGTTGATGGTGAAGCGCACTAGTTTATTAAGAATGAATAGGTTCTAGCCTTGAAGACATCTGAAGTTTAACCAGACGGGAAACATTACCATATCTCTTGCCATTCCTGTTCTGATTTGAAAATAATATAGGTATTATTTTCTTCTTCTTCGCTCATTTTGTCCCCACAGGACCCAAAACATGAGAAAGAACCTCGACTTAATCTTTGAATTTATTAAAACTTACCATGTTATCTATATTTATTTTCTATAAAAACTATAGTCCACTTTTTTACTAGCCTTACTTGTGTCTCACTATTGTACAAAGGCCTCCCCATAGACTCCTTCCAAACCTCTATGTCACGCGCGATCTGTGGCCAGCTTGACCAGCAAACGTAATCAAATCGCCACGTCATATTTACTTCATTAGCATAGGTATAATTTACTTGTGAATCACTTAATAACTTATATCAATAACAGCGCGTGAAAACATCAGGAATTCCCACCTACTCACTAAATAAGTTCTGCGGTGGGACGAATCATAGTAATTTCGTTGAAAACTATTAGCAATTATTATGTTGAATCATCAAAACTCTAAAACTTTTTCATTTATTTTTGTTAGTCTAAATTACTGAATGCGGTCAAGTCCCGTGGATATTTTTTTGCATAATAAGTGCTATTTCGCAATCCTAGCCCCTAAGTTACTTGATCCATGTATCCAAGTACTCTTCTTGTCAAATCTATATCGCAATTTGACATTTCTGTCATTATTTCACCCACGCACCAATTACAGAAAAATGTTTCAATGAGCTTCGTGAGAATATCAATCGTCTTTTCCCTAATAGGTAATAATGTCAAGAGTATCACTGTCAGTTACTGTACACTACGGCTTGAGGACACTTCAATAGAAAAGTGGTTCACAAACTGTCCTTGTAAATAACGATGTCTTGAAATTTGAAAATAGAACATAAATATAAAATGGGGTTTAAGTTTTTGGCGGGATTTTTCAAGTAAGGTTTAGTTGCTGTTTTAATTGTTCACAAATTGATTCTTAATGTATATTGTAATGTAGTTTTGTATCTCAAGTGTATATACAACTGGATAATAAATATGTATAGTTAAATCATTGGAACAGGCCCCATTTTGGTAAAAGAGAGCAGATATTTTTTTTAATACTTCCAATTACCTTCCTCAGCGAAGTTGCCAAGAATGCCGATACGATTCCGATTTTAGAATGTATTACAAACGCATTCTACTATAAAACGAAGTGATTGTATTATGTATCTAAAAATAAATGATTTCTAAATTTAACACCAAAAAGTCCATTGATGTTAGCCTGGGACTCAAGTCTGCCATTACAATAGTGTCAGAATGTTCTATTATTGATTTCATAATTGTTAATTTTGAAAAGTTTTATAGTTTATAAAACTAAGTAAAGTTTATTAGTAGATTACCATCTACTAATATAATGGCGTCATTATGACTTTACAATGGTCAACCACTGACACTGGTTGATCAATGGACTGACACTCCATTGAAAGAAATGGCATAGAATGGTAATCACGTACATAATGACAAATTAATATTTGGCGTATGCGGATAACTGCCAAAATTTGACAGTTCCTTTGATCAATGACTTACCATTACAACGTCATTGTGCAGTCATTGTACTTTTAATTTGTTTTGCTTTTCATGAAATCATTCCTACTCATATTCCTCGTCCAACCTCGGTCAAATGTCTTCTTCCTTTTGTGTTTACTAGTTTTATATTTAAACTATGCAAATTTATTGAAATTAATAAAATTAAGTTGTAACTACTTATTTCCTTTTTTTTCTCTTTTTCCCCACTCTTACGAGTTTCTTTCATGTACATAGTCATAGTCTGTGGTCTGGTCATAATGTTTGTCTGCGTCTGCGAAGAAATTCTTTTATTTTGAACTTTAATGTTTAGAGATATATATTTATTTTACTATTAATTCACGCGAAATACTCTCGTTCTCGTTTGATGGTCTATTAATAGTTTGCACGTGTTATTGGCAAAATTGTGGTGTCTTTTCCACAAATGCCATTAATGAAGAGTTGAAGTTGAAGTTAATTAGTTTTGAGACAGCTCGATATTGTCATTCTACGACAAGATCATTGACCGATCAATGATCGACCATTATGAATTATCAGATTATGAACAAAATGACAATGGGATCGTGTTGGAATGACGACTTTATAAAAATAGCAGACTTGGGCGCCTCGAGTGGCAATAGCGGTCATTGCGCTCCCCTTCCTATTGTTTTCGGACATTCTTAATTTTCATAACACGAAACACTTATCAGTCTTGAATTGGATGTCCATCCTTCCTTAGCCTATTACATGCTAAAACGAAACACCTTTTATACATGGGTACAAAATTTGGCACCCCACATTCATAGCGGTAAGTCCCCTCTTTGATGGAGCTGGAGAGACGTCACGGCGTTCTCACCTTCCGTATGATGTAGTTGCAGTAGGTTCAAAGCCTATTGGGACATGGGCTTACATCCAAAGTCAAAGTCAAAGTCAAAGATTTTTATTTCATATAGGCCTACATGGGCACTTATAAAACGTCAGAAGCTAGTGCACGGTTCCAAATTGGTCGTTTCCTATGGAGAAGAACCGGCAAGAAACTCCATGGTTACTCTTTTAAAAAAGAATTTGTTGATACAATACCTTCTGTTTACAATATATTGGATTTATTATGTAAGGACAGTGTAGACTGGTCAATAAAGTACAATAAAAATAATCATAATAAAAAGGAACCTAAGAATTCGCGGAGTCTACAGTGTTCTCACATTCACATTTCAAAAAAGAGGCTATACAAACAAAAGCAAGCAAAACAAATAATTACAATTATTAATAAACAATATGTCAACAATATAAATAAATAAAAAATAAAAAATATTGCAAAAGCAATGTATATATTACAACAAATGTGGAGCAGTCAATAGATAAATTTACAAAAATATTATGAGCTACCAGGGGGCCACATGTGCAGAAGCAGTCATTGCCAAACAAGCGTGTCTTCGACATAGTCTTTAACCTTATAATACGCTTTTATATCCGAAAGGGAAACCCGCAGTCCTGGAACGCAAAAGACAAAGAAGAAACATAGTTGTGATTTTAGTCAGTAAAAGCCTGACACGCCCTCGCGCTCCGCCCTAGAGCGAGAGAAATCCCACTTAAAAAAAAAAAAAAAAAAAAAAAGATGTGTACTAGATATGATTTTTTAACACCTTCTTGCTATAAAAAATATCGTTAAACACTAAAACAAACATATAACAAGTAGAAACTAACCATAAATAGACAATGCAATCCTCAACTAACGCATTCAATCACGCATAACATTACATTGATTTTACAATAATTCTATTAAGACATAGATCTAACGCCATCAATCAAGCGGTCACCGAGCGATGCGTATCTTATGTGTTTTAGTGGCTAAACTAAATCAATTAGTGTTTCATCAATGTTACGCTGTGTAACACTTTTGATATTCATAACTTCGAAATAGTGGGTGCGAGTATTTTCTTATAGATCGATAGGTTTTTTTTTATTTATTGGGTGGGAAAACCATCTTATGACAAGTCCCGCTCTTGGGCGGAACGGGAAATAGTGTCAGACTTTTACTGACTAAAAACCCACTCCTGTTCCTTCGTTGCCTTCGTCCCAGGGCCCCGGGTTTCGCTTTCACACTACCCGTGGCCCCAGTAGGCTTCGACCCTGCTGGGCCCCTACGATTTGCTGACATCTCCTTGAGGCGCGCGTGGAACAGTACGCGCCGTCGACGACTTGGGCTCGGTCCGGTCGGTTACCGGACGGTCGGACGGCGAGCCAACCATTGCTCGCCATATAGATCGATAGGTTGATATACTCTTTATTGCAGACCATTAAGAATTGCAGTACGACTGAGCTTAAAATTAAAAGGGTGTAACAATGGGCGGTTTTATCGCTAAAAGTAATTTTTTACAGGCAACTTTTGGATGAATTTGTCAGAGGAGAAAAACGATTCATGTGGTAGTAGTATCGCAGGGACCCCGAATTCGAGCCACATTAGATATGGGCTTGCGGACGACGCTCAATGGGTAGCTCGCCGACCGGCCGTGTGGTAACCGTCCGGGCTAAGCCCGAGTCGTCAACGGCGAGTAGTGTTCTACACGCACTTCAAAGATCCAATGCAATCTAATTTAATTTTAATTTTAACATTTCATTGTGTGTAATTTTATTATATGTATTGTCTGTATGTTATTATGAAACTAAAATAAGTCTTTGGTACTCGAAATAAATAAATAAATAAAAAAAGAGATGTAAGAAAAACAGGACTAGGGGCCCAGCATGACCGAAACCTACTAGGGTCATGGGTTTATTTCCGAAAGGGAAACCCATGGTCCTGGAACGCAAAGGGTAAAAAAGGAACATAAGGTGAAATAGTCAATAAAAGACACGCCGTCCCACCCTGCCCTAGAACGTGAGAAATCATTGAATGATATCCCAGCATAAAAAAAAATTGTAGTAGATATTTATGTTATTGATGGGCTTGTGTTAAACCACTGTTTCTCCTAATGTTGGTCCATGATGGAGCACACCTGTTTAGAAGTAATCTATTCACTCTCGATTAAAAGATAAGTTATAGCTATCAAAAAACAGACTCCGGCAGGGAATTACACACCATAACTAAAGGGACGGACAATGAAAGTATTCCCAAATAGTTTGATGCGTATGAATGAGAGGTCCACCATCATAATAAATACGCTGATGCTATCGATCAGGCGGTCTCCGTGCCATGCGTATCTTAAGAATACTAATATCACATTTTGATAGTAGTAGGTATGTTCATTCAAATGTTCTACACCGTGTCCTCCGGGCGGTCCACACAATGGTGACACCCGGGCATTTCTTCCGCACGAATCCGGTGCAGGAACCTCCCGAACTTACCATGTCCGGCGCGGACCTGTGTCATGCAGAAGGTAAGGACGCCATTTTGTCTTTCCAGCCACTCCCAAAAGTAGCCATAATTGTGGCGTGCCCAAAGTAGCTTTTAAGTTATGTTTTCATTGGTGCTAATTTAAAAGTAAACTTAATTATTACAATTCTTATTCTACTTTTATCTTGTTCACACTCAAAATCTTGTTATGGCCTCTTGTAATTGAAGAAGTGCCCTAATTTAAAACTCAATGTATTGGTAACTTGTATTTTTATGAGTACATCCTTTATCTTAGGTCTTATTGGAGATCTTAATTAAAAAATAAATATATAAATACAATAATCCAAATACTTTAATGCATTTATTTGTCTTATAAACACTTTTAAACTCGTCACCTTTATTTAACCCAGAAATTCGTAGCATAAGTGCAGAGGTATGTCGCATCTCCCATTATGGTCTGTCCATGACGATCAAGTTCTAATAGTTAATAGTAGTGTCCGACCAAAGTTTATTTTCGGTTTCGACCAAAAAAAGGCCGAATATTCGGCTAGAACTTCATTTGTGATCTTCAGCTGACGGCTGTGTTTATAAATTTAAAAAAATATGAAGTCGTCGTCATCATCTTCCTGCACTTGTTCCGTGTTATTTGGGGTCGTCGCAAAATATCTTTTTGTCCCATTCCGTCTTGTCACCCATCATGCCATCACTAACTCCTTTTTCTTTCATAACACACCTCGCACAATCCATCCACATGAGTATTCATAACTGTTTTATTAACATGCGTATCATCCCTCCCAAGATCCACTTACCCCTCCCTCTATCCCCTGATTGATTTTTCAATCGTCAGATCCACTTCATTCCACAAGAAATATTTAGTAATTTTGGCAGTTTCTCTACATATGTTTATCCAATATAAGTTTCATCACGGTTGCGGTTTCGGCCGAAACTATAATACGTGCCAAAGATTGGTTTACGGTTTCGGCTAAAAATCATACGAGTATTTTGATCGGTCACTAGTTGCCACTAGTGTTGATACCCACGCGCGATGGCCAGCGTATCGAAGATTGTTTACTTGTCAATTATATTGCGACAGTACAAAGGGCAAGCATGATATCGTCTTTAGTGAGCAATGGTTCTTGTAATCGAACGATGCTTAGCTTGAATTTCGTGTATTTGATTGTTTACTAGATTCTGCCTGCGGTTTTGCCCGCATGAAAGTAGAAAATTATCCCAAGGGAACATAATCCCGAGATAAAAACAAACGATTTTTGGATATGTGTTTATGGTAAGCACCAGACAAATTTGCAATTGTAGAACAATGATCACAAAACCTACCTACATTTATTGACAGAATTGAATTCAAAACTGATCAAGTGCGAGTCGGACTTGCACCCTGAGGGTTCCGTGCAATGTTACCTATGTCGTCATCATCATTTCAGCCGAAAGACGTCCACAGTTGGACATAGGCCTCCCCCAAGCGACGCCACAACGACTGATCCTGTGCGTCTTGCATCCACCGCACTCCCGCGACTCTCACCAGGTCGTCGGTCCACCTTGTGGGAGGCCTTCCGACGCTGCATTTTCCGGTGCAAGGTAGCCACTCTAGAACCTTTCGGCCCCATCGACCATCCGTTCTACGAGAAATGTGCCCTGCCCACTGCCACTTTAGTTTGGCGATTCTTCGAACCTATGTAAATAGTTCAATTTAGATATTTCCGAACCGCAAAAAAAAAATTGACGTAGCAACTTTACAGTTTTCAGATTTATTCCTATACTTACTTGCGCTATACGACCTTGCTTTATGCTCAGGATTCTAGGTAAACGGGATACTTCCCGTCGAAATCAACATTCAACTCCCAATGAATGTTGATTTCCTCGAGAGTGTTGAAATAAACGTGCCACGCGTAGAGGTTTCGTGTTGACTCTTGAAGCTGTAAAAAAATCAAACTTCTG
This sequence comes from Mythimna vitellina, assembly GCA_949316375.1. Taxonomy (NCBI): domain Eukaryota; kingdom Metazoa; phylum Arthropoda; class Insecta; order Lepidoptera; family Noctuidae; genus Mythimna; species Mythimna vitellina. The sequence goes on from OX438693.1 coordinate 24,589,904, forward strand.
AGTTGGCGAAAAAAAAAGATACGGCCGTCTATGTCGCAAGAAACGTATATTTCAACTCTCTCAAGGAAATCAAAATTCATAGGGTACTTCCCGTTGACCTAGAAACCTGAAATTTGGCATGAAGCAAGGTCTTATATCACAAGTATATATATATAAATCTGAAAATTTAAAATTTGTTATAACGTCACAAAAAACAATCTTTCGATTCGGAAAAATCTTCGAGACTCCGGGATTTGAACTATTTAACGAAGTTAGTTTGTACGGAACCCTCAGTACGCGAGCCTGACTCGCACTTACCCAGTTTTTTTTATTAGCAATCAGCTTTGTATGACTGCCTTGGTGAGAGCGTTTTAGACATGGCATAATAAATTACAAGATTTCATAAAAAAAAAAATTATAGACAATTCAAAATAAAATTGAAACAGTTATTAATTGAAAAATGCTATTATATGAATGATGAATTTCTAAATGATGACTTAATGTAAAATTTATTGATTTATTTATTTTACTGTAAAATATTTTATTTTTCTTTTTTCAATTCTTATAATGAATGATTTGACAAATAATAATAATTTATAATTATTTATTTTACGCATTGACATGACTCAATTTTGAGGTATTTATTATTTTCGATTTTATTTATTCATCGTCATTAAATTTTTGTCAAAATTGATTATTATTTAGTAAATAATTCGAGTTTACCGCTCGCATTAATAATAATATTGTAATTTTTCTTTTTGCTTGCGACCATTCTTTACGCCTCTAGGTAACATTAGCGACCTGTGAACTTTAATTTAAGACAAATAATAAATGATTATTGATTTAATTTTCCAATGAAAAAAAAAGGAAATAACTGAAGCCTTTGTAATCTATTCATTAGATTTTTTTTACTTAAATATAATATTAGATCGCAATGTTGCAGAAATAAAACATGACACTTCATTGTCAGGAATTTAAAATATCAAGATGAAGAAAATAAAGTATACAAGTATAGTACTGACTGATTCATTCAAGTTGATAGATAAACAATCGTTCATCATAATCAAATCAAATCCATAAGTTTCGTGATACGATCAAGCCATCAAGGCAATGACCCAATCATCCAATTCATTGTTACAGCAAACTTTTCTTGAAACTGATTCAATCACAATAACTTCAGCGGAACGAATGAGAACTTACAGAAACAACCGTAATAGCAATACGCTTCGGACCTTGCATCTTACACTTCGTGCGTAAGGAATTGCGCGTACGCACGAAACTGCATCAAAAACATCATCAAAATACAATAGATCGACGACTTTCAATACACGATTGCGAAAATAGGCCAATTCTAAGCAAACATCAAGAGCTTGATCAAATACTGGAGTTGTACAATCACTCACAAAACTGTTTGTTAATTAAATTCATTTCTTTAGTTTAAATTTGTTTATTCATTGTTCAAACATCACAGCATGCATCGTTGCATATAATTTGTTTTTTAAATTAATAAACAAAGAAGTTTTGTTTGTTAAATTAACGCAAGAATGAATGGGACATTTCTGAGATTTATAATTAAATAGATTTAGCTAGCGGATCCTAGAATCCCGGGATTAAAAGTGCTCTATAGGATGTGCTAATCTAGGACATGATCTACTCATGTGTTCCATTTCATCCAAATTCGATAAGCGTTTGAGCATGTAGGTATAACAAACATACTGGAAGCATGGAGCCGTACAACACAAGCATTCCTAGTGAAGGCTTCAGTCTCCACAACATCAATAAAAAAAATTACATTGTAAGCATGTACTGTATCCACTTGCGGACGGCGAGCAATGGGTTGCTCGCCGTCCGATCTTCCGGTAACCGTCCGGACCGGGCCCATGTGGTCGACGGCGCGTACTGTTCCACGCACGCCTCAAGGATGTCAGCAACCGTACGGGCCCAGCAGGGTCGAAGCCTACTGGGGCCATGGGTGATGCGAAAGAGATCCCCGGGTCCTGGAAAAATGACAAAGAAGGAACAGGATTTTTAGTCCATAAAAGTCTGACACTCTCCCCCGCTCCGCCCAAGAGCGGGGGATGTCATTAGATGATTTTCTCACCCGAAAAAAATAACCTGTACCATATTCTTTACTAGCTTTTGCCCGCGGCTTTGCCCGCGTACATAAAATATAGCCTATGTCACTCAGGAATAAAGCAGCTTTCTTATCGGTGAAAAAATGTTCGCAATCGAACCAGTACTTTCAGAGATTACCTCCTACAAACAAAAAAATCTCTTTATAATATTTGTGTAGATTAATTATGTAGTTTTTATTATTGTAAAAAGAAAGAAAGAGAAAAAGAAAGAAAATCTTTTTATTTGCCGGAAAAGGCGCATATTGCAAAAATTTTGCATGACAAAAACATATTTAAAATAAACATAATGTGCGACACATCCGAGCAAAACGGCCGTACGCTCAGCATAATGCCGTGTCCACACCCAAAATGGAGAATAAAATGGAAATGGATTGGTGGCATGGATGGTATGGAATGGAGGATTGTGTGGTGGAGAAATATACACTATACTATACATCATCAGCATACCCTGCTCAGGTCACCTCAGCTGTCTATAGAACACTAACATCGCAATCAGTGGACCATCTCGATAGTTTCGAGAAATCAATTTGACGTATGCACACAATTGACAGCGCTTATCGTTGATCGATCAGTATTTATGGTGCCTCGGGGTGCGAGATGGGGTGATTAAGAAATGTAGGTTGTATTGTTATTTTGTGCGCTTTATTTAGATGCTTAAGTATGTAATACGTTGATTAGATTATGAAACTAACTATATTCTCGTGTCTACACAGAAATTCAAATTCAGGTCATAACAATAATATCATCTTTTTTAGGGTTCCGTACCTCAAAAGGAAAAACGGAACCCTATAGGATCAGTTTATTGTCCGTCTGTCTGTTTGTCAAGACCCTTTATCTCGGGAATGTGTGGAGGTATCGAGTTGAAATTAAAACCATATACTCAGGTCTGCGGCCCTTTGGCGCTGTGAAAAAATCATACTTCTTAGTTGATGAAAAAAAAGTTACGGACGTTTATGTCGCATAAAACATGTATTTCGACACTCTCTAGGGAATCAAAATTTATAGGGTACTTCCTGTTGACCTAGAAACCTGAAATTTGGCATGATGCAAAATCTCATAGCACAAATATAGGGAAAAATCAAAAATCTATAAATTTGTATTTACGTCACAAAAAAAAAACATTTTTTGTGATTCGGAAAAATCAATTTGGGTTCGTAAATTGAACTGTTGTCATAAGTTAGTTTGTACGGAACCCTCCGTGCTCGAGTCCGACTCGCACTTGTCTGGTTTTTATTATTATTGATAAATAGAACATATTGGTCAAGCGCGATTGACCACTATGTCACCATGGTAAGCGATGATGTGGTGAAGCAAGCTTGCCTAGAAGTAACCTATTCGCTCTTTATTTAAAGACCCCCAGGTTGTAGCCATCAGGAAACACTCAATCTCGGTGGTAATGCCAAAATCTTGTCAGTGTTGGGAAATTAAAGGTCTTTTTGACATAATTTTACGACTAAGTTTCGAATGCGAAAGTTCATTTAGAATTCGTAAATTGCGCCCTGATGGGTATCAAAGAAGGCGGGTTGCGCTTTTGTTTGAAAGAGTTGTTGCGGCATTTGGACGAACATGAGTAGGTTTTAATCACTGAAAGTCTGTCACTCTCTCTCGCTTCACCCAGAGCGGGGGAAGTCATGATGTTCTACAAAAAAAGGTTCATGTCACGAGACTTCGAGCATTTCTGAAAAAAAAAACTTCAAGAAAATTATTTATAAAAAGAATATTTTTTAGGGTCATGGGTATCCAATGGATGCGAGACGCACAAGACCGGTCGTTGTGGCGACACTTAGAGGAGGTCTATGTCTAGGAGTGGACGTTTTTCGGCCGAAATGTTGATAATGATAATGGTAAATATTTTTTCGGTATGAGTAAAATACTAAAATGCAATCTCGATTAGAAACCGTCTTCAATCAAACACCTGTATAGAGAAGAACCAAGAATATTTTATTTTTAAACACGGGCAAATTAAAATGCTTGAGACAGGATATGTCTAATTCACTGTAAATAATTGTGTCCATTTTCGTTTTAAAATGGGGTTTTTCAAATTTTTTGCTCACGTGAGAATTCGAGACTCGTCCTTATTGTATTTAAATCCAGCTATTTTAATTTTAGACATGCCTAACAAAATACGACGCAATTTGGAAAAAAAATAGAATTCAGTAATTGCGAACTCGGTTTTTTTTACACATCTCAAGTACCTACTACCTACTTGTTTAAATAAATCCATACAGAATATCATCGCTCAAAGTATAGCGACATAGTTCGCATCAGGAATGAATATATCCGCAGGAGAACCAAGGTAACCGACATAGCCCGAAGAATTGCCTAACTTAAGCGGCCGTGGGCATGGCGCATTGCTTGCAAAAAGATGGTCGATTCTGGAGTAGCGACCGCGTACTGAAAGACAGCGTTAGAAAGACTCCCTCAAGATGAATCAATGATTTGGTGAGGGTCACTGGATTCCGATGGACGCGAAACGTATAGGACCGTCATTCGGCTGAAGTGATAATGATAACATAAGTAATAATATTTTAATAATTTAAGCCTCATTCAGTCTAGCTAAGCCATTATTCTATTCCAATTAGTTCAATGACCGCAGCTCAGATTAACCTCACAATACCCATCGACCTCCACTTCGATTAGCCTCTAGCACACTAAATTATCCCAACAAATATTGCACCAAGAAAATCAATAAATAATATAAAAACGCGCATCACTAATCAAATTTCACGTTCGCCGAACAAAGGGCGGTGGCGTAACTAGGGTGTCCAAGCTATCAGGAGACGGATCTCCCAAGAAACAAACGTTCCGTTTCCTAACATCCGCACCGAATTTGAGGCCACCCGAATCCGAAATAATGGAACAATTAAACTCTTGCGCAAGTCATTGACAATAACGCTACAACGCTAGGCGCCCCATGCGTTTGACCTTTGCGGGAAAAAATGCTAACTATGTGTAGTAAGTACGACCTAGTTTAAAGTAAAGTTCATGAGTATTTTTGTAGTTAGTAAGCGGAAGAAAAAACTTAATGGTTCCAGAACATTCAACTGTAATTATTTTGCAACCACGTCTTTAAAAACGATGTGTGGTGTAAGCTGAAAATAATAAGTAGGTAAGCAGTCTCGGAAATCTAATTAAGAAAATCAATCTTCCGAAACCATGAAGAATGGGATTTTTCAAATGTTTCTTAAAAGCGTTTAAGTGAGGAACTACAGCTAGAGATCATAAATTCAGTTATATTAGCAATGTACAATGTGTTCCAAATAAGAATAGGATCCATTGCCATGTTGTGACGTCACGTCATACTGTCAAATCTCGAGAAATTGGGCAAAATTGAAGAACTCAGAGATGAGCATAATGTAATGTAGCAAAATGTGGAAGTACTGGATTCTGACTAAATTTTTTTCGTTCACAGTTCGTAAATAAATTAGTTTAAAAAAAAACTTGTTTAGCTCACCATAATAATTCTTCGATTTATCGTCGACGTCACATCATGGCAATCGATCCTATTCTTATTTTGAATGCATTGTAACTGTTTTGGTGTGCAATAAAGTATTATAGCTATTAAAATTGGCAGAAGCTGTGGCTTTACTGCGTGTAAGTATACAACTGTCCCAAGAGAACATCCTCTCGGCATAAAAAGTCCTGTTACATGGCCAACCCGTGTACCACATTTAAATCTGTTCAGACGTTTGAGCGCGGAGTAACAATCCGCAAGCAATGGGTGGCTCGCCGTCCGACCGTCCGGTAAACGTCCGGACCGAGCACAAGTTGTCGACGGCACGTACTGTTCCACGCGCGCCTCAAGGAGATGTCAGCAACTGTAGGGGCCCAGCAGGGTCGAAGCCTACTGGGGCCAAAGGTCTGATTCTGAAAGGAAGACTCGGCCCTGGTACGAAAGGCAACGAAGGAACAGGAGTGTGTTTTTAGTCAGTAAAAGTCTGACACTATCTCCCGCCCCGCCCAAGAGCGGGGGATGTCATAAGATGATTTTCCCACCGAAAAAAAAAACACGCAGCCATACAAACTTTCACTTTTGTTAATATTAGTTTGATTTTAGCATGATTTACTTTATCATTGATTAGTGAATACAGAAAAATCATATTGGAAAGGTCAGCCGGTTAAAGGGCGATATTTTTTTTCCAAACGATTAAAAAAAAACCGCTTTATTTTTTCCTCAAGCAAAATATTAAGCTTCAATGTGAACAATGTAATATGAGACGATATAAATAATCGCGTCTTTCACACCTTCGACCTTACCACAATGAGGTCGAAGTTATGATTACAAAAAATAATATTTTTAATGTCTTCTCGTCTCTTGTGTGCGGTATAAAATTCACACAATAATCGTTATCATTTCCACCGAGTGGTTTTTACGCTTTTATTAACAAATTGTTGATAATTCAAGGGCATGTGACTTCTCTGCTAATAATAGTTCAATGGCTCTACCTTAACCTTTTTTTAAATAACGATGTCCTGGACTATAAAGATGCTGGCTCATTTTTTTATTTAAGTATATTTTAAACTGTGTATCAAAAATACTAGATGTACTTATACCAAATATTAATGAACTTTTTACAATAATTAATAAGGGACTTTAGGCACTCCGACTCGGACAGGTTAGGTTAGAAGGGGATGGTGTGGGATCTGGTAAGCGAGCAAAGCAAGCTAAAACAGACCCCGACATCCTCTTTGTGGTTTTTTTAAACTACACAGAAGAGCACATTTTAGTGGAAAATTAGTATTTTAAGTAAAACAAAGGCATCTTTTGTAGTAAAAAACGGGAATAAATTGAGAAACAGTTATATCTCTAGTATCTTAGCCAACTACACTTGGCAGCTGGGTGATAGCGACCGGACTTAAGAGCAACTAAAAAAAAAAAGCGCGTGGCTGATTAGTGATGGCTGTAAAGTAATTGTAAGTTATTTTTAAGGGGTAAATGATCAAATAACTCCTCCTACACCGGGTGATGCGAGAGAAAGTGTTAGACTTTAACTGACTAGAACCCACCATGTTTCTTCAGTTGCCCTTTGCGTTCCAGGGTCGCGGTCACTCTTTCAAACAACCTCACAGCCTATGTTAGTAGATACACATTACCGAGATAATTATAACCGGCATGGCCACCCTACTTTATTGGCTTGGCAGCTGACCCTGACTGGCAGCTGATTAACAAGCGATGTTCTAAGCATCCGACTTTTGTTCCAGAGCCGAATTAATTAAATAGATCTACTGCTACTTTAAACTAGCATTAGGTAACTGCAAACACTGCCTTGGCACGTCACAACAATGAAATAAAAGTCTGTATATAACAACAATCTTGAAGGAGTCTGCGCGCTCTGACTACTCTTTACTCTCTGCTCGACTCTCCCACCCCTCCTTCTTATCTTATATCACACTTTAAATATTTATGTTCTTCTCATGCTAAGAATCTGTTCTTTTAACAATCTTCTACTGCTCTGTCCTTCTCATACTTCTGACTTTGATCATTCTCCGATACCCAGACAATTTTTGTATTGCAAAAAAAGGCTATTCGTTCGATTTATAGATTAAGTCCCAGATACTCCCTCAGAGATAAATTTAAAGAGATCAGTATTATGACTGTACCTTCACAGTATATTTACGAGAATATATTGTATGCACATAAAAATATAAACAGTTTTAAAAAATACAGTGATATCTATAATTTTAATACTAGGAACAAACACAAATTTGTGGTTCCTACAACCAGGCTAAAAAAAATAGGGGGCTCATTTAGATGCCAATGTATACACTTCTATAATAAACTTCCTAGTCACATTCAACAACTAAGCCTTAATAAATTCAAAACATTTGTAAAGCAAAAACTTTGTCAAAAGGCTTTTTACTCTATAAAGGACTATGTTGAGGACGAAAAGGCTTGGGATTGACCTGCTCCAGTACGCACTACAACTGTTGTCTTATTTTTCTCTTATGTTTTTATTTTCAATTGTGCTCTTTATTATTATTATTTTACAATTTGATATTGTAGATTATTTTTATTTTGCAATTTGACTTTATTTATTTTTATTTTGACATCAATATTTACTTTATTAAGTAAATTACATTTTGTAAATTATATATTTACTTTTATTATTGTGAACGTGAGAACAATGTTGATTGCCTTTTTTTTTCCTTTTCAGTCATTTTAACGTATGTCTGGCAATTTGAGTATATTCTGCGGCCTACCCAAATGTCCTTTCCTTGGTATTGTTCGTCAAGTCGTTGAGCTCCTTAGTAGTCCTGGGTTGAGCTTTGCGAATACTGACAAATGCTTGCACTGACTGGACAGGTCCACTCAAATCTGTATGGTTCTTTCTTCAAAAGACCATCTCAGACAAATCTGCACTGTTCTCATGTGATTTGACCATTACATATTAACTGTATGGACTTTAAAAGAGACTTTGACATCTGAGTTAGTTTCGGTGTTTCTTCTCAGGGTAGTCAGCTAGGAAACACCGGCCTCATCTAGTTTAAAATGACAAAAAAAATTGACGTGTAAAAGTGTTTTTTTAAACCTACTTACAAAATAAATATCATTTATCATTTATTTATCTTCCTTTCATATACAGTGCATACTTCTGTGGAATGCGCTCCCTCTCGAGATCCTCTGATTACAGATCTAATGTCTCGACCAATCAGAACGCAGTACCTCGCTCCCCCGTACCAATCGAACCAATCAGTACATAATACCTTGCTCCCCGTATCTTGGCTAGTAGACAGAATTGTTTTGGTGTGCCATTTCAAGCATGAGGTGTCTAGTTGCTGTAAGGTCGTTGGTATATAAATATAAAAGCAAATTCCTGAATCGCTTACTTACACCACGGGTAGTGTGAAAGTGAAACCCGAGACCCTAGGACGAAGACAAAGAAGAAACAGGAGTGGGATTTTAGTGGTATTTGTCATTAGATGATTTTCCTACTATCAATAAAAAAAACAGAATTTACCCTCTAAGGGAATTTTTTTTTCGGTGGGAAAATCATCTAATGACAAATCCCGCTCTTGGGCGGAGCGAGAGATAGTGTCAGACTTTTACTGACTAAAAACCCACTCCTGTTCCTTCGTTGCCTTTCGTACCAGGGCCGAGTCTTCCTTTCAGAATCAGACCCTCGGCTCCAGTAGGCTTCGACCCTGCTGGGCCCCTACGGTTTGCTGACACCTCCTTGAGGCGCTCTAGAGGGTACTCTAAGGGGATGAAATAGGGCTCCAAAGTTTGTATGGAGAAACATAATCTCGCGCGCGAAGCCACCGGCAGAAGCTGGTCTGAAAACGCAGACATTTTTGTATTTAAATATGATTTCAAATTTTTTTAAGGTGGGAAATCTTCCAATTACTTTTCTTGCTCTAAGGTGCGGCTGTGTCAGACTTTTCCTGACAAAATCAGACGCGCGTGAAACATTACGCGCTTTCGACGACTCGGGTTCGATCCAGACGGTTACCAGAAAATATGATTTCCACCAAAAATAAAATATTTAAAGTACCCGCCCACACAATCACATACCCAATACCTCTGTCTGAATTTCACGAATTCTCAACAATGAATCATTCTGACATTTATGAACATTTGGTTCTCAAAAATTAATCACATATAGCATGAGCGCGATTCTTTTTACGTAAGAATGATTTATATCTTGAAATCTTTTCACACGAGAACATAATCGTTTTTTTGACTCGGTTTTAAAGTGGCTTCAAAGATAAATTTAGTTATCGTCACCTTCCTGCCCTTGTCTTGATGTCACGACGAGTGCCAATCTCAGTTGTGTACGTTGGGTCGGAGCAACACATTTTTCTTCACGTAAAGCTAGAAAAAAGCTAAGCTGACTCAAAGTCACCCAAAGGGCAATGGAAAGGGTTTCTTATCAGAAATAAAGGTTCAAGGGAAGAAACAAGGTTGCCGACATAGCACGAAGAATCGCCAAACTTAAGTGGCAATGGGCAGGGCACATTGCTCGCAGAACAGATGGCCGTTGAGGCCGAAAGGTTCTGGAGTGGCGACCGCATACCGGCAGACGCAGTGTTGAAAGGTCCCCTACAAGATGGACCGATTATCTGGTGAAGGTTGCGGGAATCCGATGGATGCGAGACGCACAGGACCGTTCTTTGTGGCTACATTTGGAGAGGCCTATGTCCAGCAGTGGACGTCTGTCGGCTGAAATGATGATGAAGCTAGAACTACATTATACCGACGCACACGTGGACTACGCCTCATTTGTACGTAGAACGACGTCGTGTGACATGGATCAAGTGTAGCTCTACAAGTCTAGTTGCCATATAAAATGTACGGAGACCGACGCGCCCAGATCGGCGTGTGTGGCACACGTGTGCGCAGTGTAGTTCTAGCTTTATTATTCACTCCCTTATCTTTTATATCATTCGTCACACAATCCATCATCATATTTACATCTACAACATTTATACACATTTTTTAGTCACATACATTCAATTTCTTCTCTTAACATGCCTATATTTATTTCATCATCATCATCATTTCAACCGAAAAACTTCCTCTGTTGTTTTAAGCCTCCCCCAAGTGTCGCTATAACGACCGGTCCTGTGCGTCTCGCATCCATCGGATTCCCGCAACCCTCACCAGGTCATCGGTCCACCTTGTGGGAGGCTTTCCAACGCTGCATCATCCAGTCGCCACTCCAGAACCTTTAGGCCCCATTGACAATCTGTTTTGCGAGCAATGTGCCCTGCCCTCTGCCACTTAATTTTTATGCGATCACGCAATTAAACCCCAAGCATACCCCTTTTCATGTTTTAATTTTTTGGACTTTGGGTGAATTTAAGCCTTCTCCCTCCAAAGAGAGGGAGAGGGAGACCAAAGAAAGGATGGATGAATTGTGTGAAGAGTGATATGAAAGAAAAGGAAGTTAGTGATAGCATGACGAGTGACAGGGCAGAATGGAAGAAAAAAACGTGTTGCCCCGACCCCAAATAACACGGGACTAGGGCAGGAAGATGATGGGTGACTTTAAGCCTTCTGATGATTATTTACTTATATCTACTTTATTGTACACCTGGACAGCAAATTTAATTACAATTGGCGGCCTTATCGCATTCCATGATCTCTTCCAGGCAACCATACCAAAACAAACGATTCCTTTTCAACTGTTTTTCTACTGGTCCCACTTTTGAACATTAACGCAAAGAAATGATTTATTTCAAAATTAAAAACATAACATCTTCAAACTGATTACTCACTTCAATTTCACCTTGTACCTCATAAGCCTTGTCAGGAGACAAAACAAATAAATCTGCCTCACGTCCTGTTCAAACAATGGCACTATAACGCGTTTCGATTCCCGGTCAAGGCAACACGTCACTCACTGAGAAAAATGGATGATTCCGATTTGAAATATGGATATAGTTTGTTTCTGTAGTATTAAGTTTAACACAATAGTTCAGCGATTTATAGTAAGCATTGTGTTTGACAAATAATGTATTAAGCTTACGTTGCAGCCTCATTAGTTTGGAAATAACAAGCTTTAAATGACTTCAGAATAAATTCAAGGGTATCTAAATCCAAGGTTTCAGAATCATTCGAGAAGAAGTTAGCAAAGCCAGCCAGTTTAAGTTTTCTTCCAGTACTTCCCGTTGAACGCTACAAAGTGACTGTTTAGGCGTAGCGAACTATTTACTACGCTTATTATCAGACCAAACCAAGCTACTGAACATTCTCTTGAAATACCGTAAGCTTGATAATAAGCACGAAACTACGTATCGTAAAATGAGGATTACCTATTCCACCATTCTCTTCTCCACCCCCCTAGTAAACTAACTAACTAACAATGTCCATAGCTTTTATTGTTATACCTTAATCAAAGTCCGAAACCCGACTGTTACTTACAACCTTCAATAATATTATAAGGACATCAAGATAAAACTTTCGCTTCCAGTCGATTTAACACAAGTAACTATGATAGCAAGAATTTCATCCAATCCAACACTATATTAAGCACGGTTAAATCACTAACCACATCATTATTACCCCACGATTCAGTACAAGAACGATCAATTTGAACAAACTCAGAGGTAAATCGTAGCTGAACTATTTAACTTTAATCTAATTGAAGAAGTAAATGCTAGTGTATCGCAACTGTGGCCATTTTTTGTTACATTTCTACATAGTATGGGAACATCCTTCAGATTGGCCATTAGATTAGCTGATCGTGTAACCGCTTTGGACTCTGACTACCTCATTGATGCAATTGCGTGAATGCTTTAGCAAGAGCCCTCCTAAGCAACATGACAATGGCTATGTTGCTGACGGTCAAACCATGGGTAGGTATACCTACTTACAAATTGCTTAAAATTAAGTAAGTTAAGATTCTCAGAATAAGCAAGAGTCTTTTTGAGGTGCAAAATCATCAAACGAGTTGTCCCGCTCTAGGATGGAATGACAGATCTTGTCAGACTTTTACTGTCCAAAACCTTCTCCTTTAGTTGCTCTTTTTGCATTCTAGGGCCGCGATATTTCTCATCGACTGTGAATATGACGTACTTTTATGCAACCTTCTAACGTACTTCTATCTCCCATTTCACCCTCTTAGGACAGAAGTTTTGACACAAAAGAAACATGTCCCAATTTCAAATTTCAGTAGTTGAAGACAGGCGAGATCAATAACAAAGGTGTAAAAATGAGTTTAGAAAACCAAATAACCTTTTGAAACTGTTTTTTTTTTTATTGGGTGGGAAAATCATCTTATGACAAAACCCGCTCTTGGGCGGAGCGGAAGATAGTGTCAGACTTTTACTGACTAAAAACCCACTCCTGTTCCTTCGTTGCCCTCGTCCCAGGGCCCCGGGTTTCGCTTTCACTGTTCATATAATCAATATGGACAGCCGATCCAAATGGAGACTTAACTATATTTGTTCGGAAAACATACCCATGTGGGAACTTATCTACTCTGTCTGGAAAAGCTACTTATCTCGCGATCCTCGCGGGTTCTATTAATTACACTGGCCTTTATCGAACGGTGATCTACCTATTGCTCGTAATTCGCAAACCCGTGCTTGTGGGAGTAGCAGGGCGATTTCTGGCCAAGAATCGGGAAAGGAATTGCCCCAACGTCTGCAATTGCAGGCAACTTCCTGCGCCGGCTGGGGCGTGAGCATTGTGTCACTTTATCTGCCCCTTCTTTAGCTCGCATTAGGAGATGACGGTTTCCCATTCCAAAGTGCTCTCCTAGAAAAGATAAACTAACTATCTGATATTTTTCTATGACATTCACAATAATGCCCACCACTACAAGTTCCATGTTAACAATATCGGACACTCATGTTAAAACCGACTACATAGTCATATGCGCATTTCTCACGCTAACAAAAGGGTTTCCTAACTGCCACATAGAAGTTACGTTACTTATGTTCATAATTAATGTTTTAATACAGTTTACGACATCTATGGGAGGTATCCATGGGATATAGCGAAAGTGTACCAGATGCTTATCTTCCTCTATATATTGTTCAAGAACTTGGTTGAACAGATTTATGGTAAATACCATAGGCAGGTTACAAAACGAAGAAGACTCAATCTTTGAAATAATGCCCCTTAAGTTGAAGGGTAGAATTATAAGTCCGTAATAAGACCTGTCATACTGTATGGATCAGAATGTTAGAGTGTGAAAAAAATGGATGAAAAAAGATTGCATGTAGCGGAGATGCCATCAACGATTGCATCACTACTTACCATCAGGTGGGATCACGGTCAAGCGACAGTTTATAAAAATAAAAAATTAAAATGAGAATTTTGATATGGATGTGTGGTGTGGTGTGACGAGAGTAAATAAAACGAAAAATGAGTATATTAGAGGAAATTGGAAAGTGGCGCCAGAGATTGAAATGTTAAAGAAATCATTGAACCTCTTATCCTTTTTAAGGAACGTTTTTTTTTATTATTGTTAGGCTGGTGGTAAGCGATGGTGTGGCCGACGATGGAGCACACTTGCTTAGAAGTAACCTATACACTCTTGACTTAAAGACCCCTAGGTTATAGCTATCAGGAAACACAGATTCCGGCAGGGAATTCCACTCCTTAACGTTACGCATTATGAATGTGTTCCCAAAACGCTTTGTACGTATGGGTGGGATGTCCACCATGTACCGATGGTGCAACACCATACTTCTAGTGGTCCGAACGGACTTGGTGGAATTAAATTGTGCAATTCCAACGCACACTCCCCGAAATGTAATCGATAGAAAACCGACAAGCCAGCAACTCGGTGCCAATGCTCAAGGCTTTGGAGTTTTAACTCGAAAAGTGCATCATCACCGATGATCCTCTTGGCTCGCTTCTCAATCGACTCCAGGGCATCAAGCTGGTATTTTGGCAGTTCCATTCCAAAGATGACAGTAGTATTCCACACACGATCGAACTTGCGCTTGATAAAGGTTGAGCAGCTGTTCCGGCGTGAAGTACCGGTTAAAATGGATGTTACTAAAAAAGTTATGAACTTACGTGTGGATGGATGGAGCGAGAGAGAGACCAAAGAAAAGATAGATGGAAGGGTTATATGAGGAGTGATATGAAAGATAAGGAAGTTAGTGTGTGGCGTGTGACAACACATAATGCAAGAAAAAAACGTGATGGATGATGATGATTTTATATCATCATCATTTCAGCCGAAAGACGTCCACTGTTGGACATAGGCCTCCCCCAAATGCCGCCACAATGACCGGTCCTGTGCGTCTCGCATCCATCGGATTCCCGCGACCCTTACCAGGTCATCGGCCCACCTTGTAGGAGGCCTTCCAACGCTGCTGCATGATGTTATATAATATCTACCAACTTTCAAACCATCATCATTATTTCAGCCGAAAGACGTCCACTATTGGGCATCTAATAGGCCTCCCCCAAGTGTCGTCATAATGACCGGTCATATGCGTCTTGCATCCATCGGATTCCCGCGACTCTCACCAGGTCATCGGCCCACCTTGTAGGAGGCCTTCCAACGCTGCGTCTTCCGGTACGTGGTTGCCATTCCAGAACCTTTCGTCCCCTTCGACCATCTGTTCTGCGAGCTATGTGCCCTGCCCACTGCCACTTACGTTTGGCGATTCTGTGGGCTATATCTGTAACCTGCGGATATCTTCATTTCTGATGTGATCACGCAAGGAAACTCCGAGCATAGCTCTTTCCATTACCCTTTGAGTGACTTTAAGCCTTCTGATAAGGCCCATTGTAAGCGACTACGTTTCGCGGGCGGGTCACAGAACAGAATGACGAAAAAAAACATGTTGCGCTGACCCCAAATAACATGGGACAAGGGCAAGAAGATGATGATGATACAACATTTTTTTTCATCTTTGTTGGGGTTGGTTCCCTGTCTAACCGGATGCAGCTGAAATTAGAATGTAGTGTATGTGTGTGTAGTAAAGCTACATTATCATCATCATCTTCCCGCCCTTATCCCGTATTATTTGGGGTCGGCGTAACACGTTTTTTTCTTCCACTCTGCCCTGTTACTCGTCATGCTATCACTAACTTCCTTTTCTTTCATATCACTCTTCACACAATCCATCCATCTTTTCTTTGGTCTCCCTCTCCCTCTCCATCCATCCACATGTAAACTCATAACTCTTTTAGTAACATGCGTTTCATCCCTCCTCTTCACATGACCATACCAAGATAAACGATTCCCTTTCAACTTTTCAGTCACTGGCACCACTTTCAAACTTCCCCTAATATATTCATTTCTCACTTTATCCATTCTCGTCACACCACACATCCAAGCCCAACATTCTGATCCATACAGTATGACAGGCCTTATCACGGATTTGTAGATTTTACCCTTCAACTTGAGGGGCATCCGTGGGTCACAAGTTGTTCCCGTGACCTGCTACAAAGCTACATTACTACTAAATAATTGAAAACATACTATTAAGTGTCTCGAGCGCATAAGTCACAATAGCGACGAGGTTTGGTTGTTCAGTTTGTGGTCAACAGAAGACATTACGATATACGGGGTTACTATGACGTTCAAAGTAAGATTGTTTCATTCTATTTCAGTGTGGGTAAGAGACAGAGCTATACAGGTTGTCTAGCGCCATCTCTTACCCACACTGGAAATAAGAATGAATCAATCTTACTTTAAACGTAATGGTACAGGTCATAGTCTGTGGTCGAACAATATAGTTGCGTCAGCCGATGTGCGATGATGCGTAGGCGAACCAAATGCTTTACAATAATACAGATATTAAACTAACCTCCACACATCAGTTTGTAGAGGCCTGTACCAAAAATAAATTGATTGATTCACAATTCTTGTGAATCGATCAATTTATTTTCGCACGAAATGATCAATTTCCGTGCACTAACAAGTCGAAGACAAGGTTTATTAGGTCAATTGATCCCTGAAAATGGTAATAAGAACTACAAAATAACAGCTATTACTCAACAAATCCTATAATTTCTAGGTCAACATACCAATCATTACGATTCTTACATCCAAACCAATTTATACATTACAAATAATGGAATTAAAGTTAAAATACTTTAACTCTAATTCTATTATTAAATATTAGTACAAAATTACAACAAATTGTTCTAAAAATCCATATAATTGGTAATTCGAAGCTAACAATCACTTTGAGGATAATGACGGCAGTATCATTAAATAATTCGAGATAAACTGAGGTAGTCATAAATCATTGCGCTGATACGCGATCGTGGTCGTGAATGTGCGTACACGCAGCTTATGTATGTGGACAAAGAGTATGTTGAGTTTAGAAGAGATCTGTTAAAAAATAAAAAACTGGCCAAGTGAGAGTCGGACACACAAAAACTTCCGTTATACCATATTAAAATTGAGAAAAACAAAAACGCAAAAAAAGCAAGTCGCTTGTATGGACCCCTTTAATTATTAGTATTATTTTAATTTTATTATTTGTTGTTGTAACGGCAACAGAAATATACATTCCGTGACAACTCTATACCTCTTACGGTTTATGCAATACAGACGGACGAACGGACAACGGAAGCTTAGTAATAGTCCTGTTGTAACCTTTCGGAGACCCTGAAAAGTATATAAGCATGATCAACCCTCATAATGTTCCCACTGCTGGGACTCAGGCCTCTCTAGGAGGGGGGAAAGAGGGCTGTTATCCAAAACGTAGACCCAGTGCGGATTGGTAGACGTCACATTTCCTCACGAGGTTTTCCATCACCGTTTTGAGAGCTGGGTCCAGCTAAACAAGCTATATAGGAAACTACTAAAAACTTTAGTCGCTAGCGAGTTCTTATTCTATAGGTTTTGTACTTGATGACTCATACTACCGATTTTGTTTCTGCAAATGACCGCTAGAGGCGCTGCATAATTTGCTATACAAAATATTACGGTGTCGATATCGAGTAGCGACTAATACTATTACTATAAACTCATGGTAGAGGTACTGATAAAATAATTACCCAAAGTAGCGTTTCGCTTCGTCGTTTATACCGCGTACATCGAAGGACTAACCATTTGCCTGCTGCGGTCTTCCCGTCCAACTATAATTAAGGTGTCTTCAAGGCTAGAGTGAATAGGCTCTTAATAAACTAGTGCGCCTCACCATCAATGATTGCATCTCCGCTTACCATCAGGTGGGATCGCAGTCAAGCACTGGATTATATCAATAAAAAAAAAAAAAGTAAAGCGCCTGTGTGGGTCTGAACACGCGGCGTACATCTCGAAAGTCGGGGCCGTGACCACTGAACCACCACTGCTCATACGTTATTCTCTCTATATATAAAAGATCACACGATTTTAGAAACAACTCGTTGCAAAACAACCAAATCTGGTCCAGAATTTTGAAACGCATTATAATTTAAAGCTAAATTATGACAGTTGAAACTTTTAACCAATTTTAGATGCTATACTTTCGAAATATTGCATTCATTTGAGTATTGACTGATACTTTGTTAAGTTTCGTTTTATTTATTAAGTGACATGGAAATGATAAATGAATTCTATCAATTAATAGCCTTGAGGTTAGCCAGAAAGTCATAGAGCGAGCATTCTGGGTGTAAATAAAACACTTTTTATAAAAAAAAATACAACCGACTTCAATGTAAAAAACAAAAACACTGTAAAGTGCAAAATAACTTTAATTTCGGAAGTCGATGTTTCTATAATAGTTTTGTCTCTTCGTTATTTAACACCGACTAGCTGATGATGATTAGCTGATTATTCCGAAATTAAAGTTATTTTGTACTTTTTTAGTGTTTTTTTTACATTGAAGTCGGTTGTATTTTTTTTTTTTTGTAAAAGTTTTTTTCGCTTTTTAGTTATGTTACCACCGCTAAATCCGGGTCAATTGTACCTATGGCAAGTCTGTTAAAAAAAGTTGCCCCATACTAGAAATAACTCCTGTATATAGCACAAACATTTAACACATACACAACACACTCAGACCCGAAATACCTATCTCTAGGCCATACAAAACAAACATTTGTTCCGTTCGAGAAACGAACCTACAACGGCTCAACCATGGCACCAAGCGTCCTGTCCCGTCCGATCATAATTTAGGTGTCTTCAAAGCTAGACCATCAACGATTGCATCACTGCTTACCATCCAGACGCAGTCAAGCACTAGTTTATATCAATTAAAAAAAAAACATGCCACGAATGACACTTCTTGATTAACATAATCTTTGTAAAATTTTATAAACGCAGACGCACCTCTATTATTCTACGCGGGAATCTTGTTATTGTCACCCATTAAAAAACAGTGCTAATACAAAATTGACTTTGGTTTTTGGGAAATAAGGTTGACTTTAGCTTGATCAATGTGTGCAACTTTTACGTGATTGCTAACTCATTTAGAATTTAAAAGCTATAAACTGCACCTATGTTATTTGGAAGCCGTAAACAAAACACTTACACGTAAGTGTTACTGCAAGAGGTGACCAGGTGAACTTTTTGTTCTGTAAGTGTTAACTGTGTGAAATGTGCTGTTTCTGTTGGAACGCGGTCTATCGTAAGAAAAATGAAAAGTAAGAATTTTCTTTCATTTTCAACATGTTGTTTTAAATTTAATTTAACCACCACATATTATATTTATATATATACAAAATTATAGACAAAAACACTTAACTAATTAAAACTATATATATACATTAACGGCTACTCTTAACTAAAATATGGCGTCATAAAACTCTTCCGCATCGCTGTCGACTGGAAGTGAGCCCAAAAGGCTGGCGGTATTGAAACGTTTTCAACATCAGTACCAATGTGGTGTTGTTTGCTGAACATAGGCAAGCCTGGAAGAAATTGCCGAGTGCGATAAAGCATGTGCGTGTGAACTGAGGGACCACTCTAGTATTTAGCAAAAAAAAATAATTAAAGGATTTAGTAATAAACTTAAAATAATAATTGTAGAAGAAATTTGGGAATTTGTAAAGCAACATACTAAAAACTACAGCCCTTAAAGTGCGGTCCCTCAGTCCTCACAGACCATCAGCTGGTTCTTGTAAAGTATCAAAAAAATTTAAGTATTGTGACTACAGATATTTAGTAGAGAGTTTGTAAAGATATTTACTGAATTTTAGAATACAAAGTACCAAATATAAAAAATATATTTATAACGACTAAACTGTGGTCCCTCATAAAGACAAATGTTTTTTTCAATATTACCGAATCTAAAACATAAAATCTTTCTTTTTCTACATTAAGTTTTAGTAAGAATTTTATAACATTTTGTAAAAAAGAAATGGAAAAGAAATAGCGACGTAATTTAAGGATAGCGATTATTAAAACTGGTCCCTAAATCCTGACCTCTACTGACACATGAGCACGTTCTAGCTGCTAGATGATAGATATATCAGAAAGTCTAGTGTACCTATCTTTTAGTAAAAAGTTTCTACTAAATAATAAGCATCTAAAATTGTGTATTTCTTAGATAATAATTTTTTTTTTAATCCTATAAAAATAGACGGAATAGTGTGACCACGCAATGAAACAAAATGTAGACAGTACTCATTAAATATATAGCATTAGACGAAATAAAAACAAGGTTGTGCAGTTAATTAAACGAGATCGTTGCCGCCGATCGCCCCCACGAGGACACGGCGATGCTCTGCCCAAGCTGGACACACCTCTACCATACGGCTCGACCGTGTCGGTGCGGGCAAAGTGCAAGTCGGACTCGCACACTGAGAGTTCCATACAAACATATCTATGAAAACAGTTCAATTCCCGAAATGAGTTACGAAGACTTTCTAATCGCAAAAAGATTTTTTTTTTTGTGATGTAACTACAAATTTACAGTTTTCAGATTTTTTCTATACTTGTGCTATAAGACCTTGCTTCATGCCAAATTTCAGGATTTTTGATCTAAATTCCGTTGAAAATGTCGAAATGTACGTTTTTTGCGACATAAATGGCCGTATCTTCTTTTTTTCGTAAACTCACAAGTTTGATTTTTTCACAGCTTCATAGAACCGCAGATCTCAGTATTTAGTTATAATTTCAAATCGATACCTCCACGCGTTCCCGTGATAAAGGGTTTAAATAGACAGACAGACGGACAACAAAGTGATCCTACAAGGGTTCCTTTTTGAGATACGGAACCCTAAAAACAAACTTTACCTCTTTATAATATTAGAGTAGATGTAGATGTGGCTCCTTCCCACTTTCTACTCGCTCGCCTGACATGTTAAGATATGTGTCATGGTAAGGCCCCAGTGCAAATTACATTACAGAGATATTAGTGCGAATACTATAGAGCTTAAGTGGCAGTGGGCAGGGCACATTGCTCGCAGAACAGATGGTCGATGGGGACGAAAGGTTCTGGAGTGGTGACCACGTCCCGGAAGACGCAGCGTTGGAAGGCCTCCCACAAGGTGGACCGATGACCTGGTGAGGGTCGCGGGAATCCGATGGATGCGAGACGAACAGGACTGGTCATTGTGGCGACATTTGGGGGAGGCCTATGTCCAACAGTAGACGTCTTTCGGCTGAAATGATGATGATGACTATAGAGCTACGAGTTCACCTCTTCTACGCTCAAAATGCTCAAATATAAATCTTCGTATGACATTGGATGTTAGCGTAACATTTTGAAACACCAATTTATTTCTGAATGATAACGTTGCAAACTACTAACTAATGGTCACTGTGCATAATTTTTGCATAACAATAGAAAATAATATAATAATATTTCGCTGCATCAAAATGTCATTCGCTTTGCTATTAAGGGGATGCAACTCGACATACATTTTCGCTGCTTTCTTACAACCGCTCTTGAACGATTATGACGTTATTACACAGTTTTCATTAGATATCTTAGAAACACAGTTTCTTGTGGATATTATCTAGGCTTCTATTGAAATCAATTTATAAATTTTTACAACTAAAACTAATCCAGTAAATACGAAAATCTGCCATTTTGCATGAACTTTGACACTTTATAATTTACTCAAAAATTAAAAAAGTAAAAAAATAAAACAATAATAACCTTGCAAATTTCATCAAGATTCTGAATGACGACAATTATTTTTTTGAAAAAATCTTATAGGTTTACAAAAAAACACGTATTTCCTGGAACAAGTTTTGTAAAATATTCGAATAAATCACGGAATTACCGAATGCTAACAGAGTTTTCAGTGGTAAACTCTCTTTTTTCGCGTTACTTTTTCGTCAAACATCGCGTTGGATTGCGTTAGATGAAGTAACAAGCTTTTAAACCATGCTCGATGTTGACGATAGGCGAGTGGAAAACGACCCTCTTAATAACAGCATTTAAAATTATGTTCAGTGTCATACATTAGCTTTATGATGCTTTAAGGTAAGCTGCCACAGCATTTCAAACCTTGTATTCGAGAAAAGGAGGACTATTTTCAATACTCAATACTTTTAATACATTCCACATGTAAGTGTTCTTAGGAGGTAAACTTAAAATTAGATCAGGAGTCTATCAGTCACAGCAAATAAGTGAGTTAGGAGAGAGGAAGCATTTTTAATAATTCATGTGAAACATTATTTCGCCTACTACTAATAATAATTTATGATTTAATTTAATTTAACTTTGACGCGAATATGAATTTGGACTAAAAATTATTGTGACTTTTTAATAGGATCATTTTTTATTTTAATTTGTGATTTGACTTCGATTTATGTGTTTTTCTTGTAATCATTAATTTGTTGACTAAGTATAATTTAACATTTTGTATATGACTTGTAAGAATCCCTTACCAATAAATTACTATGACTATGACTATATAATAAGAATGTTGGTATTTTTTTGAGATAAATCAACTTTAATATAAAATACATACGTATATACAAGTAGATACCTATCTATTGAGAGATGTAATAATAATTATAATTCAGATACAATTCAAAGTCGAGTTTGTACTTAAATTATGACTTTGTAAGTCTATTACTTAAGTATTCGTTTAACGAACACTAGCATCTACTTAGCAAAAACTGTATAAGCTTTTTATTTTATATATTTTTTCACGAATTTTCGATTTATCTTAATCTATAACATACATAGTATTCTTTTTTGTTTTCCTTTTGTAATACGTTTCTCGTTGATTTGTAGTCAGACGTTAATATGTACCAATTTTATTTCCATGCAGGAATGCAGTATGCAAGTCAGTGAAGACGAATTAGATTAGATGTATCTGCTTATGTATTTTTCAAGATCACTAATCTGTTTGCAGATTCTAACTTTTCATATGAAAAAAGTATCCTAAGTAATTAACTATTAGAAATAATGTATTTGGAGATAACTCGTAATCTAGCATTGTAACTTTTAAGTTTAGTAAATAATCGTAAAGATCTGCTTTGTTGCATGATTCTGTATCTTCAAGGCTAGAGTAAATAGGCTCTTAATAAACTAGTGCGCCTGACCATCAATGATTGCATCTCCGCTTACCATCAGGTGGGATCGCAGTCAAGCACTGGTATATAACAGTTAAAAAAAAAGAAAAAAAAACTGTCTTTAGATGAAATGGTGATACAGATTGTCTTCTTGTATGCCATACAGGATCCAGTTAGTGTAGATGAGAATAAGTGTTATAACGCATACTCTGATGACCACACATGATAAAGTTTACCGGACGCCGCATCAAGCGCGCTGCGAACTTGACGATAAACTGGATCGTGTGTGGCGGCCATAAATAAGTCTTTCAGTATTATATAATTTCTTTTTCATAATATTGTTAAAATCATTGACTGTTGAACCTCTGGATCCATCTCTTAAAATCACTGATTTCTACATTTTAGTACCACTTACCTAAATTGGTTACATGATTATCCTACCTCTGGGCACGTATGACTTCATTTAGTTTATGTCTTGGACTTGTGATTGTGAGGAACTGCGGAATTGTTCGAAAGTGTTACCGCGGCTCTGATTTAATGAATTCTTACCCCAATATAAGAGCTACTGAGGAACACTGTATTTTGCTCACCCCACTATTTTCTACCGATTATAGCGGTGGGTAACCCTCTTTAAGGAATGGCTGGAAAGAGGACACGGCGTCCTGACCTTCCACATCACGCAAGTCCTCACCGGACTTGATACGTTTGAGAGGTTCCTGCACATGATTCGTGCGGAAGAAACGAAGATCTCGGACACGGTGGAGCATACGGTGGAGGTGTGACCCACTTGAGTGGAGCACCAGCGTGTCCTCGTGGAGGCGATCGGCGGATCCAACGACTTCTCGCACCTGGGCCAGGTACAGGTTATGGTCCGAAGTGAGAAAGAATGGCAGACGGTCGTCTTCTTTTGCAAAGCAGCTAGCGAAAGAGCCGGCTGCACGCGTGAGGAAACGGACATCCTCACGCCACAGCAGGATCCCGATACAAATTTCTAGCCACCGTAGGCATGGTCTTACGGACAGCGATCAATGGGTAGCTCACCATCCGCTCGTCCAGTAACCGTCCGGCGCGTAGTGTTCCACGCGCGCCTCAAGAAGATGTCAGCAAAACCATAGGGGCCCAACAGGTTCGAAGCCTACTGGGGCCATTAGGTTCGCTTCTTAAATGAAAAGCCGGAGTCCTGGAACGCAAGACAAAGAAGGAACATAGAAGTGAGTTTTAGTCAGTTAAAGTCTGACCTGCCCTCTCGCTCTGCCCTAGAGCGAGAGAAGTCATTGGATGATTTTTCACCCAAAAAAAAAGCTAGCTTCTACCGATACATACAAAGCATACAATATCTTGAAAATTTCAAATGCGAAACTGACACCTATGTTAACTATAGATAGACACTAATTACTTGTAATAATTAGCGACGTGTATTGACAATCATCAATCAACGGGGCGTCACTCACGATGTAATTACTAGCTTCAAGAGGACTCATTAACTTCTTGTAGTAAGGACGGCGCACGGAGAAGATTGTTAGGTAAGTCGTACATTATACTGGTATCGTCAATTTTAAAAAAAAGACGGTGAAAAGTAACATCTTGAGGAAACCCGAAGTACGGTGAGTATCCACCCTTACGTTGTTGAAACTTCAACGGTCTTAAAACGACTAAGCGTGTCGCTTCGTTGTTTACACCGCGTACATCGAAGGACTGGAACAATTTACCTGCTGCTGTCGTCCTGTCCGTGTCTTCAAAGCTAGAATGAATAGGCTCTTAACAAACTAGTGCGATTCACCATCAACGACTGCATCACTGCTTACCATCTGGTAGGATCGCAGTCAAGCACGGATTTATACCAATTAAAAAAAAAACTGATAATACTAGAACCAAAAATTCTAAGCCATGTGACATCCACCAATCCGCACTGGGCCCGCGTGGTAGATTATGGCCTATTCCATCTGCTAGAGAAAAAGCCTGAGTCCCGGCAGTGGGAACATTAAATAGCTGATTATGCTATTATGTTTATGCATAAATGCTGTATATTATCCTTGTATATTAAAGATGTTGTTTGACGTGAATAAACACTTTTTCTTTCTTTCTTTCTATGTGAGGATGGAGTCATGTTACCAAAATCTATATATATAAAAGCGAAATACCACTCACTGATTAATCAAGAAATCTCTCTCCTGACATGTCTCTATCCTGACATGTACATTATGGATTACA
The DNA here is from genome assembly GCA_949316375.1 of Mythimna vitellina. Lineage (NCBI taxonomy): Eukaryota > Metazoa > Arthropoda > Insecta > Lepidoptera > Noctuidae > Mythimna > Mythimna vitellina. Next base: position 24,615,051 of record OX438693.1, read on the forward strand.
ATAAAGATTGAGATTGATCTCCGAAACTGTAACACCTACCAACTTAAAATTTGTGCAGTAGATTCCTTATAGGGTGTAGACATCCTCTAAGAACGGGTTTTACGAAACTCCACCCCTAAGGGAGTAAAACAGGGGTTGGAAGTTTTTATGGAGAAACTTCACTGCTTGCTGGCAGAAGCTAGTTAATAATATAATGATTCAAGAGGTAAAGAGTCGTCGACGGTGCGTAGTGTTCCCCACGCGCCCCAAAGAGATATCAGCAAAACCATAGGGCCCCAGCAGGGCCGATGCCTGCTAGAGCCCTGGGAAAGCTCCTGAAAGAGATACTCGTAGTCCTAGAACGTAAAAGGCAACTGAAGAAACATAGTCGGTAAAAGTCAGACACGCACTCTCGGTCCACTCTAGAATGGGAGTCGGTAGATAATTTGCCACCTTAAAAAAAAGAAGTGAATAGCAGTCCTGTTTCATTGTCAGGCATTTTCTCTATACTCAAACATAGTTGGTGACGCTCCACGGTTCTGTTTCTTCACAGATAATGAAAGCGGCATTGTATGGGCAGAACCGCAGAACGTCCCATAGCTTACAACACCGCTCAAGTCGAAAATTGGCGGTTTTCACATTCGAATGCCTTTAGATGGAGCTGCTCATTGCGGGTCTAACAATTGGTCACATGATATAGATCTTAGCCAATCAGAAGCTATAATTCGAAAAGTAGTGACAGCGTGCAAGTCGGCTGGCCTTTCAACACCGCACAGTTTTTTTCGTTTCCTTTAAAGTTGATAAAAATGACTTAAGCGGTGTTGTTAGCTAAGAGACGAAAAGCATTCTGATGCCTAATGAGTAAACCTAATTATAAAACTTTTTCTACCGAGACCAACTCACATTGACCCATACGGCTTACTATTTCATAGTTTAATTGAGGATAGCCACAAAGCCGCAGTTTCCTAGCTTACTACAAGTTAAGGTGACAATGTTACACCTCAGTAGACATCAACACTAAAACATGCACATTGTTAGAACAATCACTTTGCTCAAATACGAACGAGCTAAAAAAAAATACATGTGTAATTTTTATTATAATCACGGCGGTGCTAAAGTTATCTATCAACAGTGTACTATCAATTTGTTAGTTCATCAAATTGCTTTGTTTGTTGATGCTACGACCACTGCAAGTTTGAACTTGGCGCTATTCTGGATTGTGTGAAAGGATTTGAAGACTGAGACAGACGGACCACAGTGGTTTTTTTTTTCGGTGGGAAAATCATACAGTGACATCCTGCGCTCTTGGGCGGAGCGCGAGGGTGTGTCAGACTTTTAATTACTAAAAACCCACTCCTGTTCCTTCACAGGGCCGAGTTTTCCTTTAAGAACCAGAGCCTTGGCCCCAGTAGACTTCGACCTTGCTGGGCCCCTACGGTTTGCTGACATCTCATTGGGGCGCGCGTTGTACAGTACGCGCCGTCGGCGACTTGGGCTCGGTCCGGACGGTTACTATACTATTGCTCGCCGTCGGCAAGCCCGCGCCTACAGTGGCCGGAAATCGGGATCGGGGATCATGGATGACATTTGGCAGAAATAGTAATGATGATAACATTAACAGTCCTACTTAGTTTCATTTATTTCAAGTACCACGCTAACATAATTTTGAAGGTCTGTATGGTAGCTGTGTAAAGTGTTGGTCTAAAGAAAGTGATTATTGTTTATACCGACCTAAGTACATTTTCATCTGTTACAGATGATTTGTCCCAATTTCAACATGGTAATTTTATCTAGGTATATGTCCGTGTTTATAATAATTCTATACATCATAAAAAGAAAAAGATTTTTCTTTGTAATAAATAAACTCTAACTGTAGGACCGTTTTTCAAAATTTTTTCACTAGTAGACAGCTTCTTTATCACTGAGTGACATAGGCTATATTTTCTATTTAAATGTGGGCGAAAACAGCTGTCAAAAGTTAGTTAACTATTATTTTCCAAGTTCCCACATTCACAAGTCACTTCAGCCATCAATTTTACAAATATTGACACGTAACCTGCGCCCGATGACGCCGTTAATTATAGTTTTTGTAGCTATTACAATGTATCGACGATATGCCTGGCCTTGGTAGCGGCACAAGGGTTAACAGGGTTGGCGATGTGCCCCTAATCGATGGTGCTATACCCACCCACGTCCGGATTACGTTATGATAGATGACAGAGATACGATGTATCCTGGTTATAGGGATGGCCATAGAGCCTCATTTCTCCAAATATTGTTAGAAGCTTCAAGTCATGGCGAAAAGTTAGGTAAATGCATGGCTATATTCAACATAAAAAGGTAAGGTTTTTCAAAATAAGATTTAGTTAAAAACCAGCGTCAGGCAACTGCTACGTAGTAGCCTGGCATTATGCTGAACTAGAACAATTTAGCACAGCCGTGAGACACACAATGTTGTTGTTATTTATTTTTTTGGTTTTTACACAGGTACTTGTTTCTTCATTATGTCTCTATCTATGTGCTAAATAAATATATTTTCTTTCTTTCTTTCTTATTAAGATTTATATTTTACAGTCTTATTTACTGACTTACCTAAAAGCATTGTATAATTCCTTGCCCCTAGAAAAATTCAGAATCGTCCTAATTTTGAGAAAAGTTGATAATACTGTTATCATTGGGTAGATACTTTGTGAATGTGACAGCCCTAGATTAAAACAAATGCAATTAACCCTACTGATGACGCAGCCAGCTGAACTAAACTTATGAGGATGTATTATACGCGTATGCGTGTAGCTGTATATATATTCAAATATATGTACATATTTACACGCATTATAAAATGTTTATTACATCTTCACATTTCATGCGTATAAATGATGGCCACAATATGCCTTTTGAATAATCAAAAGGTATATTGTGGCCATAAAAAAAACTACATAATGTAGCTTCCTGGGTAAGAATGAAAATTCGTGTGTCTTGGCTTTGATAAGGAAATATTAAATTAAAGTTATCGGACATAGAAACAGCTGACCTAAAAAACCGACTATTATAAATTCAGCTGCTACCAGCGGCTTCGCCTGCGTCAAAGTAGAAAATTATCCCAAGGGAACATATATCCGAGAAAACGGTACAAAAAAAATCTATTACTTATTTTTAGACATGGTCTTCCCGTGTAAAGAAAGAAAACATTTATTTGACTCACTCAGGACAAACAACAACATAATAAATAACTACTTAATTTAAAATAAAAGTAAACAATATTAAAAGATAAAAATAAAAGCCATTTGCGAGATCAAAAAGGCTCCTATCTCAAAAAGTTTTACAAAGAACATTAAAGTCCTTACATGCTCGCACCATACAGGAGTTTCGCCTGTAATTAGAAGAGGAAGAAGGAATAGAGATAGGCGGATTAAATCTAACCGATCTCTAGGGGACATTAAATCATAATTTATGTAAGAGATCAGGACAGTCGATTGACTGTCCTGATCTCTTACATGAATTTTATCTAATGAGATTTCATTAGATAAAATTTTTATTACGAAAGTGCAATCTGCCAATCGATGACGATTTATAAGTGGTTGTGAATGTAATTTCTTGCAGAGATTTAAGTTATTTTTTTTTATATTTAGATTTATCAGAATGATATGGTATACGCAGCCGAAAACAAAGAAAACGAATAAATCTTTTTTGTACATTCTCAATACGATCAATGTATTTGCCATAACAAGGTTTCCAAATTTGAGACGCATATTCGAGGTGACTTCTAACAAAAGAGCAGTAAAGGATCTTAAGAGTTTTAGCATTCTGTCTTGGTCACTTTGGAGAGCATCCATGTCTTCATCTGATGATATTGCAGAGAATATCTTCATGTCGTCAGCAAAACAGAGTAAATTTGAATAATTAATAAATAATAATAATAATTTATTTAAGTACTTTTACAAAGAAATACATAAACCAAATTTATAAATACTTAGTAGGAGTAATTTCTAAAAAGATTGACTTTATTAACTAATTATATAAAATCAAGTTTTATTTACACATGATTATATTGACATATTAATGGTGTATTAGTACTGCCATTATAACTTGTAGCGACTTGCCTGAGCTAGGTTAACAAAAACCTGTGTTTCAGGCCATCACTAGACTAAGCGATCAGTTTATTTTGATCCACCTTTAATTAATTATTAAAGAATACTAAGATAATTAAGAAATACAGTTTAAAAAACAAAAACTACAAATTTAATATCTATAAAATTATTGAAGTAATTCAAGAAGTTTTTCTGTGTCCGTGTAGTCAAGTTTACCCAAATATTCATTTAACTTAAGACTATAATGTTTGTACATTGTTTGATGTGTGATTGGTGGAAACACGAGTCGATGTCGCTGACGTAAATGACAAAAAATAAAGGACCGATCAAGGAACCTTGGGGTACACCACTAGGAGCTGAAACCTAGCTCGACACGTAATTACTGATAAGTAGGTACACTTTATAATATTTAAGTATAAATTGTACCTACTTACGGCAGCCATAAGGGCTATATTTAAGTACAAAGTATGCTTACGGCAGCCAGAAGGGCTATATTTCACCGGGACACCATGGCAGCGCGACCAGTCGCCGCTACCAACAAAATATATGTAGTTTTATAGAGAGTTATTCACCTGGTGTCGGGCTCGGACGCGTGCACTTAAGGTCCATTTTGATACTGTCTCAGTTTGGTATAGCGACTCTGGTGTCTAGTTTGGTTGCTTACGGACACCATGGCGGCGCAACTGGTCGCGGTGAAATAGAGCCCTAAAGAATTGCCGTCAGTTTCATGACGGTTGCCATTGCTACCGTCATGTGGCACCTACCACCACGGAGATCCAATCTTTATATTTAGAACTTAGTATGTACGTGCCGATCATAAATTAGACTCAACGAGGTATATTACCATGATGGCACGACTTTGGTAACTGAACGATAATTTCATAAGTGTTCAGAACAGGGGGCGTAGCTCAGATGGTAGAGCGCTCGCTTAGCATGCGAGAGGTACCGGGATCGATACCCGGCGCCTCCAATTACCTCTTTTTGCTCGAGCATTTTGCAATTTAACAAGCTACTGAAAAAGAGGTATAGAGGTATTCTTAATATTCTACTTATAATGAGCATTACTATTTCGTCAACATTTTCCTTGAAGAAGATAATTATAATCGTATTATGGTAAGGTACTTAGGTACAAACATTTTGGGTTAATATTGTAGGTAATGCTGTAATGTTCTTATAATATTATTATAGCCTTTATTATTTCTCTAATATATAATTTAACATTTCATTCACAATTAGCATTTTTAATCATTGAGTTAAATAAATAATTTACAAATTCAATAATTTTTACATTGATCATTGTTCACATGAAAAAAAAAAATTATTTCTTTAATTAAAATGATGTTAAAATTCCTACAAATAAATAATAAATTTAATTTCAAACATTTATAAAGTCATGCATAAATATAATATTTAATAGTTAACTACCCTTTACTTTACTCGTTGCTATAATGTAAGCTACTTTGAATTCAGCCTAATCACCAACCTCGTTAATGCAAATTAAATATAATTAAGGGATTAATAATAACAAATAAGTGATGGTTTTTAATTTTAGTAAAGAACTAAACAACAATAATTTTACCCGTTTCGCTTTTAGTATTTTTTCAGTTGATCATAATTAAGAGATTCTATTAATTTTATGTCAATTCTTTAATGTAATTATAAAATTCTTTTTTGGGATTAAAAAAAACAAGCACAAAACTATGTCTAAAATAATTAAAACTATTTTCTGCGCCACAAAATAATTAAACACTCTATACTTACCTCTGGCTCGATAGATGGCGTTGTACAGTCTGAGCTCCGGCTAGATCGCGGTATGGTTTCGTTGCACGGCAAGATACATATAAACCAGCGAAACGTAAAATGAATGTCACAATTCACCGTAAGTCATATTTTTGGAAGAGATTACTCGTACGTAGAGGTAATCTCTTAGTATCTAATCTACTTTGCTGTTTCAGCAATTTATACTTACTATTCACATGCAGTGTGTTTTCTAAACAATGATTAAAGAACGAATACTTTTTAACCGACTTCTAAAAAAGGAGGAGGTTTTCAATTCGGATGTTTGTTCTTTTTTTGTTTGTTCGTGCTAACTCGTCTTTCTTTTTCTCTAACTTCGTCGCTTGCCAACCGATTTGAAAAATTCTTTGATTGTTGGAAATGGTCCCATATAGTCAACAAGTTCGGATCTGATGATGAAATCTTGGCAAAATCGAGGGAACTCCTTAAATATTATATAGTGTTTTTGGTATTTTCATCGATAACTTAAGCATTTACAGTCACATCATCGATTACCATTTGATGATATAGTGTCCAAACTCGAGCCTATGCATAATAAAAATAAGTTTTTTTTCTTTCATTTGCTACCAGGCTTATGAATAAAAATATTGTTTAGTTATTTTGGCATCAATAATGTGTGATTGATTACTAATGTTTGGAAGAATTCTGGATGGAAATAAATTCTGTCAAATACTGTTTGATATTGATTGATATTATAAAAGATCTTTGGTTGTAGGACGGACTAAAAAATTCTTGCCTACCACTCTGTACTGTCTAATCAGTGTACCGATCCAATCTTCAAATGACGACCATTACCAACTATTAAAGTCTTCATAATCTGACAGATGGCCGCAAGGTACAGATGACATTATTAGACCGTGAGCACACGCCTTTAGTTTGGCCGAAGGCTGATCTTTAAAAGTCAACTGATAAAATAGTCTAATTCGCAACTCTAGATACTTACACATACAAGCCTTCTTATTATTATTACAATAGATAATCGTAATCATAGAACTAACAGTTATAGTCATAACAAGATGATGTTTCTCTTTATTATTACACTAGCGACTGTCCTAGTTTTGCGTTGGTGTTACAAATCTTTCAAGCTTTCGGCTTTTCTCTTCAATATTATGTATTTCGTCGTTGCGACTTTAAGATCTCTTATGTGTCACTTTTGGCAAAATCACTTTATTACGCCAGCCTTTTTAATATTTTGAAGCTCTATCGAATGCAAAAACTCTCATATGACGTCATGCGGCGGCGATCTCTCGCGCCGGGCCTTGGTTCAGGCCATGCTCCGGAGCGAGGAGGAGTGGCAGGCGGTCGCCTCCTTCTGCGAAGCAGTAATGCTAGCTAAGGAGGCGGCCGATCGCGTGAGGCAACGGTCCTTACGCTCCAACCGCCGCCGGGATTCCGATCCCGATTTCCGGCCACCGTAGGCGCGGGCTTGCAGACGCCGAGCAATGGGTGGCTCGCCGTCTGACCGTTCGGTAACCGTCCGGACCGAACCCAAGTCGTCGACGGCGCGTTTTGTTCCACGCGCGCCTCAAGGAGATGTCAGCAAATCGTAGGGGCCCAGCAGGGTCGAAGCCTACTGGGGCCACGGGTAGTGTGAAAGCGGAACCCGGGGCCCTGGGACGAAGGCAACGAAGGAACAGGAGTGGGTTTTTAGTCAGTAAGAGTCTGACACTATCTCCCGTTCCGCCCAAGAGCGGGGATGTCATTAGGATGATTTTACCACCCAATAAAAAAAAAAAAAAAATATGACGTCATTTTTTACCAATTTCAAGGTCAACAATTTGCTTCCTAATAAAATAGATACCTACTACTTTTACATTTAAACAACTTTTATAGTCTTTCTATTTTTATCTTTCTATTCTAGTACTTTTACTCTTATGTAGTATCCATGGTACCTGTATAAACATAAACCTTCCTCATTTATAACTCTGTATGTTGGTGAAAACTGAATTAAAATCCGATCAGTTTTTTTTAGTTTATCGCATACATACAGACTGACAGATGTGGCGGAGGGACTTTGTTTTATAATATGCAATAATAATGCCTATAGAAATAAAGAAGGATATTGTTAAATTTCTTTACGTATTTTGTAGCGAAGCACTCAAATTATTTCGTGTTAGACATGTTTGCAGGAAGTGGGTGTATTTGCGCCCCATGGCTATCAATAATAACATTTATAAAAATCACTTAAAATTTATAAATTTTTTCGTCATAGGACGAGCTAAATTATGTTTACGGACATAATTTAGCTCGTCCGTGAAATCATCCGTGAAATCATTTTATTTGCCACGCATGGATACACACACTGTAAAAGAAAATTTAAGACAACTTAAGATAAAAAGAAACACTCACGGCTGCGCCAAATAGTTGAAGCATTTCAGCTAAAATGCATGGTAGTCAGTCAGATTTCGCTTATAAACGAGCTCCTAAACATTGAATATGATTATATTCTTGATTCGACTCGTTCACCTAATTCCACTTATGAACACAATAAAAAAACTAGACAACTTTAGTGTAACAATGGCTAAAAATTAGGTATCTAGATTTACATAAATATTTCGATAAAAGAATTCAGTTGGTACATTGTTGTTATAAGCGTGGGTGGCTGATGACACTAAGAATCTACAAATATGGGTCAACTTAGAACACGTTTGTTAGGTTTATAATAAAACACAATCAAAGTGATGCTCTTAAAAAATATTCGCTTATGTATAAAAAAGCCCGCCAAAAATTTTGCAATATCCTGACCAGGATCTACAACAGCGAGGAAGAAGATCAATGATTGCTGAAGAAATCATTGAAACTTATTTGAAAGGAACAGTGCTTAAGGGGAAGTTGTACACATTTTGAACTTTTTAGAATTTCTAGAAATCGACAAATATAAAAGAGTACATACACAATGAAAAATTATTTTATTAAAATTGACCATATGACCAAGAGCTAAGTAAAAATCAAAACATGATATAAATTAGTTGACTCGATTTAAAAAAATCGCGAATCCGACCCTAACTTATGATTTTCAACATGTGATATACGAGATTACGTCAATTAAATATTTGATAGTTACATAAAATATAAATAAAAATGGACTAAGATCGACAGTTAAAAAGGACCCAAATCCTTTCTTCTTTATATACAGCAGGGTGTCTATCTGTCAAATTCTCCACCCAGACTAGTTCTCCATAGTATAATGATGGCTACCTTCAATACAAAATACCCTTGTTACTTGTCATGTTAACGTTACCATACATGGAAGTAACGATTAGTAATATTTGATGACAGCTTGATGTTCTTTGGTTTTCAAGTGTTGAGTTCTCACGTTAGTCAGAGGCATGGAATTCAAATAAAAACGGTGATGGATTGGAGGACAACGAAGAAATTCCACAAATACGAACCACTTTTATTTTTCTTGCCATTACTGTCCCTGGGAAAAAGCCTCCCCAAAATTCTTCCAGACATTCATTTCCCGCGCCGACGTACCAATTCAGATCTGGTTAAGTCCAATCTACAAAGCCATGAGCACAGGCGTAGAGTAGCCAGCCTTTCGGTTTTTTACAGGGTCGATCGCGTTAACGTAAAAAAATATGGCACTAGGAACTCGGATACATGCTCTGAATATGATCAAATTACAGTCACTCTCCATCAGTTAAGAAATCTATCAATACGATGGCACTTCCCTAAAGCCATATGAAGCAACGATTTTAAATATAGTAATCATAAATCATGAAGTGATCAGTTCGGAACAACCTCTGACCGTCATAAACATTACTTTTAATCATGTTACGTTAAAGCTTCAGGCCAAGTTTGAAATAGGAACTTATAAATAAAGCTTAAATTGCATAACGTTAAGAAAAAACTGATTGAGTAGATAATAAATGACTTTCGTAAGTATTTTTTTCTTTTGTATCATCATAGTATACGTACTGCAGAATATCCAAGCCAAATTTTTAAACATTTTTTTTTTACGTTGGAATTGGTGGAGCAAGAGAGATTATTAGACTTTTCTGACTAAAACCCATAGTGTTCCTCGTGTTACCCTCTGCTTTCTGGGGCAGTGGTAACTTTTTCGAACAATTCCGCAGCCCTAGCATGCACTGGCCTTCGCGGGCCTCGTCAATTCTGCTGACAGTTCTTTGATGATTTGGGGTTTTCTAGATAAGTCTGACATCAAATGTAATCATCATCTTCCTGCCCTTATCCCGTGTTATTTGGGGTCGGCGCAACACGTTTTTTTCTTCCACTCTGCCCTGTTACTCGTCATGCTATCACTAACTTCCTTTTCTTTCATATCACTCTTCACACAATCCATCCATCTTTTCTTTGGTCTCCCTCTCCCTCTCCATCCATCCACATGTAAACTTATTCTTTTTTCATTCTCAACTCTTTTAGTAACATGCGTTTCATCCCTCCTCTTCACATGACCATACCAAGATAAACGATTCCCTTTCAACTTTTCAGTCACTGGCGCCACTTTCAAACTTCCCCTAATATATTCATTTCTCACTTTATCCATTCTCATCACACCACACATCCATCTTAACATTCTCATCTCCGCTACATGCAATCTTTTTTCATCCGTCTTTTTCACAGCCCAACATTCTGATCCATACAGTATGACAGGCCTTATCACGGACTTGTAGATTTTACCCTTCAACTTGAGGGGCATCCGTGGGTCACAAGTTGTTCCCGTGACCTGTCTCCATTTCATCCATCCTGCGTTGATCCGATGTGTTACGTCCCGGTCTACCTCACCATCCCCTTGGATGAGTGACCCGAGGTACCGAAAGTCAGAGCAGATCGGTATGGGCGTTCCAGCTAGAGCTAAAGGCACTGGATTGGAGAGACCGCCGAAATCGCAGAACAAGTATTCCGTTTTGGTTCTACTCAAATGTAATAATAAGATACAATATAATATTATGATGAACAGAATAATTTTAATGTAATCCACACTAAGTAACCAGCATCCACAATTAGTCCTTAATTTATATTTAAATGTAAGTGCGCTGCTCCTATCCATGAAAGCTCCTAAGCATGACCAACTTGTTAGAGTGCCCCTGGTATCCATACATCTACACTAAAAGCCACTGATGCCGAAAATAGTGACCACTCTATACAAAAAACTATATAAACTATAAAAGGGTTAAACCATTCACACACCACTTAAAAAAAATGAATAAGGGTCGCCGCACACAGGCCACCGGCCACAATCACAAAATGCCACTACCGTCATATTTCCTATAGTTTTTATACATTTTATATTGATTCGCCGCACATTTAAACCTTTTTCGTCAGAGTCCATTATGATACTGCGCGTATGGGTTAAAAAAGCAGCAGCTACCAGCAATAAGTGGCTGTCGCACATCAGCTCCTTTTGTGGCTGTGGCACGCGTAAGTAATAATATTTTTTTTATTTGTATTGAATTTTCTTTTTTATTACTGCAGATATAAAGTCATCAGACTACTTACGGAATATTTGCTTAATTTTATTATTGTTAAATGAAGGTATCACTGACTTAAACCCGAACAGCAGGAGCCGGCAATGTGGTAGGCCCAGAAATAGATGACATGACGAGTTGGACTCCAATGAGTCCAACAGGCTCATTTTAATAATAAATAAATAAATGTAGGTATGTGATATGGCATTCTTAATAAATAAACTGAGGCTGTCGTCGTAATTTTTCTAGTCGTCTAGATCTAGATAATCTAGAAACTATAAGGACATATTTAAAAAAAGAAAACAAACATACTCATGTAACTAGCTATTGTATAGGACTGCTCTTATTCATCTGATTCAACTATTCGCATGTTTGATGAATCCATCATACGCTGATATTAATTACGTAATGTTTTAAAAAAATCATAACATACACAGCAACAGTAAGTTTTCTCAATCAATGCTAATCAAGTATCCCTCAGAACTTACGCCATTTCACCCAGTTCTACGACTTCCAATCTGTCAATCTTATCTAGGATCAATACTACACTCCAATGATCACCTTATCTCATTGCATCACGTTCTTCAATATTCGATCTGATTGTTCTGATCCTGAATAAGGTCTCATAAAGGTCAGGCTATGACACCTTCTGATGGACAGCTGCTGATCAGCACATATTTGTGGAGTGCTCTCGATTCGAGGCCAAATGTGACTGACAGGGTCGCTTGCTTTGTTGTTCAACTTTTGTTATGTTTAAGAGGATCGCGATGGAATTTATAGTAGGTTAGTCGTGTCTACGGTGTTTGTTAGAGTTGCAGATGTGAAAATACTTTGTTCGTGAAAATTGTTTTTATGAATTGCAATAATGAACTCAATTCAAAAGTCAAAAGTTTTTTATTTCACATAGGCTTACATGGGCACTTATAAAACGTCAGAAGCTAGTGCACGGTTCCAAATTGGTTGTTTCCTATGGAGAAGAACCGGCAAGAAACTCCATGGTTACTAATTTTTCATTTAATGCTCTAGCCTACTCCCTTGCAGCTACATAATTTTTGTCATTATTAGTAACAATACTCTCAGTGTTTTCTAATGAATTTATTGTAATATGGTTGAAAAAAAAACCAATGAACTTTTGTATTCGATCCTTAGAGCATTTATTAAGATTTGGCTATTTAGTTAGTAGGACCTCCGCCTATTGATTACAGAAACTTTACGCTAGTTATGACTAGCTATTATCACAGTATGGTTCATCATCATCTAGGTTTCAAGCCATATCCAGCAATGGCGGTCCTGTTGCAGGTATTTAAAAGTTTGAGATAGGGCTTCAAAGCGTAAGATTCAAAACCTTAAAGTATTTCTCGCCTGACCTTACATTGTCAGTTTACCTTTTCATTGTCATTTGCGCTATTATTTAATTAAGTCTTTTCTAATACAATATCAAAAGAATGACTCACTAAGCAGTTATTACATTCAGTACTAAATTGAGAGCTCCTCAAAACTAAATAATAGTCAATATTAAATGCCCTTGTTCAAGTTGAGAAGTTCAAGGCTGTCTTTTGGTGCAAGATCTTTTGTTTGTTCATCTGCGACCAATCTACATACCGATCCACACCAACTTTGCTTCAGTTATCTCCAGAGTCATCTACTTTATCACTATCTACATTGGATCCATTTTCGCTTGGCAAATTAGTTTTAACAGCAAACTTCGTGTCGCTATCATTGTTTTAAACAATAATTGCAGCTATTATTTGGGTTTCCACGTTCATATTATGCAAATACTTTGTTATAGTAATTGAACGATCAACATTATCTCCAGTGTGTCTACAAAGCCTTAAATTAATAATGGATATAATTGGAATTCTTCTAAATTTAAGCCTTAATTACGTATCATCAATGTCTATTCACCTGTCTCTTGATTTGATTTGAGCATAATTATGATTGTTAAAACGGCCCCCATGTTGATTAGAAAATTAAAGACTGGGTGATTAGGCTATAGAATTTTTGTCAATTTAAAATTAGATACAACATTTTACCTTGTTGTTTTGCACTGAGTTTGATTATTTGATTGATCACTTGCTTGGCCGTGCCAAGCAAGTGATCGTGTAGATGTTTGATCTCGTGTAGATGATTTGCAATTACATATATGTAATGGTGATCTAACTAGTGGTCTAACTAAATAAACACAATTGTGTTTATCTAAAGTAATTAGAGCTTTCTATTTATTTTACGCGTGGAAGTCGACAAACTATAGCTACTGTATCGTGAATCCAGAAATGTTCAATATTGGCAGAGATTACCGTTTATAACAAATAATCAGTAAACAAATATTAAAATCATGTTATGCCAACCTTTTATTTTTACTACCCGGACACGATAACAAAAGTCAAATAACTATAAATCAACAACATTCTGCCATCAATACTGATGAAATATCTAATCTATATATTACGCCTTTATGTGTGACTGTTATGAAGATTTACGAGACCACATTTTTTGTTTTATTACAAATGCCATTGTACAAATCTGGCTCTTGCGAGATCTTATCCAGTGCTAATAGAAGAATATCTTAAACATTTTTTTAAGAGGTATGTAAGTTTTGTTACCTACAGGAAAACACATTCTTTCGATTTTTTCGATCTGCCATAATTTTACTATCCTGTTGGTCTAGTGTTTAGTGGCCGTGACTGCTAAACCGGAGGTTGTGGGTTCGATTTCCAGTCAGGTAAAATTTTTGTATAATAAGCATGATCATTTGTTCTGTCTGGGTGTAATTTATCTATAATATGTATGTATTTAGAAATATATAAGTATGTTTATCAGTTGTCTAGTACTTATAGCACAAGCTCTGCTTAGTTTGAGACTAGATAGCGTGGTGTTAGTTGTGGAATATTATTATTATTTTGTTGCGCTTCTTTAAGATTTCCAGCTTGCTCATCTTTTTTGTCGCTGACAGGTGCGTTTTCAAATTCAGCTTTTAAGCGGAATTTTATGTTTATTGACCATGGATTCTTAGCCAATTAAATTTAAATGCAAAATATTAATTTCTATGCAAATAAAGATCGATTGAACAATCAAGCAGTTAACAATACGCAATCAAAGTAATATTCAAATTTATAAAGTTTGTTTATTCGTGCCACCACCCACGCAAAAGATCGCGATTTTCCGCATACGTTCTATACTAATAAAACAGAATAATACAATAAACTATAACAATGTAAAATCCATAAATCACGCCGACTATTATTGGTCAAAAATCTATAGAATTTGAATCCTCTGGTTCCTTAAAATTCGTGATGAATGAAGTCTGTTGTAAGGTCAATTCCATTGCCATCGGAATACTGATCAATATAGTTTAGAAATCACGATATATTGGCAGATCAAATTCAAATATAATAATAAAAATAAGCCTATATGATCGGAATTTCCTATAGAACCCATTACTTGTAAGTACCTAATGCCTGATCGAAATTTAACTCGAACAGACGTTACTAGTATCAATGCATAGACTTTCCATCAGGCGTTTAGAAATAATATAAATATATTATGAAAATGAGTTTGTCTGTAAGGCTGTATTGGGACTGGGCAGGTTACACTTTCAGGATGCATGAGGACAAATGGGCAAAGAACGTCACATGATGGGTACCTGAAGACGGGTGTCGTCACCGAGGCAAGCCTAAAAATGCTGTTAAAAACCAGGGGTTCTAAAAAGGTCACAATAGGCAATTCATCTAAAATCAAATGATTTCCCGAATTCCTGCCTTCTTATAATCTTTATGCAAAATGGTTACACAAATTAGCCGAATCATACGCATCATACGCACTCATTGCCACATGAAAATAAAACGAAGTTAGAAATGCTTAAATCTGTGGAAATAATAAATATCAACTTGTTAGGCTCTCAACGCACATTGTTGTTCAACCTTTGCTTGTGTCAATCTTGTGAAAACATGGCGTAAGCGAAAAATCGGTTGAAAACAATAAATCGTAATTTCAAGTAGAATTTTCAAGTGCAGAATCCCAAAGCGCTTGTTTTTTTTTTAAATAAACTGAAGCAAACCATCCACTTGTAAACTTTAGAACTGCGTTTCATGAAAGTGACATCAAGATACTTTTTTTGTGAGGGAAAATCATCTTATGACAAATCACGCTCTTGGGCGGAGCGGGAGATAGTTTCAGACTTTTACTGACTAAAAACCCACTCCTATTCCTTCTTTGCCTTCTTCCCAGGGCCCCGGGTTTCACTTTCACACTACCCGTGGTCCCAGTAGGCTTCGACTCTGCTAGGCCCCTACGATTTGCTGACATCTCTTTGAGGCGCGCATGGAACAGTACGCGCCGACGACGACTTGGGCTCAGTCCCGACGGTTACCATTGTCCGCAAACCTGCGCCTACGGTGGCCGGAAATGGGATCAGACTCCCGGCGGCGGTTGGGGGGTGAGGACCGTTACCTCGCGCGATTGGCCGCCTCCTTTGCTAACATTACTGCTTTGCAGAAGGAGGCGGCTACCTGCCACTGCTCCTCGCTCCGGCCCATGGCCTGTACCAATATCGCCGCCGCCGATCGCCCTCACGAGGACACGGCGTTGCTCTGCCCAAGCGGAGCGGAGCGGACACCTCCAGCGTGTGCTCCTCCGTGTCCTCCGAGCGGTCCACATAGTGGCGACACCCGGGCGTCGCTTCCGCACGAATCCGATACATTATCTTCTTTACTTACCTTCTTTGATTCCGTGTCCGTTACCGAAAGTCTTATGTGAAAAAAAAATGTTCATATTTCTCAAAAACAGCTAAAACGACCTTTTCTATTTGCAGGATTTAAACAATTTTTTATGAACATTTCTTTTTCTCTAAATTATGAATAGGTTTGCAAATATCTCGCGATGAATCTATTGGCACATCTATTTAGTTCCTTCATTCTATTTTTTGGATAAAACCGTGCATGTATTTTAAGAAATTTTGAAAACTGTAAATGCCTTTTAGCATAGCATAGCATAGTCGGCCTTATAATGTTCCCACTGTTGGGACTCAGGCCTCCTCTCTAGGAGAGGAAATGGGCCGTAATCCACCACGCTGGCCCAGTGCGGGTTGGTGGATGTCACATGCCTTCGAAGTTTTGGTTCTAGGACATGCCGGTTTCCTCACGATGTTTTCCTTCACCGTTTTGAGAGCAGTAGTGATGAAATAAATTACACAAAGTAATGCGCCTGGCTGGGTTTGAACCCGTGACCTACAACTTGTAAGTCGGGGCCGTTACCACTCGGCCACCACTGCTCTTAGGCACTACCTGTTAGGTGTCCTTTTAATAAAAATTAACCCAAATAAGTACCTACTATTACGAAATCAAAAAGGTTAAAGATAATATTTGTTATAAGATAATTATAAGACTATTAATTAGGTTTTCTTGTATTGAGATTATCAATTCGTAATCGTATGTAGTAACTACGTATCTATATTAAATTATAAGATATTGCAAGATATTTATTACAGCATATTACAAATCGAATCTTTGCGGAAATATCTTTAAATAATTAAACACTTCTCTAATCAACATGTTACCTAACATCTAAGTAATGTTCCAGAAATGAGTAAAATTGAAAACAATAGTAACCACTTAAAATCAAACCTCTTCAAAGCACACTATCTTATTAAATTAGTAAGTCGCACTCGTATAGATGCAGGAATTTCTAGTGCTATTAAAGATGACTATGTTTATCTACTTAAATAGATAGTGAAGTTTCTATTTCACACTTCACACTGTACGAATTTTGCAGTTGGCTGTATAAATTAAGGTGTGGCTAAAATAAATCAAGTATTAGGTACACTGTTGGTCTCATGATAGTACCCTGCGTGACACCATGTTCCCTGCTTTCGAGCATCTATCTATAAAGCTAGTGAATGAGTCACTTTTAGGTTCCTTACGTAATATCGTCTACATAATCTATACATATAATAAATCTGTATAAGTTTTTAGTTGTGCGCGCGTCACGTAAAATGTACGAAATCGATGTAGATAACTTTTATACATTAAAATTGTATGTAATTTGTTATATTACTTAGACTTTGTGTCATCGCAATCGGTTGACTATATCGAAAGGTAATACATTCATTGACTGTTAGGCGGTACGAAGTTCGCCGGGTCAGCTAGTTCTTTAATAAATTGAAGTAAGGTTGAGAAGTAGGTTTTTTAATAAATTATTGCATGATTTATTTTGAGTTAAAGTTTTCGTGATTATCTAACGAAAGTACATAGTTTAATAAGTGGATGTAGATAAATCCCAAACATATCACAATCAGCTACAAAATTGTAAATAGCTACGTCATATTAAAAAAAAAACTGTCATCAGGGGATTTTTTCGTGATTGCAATTATTTACTGTATGCTGTTTCCATCTTTATTTTTTTATACATATTCCTTTCTTACTAATATTCTCCTACCTAACAATGACTGAAATCTATAAATTTTAATACGCCATTGTTTGATAAAGTATTTGTAATCATATCTGATTGATCTAAATGTAGATACCGCATAGTTCTGTTTCGACACCTACATATTTTATTAACTGTAAATAGGATATTGATAACTATTTAATAAAAATACCACTGCTTCTAGATATACTCAGCCTTCTACTTTATTGTCGTTTTTATTACCTTTATTTTTCTTTGCGTGTCGATTGACAACCGAACATTCAAATCTGACCAATATTTTCCCTACTACTTAAACAGCTCTGTCATTGCCACATTTTAGATCATAGTTGGTGCAAGTTCTTGAGCATGAAGAACATACTGGTTTCTTTGTTTACTTCTATAATACTCAATTTAGCCAGGTTGTTTATGGTACTTGGAAGACGATCAAAAATAACGCTGCTGGATTATTTGAAAGTATTAGCCAACCCTGAAATGCAAATGAATGCGGGTGGGCTTTAATGATATACCTGCTTTACACCCAGAAAAGCTATTTGATAATTTCTCACCCAATCAAAACAAATACAGAACGGCCGTCGTATTTTGGTATATAACAGTTGCAGCAATACATTTGTCAATTTGTTTACACAAGCAATTCAAATATGAGACGGTCAAAGACCACACACAAAAATGACCTTTCAAAATCTGCGTGGGTTTCATCCCAACAAATTTCACTTTCAAAATCTATATTCTATTGCCAGATCGCACTCAAGTTCCACCAGAGCATATTAATAATATTCGTACAACGTAGAGAATAGGCGATAAGTTGGATGGTCGAGCTTATCAGTGATTGCTAGTGATAACGGTCAGTGTGCACACAGCCATCACCGGCAACGCAGCTCAACGATGTTTCTTCCAAAAACTTAAAATATGGTACGTACTGTATTTGGAAATAATTTGTGTTATAGTGACGTTATAAAAGGATCATTAGATATATTATGAATCGGGATGTGAAGCTCATGTGATTAATTTTCTTTTAATCAGTCTGAACATAATCATTGATCTAAAAATCAAAACGTTACTATAATCAAGTGTTTCTTTTGTGTTGTTTAGCTTTAACTCCGAATTGAATTTAGTCCAAAAAAGAAACACTTGTAGGTAAAGTCAATTTTACTACGGGCATAATATTGATAGGTTGTCAACTCTCATTGACAGATTCAAACATTCCTCCTTTCCAAGGATGATTCATGCTAGTGACAGCAACTGTTACCTTGCTCACTGCAATGACTCGATTACTCATTATGTTATTTTTATTGTTATGTTCAGCGTCATCTGTATCAACAACTAAGTGTACAAACAAACGTATCAATAGATTACTTTAACTTGTGTTTTCTTTTGCTAGGTATGGTATGTATAGACATATGTATGGTATGGTATGCGTAGTCAATAATGAATACTTTAATGAATCTGGTTTAATAAATTTCTATGTTCAAAACCAGAGATCTTTTGTGCATATTGCGCATCAATGTTATCGTCATTCATTTCGTCAATGACTTTAATTTCTGATAAAAGATAATCTTCCGACAAATAAATTTATCGATTACTCAACATACAATATATTTACTGATAAAATCGAACCATTTTGAATAAATTAATAAAACTATTTTATTGCTGTGAGAAAAGAACATGCCGCTTTTTCCAATCGAGATAGAAATAATATCGGAATTTCATATAATTTTGAGATAAAGTGATAAAAATCGTGACGATGCGAGATATCGATTCGTTATCGACGGAAGCTTAGGTAAAAGGCGACGGAAGGTAGGTGTTTTATCTAAGTCTGAAATGTTTGTTTACTGACTGTAAATAATCTTCCTTAATAAGAACGTGAGAATTGTTAGAGAATTTCATTCACCAGCTAATGATATCGTCATCTTCGGCAGCAGTTTAGTGCAATATGCAGGAGCGACGTTTTTAGAAAACCTCATGGGTGTCATCAAATGAGCATGTTTGATGACTCGAAAAAGTGGCGAGAGGAGAAATGCACACTGATCGACCGCCAAATTAAGAAATGTCCTACTTACATACTGCGTACTTAATTACTAATTATGTTTGATAAAAATATAAAATGAAACCATTATATGTATAAAAATGAAACTAGTTTTTAATATCAAGAAATATTATAATTTATACGTAGTCTAAAAGTCGATAACTGATCTGAGTGCTTAGTGCGAGTTTGTTTTGCGTTAACGCGATCGACACTTTGACGTTCGGCGCTCCGATTGGCCCGCTTCAAGCTCTTAACCAATTAGAGAGCCAAACGAGGTTAACGTTTCGATCGCGTTAACGTCAAAACAACTCGCACTCAGCGCACTGTTTCTTAATGTCTATTCTCAAAAGCGAATCCAACTCCCACCGTTTAAACACTATTTTTTGTTTGTTGTTGTTGTATATGAGCATCGACACACTAAATTTGTAGCGCATCGGTATTGGTATCTACTCAGGCACACAGAAACACGCTAGACCCAAAAAGATTTATCAAGATGGACAATTTTGCTATCCTAAAATAATAATTGATCATTTTAGGATAAAATTTTACCTATTTTAAAATAACTCAAATCAATTCGGTAGCTGATTCTGTTGTATACTTTCTTTCATCCACGTTTACACATATTCATACTCAAAACTGTATTGAATTTCTTGCCATATCTACTCACTAATGAAAGGAATGATACGTCTTCTTTAATTCCGTAAGTACCCATTATCTTTAAAGACAAATCCACAATCATTCACCCACTTCTTTATCTACCCTCATTTTAATTCGTCGCTGTCAGTCCTCACTAATTACTGCAAGTGTTTATATTGTGTTTGAAGTTTCTTGTTTTTGTTAAATTTTACGATGTTTATTAGTTTTTGAGTGCTCTCGAGTGATATTGCTGTTGATTTATAAACTATGGTAAGTTTCCAATGAGATCTGAGAGAGATCTGAGAGAGATCTGAGAAAGATCTGAGAGAGATCTGAGAGAGATCTGAGAGAGATCTGAGAGAGATCTGAGTTAATATTTAAGATTTTTATGGAAAACCATTTTCAAAAAAACAACGTCCTGATTCAAAGCAATTTAGTTAACGGGCTTTTAACCTATCTTAAAAGATAAATTTTACAAATTTTTTTTTTCATGTGTTTGATTTTTTATATTTTTATGAGTGCAAGGTACAAAATTTGAAGTACTTACTTTGCACTACTTACTTTGTCTAACCATCTAAAATAATATATCCATTAAGCCATTTTCAATTAAATCTCACCTTTATTAGCTAGGTACCTATTTATTTTAGTTTGTGTTATCCAATATCATGGTTTGTTGTTGTCTTTTAGTTTGTGGGTTGAGCTCGCATGTACCTGCTGTTCTATTTTTATATTTTAAAGTTGTGTGTACAGTAAAGAATATAAAAAAATAAGTAACATTTAAAATTCAGAAATCCAAATACATTAACAAATAATGTTGTTCTTTTTAAAATTCAAACTTCCAACAGCTTCATCTTGCAAACTCTAAGCGTATTAGTTAAGTTCAATGCAACACATTTTCTTGTTTCAAACTGATCAAATGAAACAGTAATCAAACCGTACGTATTCTCTTCTCCAGGATGCAGAGACTCAGATCATCATAATAGCGAGCGTTTTCGCTTGCGCATGGCTAGCGGTAGTTATCGTGGCCATCGTACTCTTCATACAGGTGCGAAATCTTCGGAAGAAGGTCGCAGAGATGCAGGCTACAGGTCGGATGAGGATACAGTACGTATACTTAACCTAACTCATATATTTCCGTTATTTCTACTAAAAGAGAGCTAGAAGTGGAACAATAGATACAAACATAAAAACACTACACTGCGCTCCAAAACGTAAATCGTTGATTTGACCCAAAAAGCGGCCCAATTTAAATGGAACTGGGCAGGATATATCTACCACATGTCTAACGAGCTGTGAACCAGTAAAACACAGGATTGATGCCCAGACACAGTGACACGGGGCCGCGGTAGACCACAAAAGAAATAATTACAGATGTCTGCTTAAAGAACGAGAAAGTAGAAGCGGAATCGTGGTCTTTGTAAGGATTGGAGGGAGGCCTTCACCCAACAGTAGGACAATACAGGCTAGTAATAATAATACAAAATTATCTATGAGGGTAGGTTCAGCTGGTGAATAATAGCCAACTCCTCTCTGTGAAGAATCCCGATTCCTAGCATTAGAAACAGTATGGACTGATGTCAGCATGTTATAAGGACCGTAGAGTTAGGCTATTGGCCTATACACAATGAACAGGTTTGCTTTTAAACAGAGCGATCCAAGCTAAGAGCTGTATCAGTGTTATAGTACTCAGTCAGTCTTTCTTATTAATCTAACCATGAGAATGAGTAGCCTTGGGTAAATGTAAGTAGTCAAGAGACCTCTCACGATTGGTCACGTTTTACACAAGAAATAACAATAGGACTAACACTCAGAACGTGAATCTAAAGTGTTAGTAATAGAAGATTCTCCGTGTGTACGGATATGATAACATTAAGTCGATAAATAACATTTGTATTCATTAAGGGGACTACAACAAATAATTGTGAGTTTTATGCAAAAGTTGATGATCCACTGCAATAAACAAAATCAGAAAAATATATGTAAATGTATGAATGTAAATAAATGTATGTGTGTATGTTGGTGTATTTATCACAGCGTTGATTTGTTGGATTCGTTTTTCATAATAACTTTGTTAATTTGTAAGTATGTATCTAAGAATATATTTATTATTGTATTTCTGTTTCTATACGAGGCCAATAACAGAGCCGTAGAGGTAGTCAAATACTGGTCAGAAAAAAAATTGTTAGACTACATCGACACACGACAGTTTAGTACCAATAGGAGAAAATCACGAAGATGCCTTTAAAACTTACTCTTATCGATTACTAGCTTCTGTCACCCGCATAAAGTAGGTTTCTCCATACAAACTTCCAACCCCCATTTTACCCCCTTAGGGTTGGAGTTTCGTAAAATCCGTTCTTAGCGGATGTTTGCACCCTATAAGAAACCTACCTGCCAAATTTTAAGTTTGTAGGTGTTTTAGTTTCTGAGATTTCGTGATTTATCATTGTGTGGCATTTCCCTTTTTTTTAGTTTTTTTTTTTTTATATACATTTAATACTAGACTAATTAACATGCAATCATTCTAATTGTTTGTTAATTATTCTACAAGCAAATTTTTACCGTTATAGCGTTTTAATTTTATAATCAAATCTGTTGATTGTTAGTAAATGGTTAAAATGCTTCATATTTGATACTTTTCAATCATTTTGCCTTTTTGCATCTCTTTTTTTCTATGCATTCCGAGAGAGACCACGCTTTAGGTGCATTCCTTTTAATGTAACAAGACAACAAAATAAACAATCAATTCAATCACCTCTTCACGACAGAATCTTACCTTCAAACCTACTGATTTCAGAAAGCTAAAGCTGGACCCCAACGACAAGAACCATGCCTTCTCCAAACCTGTGCTGGCCCCAGATGAAGAGCTGTCCAGGCGAGGGTACTCCATGTACGTGAGCAGCGAAGACGTGGAGAGCGGCAGGCGCGATGAGCGGTACGTGTATACTCGACCTAACATAACATAACACAACCGGCAAACTCCAGCCCATACACCAATTATTCTCTATTTATCACACTAATGTTATAAAAAACTAAAGTTTGTGTCTGTGTGTGTGTGTGTGTGTGTGTTGTCACTTCTTCACGCTTGAACGGTATCATAATCTACCTGAACATGTGCCATATTAGTTGTAGTCGGTGCAATACGTTTTATTCTTCAATTCTCAACCCTCACACTATCACTGACTCCCTTTTCTTTCATAGTACTTCTCACACAATTTCTCTATCCTTTCTTAGGCCTCCCTCTCCCTCTCCATCCATCTACATCTTGTCGTTATTGTAATTTATTTGGGGTCGGTCGGTCTTCGCCTTCTATACTTTATTGTCAGTCGTCATCTCAGCAGTCTTTCTAACATATCAATCCAACATAGCGAGTTATCCACCGCAGTTTAACTTCCATGGATTGTAGAGTGATGTTATAATTATAGCCTATTTAGACTATTCGCCATGAATAATTCTTCCGGAACATTTAAATTATTAATATCCATAGATATACTAACAAAGAAATGGGAAGAGATATTTTGTTTGTAGATAACGCCTTTTTTTTCACCTTTCTCTTAAAAAGTTGTTACACCCATATTTTGCCAGTTATTTTCAAGTTCTATGTAATAGTACTTAGAGCTACTGCTTAGATTTTCCTCATGGAAAAACCGTAAGGCATTCTATCATCTCACTTTACTATTAATTTGTTCTAAAAAGGCACAAAGGTACTAATTACTAGCTCGACTATATTTCTGTATTTTCATTAAACTGAGGGCGTCCATGACAAATTCACAACTAGAAAGACATAATTGACATGAAATTCTAAAATATTGAATAAAAACAAATCAATTTTAACCTAATAACTATGATTTTATTCTAACATATAATTTTGATGTATATTTTTATTTAATTTGTAGTAATCATCATCTTCCTGCCCTTGTCCCATCTTATTTGGGGTCGGCGCAATACGTTTTTTTCTTCCATTCTATCCTGTCAACCGTCATACTATCACTAACTTCCTTTTCTTTCATATGTTTCACACTGTTCACACAATCCATCCATCTTTTCTTTGGCCTAATTTAGTTTAATTTGTAGTAATATGGAAATAATTGACTAAAATAAAACTCATATAATTAAATTTACAAAACCAAATCATTGTCCAACAGTTAGTTTTTTTTTTAAACACTTCACTCGTTATTTCTTTTACTCAAGCTTTGTTTTTAATTTTTATGTTATCTAAACCAATAAATATACTTAAGTAAGTTCTTATCTTACCTCAACAACATTCACCTGCTTTCAACTACGTGACATCATTTATTTTTAGTAGATAATGAGTCATTAACTGTTTTGCTTAATAAGTCACCTTTCATACCGTATCTGTAAAGATTATCTACATTCCTTCGTTGATAAGGCAAGTATATTCCAAAGATTAGTCTTAAGTATGACTACGAATTATTTTAAGATTTTACATCATTCAGGATCATTATCGTTTTAAGTAATATAAGCATTTTGCCAGTGGCTTCGTCAGCTTTCTATTGAAGAAATAATTTTTAAAATTGGTGCAGTATTTTTTAAGTTTAATCTTTTCTATTAATAACATTAGATAATATAGAAAAAGAAAATTAAATTTGTAATTGTTGTTTATAAGTATTATGGTAGCAAGAAATAATCTCTGGAAGAAATGATTCAGTCACGAAAATTGCCGACTAGAAAAGTAGCCTGTCAGTTAACAGGCCACTGCTGCTGAGTGGCACAGGTTTTGCTGAAATGAGCATACTTCCTATGGTCAGTACGTATGGGAGTGCAGATGCAAGGAATGACTAGTTGGGTATTTATTTCTTGGCAAGTCAGTCAGACTTTTTCTTGAGGTGGGAAATCATCAAATAACTCGTCCCGCTATGGGTGGATCGAGCGGCATTGTCAGACTTTAATTGCCCCACCTATGTTCCTTCAGTTGCCCTCTGCGTCCCTGAGCCACGATAGCTCTTTAGAACAATCATCACCCCTAAGTTGAAGGCCACTAACCTCGGTTCTTCCAAGAAACTATTCCACATAACCTATTACTGATCCACGTATTCTTTCAGGCAGACGGGTGGGCAGTTGGTAGACAGGAGACATGAAGACAGACATACTCCTACTAGTCTTTTCGAAGAAAGGCAGAGTGCCCCCCACTTCGTAGATGAGCTCACTCGAGAGCTCGACAGCAGGCAGCAGAGGACGGGCAACTCTCCGTCGTTCCTGCTACAGAGCATCCAGGACAGTAAAATGAAGACCAGGAGCCTTGCCAATCCAGTTGCTAATGGCAGGCAGAGTGAAACCAACCCTAACTTTATCTATTAACTTTTAGATACTGATGAATTGTTTGGCAATGATGAGGATCACTAATAATTGGGAAAAGATGGTTGTACCGTTGCAATGCGCTAAGTACCTTGGCACTTCATAAGAAGCTAACAATCTACAACAATCTAAGATTCCGAGAATAGACTTCTCACGTCCATATACTTACAATAACTCTTTGAGTTGAGTGTGGTCGGCGAAATAGTTTAAAATACAAATGATAATAATGTCTTGCCAATTTTGTACTGAGCGCAATGCCAGCGATGAATAAGAAAAAAATCACTAACTCAGTCATGAATGCCATCGCTGATAATATTTATAATTGCATGATGCAGATTCTAAATGAGATTTAGATTAAAAATACAGAGGGACAAGTTAAATATAACAACGTCTATCTCAGAATACTGAAGAAATAATGCAAACAAGCCATTACTAAGACTTACAATTATCTAATTCTAGAACTAGATTTTTCTAATTTAATACTTTTCTATTACAATATTGATTGTGCATGATGAATTAAAATTAATTTATAAATTATTCTAATATTTCCTTTTCGAGATTGTCTTTTATTTAAACAACAGTAGAGGACGCACAATTGTTGTTTATTTATGAGATAATTTCATCTATCCTCTTCTTCAATGCTTGGCTTGCCATGGTAAGGGCAAGGCGCCTGGTACTTTATTTATTAAATTGTCCTTGGAAAGCAAGTCTTTGAGTGAAAATGCAGTAATCTTTTCAACTAATTTTAATTTAGAAATTCGATTGAAAAGGATTATATAACGTAATTTATAAGATTGTTTCTTTAATTTATAAGTAAGTATTAAATATTGTTAAAATCTAAATTATTTTTTAATTCACAAAACTTTCACTATCTGGTTAACATCTCCAAATATTACATTTTAAAACAAATAGATTTTTTTTTAAGTTCTTTAACGCAAATACCATTAAGAAACTTTTTAAAATTATAATTTAAATAGTTCTTATAACTTAAAATATCTACAGTAAAATCAAAAACAACAACAATAATTTAACAAACTCAACACTTAGGTTACATCTATAAATGTTGATCCAAACATTATGGAAAACATATTCAACGAACTAGGTACTGCATAATTAACTAACAAGGAGGTTCAAACTAAAATCAATCTAAAATCATTAAATGCTAGGTGGGATAACAGTTAATGTGCTAAAGACAACGATAACAGACAACAACAACAGATAACAAATACACAAAATAAAAAGAAAATATTGTAACAGTGTGTCTTTAGTTATATCAAAAGAATTCCAAATGCAACTCCATTAACGATCACCCTTCGTTAGCTAAATTCATCAGTTAAACCTAAATAACAACAAAGATTAAAATTAAACAACAAATACTGTCTTCAATCCTCTTACACGAGGCCTACTCCGAGAGCGATAAGACCCTGCTCCCCTCTTCCTACATCTGCCAGAGACGCATCTAGGCTTAGATACATCATTGTATACTCGTGGAGGTTTCTTCCTCTTGCTTTTTCCATAAGTGAGATACTTCATATTATCTTCTTCATTTTTATCACTATTTTCTTTATTTGCTTCGTGAGCTTCTAAAATCTCTTGGATACTTTTATAAGCATCAGTTTCTTCTGGTTTATTAATCGCTGGTTTCAAATAATTTAAGTAAGGTTTAAATCCTCCCACAGTTTCAGGAAAGCTGTACTTATCTTCTTTATTAAGTTCTTCTAAATGTTTCAGATAGCTGTATGTTTCTGGATCGTTGCTTTGACTTATTGGTTTGAAGTCTGTGTAGCTAACGAAGTTGATTGAAGATGTTGCTGGTTTCTTTTTGCTGAAGAGTTTTAAAGTTTGTTTACTCAGTAAATTTTTGTATTGATCTCCGAAGTTCAATGTTTCGAGTTCCTCCGAGTCTTCGTCGAGGTTTAGAAGATATCGCTCATTTTTCTGTGAGGCTTGCTTCTTATGGTCTGTGCCTAAGATTATGCTTGGTGGTAGAGTTTCCCCATATATGTCTCTGTCTGAAGTTTTACCGTAAACTTGTTCGAAAATCTTGTAGTCGTCTGTCCAAAATTGTTCAATTCCTGTAAAGACATTTAAGGGTTAAATGACTTGATGGTCAGCACAGATCCGAGGTCTTACTACGACCACTTTCTGCGATCCATTTGACGACTTTAAGTGAACTGTTAAAGCGATGGAGCTATATAGGCTGTATAGCTCCATCCCACACTCGCACGCTAGACATTTTAATACCTCATGGTAAGGTCCCAGAATATTATGTATTCGACTGCATGTCATTGACTTGACAAGTAAAACCATTTCGTTAGAACCAAATGAATAGTGTTACTGAACTGTACCGAGTGAAAAGTGATCATTCAATTTTATACATCATCGAGAATAATTGATCTACCATGGTACATTTACATGCAGCTCAGCTCATCGAAAGCAGTAGATTCATCGCTTAAGAAAGTTGCAATAAAGTGTGATCTGTAGGTGAGGTGAGATAAAATAACAGTGGTGCTTCACAACCGGTAACTACGCGAAAGTACAAAAGTGAAATGACATCAAACTGTACCACACTAATGTCCACAAATTGTCACTTTCGAACATATCGCTTACAAAACTCAAATTTGTACAAATGGCAAAGTTGTCGAGTCATCAGTTACATGATTAATTTTGTGAGAGAAATTGTAAGCGGTAAAGTTGTTGAGGCAAAGGTCGCATGGTGAACTCCAACAGCAGTCTAAAGCACGAGTAATACATGTCTATGAGTTTAATGCCATAAATTGATGAGAGGACTTTGTGTCTGTACTTACGAGACGGACTGTTCATCGAAACCTGTGGCGCGGTGATTGAGCAATTGACTACTGTGGTCTGCGTATCGCGGGTTCGATTCCCTCACGGTACAAATATTTGTAGAGGCAGACTATGGATAATTTTTCTGGTCTAGGTGTCTTGTGTACCTATAGAATTTGCATATTTGCAAACTTCTATTGTAGGTACGAACCTATGACACAGGAGTAATGTTTTTCATTAAAATTAATCTTTCTTATTCTAAGCTAGATGCTGCCCTTCCCCTTGACGGTTATGTCACAACGAATGAATCGTGACTTTTCCCTACCTACTTAATTACAGCCACCGAGAGAAAGGGAGTACTAGTGCTCTGCCGACCAAGTAATTGTCTTATTCAATTTCCGGTTCAAACTATTATGAAGAATCACGATTCGAAACAGAAAAGTGACTGAGTGAAGAGAGGGAGAGAGAAACATGGTTTTGTGATAGGTTTGAGGATAAAACACGTTCACATAAGACTATGTCACTCTTCAGCCTTGCAAAGCAGAAGTGAACACGGATCTTTTAAGTATGGTAGTAACAGAATTCATCATTATGATCATCATTTCAGCCGGAAGACGTCCACTGTTGGACATAGGCGTCCCTCATGTATCGCCATAATGACCGGTCCTGTGCGTCTCGCATTCATCAGATGCCCGCGACTCTTGCCAGGTCATCGGTCCGTTTTGTGGGAGGCCTTATAACTACTATGCTCAAAAAACCCGTGTTCACTATCGATAAATTGTCTATTATGGCGTAGACTATCGATAGTTCTACATTGTGGTCTGTTATTGGCACCTTCTTTAGTATAATAAGTGTTCAAGCTGACCCTAAACGTTTGAAAACTAACTCTTTTTAATGTGAGCGTAAATTTATTTTATTTTTTGTGCCCTGGTGCGAGGCAAGGTTTATTAAAAAAATACGTTGAACTAGGAATTATTTCTGTATCGTGGTTGCTTTCATAAACATATAAACTCACGAACCCAAGTCACCCAGGCCCGGAACACCTAACTATAGGACATACAAATATTTGTTCCATGCGGGAATCGAACCCACGACCCGCAGCGCAGCAGCCAATTGCTCAACCACTGCGCCAACCGTGCCAACAAATTAAAAAAAAAGTAATTAAATAAGTTTTGTTTTTATATGTATTAGTGTTATTATTGTTTAAGATTATTTTATATATTTTTTCTAAAGGTCTCTGATGCCTGAAAATAAAATTTTTATTATTAATAAATGGATGAATCTCTAATGAATAAAAAATATTTTATAGGCATCCGCTGATTTATATATCGCTTTGGAGGTAAGCGGAACAGAGAGTAAAGTCCCGCAAACCTCCGTTGAAAAGGGAGGATCCTCCGACCAGACGGGATGTTATGTCTGGTGGGCTGCAACTGCCCGATAGATGATTTCGGACTGTTCTATATGTTCTAATCGCGCGGAGAACTTTGATTGCGCGATTCAGGATTTTCTTATGTGACGCGATAGATGTCGCTACATCACTCCCCTCCGGAGATCGGAGATCGATGGTTCTTGATGCTTCTTGATGCGTGCCAGGCCATTGGTAGGTTGGTTCCAGTGAGTCGGAACCGAATGCCGCATAGTTCTCGGTGAGTCGGAACTGTCTGCGGTGATGCCCCAGTGAGTCGGGGTGGTGCTGTCCCAGTGAGTCGGGATGATGCTGCAGGCTCCAGTGAGTCGGAGTAGTGCTGCTGGCTCCAGTGAGTCGGAGCGGTGCTGTGCGACGTAGTGGCTTGACTGCTTGCGTCGACCAGGAGAGGGTCGTCGTTGCTCTTCCTGTGACTGGCCGAAGGTGCAGTGTGCTTCGCCAAGGTCTCTGATGAGGCTGAGGGTGATGACCAGGTATGACCATGTGGGCATGCTGGTGGTCAGGATACCCTTTATAGCCGTGGGTGCTGGCTATATGGCTCGCTGCTCGAAAGCTTGAGGAAGTGATGATGACGTCACGAGGTAGTAGCTGCACGAAGGCTGCACTGACGTTCTTTGTCGAGGGTCACCAGTTTGGAGGTATGCGAAACAGAGTGTAAAGTCCCGCAAACCTCCTTTGAAAAGGGAGGATCCTCCGACCAGACGGGATGTTATGTCTGGTGGGCTGCAACTGCCCGATAGATGATTTCGGACTGTTCTATATGTTCTAATCGCGCGGAGAACTTTGATTGCGCGATTCAGGATTTTCTTATGTGACGCGATAGATGTCGCTACATCGCTATACATCATAAATTCAGCCAGGAGCCCAAGTCTGCTATTTTTATAAATTCATCATTTCAACACGATCCCATTGTCCATTGTAATAAAGTTGTGATAAAAGGACAAAATCGAGCTTATTAAAATTAATGACTGCACAATGACGTTCTAATGGTAGGTTACTGATCAAAGGAACTGTCAAAATTTTAGCAGATTACCGCATACATCAGACATTCATTTGTCAATATGTACGAGATTACCATCCTATACCATTTCTTTCAATGAAATGTCAGTGGTGGACGCCATTATATTAGGAGATTAACAAAACTTGTCAAAATCAATGATAGACCATTCTGACACTATTGTAATAGCAGACTTTAGGCCCTGGTTTCGCCAGCTTGTGGTCTATGCTGACCAACTTGCTAGGCCATCACCCTTCCATCTTCTGTATAAATATCCAAACGCCTACGTACGTACCAGATGTCTTAGTAACTCCACCTCCACCGTATACGAACGCCGCCAGCAGGACACACGTACGCGTCGCTAGCCACTGCATCTGAAGGCAAACCATACATTTCCTTTTTTAAATATTAGTAGGTGCAAAAAGGAATCTTTAGGTACATTCGTATAAATCCTGGTTGTCTTTAAGCGATAGGTAGGTACCATGCAAGGTAAATGCATCATACGAGTATTTATAACTCAGATTTTTAGGGTTCCGTACATCAAAAGGAAAAAACGGAGCCCTTATAGGTAGGATCACTTTTTTGCCTGTCTGTCTGTCTGTCAAGACCTTTTATCTCGGAAACGCGTAGACGTATCAAGTTGAAATTAAAAACATCTATTAAGGTTTGCAGTCCCTTGAAGCTGGGGGGCTAAGTAAAAAATTGTTTTTTTTTTGCGATTCGGAAACATCTTCGTAAATCAATTCCAGAATTGAACTGTTTTCATAGGTAAGTTTACACGGAACCCTTAGTGCGCGAGTCCGACTCGCACTTGCCCGATTTTTTTATTATGTTCGCTTGACCACCATCTCACCTGATGGTAACCGATGATGTGGCCGACGATGGAGCACGCTTGTCTAGAAGTAACCTATTTACTCTTGACTTAAAGACTCCGTTATAGCTATCAGGAAACCCAGACTCCGGCAAGGAATTCGACTCCTTACTTACTGTACGCACCACAGTTTGTTACGTGGTGCGCATTACCATAACTCGGTTACAGTTGTAAACTCGTGTCATTTACTGAACTAATCTTTCGTTTACTAAGCTACCAGCAGCTGGAGCCACCTGGGATCTACCTTAGAAACACATATTGAACAGTCGCGCTTAAGCGACTAATGTATCAAAAAATTAATAACATTAATAATGAGCATAATTTGCCTTGTAATGTTCCCGCAGCTGGGACTCACACACTCACAAGGAAAAGGAATGAGCCGTAATCCACCACGCGGTCAATTGCCGTGGTATAGGTAACTCTCCACTCCTTAAGCACCTCAGGAAATATTGCCTCCGTGTTGCTACGACACACTATGTACATTTTTAGAGGCCCCATTTATTGAGTGTGCAAGTCACCCCCTGCCTTTTGATCGACGTTTTTCAATAAATTGTTCAGGCAGTGGTCATAGTCTAAATATAGTTCTTGGTAACTTTCGCACTATAGGTTTCTTTGTTATCCATATCCTGAACTACACCAACTGACCGGAGGTTGTCCTAGAGTGCACTTGTATCCCGAGGCGGCGGCACGTAATGTTCCACGCGTGCCCCTACTGGACACTAAACAAATAAAACTTGAGTTTTTAAAAAAAAAAAACGATTTCTTGCACTTTCTACAAAATGTAATTTGTCATTCTTTTTGAAGCAACGTACTTATATGACTACAAACCGGTTCTTCTGAGCATTACATGCTTTTCACTTTCCAGGATACAGAACAGCTATAAATTGCGGAAGTGAAAATAAAAACTTTTTTATTGATACCCATCCTCACCGTAATAGGGAAAGTAGAAAGAAAGAAAAGAAAGAAATCTTAATTTGGTACATAAAGGCTTGTGTGTAATGCTTTAGCTCAACTCCTATATTTTAATGTAGGTATTTATTTATTTATTTATATTCCAAAAAGGTAAGTAAGTTATAAGATAAGCCCCACAAAACCGTTGTAATGGTTTGACTGTGGGGTCGGTGAGTCTCTAGACATACTTAAATGTACTTAAAACATTTCTAAATAATATAATTTTAATTTACGTCTAAATCTATTTGTGTTTTTTTCACTCCTTGTGTCTGCCGGCAGACTGTTCAATAGGTATGGTATTCTCTTTTTTAGTGTATATTTTATATATAGTTTAGAGAGATACTGCAATGACGAATGCCCACGTGTATCAAAAGCCTTTTTCGAAACACATACTAAAAAATAAATAAGATTTTACAAACAATACTTAGTAACCAATTATTGCGAGCAACGTATTTTTTTTCCGTACGCCTTGCTCTTGATTTTCGTAGGTGCTGACCACTGACCTAAGGGATGGCCACCACTTATCCACACAAGTGCGAAATACCTGTTTTCCGGAGCTGAGGAAATCTTTCCTGCCCTGAGTTAATGTTGTATTCAGGATCTCGAGCGGAGATGGCAATGCTTGTCAGATTTAAAGAAAACCGGAAAACTAATAGACATAATAACACACCTTATACCCACCCTACAAACACCTAAATAAGACTTATCATTCAGGGTTGGATGTAAGAAAGTAGGTACTTAGGCATTACGACTATTTAAAATCATTATCAAAGCCGGATGTTACTAATATTTTCCGCATTTTCCCTAGGATATGAAACCGGACCGTGCAGGTAAAACCCGAGACAGATCTATATATACTTTACCTACACGACACGAACCATTTCAGCTTGCTCTTCCGTAAAACAATTTTAAACAAAAGCACTTACCTTAAAGTCCTCGTATTGTGTCACACCATTGGCACTTGTCTGCTGTACCCCCGACACTGGCGCAATGAAAGTGAGATGAGCGCAGCCGCAGCATCCTATATAAGCTCGGGACGGCAGCGGACCGGCGGGGGCCGCGGAGAGTCCGGGCTCAATACGACGAATGTAGAAATACAATGTAAAGTTTAGCTCACATTTCAGCTGCAAAAGACCAGAAAACAATTAGACTGGAATGCCCAAAGCTTTTGTTCCACACTAAGAATTTACTCCTGTAGCTATCGTGGGTACGTTCACTAACATATTATGTAAACTTAAACTCACGTACATAAGACACTCAGACTCGGAACAACCATTTTTAATAGCTGTAATGATAGCATGATCAGCCTTTTAATGTTCCCACTGCTGGGACTGAGGCCTCCTCTTTCTAGGAGAGGGAATGGGCCGTAATCCACCACGCGGGCCCAGTGCGGGTTGGTGAATATCACATGTCTTAAAATTTTTGGTTCTAGGAAATGCCGGTTTCCTCACGATGTTTTCCTTCACCGTTTTAAGAGCAGTGGTGATGAAATAAATCAAAGTAATGCGCATGGCTGGGTTTGAACCCGCGACCTACAACTCGTAAGTTGGGGCCGTTACCACGCGGCCACCACTGCGCTTAATGATGTTATTTACAAAATTTTAAATAAATAAATCTATAGACCATACAAATATTTGTAACGTTTGGGAACCAAAGCTGTAGTTCGCAGAATAGCAGCCAATGGCTCAACCACTGTACCTTACCGTATTTTCATCTAAGGAGTATCAAAGTCCCGGGGCGTTCCAGGACTTTGTCAAAGAATTTTCAGACTATCGATACTCGGAATCTGAACCTATTAGCACAGCTTGCATTTGTTTTGACGCAAGATAGAAAAATTTCTCAGTAAGTAAATAGGTTTAGTATTTACCTATTTTGAAGGCATGATTGGCGAGCAGTGGTGTGACTGATTGGCTGTTGCGCTGCTTGTCGCGTGTTCAATTCCCGCAAGGAACGAATATTTGCATGTCCTACAGATTGTTCCGAATCTAGGTGCCTTGTGTTTGTGAGTGCACCTGCGATGCAGGAGTATATATTATTATATATACCTACTTATCAATATACATAACATTACACGTAAATTCTCAGAAAGCATTGGCAGCAAAGGATTTAGTACACCCTCATATGAGCTATCGTATTACACTCTCTTACATACAATACAGTGAGCTTTGTAATCAACCGAACATCATATCTAGTCTTCAGACGACTAAGAGATTTTCCTAATAGAAAAGCCGAAAGACACTTTATGGATCTTCATCCCACGCAATCTCGCTCGATAATGTTCAACTTTCTACATTAAAAATCTTTACTCCAAAAGCACCTAAGAAGAAGCAGTATTCTAATAAAATGCAATTTTAAAAAAAACAGCTCCTAAGAGAACCATGCTTCTGACGTTTTATAAGTACCCATGTAAAATGTGTAATAAATAATTTTGAGTTAGAATTTGGAATGCAACGTGGTCTAAACTTTGTATGAAGAGACCTATGTACCTACATTATTCACACAGGCGAAGCCGCTGACACAAGCTAGTTCTTAAATAATAGTCAAATGTGTTCGTGTAAGTTTTACTTTTAAATCTCATCGTACAAGAACACATATAATCGTTGTTGTTACAAATCTATAGATTAAACCCAGGATGACTTGAGATGATACTGACCAGTTATCTCATCTGTTTTATTCATCTCTTATTCTTCTTTCACCATGTTACACAAATCCAGGGGCCCTAGTCTACTATTTTTATAAATTCGTCATTCCAACATGATTCCATTGTCATTTTGCTAAAAATTCGTAATCTGTTAATTCATAATGGCCGATCATTGATCGATCAGTGGTCTCGTAATAAAATTGTGGTACGAGCTGTCTTGTAACGAATTAAAAGAAATGACTGCACAGTGACGTTCTAATGGTAGGTCATTGAACAAAACAATTGTCAAAATTTTAGCAGATTACCGCATACGTCAGATATTCATTTGTCAGTACGTACGAGATTACCATTCTTTGCCATTTCATTTAATGAAGTGCCAGTGGTTGATCATTGGAAAATCATAACGACGCCGTTATATTAGTAGATTACCAAACTTGTCAAAATCAACAATTATGAAATCAATGATAGACCATTTTGACACTATTGTAATAGCAGACTTGAGGCCCTGTTCGCCGCAGTTAGCCATGCACACGCGACGGCTAGCGTCCGTTAGGGAAAGTCAAGTTCAAGCTCCTCGGAAAACGTCCTGCCACGCCCTGCGGAGACAACCAGCCCGTGGATGTACCTGACCGTCCACATTGCGATTATGAAAGTCCTCATAATATACACTGAACATGGAGCTTCGCACCTTATGCATTAAGTAACGTAAATAACAATGCCAGGAAGGAAGGAATATTTCCATGGTAAATAAATTTTATGAGGGATTCGCTGGAGAAAGCACCAAACCGTTTTAGGCCCGGCGCCCATTATTGGCATCGGCAAGAAAAAGGATCCTTCGGCATCCCTAAATACATGCCAAGGCATAGTTTCCCACAGTGTTCGCTTGCATGTAGGCCTAATTGTGCATTTTTATGAGCTACGCTTATGTATAAAATTTCTTTACATATGTATAAACTTAAGGTAAGAAAACTCAATTGTGGGTTAAGCTCGCCTGTGTACATCAGCTGTCCTATCTTTGTCAAAATCAATGTTGTGTACAATAAAGAATACAAAAAAAATATATAAGAAACCGGTAAGATTTTCCAAGTTTCCGCTTATGGGGGAGAGGTATGTCCAGAATTTGAACATTATTACATTTTGAGGCACGATTGGTACAGTGGTTCAGCGTTAGGCTGCTGAGCTGCGAGTCGCGGGTTCAATTCCCGTTCGAAACAAAAATGTTTATGGCCACAGATAGTTGTTCCGGGTCTGGGTGTCTTGGGTATGTGAGTTTACATGTTGGTGGATGCACCCACAATACAGGAGTCATTCCTAATGTGGAGCAAAGTTTAAAAGAAAATAAAAATAGTTACTTAGTTGAACGATTTTTACTGAAAATCATAAAATAAACTGTAAAATAAAAGTCATTATCAATGTTCTTATCACCAACGCAGCAACGTAAAGTTCTATCCTTATTATGGATCACTAATAAAGATCCTTAAGAACCAGAGCGTGTGTGTCACATTAGTGGGAATTGCACACTAAAGAAATGCATTTTGTGTTACTCCATAAAAGTACCAACATTATCATCATACAGAATCAGCGATGCCTTGTAACGCATAAGGTAACACACGGGAAGGAACACGGGTTTTTTTTTAATGTGGGAAATCATCTAATAACTTCTTTCGGTCTAGAGTGGGGCGCGAGGGCGTGTCAGACTTTTACTGACTAAAACTACACGTATGCTCCTTCAGGTGGCCTTTGCAATCTAGGACCACGGATATTATTTTCGCACTTGTCCCCATGGCCCCAGCAGACATCGGCCCTACTGGGCCCTCACGGTTTGCTGACATCTTTTTGAGGAGCGCATGGTATACTAAGCGCCGACGACTAGGGATCAGTGCTTACAGGACGAGCGGACAGCAAGCTATCCATTGCTCGTCGTCCGTGAGTCCGCGCCTACAGCAGCCGGAGATCACTTTGCGATTCCCGATGCACAGGGCGTCTTCTGTCGCGGCGGCTGGGGTGTGGGGTTGTGCGTTCCCACACTCTTGCAAGAAACACTGGTAGATTTTAGTCAGTAAACTTCTGACTCTCCCTTTCGCTCCTCTTGAATCGTGAGAAGTTATTTGATTATTTCCCACCTTCAAAAAAAAGTATCAAATCATACCACTGATGTACTATATTTACCTAGGAGTGATTAGTAGGTACATATTGCAAGGAATTTCTTACCTTGGAAGTTAATTTCAAGACACATGAGA
Organism: Mythimna vitellina; assembly: GCA_949316375.1. Classification (NCBI taxonomy): domain Eukaryota; kingdom Metazoa; phylum Arthropoda; class Insecta; order Lepidoptera; family Noctuidae; genus Mythimna; species Mythimna vitellina. Next base: position 24,652,658 of record OX438693.1, read on the forward strand.
CAGCAACCGCATTAGCTTTCACTAACGACGTGACTCGATTCCCTCGCCTCTAGAGTATCATCAGTACTAGATCACTTAATATATGTAGAGGTACCTACATAACATAGTCGGCCTTATAATATTCCCAATGCTGGGACTCAGGCCTCCTCTCTAGAAGAGGGAATGGGCCGTAATCCATCACGCGGGCCCAGGGCGGGTTGGTGGATGTCACGTCTTCGAATTTTTGGTTTTAGGACATGCCGGTTTCCTCACGATGTTTCCCTTCACCGTTTTGAGAGCAGTGGTGATGAAATAAATTACCGCGACCCGCGACCTACAACTTCCTAAAACTTGTAAGTCGGGGCCGTTACCACTCGGCCACCACTGCTCCTACCTACCTACCTACGGTACCTAGAGGTACCTACATATATTAAGTGATCTGTGTACTTGTGTATAAAAGTATCTATATACCAACGAAGAATGTACTAATGATGATGTATAAGATGGCTAAATACAATGTAGGTATACTAATTTTATTTTTACCACTATTTCAATTTTTCGTGCGGAAGAAACGCCCAGGTGTCACCATTGTGTGGTAGAGGTGTGCCCCGCTTAGGCGGAGTACCACCGTGTCCTCGTGGGGGCGATCGGCGGCAACGACTTCTTACGCCGGGCCCTGGGTTCCGAGCGAGAAGGAATGGCAGGCGGTCGCGTCCTTTTGCGAAGCAGTAATGCTAGCGAAGAAGTCAGCCGCTCGCGCAATGGAACGGCGTCGTAATCTCTAATTCGCATTAAAATTGCAACTTAAACATAACATCTAGTAAGCCTCAGAATTCCGCAGTCTCGTTTTATCCGAAAATAATAAAGAATGTTTTCGAAAGACAAATCTCTTTAATGCAGGTGTTATTAGAACCGCATCTTAATCTGCTATGATGAATCGTTAGTCATTGCAAAATATATATACTTAATAAAGGTAACCGTTAAAAAGAAAGTCGCGTTAGAAACATCACATGACCGCCAGTGTGAAGAATAAAACTATAGAGAAGTATAAACAATTAGTACGTTCTTAGCCAAATATAATTCTTAAAGGGCCTATGCACACCACGTTTTTTAAACGCGCCGTTGGCGTGCTTTTGTAGCGATACAGACGCGATACGCACGCGAGTTAGACGCAGCTTTTAATAGGATAAAAGCGCGCCTTCGACTAACGTTTCTAAATCGCGCTTCCACGGCGTGTTTAAAAAACTTGGTGTGCACAGACCCTTAGAAACACAAAATTGCGATGCGACGTCACATCAGCTAGCAAGACACAGCGCATGAACTTGTGAATTGATTCCCATCGCACATTGTATGGTCATCTAAACCGATGCTTTGACGCACGCAATCGCATCGCAGCAATTAGCATCTTAGGTTCCTGTGATGCGGCGTCGTCGTCGTATCGTATCGCAGTTTTGTGTGGAACTATTCAGGCAGAGGGTGGCCCAATAAAATTGCTACTCTAGTAGTAGCAATTTTTTTTTGCCTTTAGTACTTTAGCTTTAGCGTCAGCGTAAAATTCGTAACTACCTAAAACTGCACAAAAACCACAACCTCTAGGGAAAAGTGGGTAATTGTGAACATTTATGTAAGGAAAATTTAAAATCATGCTCATACTATTGCAAAAACTCAAATTCTAATTAATTAAATGTTTCAATGGCTGCTAAGCTAAAATAAGGTTTTCTTTCAATTTCAATAGCTGTTCATGTTATCAGAAAGTTTCAAAAAAAAAGATTTAAGACGTAGGGTAGGTATTTACGGATGACGGCGCGCAGGTTTCCAGGCGCGCCTCAAGGAGATGTCAGTAACCGTAGGGGCCCAGCAAGGTCGAAGCGTACTGGGGCCAAGGGTCTTATTCTGAAAAGACTCGGCCCCGGTATGAAAGGCAACGAAGTTACAGGAGTGGGTTTTTAGTCAGTAAAAATCTGACTCTATCTCCCCGCCAATAGCGAGTGATGTCATTAGATGATTTTCCCACCAAAAAAAAAAGGTAATTACGGATTTGGTGGGGTAACAACGGACTGGTATTAGTTAGTTGAAGCAGCACAACTTTGGTGACTGTTGTAAATTAACTACCTATCTAAAATACTTAAGGGCCGTTAAGGGGTACTTAAGGAGTATTACACACAGAAAAAAATTAGAGTACATCGACACGAAAAGGAGAAGAAGTAAAGACAAGATACTATTATCTACCAATTAGGTAGATAGTTCTTTATTAGTGATCGATGAGGTACCACTCACATGTGGGGCGAGGCCCTCGAGAAGAATGGAGAAGCGATTGCTGTCTCCTTAGACGTCTCGAAGGCCTTCGACAGGGTATGGCACGCCAGCCTTTTGAGTAAGCTTCCAGCGTACGGCATTTCCCCTGGTCTGATTAACTGGGTAAAAGACTTCCTGAGTGAACGGTCTCTCCGAGTTGTTGTCGATGGATGCTCATCAGAGCCCATGACGACTAATGCCGGAGTTCCTCAGGGGTCAGTTCTCTCTGCAACTCTTTTCCTGCTGCATATTAACGATCTGCTGATGCCCGGTATCTATGGGTATGCAGACGATAGCACTGTTGTAGAGAGATACCTGCCAGGTCCCCGGGCTAGTAAGGAGCTAATCCGGTCCGAACGAGAGGCTATGGTAGAGCGTACGAATGTCTCACTTCAGGCAGTGTCCAAGTGGGGCGAAACCAATCTGGTAAAATTCAACGCCACCAAAACACAAGCGTGTCTGTTCTCCGCTAAGAGGAGCCCGTTCACCTTGGCTCCTGCTTTTCAGAATGTATCCCTGGAGTGCAGCGACCGCCTTCAGCTCTTAGGAGTTGAAATTTCCTCAGACCTCAATTTTGGGCGGTTCATTGAGTCCAAAGCTAAGGTAGCTGCTAGAAAACTAGGCGTTCTTGCAAAGGTCCGACGGTACTTCACACCGGGACAGCTTCTAATGTTATACAAAGCACAGGTCCGATCGTGTGTGGAGTACTGCAGTCACATATGGGCTGGTGCTGCAAAATGCCATCTAGCAGCTTTGGACTCAGTGGAAAGGCGTGCAAAGAGGCTAATTGGGGATCCAGATTTGGTTAAGTCCAATCTTCAAAGCCTCGAGCACAGGCGCAGAGTAGCCAGCCTTTCGGTATTTTACAGGTTACATTTTGGAGAGTGTGCACGGGAATTGCATGACTTGATTCCGCCATCTCCTTTCTACCATCGGACAACCCGACGAACAGCGAGTATCCACCCTTACGTTGTTGAAACTTCAACGGTCCGGACTAAGCGTTTCGCTTCGTCGTTTATACCGCGTACATCGAAGGACTGGAACAATTTGCCTGCTGCGGTCTTCCCGTCCAGCTATAATTTAGGTGTCTTCAAGGCTAGAGTGAATAGGCTCTTAATAAACTGGTGCGCCTGACCATCAATGATTGCATCACCGCTTACCATCAGGTGGGATCGCAGTCAAGCACTGGTTTATACCAATTAAAAAAAAAAAAAAAAAAAAAAAAAAATAGTTACATATTATTTCCTCTTCCTGCCCTTATCCCATTTTACTTGGGGTCGGCGCAAAACACGTCCTGTCCCCAGTCACACTATCACTGACTCCCTTTTCTTTTATATCACTTCTCACACAATCCGTACATTTTTTTTATAGGCTCCCTCGCCCTCTCAATCCATTTACATGTATTTTCAGAACTCTTTTAGTAACATGCGTTTCACATCTCCTCTTCATATGACCATACCGAGGCAAACAATTTTCTTCCAACTTTTTAGTCTCTGGCGCCACTTTCAAACTTCCTCTAATATACTCATTTCTCACTTTATCCATTCTCGTCACACCACACATCCATCTCAACATTTTCATCTTTCGGGCAGGTCGTCTGTCGGGATCGCCATCTTAGTATAATATATAATTATCTATTTATCACACTCCAGCAACCTAGAACATAACGGGCTAACTCCAAATTAACATGAAGTTGAACTACTTATCATCCAACATAAACTGGACATCCTCCTTTTATCTGAGGCCCACTTTACCGGTACATCACTGATAAAATTCTCGGACTATGCATGCTGTCACAAACCACCCCGATGGAACGGGCCACGGTGGAACAGCCGTGATCATAAAGAAAACAATCAAGCACCACCTAATGCCAAGCTACAAAACAAATCATATTCAAGCTACTACTATTGCTGTGCAGGACAAAACTGAAAATTTCAATGTCTCTGCAGTGTACTGCCCACATAAACATAAGATCAGTGAATCCATGTTTTCTGCCTTCTTCGATACTCTTGGGTATCGTTTTATTGCAGGAGGGGACTGGAATGCCAAAAATGAACATTGGGATCCAGATTAACGACCTCTAGAGGATGTCAATTAAAAATAAGCGTAGACAAAAATCAGCTTCAAACTACTTCGTCCGACCAAACTCCCGTAATTCTAACTGCTCTAAGCTAGTGGAGACCTCAATCCCAGAAAAGCTTTATAATAAACATACAGATTTGATATCATTTCGGGAACTCCTGGAAGAGAAGATTAAGCTTAGAGTAGCTCTTAAAACACAGGATGACATTGAGAATGCTACTAAATATATCGCAACTCTGATCCAAGAAGCCTGCTGGATCAATACCCTGCCTTAAACCCTCGCGTTGCACAGGATAACTATCCTAGGAAAATCAAAAAAGCGGCCACAGACTTAAATAACATGTTATATAACTGGCATAAAAATACTCTCGAAACTCAACTGGAGTCTCTCACAGCCACTATAGAAGTTCACGAAAGACTATGATAGGCCGCAAATAGCTGAACCACCTTTAAAAACCAACAATGAGTAGGCACGTACGTCACAAAACAAGGCAGATACTTTTGCACATCACCTAGCCCATGACTTTCATCCGAATAATGCAAGCGATCCAAATTCAGAGAAAGAAATTGATGACATTAACAATCAGGACCTGCAAATGTCACCGCCACCAGTTCCAATAACTACGCGTGAAGTCTGGAGGACGATCAACACAGAGGTCAAAGACAAAAAAGCACCTGGATTTTTTCTAATCACGAAAGAAGTACATACTACGCCAATTTCTAAAAAAGGCACTCTTCTTTATTACTACTCTATTCAATAGCATGCTAAGAGTACAATATTTTCCAAAACTCTGGAATGTCTCACAAATTTTAATGGTCCATATATTGGGAAAACCATCCATCATTAAGCCTACTGCAGATTCTGTCTAAGGTTTTTGAGGAACTGTTGCTACATCGACTATTACCTATATTGAAACATTCAACGGTGGAACAACTCCACAGAGTCGTGGACAAAATCAGAAAATGTTTGGAGGAGGAGGAGTATTGCTCTGCAGTCCTTCTTGATATTCAACAGGCCTTCGACAGGGTCTGGCACAAGGGCCTCCTTAGCAAAATCAAGAGTAACCTGCCTCACAGCTACTACTTATTGCTCGAGTCTTATCTCTCAGAGAAACTCTTCCATGTGAAGGAAGCTGAGTCTAAGTTTGAATTTGACCTGCCAGGAGAACAGGATGTCACTACAGCCACATTTTCCGACGATACTGCTATTTTGGCAAGTGACAAAAACCCTGTGATTGCAAAACAGAAACTGCAAAGAAATCTGAGCGATGGTGACCAAGTGGCTTCAAAAATTGAGAATAGAGGCTAGCGCTTCAAAGTCTGTGCATGTTACCTTTACACTGCGCCAAAGAAACTGTCCTCTAGTACAATTAGAAAATACCACACTTCTTCACCAAGATAGTGTATCGATATCTTGGTCTACACCTGGATCGACGCTTAACATGGCTGCACCACATCAAAAAAGACAAAAGCTTAAACTACGGTATAACCACCTATCTTGGATACTGGGCCGTAATAGCAAACTATCTGTCGAGAACAAACTGCTAATGTACAAAAGCGTCTTGATACTTGGTTTAACCAATTGGCTGCTAAACTGACAACCAGAAGCTACACTAAGGAGGCTATATAAATAAATATAGCCAATTAAGAGATGTCCTCACTGGAGGGCTCACTCAAACTGCCATTACCTACCGCACATCTGCTTAAAGCTAATGCTGATTGCAGATACAAGAAAAAAAAGCTATTTATGTGTGTATAAAGTAAAGGAAAGGGGTTGATAGCGTAAAAATTTAAAAAACAAAAGAAGATTTAATACACTGTATTATAAATTTCGTCATAAATATATAGACGTTCCACTGGAAATTAAAAAGAACCACATGCTCTAATCCAGAAAACAATTGTTGACATCGAAAAGGTGAGTGATATTATAGTAAAAGTAAATCACAGTACTTAATAATATTCTTTGGTAATCAATACATAATGTCCTTAGACAGGATACATATTAAATCTATGGTTACATTATTCTCCATGATTACATTTTTGGACTTGAGCTGCCCAGTTTTAACATGGCTATAGCAATCAATGACCCACCTATATTTAATGACATTCTTCATTATAAAAACATACAAGACAATGCCCTGCTGAAACGACTTCTGTCTAGATCCTCAACATTTTAGCGCATATTACACTATGCGTTATTTATACAGTCTTAGTCTATGTAGCGTAACACAAGAAAAAGAGCAACTTACGCCGATGTCAATGGAACAGAACTATGAGATACATAGAAATACATAGACTAAGGGCCTTATCACACTAGCGGTTTGAGAGCGGCTGTGGGGCGGGACGGGCACGCAGCGAATGCGTCGCGAACACGCCGCGGCTGCACAGCGAAGACGTCGCGGACGCGGGGAAATTCGCAACGTTTTCAACGCGTATTTGTAGCAAGTTAACGACGTACAATACATTCAGCAACAAAAGAGATTCTGATGAGGAGACACTGCTGTTGGCTTTTTTACTTCGAAGACGACGGAGACCCGCATCTCATTGCCGGATCTCGTTGCGCGTTCGCAAAAAATTCGCTGCGCATACGCGGCGTGTTGGTTGCACGACCGTAACGTATTCGTCGTGCACCCGCTCCGCTTTGAAGACTCTCGCAATCCGCTAGTATGATAAGGCCCTAAGACTGTCTGAATGACGCGTAGTGTAATAGGCCTTTTTGTTTTTACCGTTAAGGTTTAGTGCAATTAGCCCAATTGCCATGCTAAAACAAATCAACTGTTGCAATAACTTCAGTTGCTCAACTATCATAAATCATTACAAACTACAGTCAGATCCAGATCTGGTACAATTTCGATCAGTATGTACCTTATAATAATTTATATATCAATATCGCAACATAAAATGAATGTTACATTTATTATTGGCTGATATTACTTCTTTTTAAGCTCCCCAACTGAAGTAGAAAATTATGTATTAACATAATTTCACTTCTGCATTAACAATATTGGGATCATTGACTTAGTTTTGATCAGTCAATTTCGTAAACACCGTTCATACTACAAGCCTGATAACCAATAATCATGTAATACAATCAGTAAGATATTGCCCTACAGGCTAAATAGCAAACTTATTATTTTTCCAAAAGTATCAAAACAAATATATCCAAGTACTTATCAAATACTCAAATTGGTTTGGCAGCAACATTTCCAATTTCAATGACAATTGAAGACATGGAATCTTTTTTAGTGTCAATGTCAATTTTTAATTCGCCATGACAAATATTGTCTTCTGTCTTCTTAAGTTTCAGCAGCTCGTGATCTTTGACTAGCCTCATTCCCGATGAGGATTGCATTGTAGATAAATTCTTGATCCATTTCTCATTCTGGATGGTCTCATAGTCTTCCCCGCCATCAAATAATACCTTATTACATTCCTTTATTTTTTGAACATTTTCTTTAATAGTTTGTTCATCCTCTTCTTTTTTAGCTTTTTTGTTCTTTAGACGTTGACTTGTTTTTTTATTCAATATTTTAGATGAAGTCATGCTCATGTTGTCGTCAGAATCATAGGTTTGGCTTGGTGGGTTCATTTCAGCCCATTCTGATGCTGACAGATTTGAGTTAGTACCAAGAGTTGATGTTCCTATTGAACTTTGTGCAACAGATTTGGTTGACTTTGTATAACGCCTGCGAGGTATACGTGATAGGTCCACCCCATATTTTAAGCAAGCTCCATCATCATCACTAGTATAAATAGTGTAATTATTTCCAAAAGGATATTCGCATCCCATATTTGTGCACATGAATATTTTTGTAAAAAAATCTACATAGTATAGTCGAACTACTGAGCTGCACAGAGGGCAAATCTGCAAATAAATAATTTAAATTATATATATATATTGATCAGTGGTTTAAAAAATAAGGATTTTGATGTCATTCAAATAACATGCGAATGAAGAAATAACTTACACTTGGACCTTCCTCCACAATGGTAGTGTTTTTTGCAATATCTGCAGCATACTGCAATTAAAAAGAAATAGAAATCAGTTGCACTGCTGAATAAAGTCTTTACAAGAACACAAATTAGTATAAATATACATTTAATTCATTAAACCCCGCGCGAATGCCGGCATTCTCTTAGTCATTGTCTTTCTATTGTGTCTCTAATTATGCTACTGAAAAGGTTAAATGAGTAAATTTTAATTCATTGGTTATTATTTTAGGGGACTTAATTACTAGGGCACTAGGCTCCGAAAAGCTAGAGTATCTGAGTAGCCAACCATATCCAAGACCAGAGGACTACAGGCTCAGCCCGATCAAAGCCATACTGGGACTCATGAAGAAGGTGCACGGAGGGCTAGGGGTTAAGTAGACAGGAGGGGAACAGCAAAAAAGATCCAGAAGGGTCGAAGTGCTCTGGCCCAGGGCCAGTCTCACAACAAGATAAGATAAGGGGACTTAACTCATTCCTTGAGTACTTATGCCACCTGAATGATTGCTAATGTAATTATAAGTCAACCTACACAGGTTGAAATGATTTACTTGTTCTTAAATCAGTGTAAATTTTTATTTGACACTAAATAAACCTACCCCTCAGTTCAAATGCAGGTATAAATATTTACAAATGTGTTGTAGTACTTCAATACACACACAGGTGAGGGTTGACGATTGTCCAGATAAAGCTAACGTGGTCATACTTTTCGAATATGTGCCCATCTGACTATTGATATTTTTTTGTGAGTTTTATTGATAAGTGCATATTTAACTTGTTATCTGATTAGAAGTTATTAGTACTAGTACGACTAAATATCAAAAACAGTCTTAGATTTATGGATAAAAACGTTATAATTTTATTTTAGGAGACCAAAAAATTCTTAACCCGAGCTTTTAGAACTCCGGTTTTTACCCAACCTGGGTTAAATGGTCTGATCTTGTCGGCTTTCCGGATTAAAACCTGGCCAAATGATAAATAAACAGTAGTTAGTAGTAATAATGATACTGTAGCAGAACATTTACAATATTTACTTACGTTCGAATTTGTTGGAGTTGGAAACTGAAATTCGTTTTCTGCCATTCTTGTGTTGTAAATGTAATTAATAACAGAAATAAATATGTACTTATTACGTTAACAACTAGTTTAAATACGATACAATGTAAAAAACCTTATATTTCACTTCCAATCGTTCAGTCCGTAAATTAAATAGTTTTCAAAAGCACTATACAATCCAAACCTATGATCCAAACAAAAGAGCACGGCACGAACGAATTTGGATTGGATTGGATGGATCGATTCGATTAACCACAGATAATAAATCACAGAATTAACATTTTGTCAACAGCAATAGAATTACTGAAAGTAAAGCCAGGTACAGACTAAACAAACGAAACGCTTCTCTTATCTACGCGTTAGCTTTATATACTCTTTGTTATAATCTACTCTCTCTGCTCTGAGCCTGTACTGCCAGTAGACGGTCGGTAATGCATGAAAATCTGAAATATTGAATATAAATCATAATTAAACCATTTTGAATACATCAATGTTAAACAAATATCTATTCATTCTTCAAGAAGATAGATATTTTAGTCCATACAAATTGATGTCTAAATAATCGTTTCAGTATTGAATTGATTTCATAAAGATCAGCTCGTTGGTTTTCGTACAAGTACCTACTAGGTTCTAAAAAGCACAGTACTGATGATCATACAATGCAATGTGTTTCATGATTGGTGAGTAATTAAGTGTACAACATTCACATAAAAATAGCTAGAGGAAATTCGTTAATCGGTACTTTGAAAGTTTTTAAATAGTAATATACCGAATCTTGATTCCATATTCCTAAAATCGAATCATAGAATCAATCTGAGTGAATTGAAAAGAAATTCTTGATCTTTAAAATCGTTCCATCTAATAATCGATGTCTGTTCTCTATTTAATGTAGTATCTCTACTATGGGCATCCGTCGGTGGCAGCGGTAACTAACTTTACATACTCTTTGGCGGTAACTACAAGGTGTAGGCGTGGCAAAGTGTGTCATCTTTGCGATTGGAACATTTGCATCTGAATCACTGAAATATTCCGGAATAGGTGATATGTATCATTTGAAACATTTGGAACATCTGTTCAAAAGATACAAACGGAACATTTGGAACATCGGCTCAAATGAATTGTGATGTGTTACGTCGCGTCATAGTCACACTGAGACAGAGAAATGTTAGATGATATGTATCATTTGGAACAACGGTTCAAAAGATACAAACACTGACACTGACTGTTATTAATAGTGATCTGTTACGTCGCGTCATAAACACTAACAGTTTTATATAATTGAATTTTGATTTAAGAATAATTTTAAGCAGATGTTTTTAGTTCTGGTCATTAAATATATTGACACTATTTGCGTTTTAATTTGAATTTTAAAAAGACTGCAGGTCACTTAAAGTAAAGTGTTTCACTGTTCCAATTGTTCCAAATGATGCAATCAAAACATTACTGACGTTCCAATCTTTCGGAACACTAAAATGTTTTGGAACGTTGAGTCGGTTGCAGTAAGAGGCACATACAATGCAATATACTTATAGTTAAGGGCCTATTACACTACTCGATTTTCAGACAGTCTTAGTCTATGTTTATTTAATGTATCCCATCGTTCTGTTTCATTCCTTTACACGACATGCATTGGCGTAAGTAGCCCGGTCAATTTAGACATCCAAGGTCACAATAATTCGCACCCTACGAAACACCATCATAAATGAAACCAACAAAGTCCTCATCGATCCGAGACCTGGAAAAAAAAATACTCGGGGTCAAAGGTCACAAAAACGAGTTTCAGCAAAACGGTAAGTTTTATCATAAAATTAGTTAAAACAAAAACATGTAGATCAGATAATTATCTACAAAAATGTCTCAATATGTTTTTTCCTAAGAGCCGTTTTTGAGATATAATGATTTAAAAAGTTGAAAGAGGTCATCGTCATAATATGCACACGTTTTCACGCTACCTTTGAGGTAGTGTACCTACTTGGCGCGTTTTTAGGGATCCATACATCAAAAGAATAAAACAGAACCCTTATAGAATCACTTTGTTGTCCGTCTGTCTGTCTGGCTGTGTCTGTTTGTCAGTCTGTCTGTGTCTATTTGTCAGTTTATCTGTGTCTGTTTGTCAGTCTTCCTGTATGTTAAACGGCCGTATCATTATTTTTTCGTCAACTTGCAAGTTTGATTTTTTCACAGCTTGAAGGGAGCGCAAACTTGAATATATAGTTTTAATTTCAACTCGATAACTTTACGCGTTTCCGAGTTAAATAAAGGCTCTTGACAGACAGACGGACAACAAAGTGATCCTATAAGGGTTCCGATTTATCCTTTTGAGGTACGGAACCCTAAAAACGCGCTAAGTACACTACAAAAGTAAGTACAAAACAAAACAACTCGTTTTTGTGACCTTTGATCCCGAGTATTTTTTTGCATGTGTCGGATCGATGCGGACTTTCATTTATGGTGATGTTTTGAACAATCCTACCATTTTTCAGTTGGGTGCAACTTATTGTAACCTTATCCCTATTTTTTGGTCTAATTTGACTGGACTATAAGTTGCTTTTTTTCTTGTGTGACGCTTCTTAGGTGTCTATTACACAGTCATGCAAGCGCGGTCTAAACCATCAATCATGAATGACGAAATGTTATCGCCATTATGTTTTCGTCATGCAAATTTCAGTCATCGCATTAAACGGTAGGTTTTTCGTCAATCAAAATATTTGACTGTGACAAAACTTTTGACTGACGAAAAACATACCGTGTAATGCGATGATTGACGTCTGCACGTTGAAAAACGTATGGCGATAAAATTCCGTCATTCAAACGTCATTCATGACTGATAGTTTTGATTGCATGACCGTGTAATGGACGCCTCAGACTTTCTGAATATCGAGTAATGTACAATTGTAATAGGCTCTTAACACAGGCCTAACGGTAACGAAACTAGTGATGTGCCGAGTCACTGTTTTGGTGAATCGAGTCGACTCGGTTCGATTTATATAGGATTCAAATCATGACGTGATTCCGGTTCGAATTTATGACTCGCATTCTGACTCGAGTCTAGGACTCAAATACTGACTCGAGTCTAGAACTTTTGAAAATTCGAGTCGAACTCGAACCTAAAAATTCAAGTCCAGAACTCGAGTTTGGAGAAGGAAAAACCGAATAAGACTAAACTTCAAACAGCATGTAGGTTGAGTATACTGACGCAACGACAGTAAATCAAACCTTTTTAAATATTAAAAATAAAACCATAGAACAACCCAAGGAGGTACCTAGGAACCAGAAATCTAAAGATCAAATTCTATTTGTTTTATTACGTAATAAAAAGAGGTAATTTTAGAAGTTAATTTAATTTGCTTCCAAATTAGCTCTTTACCCAATTAACAGTTGTTAAAAAGATAAATAAGTTATTAATTTCGTACAAACATCACATCTAGACGAATCAAATAAGCTTAAAGAAAGTTTTTCAATCGAAAATCTTGCACATTAAAATTTCGACGTTCTAAATCTAAAACTACGAATGTAGTACCACAGCCCGAACAAGTCAATCTAACTCGAATATTAGACTCGAGACAGTTGAATTGCCCTGATAGAATCAAGTCTGCGAGTACAAGATAGTTTCTCCCTGACTCGAGTACTGGAATCGAGTCCAGCGTACTCGGCTTAAAGTAAATTGGTCCCCAGAATGCGAGTCAGAATAAAAAATGAGTCTGACTCAAGTCAAGCTGTACACGGGACATCGCTAAACGAAACGTCACTGTCAAAAATTTATCGCCCTTTCCGCATGAAGCAGTGTACTAGTCATCGGTAAAAAATCATTACTCAGTAAGAAATTAAAGCGTAAAGGTCTAAATAACGTCAGTTATTAGTGACTATCCATTATTTACAGTGTCTTAATAATTTTTGAGTACTAAAACCCAATTGGAATCCAAAATGCCGCCAGCACGCGCAGTGTGTGTCCTCAAGGGCGATGTCACCGGAACCGTATACTTCGACCAAAATGTAATTATTTAACGCATTTTTATACAGACCTGCAACAGGACTACTTATATTATGTAACCTTGAACATCTTATAATTTGAACTCTAGTCGTTTCTACGACGTAGGTAAGATTTTAAGTAGCCACTTAAAGCGGCTTCATAAGTACATATACAATATTCTTATCGTCTAAAGATAGTTCTGGAACGATGAGTAAACATTATAAACGCAAGTATGTAATGTTTTTTTGATAAGGAAAACATCTTAAACCAGTTTCAGGGTAGATGGTGTGTTTAAGTTGGAATAGTTCATAGCAGCATGACATTAAAAAAAATAGCATAAAATCACTGATTATCAATAATCTAAGCAGATTATTTATCTGCTTAGATAAGCTATTTATTATCAGTGATTTTATTCTTAAAACAAAAAAAAACTAACTTCATCATCGTTACTATTAAAAATACTTAGAGATATAATATATTATATTAATTGAAAATTAACATTCCTTAACAGTAACCAGTGGTAATGTTATCTTTATCAAATTTAAAGCTTACTAAGGGTGGTTATTCCATTGAACTGCTCCTTTCAAACCAGCTGCCTCATTCCATAAGATTCTGTTTTCTATCTGCCCAGCTTTAAGACTAATTGATATATAAGATTAGTAGTATTTTTTTTAATCATTTTCATTGTTTTATTCCTATAACGCTGATAAAAGATATATATTATGCAAATAGGTTTTCAAAAACCACTTTTACATGTAAATTTTTATTTTGTCACTTTAAATTAGAAGAAGCCATTGTTTCCGAGCTAACTACCCTGAGAAAAAACACTGAAACAAACTCAGGGGTCAAAGTCTCTTTTACTCAGGGGTCAAAGTCTCTTTTAAAGTCCATACAATAAATATGTAATGGTCAAATCACATGAGAACCATGCAGATTTGTCTGAGATGGTCTTTTGAAGAAAGAATCATACAAAATTGAGTTGACCTCCAGCCAGTCAGTCCAGTCAGTGCAAGCATTTGTCAGTATTTGCAAAGCTCAACTCAGGATTACTTTGGAGCTCAACAATTTGACGAACAATACCAAGGAAAAGACATTTGTGTAGGCTGCAGAAAATACTCAAATTGATTGCGAGGCAAGGCGATTTGAGTACTTTCTTTTTTACTTTTTTTTTATATCAGTTAAAATTACTGAAAAGAAAAGGAAAAAAAGACAATCAATATAGTCCTCACATTCACAATAATAAAAGGAAATATATAGTTTACAAAATGTAATACTTAGTAAAGTAAATATTTATGTTAAAAATTAATTGAAAAAATGTCAAATAAAAAAAATTATAATAAAAATAATTTACAATGTCAAATTGTAAAAAAAAATTAATAATAAAAAACAAATGAAAATAAAAACAAAAGAACGAAAAATTAAGGGCATAAATTTAAATTTTATGGGCATACAAAATATTCTTGTAAATATACTGTGAAGGTACAGACCCTCATTATCATTGTCTTCCTGCCTTTGTCCCATATTACTTGGAGTTGACTCAAAAGGCTTTTTACTTCCATTTTAACCTCCCCCCTTCCCCCTTTCGGTCATATCACTCCTCACACTCCTTTCTTTAGCCTCCCTCACCCTCTTCATCCATTTTCTTCATTTTACCACATGTATATTCATAACTTTTTTAGTAACACGCATTTCATCCCTCTCCTTCACATAACCATACCAATATAAACAAATCAGTAAAATATAAATGTCTTTAAATATTTTTATTTTATAATTCCAGGACGAAAATGGACCTGTAGTTTTATCTGGTCAAGTCGAAGGTCTTAAAAAGGTAAGTAGTAAGTTTAATATATATATATATAATATATTGATTATTTATATGTGTGTACATGTAATAGAACCAAAACCGACAATCTTCACAGCTGGTGTTATAATATCTGCATACCTACCTATGAAATAAAAGGTGTAAATTAATGTATGTATGTAAAATGTACTAGAAAAGCATTTTTAAAGATTTAACTAGTATTCTTAAGATGGAAAATTGATTTTTGGATTAATAATATAACAAAATCTCTGAAAGTGTGATATGAAGATTTTTAAGAGAACCTATGTGTGTATTTCACTGATACAAACTATGCAATAGCTAAATTTGACAAATAGATGATTGCAAAATGCTAAGTCTTTTAAAATAGGCCATGTGATATTGCCAAGAGTGAAACCATGCTACCTGCTGTTTCATATAATACAAATAAGTACAAAAAACAAAATGACTATGCAAGTTTGTTATAGGTAATGTGTATTCATAAATTAACATATACAATGACTATCAATACTGTATAATTATAGGAACAACACTCCAAGGTCACAGAGTATGTTGTAATACTAGAAGTGTATGTAATATGTGAATAGTTACAGAAAGAAATATTCAAAAGCTAGCAATGAAGTAATTATGATGTGATAAGTTATCTTAAGTCACAGTTATATTATTAAACTCATAAATTTTAATAACAATAAAAATGTATTGGTTAACCCTTTCTGATTTCTTTCATTGTTATATGATTTAATTTTTGATAATAATACAAGAATGAGAATCTGGGGTGAAGGCTTAAGGTCACCCGAAGGGCATTGGAGAGGGCTATGTTCGGAGTTTCTCTGTATGATCGAATCAGGAATAATAAACCAAAGTTACCAACATAGCATGAAGAATTGCCATATGTGGCAATGGGCAGGGCACTTTACTTGCAGAACAGATGGCCGTTGAGGCCGAAAGGTTCTGGAATTGCAACCGCGTACCGGAAAACGCAGCATTGCAGGGCCTCCTACAAGTTGGACCAATGACCTGGTAAGGGTTGTGGGAATCCGAGACACACAGGACCGTTCATTGTGGCGACACTTGGGGAGACCTATGTCCAACAGTTGACGTCTTGCGACTGAAATGATGATGATACGATTATTACCTCATGTAACATACCTATATATATATCATAGTTCCATATAGAGTCTATTGTATACTGGCTTCTGCTACTGGCATCGACCGTAAAAAAGAAAAGTAGGTTTCTCCATACAAACTTCCAACCCCCGTTTTATAGAACGTGGGAATGCGAACCAGTAGTAACTCCCACCGTTTTGGACTGGTCCAGAGCACAAACCATAGTGACAGAAGACCGAGTACTCTGGGCAATTAGAACCTTCCAACCGTATAAGTCCGTGGGACTGGACTGAATTTTCCCAGCCCTTCTCCAATGGGAAGAAAACTATCTAACACCATGGCTGCTGGTAATATACCGAGCCTGCATAGCACTCAGGTATGTACCACTTGCGTGGCATGAAGTGAAGGTTATCTTCATTCCCAAAACCGGCAAGACGGACTACAAATAACCTAAAGCATACAGACCCATAAGCCTGACATCTTTCCTGCTGTAAACTCTGGAGAGGCTATGTGACAGGCACATCCGGGATGGCCCTCTTTCAGACAGACCACTCCACAAGTAGCAACACACCTACTCCACGGGCAAATCAACAGATTCTGCACTACATAATGTGGTGTCAAAAATAGAATGCGCAATACACCACAAATGCTTCTCGTTAGTTGCTTTCATCGCATTAAAGGAGCTTTTGACAAAATCATGTTTCGAAGTATCAGCACGGCCCTTGAGAGGCACGGCTTCGATCCGACCTTAAATGGCCGGATCACGAACATGCTCAAGAACAAAGAGCAGTAAAAGTCACTATAAATAGCACAAGAAGAGCCACTGTAGTAAAGGGCTGCCCTCAAGGGGGTGTTTTATCACCTTTGCTATGGAAATTAGTCGCAGATAGCCTCGTCAAGAGACTCAACGATAAAGGTTACTTTACCGTGGGTTACGCCGACGACATAACCATAATAGTAAACGGCACTCATGAAAACACTTTATGGAACCTTATGAGCCAAGCCTTGAAGTAAGTAGAAGATTGGTGTAAAGAATATCAACTAACTGTAAACCCCACCAAAACGAACTGGTTCTATTTACAAAAAAAAGGAAGCTACCTGTACTGAGCCTACCACGCTTCTTGGGGACTATACTAAGCCTTTCAACTGAAGCCAAATACTTGGCCTAGACGACCAAGTATTTCTTCCTGGACAAGCAGTTGGTGTGGGTACAAAACGGACTACATAACTAAAAAAGCCAGTATATCCATGTGGCAATGCAGACGCATGTTGGGACGTAACTGGGGTATAAGCCCAAAAGTCACCCACTGGCTAAATACCACAGTTATCCGACCAATCATAATATATGGCTCCCTAGTCTGTTGGCCCAGGACAGACTTAAGCACAGCCCAAAAAGAACACACCAGTAGCATGAGAACGGCACCCACTGCTGCCCTGTTGGCAATGCTAGGACTGCATGATGCAGTCCGTCATCATGATGACGGCTCCCAACGACAAAGCCCTAAGGCACTGCAATTCAAAAACACTACAGTATCCAACTAGCGGAAGAACCATACGAACTCAAACCTGTCTACCAGGCAGAATATGTAGGCATCACTCGAGCGGCCAACGCCATAGAAGCCAGGAAAGTTACGGATATTCATATCCGCATAATCTCCGATAGTGCCTCAGTACTACAATCTCTAGAAAAACCCATAACTACTTCGAAACTCATACAAGAATGCCACTCTGCATTAGAACGCATCACAGGTGTTAAATAATAACACTGCGACACTGCAGTGGACAGCGGCTCACGGCAGCTGACGAGCTGGCGAGGCGGGGTTCTGTGGTGGTCTTCGGACCTGAAGCCATCCTGCTAGTACCCTTTAGTCAGCTGCGTAGTTGGCTACGAGAGCACACGGAAGGTGGTGTTCCCTGGCACCGGGCTGCAGGCAGGCTAAAGAAGTCATGCCAAGCTTAAAGAGAACCCTAACCAGCAACCTTTTGCGACTGGACAGAGGCAGCCTGCGTCTGGTGGCAGACCGAAACCGAAACCAGACGAAACCAGACTACCCCCTTAGGGGTGGAGTTTCGTAAAATCCGTTCTTAGTGGATGTCTACTCCCTATAAGGAACCTACCTTCCAAATTTTAAGTTTGTAGGTGTTATAGTTTCTGAGGTTTTGTGATTAATCAGTGAGTGGTATTTCGTTTTTATATAAATTGTTATGCAGTGAGAAGAAAAACTGCTTTAAAAACAATTTTATTTATTCACTAAGACTAAATTACAAGAATTTGAGTTAGCAATTAGATGTAGACACGTAGAAATATGAAGTTTATATAGATTACTCTTACAAAGATGGACAAGCTAATATATTAAAACTTTCAGGGTAAACACGGCTTCCATGTGCACGAGTTCGGAGATAACACGAATGGGTGCACGTCAGCAGGGGCGCACTTCAACCCAAAGAAGCTTGACCATGGTTCACCAGAAAGTGAAATTCGCCATGTCGGTGATCTTGGCAATATTCAAGCAAAATATGATGGCGGTGTCACTAAGGTAAATGATTTAGATATATTTTTATCTAATGAAGTATCGGACCCACTTACTGACTGTATAAGCAAGATTAATGAAAAGAATTTAAAAGATAACTTTGCAATTTGCCAAAAAATTACACTTTGAAATTTTCTGTCTGTTTCGGCACTTGATGGAATCCTTTGGCGAATTTTGGGCGAAACCAAAGGTTACACTAATCTGAAGTCTAAGGTCTTTTTGAGTAGGATGACAGCAGGACGAAAATATGCATGTTTAAAAAGAGAGAAAACGGATAGGTAGCTAGATTATATGAATCTGACAGCTGTCATCCACACCATCCTATAGCAATAATTGTAGTGTAACTTTTCCCCTAAAGTTGTTCATCTTCTTTCCAATTTCCTTAACGACAATCATATTAATCTGTAGCCTGCCACTAACACGGTAGATCTACCACAAAGTGCAAAGTTTGACGGCTCACCCTACGGCGTTGTCGTCACCACATGACACTGGCAGAATAGTAGACACCGGCTCAGTTGCCAAAAAAAAATAAAAAAATTGTAGTGTAAGGAAGCGACAAATGCTGAATAGTCAACTAACCTCCAAAATAATATGAAAATATGTTTCTTGGTCTGTTAGATAACATGTCTAGGTGTGCAAAAGGGGAGTGATAAATGCGCAGTCGAATACCTGATGTTAATTTTGAAAAACCATATTGATATAACATATTTTATTTCTCCATCTCCAATAATTCCAGGTATGCATCCAGGACAATCAGATCTCCCTCACGGGCCCCAACAGCATCGTGGGCCGCACTTTGGTCGTGCACGCCGACCCTGACGACCTCGGGCTAGGCGGCCACGATCTGAGCAAGACCACGGGCAACGCGGGCGCCCGCATCGCTTGCGGCGTCATCGGACTCGCCAAGGTCTAGAACAACCCACACTTCAGTCTACCCCTTCGTTGTTACTGTAGCATTAGTGTGTATCTGTACGCAACAAGTTTCTGGTTAAGGGTTATTGGCTACTGATTGTGTCCTGAACTCATTTCTCCATCACTTGTTTCATCAAAAGTATATTTGCAGGTACAAGGAGGATTCTTGATTTAGCCTCACCCTGGACTGATATATTTGTGCCTCTATATAAATATAATAATTTTGGAATCTAATACTAATGCTGTAACTGTATCAGGGTTGGAAGTCCAGATAAAATCCATTATAGGTTGCCTACCTATGTAGATAAAGTGTATATTAGATGTGATTTATTTAATAGCATTCCTGGCATATCTCAGTGAACAAATGATTGGAATCTTTTGATTTTTATTTTTTATTTTATTGTTGGTGCAGGGCACATGATATGTAAATGTCATATGTACTGGTTTGTTTCAATAAAAATGATCTAAATTGATGTTTTTTTTATTTTCTTTTTGTGACAGATCTCCAGTACAAAATCATCATTGTAGTGCAGCAGTTCTGTGATTCTTTGTAAATGATTTAAATATGTAATTATATTGTAACAAATTTTTAATATTAAGATCAACATTTTATATAATTCTTATAGCACCTTATGATCAGATTTACCTTGGTTGCATTATACAAGATCAAATCAAAATATTTTGAGATTAATTAATTAAATAATTGAAGTATTTTAATTTATCCCTTAACAGTTCACCACCTATAAAGACATCCAGATAAAAACGCAACTGCATATTTATTCAACTGACTGCCTGTGCCTCAAAATGTACTGTTGGAAAGAATCAGAACTGCTGTGTGGCTGACAGTCACTATCAGGGTATTTAATTTTGATAACACAAAAAAAATGACAAAAGGATATACCCACGCTCCATACATTTTTGGTCCAAATTTGAAAGAGCCAAAGAAAAAAAAATACCATATTCAGTTAGAACTTGTTTTCACAAATATTTTTTTTTATCAGATAAGGTGTTAAAAAATGAACTTTAAGAATTTCGAGGGGACATTGTACTCCTCATTATGAACAACTTTTACTATGGGACCAAACCTGAAATAGCGAAAAAAAAAATCAGCTACTCCATACATTTTGACGAGTTATATTTGCGAACATAAACGTATTGGTAACGTACCAATCACCACAATGTGTGGCATCAAACAGCAGCTACCTGGATGTTTCTATTCAAGCTCTGACTCTTTGTTTTTTACAATTCATCTTATTGAAAATGTACGCAAGGTTTTTTTTTTAAACTTAACACCAAGGGCAATGGTCCCACAGTTTTGGTGCGATTGTTAAAAATGCTCAAGGGGTCAAGTTCTAACAGATTATCATTTTTTTTTCTTGGCACTTTTAGAATTTGGACCGAAATGGATGATCTTCAGATCACCAAATATCATAATTTGTCAGTCAGAATGCTAGTGCTTCATAATTTATCATGCCTTATTTTTTTAATGAACAAAAAATGGAAAGATGCTCAAATAATTCCTCTACCCAAAAAGTCCAATCCTACATCCTTTTCTGAATACCGTCCAATATCCGTCTTACCATTCCTGTCTAAAGTCCTGGAACGTTTAATCCACAACCAATTAAGTACTTTCCTTTCCAAAAATAATCTCCTCAACCCCTTTCAGTCCGGCTTCCGTTCTGGTCATAGCACCACTACAGCGCTGCTCAATATTACGGACGATATAAGGTCAGCCATGGAAAGCAGTAATCTGACGGTCTTGGCATTGCTAGATTTTAGTAATGCTTTTAATACGGTTGATTTTGATGTTTTACTTGGTATTTTATGCTCTCTTAATATATCTCCACCAGTGATTGATTGGTTTCATAGTTACCTGTTCGGTCGACGGCAACGTATTTGCATCGGAGAGACTATGTCTTCTTGGTGTAGTACTTCTGCCGGAGTTCCACAGGGTGGCGTTTTATCACCATTACTTTTCGCAGTTTTTATTAACTCAATCTCCAATGAATTAATTTCTTCCTACCACCTTTATGCAGATGACCTTCAAATATATTCACGGGCACCTCTTGGAAAACTGTCTGAGGCTATCTTGACCATTAACCTTGATCTGGCTCGTATATGCGACTGGAGCAAGAGGTACGGACTTATGGTGAATCCCGTAAAGACGCAGGTTATAGTGGTGGGCAGTTCTAGGATGGTCTCGAAGATCGACTGGATGACTCTTCCCAAAGTTTCTTTTGACAGTTCAGTAATTCCCTTTAGCGAGAAAGTTAAGAACTTGGGGATATTCATCGACAAGAATTTCTCTTGGACTGCCCAACTACAAGAAGTTAGCCGCAAGTTATTTGCATCTGCTGGATCATTGAGAAGACTACGTAATTTTCTGCCGACTGCCACCAAGATTGCGCTTGCACAATCTCTTCTTCTACCTATCCTTGATTATGCTGATGCCAGCTATCTTGACCTCTCTGAAGTACAACTGGATAAACTTGAGCGACTTCAAAACTTTTGTATAAGGTTCATATTCGGTTTGCGTAAATATGACCATGTTTCTGAATTTCGTGTTAAACTCAAGTGGTTGCCGATCCGCCTTCGCCGTAATGCTCATATTCTTTCCCTCTTGTATAATGTGCTCTTTTCCCCTTCTACCCCTCGTTACCTCAAACAACGGTTCCAATTTCTTTGCGACTCCCACATGAAAGTTCTTAGGTCATCGGATAACTTGAAACTTAAAATGCCAATCCATACGACTACTTTCCTGGATAAGTCTTTTACTGTCCAGGCCGCTCGTCTATGGAATGCATTGCCTGTGGCAATAAAACGTGCGCAAACACTGTCTGTATTTAAAAGGCTTGTGAAGGATCACTACTTGTCACTGTGATCATGTCTTCGTTTCATCACTTATTTCTCTTGCTTATATATTTATATTTTGTATGTATGTATATGTGTATCTATTTTAGTATTAAGTTTTTGTTTACTTTTATATTTGCACCAAGTGCAACCCCATTTTGTGTCCAGGCAATCTCTATCCATTCTGGGTTGCCTGGAAGAAATCGCCGAGTGCGATAAGGCCGCCAATTGTATGTTTTATATTGTATTACAATTCAATTTGTAAATATGTAACTTGGTATGCAATAAAGTATATATAAATAAATAAATAAATAAAAAATATTAAAGTCATAAGTGATGGAATTCAGATAAACATTCCAGACATAATAAAAACCTCAAAAACAGGCAACCTTCAGCCAATCTTTTGAAAGTAAAATTGAGATTTAAACATGGCCAAGCTGGGGCAGGTCAGCAACTACTTATAACTTTTGAATTGGTGAAAAAATTTTGATCTTTGCTAGGTCCCCAGGTTTCTGATATATAGTTGTGGCCAAGCTGGGAAGATTTTCTCCAGGTCAGTCACACAGAACCGAGAGCTAATGACCAACTTGATATTCGGTGACTACATCCGTAAAATTCGTGAATTTTTTTTTGGTATGTAAAATTAAAATGCGTGATTGTGGCCTTGCCAGCATCAGCCGTACAACTGCATGGGTTATAAAATGAAAAAAATGATAATCTTAATTTATTCCTATGAATACTTTAATTGAGCTATTGAATGCAGTACATGACCATTATGAGTAAAGAATACATTGCATGAAGAATCATGAGCTTGGAACATAGTTGGGCTACTGGTGTTCCACTGCCACAAACTGTTGTCATCACTTTGTAAACTTAACGATGCCCAGTAGTTCTCAGTTTCCCTGGACAGAACATATTCTGACAATTTATTGCATATATTACCGATCAAGGATGGATTTATGAAGCCTTTGACTACCAGAATGGATATTCTCCCAGTTTTTATTGCATTATCACTGTCAGGTTGGCTGTAAGTACTAATATAAGGTTCCGTTGGAGAAATATCTGCACCGTGAGCCAGCAAGCCAATCCATTCAACCATCTCATCAGCATCAACATCTTTTATTGACGGTATTTCATTGATTGATGGTGATACATTCCTAGTTTTTAGAGAATGGACTGTAACATTGACATTCCTCTCACTAAAATATTTTGCTACAGATGATGGGCAAATATCTTCATTGTTAGGCTCCCATGTGATGTAAAAATCGAATCGTTCTAGTTTCTGCAATCCTGAACGTACTTTGGAATAGTTCTTTATAGTTTTAAGATCTATCTTTACTTCATAGAAACCATGAAGACGTTTTGTTCCTTCAAATCCCAATGTTTGATAAATATACTCAAGAACGTTTAGAATAAGATGTCGGTCGGTGATAGCAGCGCAATTTTGTATGATGCAGTTTCTGTCTGCTGACAAACAGTGAACTTTTCCAGTTTTTACAAAACTTTCAATGAATACTGGCTCCACAAATTCCGTTAGTGAACAGTTGGATAGTTTGTAGTAATCTGTGTCTTCTGTAATTATATCTTGAATAAAACTCGGCGTGCGTATTTCATCAGGGCATGTTACAATCAGGCTTTTATAAAAATTGTTCATATTCACATCTTTCTTTACCGATTCTAAATCTTGATCTTCTCTATGAGTCACCATTACTTTCGGTGGAGGAAAGTTCCATACTTCTGGGCAAAGCATGTTGAAGATTTATATCGGTTTCTTCGTTTGCTTACTCTTTCTGAACTTAAAACTTTCAACGTTTAAAACTAATAACAACAACATAACCTCACTTTCTTTCTGACACATGACTATGAAAGCTGTATTTGACACTGACAGTATGTCAAACGGCTTTTTTTTTGGTTTTTAATGACCTGGTCACTTGGATCTTTAAGTCAAGATGTCAGACAGCATATAAATGATTTATCTCAAAGCGATGTCCATTTTAATCATATTATTTACAACGTATAATTATTTTCGGTTCTTAAACTTGTTAAAAAATAAAAGGCCTATTTTGAAATATGAGAAGAACCGGTTAGTTACATTGTAGTAACTTGGAACAAAACTAAAAGAAACAATAAAATAATAATTAGAGGTGGGTTCCCTATCCATTTGCATACAATTTTAAGACCTAATATAACTTTGCATTTTTTTTTGTCCTAATTATATTTTTGCATAATATTATTTACGCTTACGCATAATTTTTCTAATCATAATAATGATAAGCATAACATTCTAAAGCATAACTTTATTAAGCGTAACATTCTAACATCAGGCATGCAAGCAAGCATTCAGCATGCAAGCAAACATGCAGCATGCAAGAAAGCACTACATGATACTACATTCTATTTCAAAAATATCTGTTATTTATTTATTGTGCACACCTACCACAATGTTGTCTTTTTAACCCAATGGTTGACTGGTAGAGAATGCTTTGTGGCATTAAGTCCGCCTATGTACCACCACTGTACATGAAGTTTAAATAAATAAATAAGAAAGCAAGCAGCATGCAAGCAAGCATGCAGCATTCGAGCTAACATGCAGCAGGCATGGTTTCTGTCACGGCTCCGGCGCCTAGGACCTCCGGCGGCCCCACGCGTGCTCATCGTCGTAGACGGCTTTCGCTCACCACCGCAGCTTCGGCTTCAGCCTCAACCGCGACTCGCTCGCAGCCCCCTGCTCCTCAGCCCGCGGGCCACCTCGCCCCTACGCGCTTACGCGATTTTAAAATACGCTTTAGGGGTAGGGCAGACAAGACTATGTGGAGTCGATTTTGTAGCGATTCGGTTCTGTCACAAATTTTTGAAGCACAACATATTATTATTATGCTAATAGCCATTAGGCCTAGTAACGTTATGCGAAAAAAATTTATGCCAAAAAAATTAGCCTTCAAGATAATAAATTATGCCAACATAAACTGTATGCCAAAAAAATAATAATGCAAATTATTATTATGGCAAAACAAATTATACCAAAATCGCAAAACAAATTATGCAAAAGAAGGGATCCCTTAGGGGTCTTGTGTAGTACCTAGTAGCTATACTACACCTGACAAGCCGCTAGCTAAAAATGTCAAAACGGGCCTTTTACTTTTTGTCAACTTTAATAATTTCATCCTTGAAGAGGCAGTTTTAGTACAAATCTTCAAAAATAAAAACAGATAACGGTATATATATGAGATATGGTACTAAAGGTAAGGTTTACTAATCACTGCTGTAAAATTAAGAGTATTTGGCGGGAATTTTCGAGTTAAGTTCAGTGACTGTTTTAATTATTCGCTGTGATGTTAAATTGTTGTAATTTTGAAGCTCAAGTATTTGCACAACTGGAAAAATTATGTGAAATCATTGAAACAGGCGCAATCTCTGCAAAATGAAGCTGAGATTTTTTGTATTGTTGTCTACCTTAACGCTGCTGGCCAAGAAGGCCGACTCGATACATTTGCTGCCA
Organism: Mythimna vitellina; assembly: GCA_949316375.1. NCBI lineage: Eukaryota > Metazoa > Arthropoda > Insecta > Lepidoptera > Noctuidae > Mythimna > Mythimna vitellina. Next base: position 24,678,748 of record OX438693.1, read on the forward strand.
AATACTGCAAATTTATCTATTAGAATGTGTTACATCCGCATTCTAATGGCACTCAAAGTAACTATCGGCTTAAAATAATTAGAATCCAAGCCAAAACATAATTTAAAAAAACCATTGAACGAAGGACATGGCCGGGAATGTTCTATTTCGGACCAAAGAGATTCGGTAATAGATTCGGACTGAAAACATGGAATCGACTGGTTCGTAACAGATTTTAATAATAAGTAGTTCATGAATTATTTAAGGAATATCGATATTATTATGTTAATATGAAAGTAATTTAAGCCAATGGATAGAATATAATAGTTACCTACCTAGGTAGATAGACGTAATCAAATTACACTATTTTAACGGCGAAAATTTGTGAGTATCTGTGTGTGGGTGAAAATGTTTGTTTGTTACTTCTTTCACACTCGAACTGCTGAACGGATTTCAATAAAAGTATGTACACAGAGACACCATTTTCTGGAATAGCACATAGGATAATTTTTATCCCAGGAGTATATTCCCTTGGGACAATTTCCTACTATCGACGAAGCTAGTAGCAGCTAGTACCGAAATAAAACAAACACAAAACTTAACTACCTATAAAGGTACTTTATTATCACTTTGCTTGCCTACCCTACCTAATGCTTCGACCAACTAGTTACATTAACCATTTATTCGATGTACAGTTCTCCTGCAGGTACAGCTTTGTACAGCGCCTCAACGGCCTCAACTGTGCGGGCCACGATGGCGCGAACTATTGGAGGAGCAATTTCGTTCATCACCTCACGCCAGCTTGTGTTCACGAAGTCTTCTACAGGTCCAGCTGGAATATAAATACGTCGGGTTAGTTATAGATATTACATGATAAACTGGCACTGGCGTAGATAGCGAAAGGATGCTGTTGCTTGCTCCAACGTTTCGAACCGGTTAAGACCCTAAATCCAGAGCAGTGCTATAAAACAGTGGCTTTCTAAAGACCCTCCCCTCCTCGGTAACAGCTAGGTCAATAAACTGGGTTTGAAAAAAAAATGTTTAAAATTCTTAAACAACATTACACATATGTATTATTCGTAAGACTTTTGCCAAAAAAAAAATAATATATTTTTTCGCTTGTTTCCCCTACTCCTTTCAAACGGCTTTGATCTTTAGAAATATGAAACACAAAAAAAATGCTTGTTAAATCTTGTTCAGAATGTAAATCCTGGCCATTGCGGGCCAGGATTTCGAAGGTGGGAAAATAATAATAAATTTCATATAAGGTTTAGGGGGCCCCCGAGCTTAGGTGCTCCGGGTCACTGCCCCATTTAACTGATTAGCAGACCTAGCTGACGACCGTTTAGCGTAACGACCGTCAAAATCAAAATCAAAATAGCATTTATTCCAAATAAACCATTTACAGGCACTTTTGAAATGTCAAGAAGTCAGTCAGTCAGTCAGAAAAATAAAAATAAATGATGCTAATTGCACATTCCAAAGCGTAGATCTCTATGGAGAAGAATGTGCAAGAAACTCCATGGACACTCTTTTCAATCATATTTTGTAATTACAAATATCTCTGTTACATGTTTCTTGTCGCTATCATGTGAGAACAATGTAAATAAAAATAAAAACTAAATATAGATATTAAAATAGCAACTGGCAGCTAAGAGATGACCAGCCTCAACTGACAGCGCCCGTTCACGAACATGACGCTAATATTAGCACCACTCAGTTCAACCATTTTGAAGGGAACCGAATGATCCAACACCCGCGCCACCATCAGTGAGACATTTGAGTGAGCATGACAAACTCTCAACTGCCATGCTCATTTATGTCAAATAAGTCCAGTAGCAACATAAAAACTATAAAAAGCTCCATGGTACTCACATTTACAAACTGTGGAAAAAATTCTTCTATACATATAATACAATACTTATATTTTACAATTTCAAGAAAAAAAAACATTAAAAAATAATTTCCATACTAATCAATTTGTACACCCCGGTGGTAGTGGAGCTGGACCAGCATTGAGCCAAGCATTTTTATCCTGAATATAATCCTCCAACTTATAATATGCTTGCCTGCATAGTGTGCGTTTAATACAAGATTTAAATTTCGTTTCATTGAGTTCTAATATTTGTGAAGGTATTTTATTATAACATTTCAAACAGTACCCCATAAAAGAAGAGGCCACTTTTGCTAGTCTGAAACTTGGTTGAACTAATTGGTCCCTATTTCTTGTAACATAATTATGTCTATCGCCTCTTTTGCTAAAAAGATTAAGATTTTTTCTAACATACATTATGTTTGCATAAATATATTGACAAGGCACCGTCATTATGTTAATGTCCTTAAACAGTTCCCTTAGAGAATCGCAGCGGCGAAGATTGTATATAGCTCTGATCGCTCTTTTCTGTAATATAAAAATTGCAGCCCGTCCCCATAGTAAGATACCGTAAGACATGATGCTATGAAAATAACTAAAATAGACTAGTCTAGCGGTATCAACATCCGTAAATTGGCGGATTTTTCTAACAGCATATGCAGCTGAGCTAAGCCGTCCTGCAAGAGATGTTAAATGAGGACCCCATTGTAGCCTTGAGTCAAGCGTAATCCCCAAGAAAACTGTTTCTTTCGAACCTTTTCGTTTCGAATCTCTTTCTACAGTCAGTAACGCCTCCGATGATGTCATTTCCATACATGCGAAGCTTTCTACTAGCGTTAACGATTGTAGATTATCAACTTGGCTAAGCCCAGAACCCCTAGCCAAGTTGATAAATTGATAATCTACAATCGTTAACGCTAGTCGAAAACTAATCAAATGTATGGGAATGACATCATTTCAACGTGAAGTCAAGTGGTCAGAACAAACCATAAACAAACGAATTGAAAATTCGTAGCCAAGTTCACATCGTTCAAAATGATAGAATGAATTGTTATTGTTTCTACAATGTTCAACGCTACATCCTTTGTTATAACCTGTTTAACGTTTGTAGGAACGCTCGCCATAGACTAAAAAATAGGTTGTTTTTCTAAAGACATTGGAGAACGAGCGGCCAACTCAGGCGCGTCAACATGGCTACCAACTTATCGTTTTCTACAATTGCTGACACTGAGGTGTTACCGATTGGAGAACGGAATTCGACACGAAACGATTATAACTTGGCTAGGGGGGCAGGACTTTATCATGACGTGTTAAAATGTCAGTCGTGCTAGCGAGAAAGAAGAATGGAGCTATACACCCTATATAACTCCACCCCTTTAACAGTTTAGTTTAAGTCGTCAAATGGATTGCTTTAGGAGCTCGTGGGCTGAGGCCTGGCCTAAACTAAGGCTCTACCTCAGATTAGGTACATTCTGGGATGATCGAAAGAAATACCGCGGATCTGAAAGGCTAAAGACAACTGAAGGGACACAAGTGGGTTTTAATCGGTAAAAAACTGACACTCGCACAACCAGAGTGGGAGAAATTATTTGATGATTTTCTACCCCAAAAAAGGGAACCATTTCGTCAGCTCTTCTGTCACTTATGGGTATTGAGTAGCTAAACGAGATGGAGTACCCAGTCGCAAACACACGACCCTGGAGGTTAAAGTGATAAACATTTTATTCAGTGTTCTGTAGTATTTGCCTTTTTTAGAGGGGGGAAATCATTCTACCCACTCTTATGTTCCTTCTTTGCATTGCATACCAAGACCCAGGGTTTCCCCTTCGGAAGTGGACTCATGGCCCCAGTAGGCTTCGACCCAGCTGGACCCCTAAAGTTTTGCTGACATCTCTTACCTTTTGAGAAAAAGCATGACCTTTATCTTTTCGCTAAGAAACCGCAGTAAGAAAGCATGGTGGGTACTGTTCAGAGGCTTTATTTTTTTTTTGTAATAGGAAATTAGAGGGGGTGTACCAACTTTTTACTGACTAAAAACTATGTTCTTTCAGTTGCCCTTTGGGTTCTAGGGCCATGGTAACTCTTTCGAACAATCCCGTAGCGTTTTCCTGCAGGGCTATAAAGGCTAATATTGAACAAGAGCTCACCCAGGATCTTGTTGCCATTGAAGAGATTGTCGAAGTTGAACCGCGCATTGGTTTTCACCTGGCTGGTGTAGTGCCAGTCCTTGATGTGCCAGTGCTTCTTGCCATCGTCACCGTCGACCGTCACCAGTGCCGTGCTGGCTTTGATCACGATGTCTCCTGAAATATTGATAGAAAAATGTTACAATGATGATCGATGAACTAAGTTTCAATAAAAGACAGTCCTAGACTGTCGATTATAAACCTTCAAAAGATGAAGCGAGGGACGCTTAGTATTGTCCTATTTTTGTCTTTGGCAGGAAATTATAAGATGCCAGTCCGATCAACAAAACTGTTTTCCACTTCAAAGTTATAGTGCTCGACTGAGAGTCAGCAAGTGACTCCTGCCTAGTCCTTCTTAGGTACTACGTACCTTACCTAATATATGATGTAATTATGTGGTTCGAGACACAAAACAGGTAGGTATCTCTCTTTTGTGTTCGAGGTTCGCGGCTATCTGAGCATTGGTCAAAATTATTACTTGACACCTTTCATGCTAAATTGATGAAAAGGAATTCTTTTTACTTGAAGATCGAAAGAAAGAACGAAAAATATTTAATTTGGCACACGTACACAAATACACACAATGTAGAAACAACATGTAAACACTTAAGATAAAAAAAAATAACTAACATTATGTGTCTCGCTACTTGAATAACACAATAATAATAATGGCTATGCAAGAGTTAAAGGTGAGGCCGTTGTACCTTAAAGATTCGGCTCTCTCTGGGGCCGTACATAAGGGCCTATGAGGGACGCTCACACTTAGTGTGGAGACCCATGTTATGTACGTATGTCACATGTTATTTTGTACATACCGTACCTACTTCCGAGAGTAAAGAAAGGAAGTGTTTTAAAATGACTCGTTCCTATGTCTGTCTGTCCATCTGTCACAGCCAATTTGCTCCGAATCTATTGGGTCGAATCTGTGGCCCAAACTTGGACGCGTTTCGTAGGTAAATAAATAAATTTTGAATAAGACACTGGGGAGAAAATGGTAAAATTAAAAAATAAATACGAGTGATAATGAGTATTTAGTCTGACTAGAGTGCGTGTGAAAAAGTACAAAAAATAGTTATTTTGCTTATATATTACAGAAAAAACCATGACAAGTTTTACAATAACATTTAAAAAAATATATATTATTCGTTCAGAACCCTTTTGTTCTATTTTTGTTCCAGTCCTGTCGCACCTTATGATAAACGACTGAGGACGTTGAAGAGCAGTGGTGGCCGAGTTGTATGGGCCCCGACTTACTAGTTGTAGGTCGCGGGTTCAAACCTAGCCCGGCGCATTACTTTGTGTAATTTATTTCACCACCAATGCTCTCAAAACGGTGAAGGAAAACATCGTGAGGAAACCGGCATGTCCTAGAACCAAAGATTCGTAGACATGTGACCACCCGCACAGGGCCCGCGTGGTGGATTACGGCCCATTCCCTCTCCTAGAAGGGAAACCTGAGTCCCAACAGTGGGAACATTATAAGGCCAACTATGCTATGCTATGTGAGTGAGCTTCGATCCTCGAAAAAGCTTGTTCACTTTCGTTTTGAAAGCTAACCCGATTATAATAAGTCTGTTTCCGAATTTGGGTTCTAGGGCATGTCAGTATAAGTACTGACATGCCCTAAGGATAAGTCCTTGCTGACTAACATATACTTACGTATGCTGATGTGGTATTTTCCCTCGCCCCGAATGGGCAGGACTAGCAGATGTCCTGCCAGCTTGTAGTCTCCCACCAGCTCCACGGTGCATTTAATCGTGACCACTTGCTTGCTTTTGGCCAGGTCGTGCCTGTGAAGCGGACATTCTTTTTTAAATATTTGACAGTACATAGTAGTCAAACAGCCATACGCAGCGCTGACCCTAAATAAAGTTAGATTATGATTGTATAATTTTTCAATATGGTGCCTATTTTCGTAAAGATGTTGTTACACAGCTACACACTGTTTTAAGCTACGCACGGATACCTTTATAAGGGTTCCCTACCTCAAAAGGAAAAAACGGAACCCTTATAGGATCACTTTGTTGTCCATCTGTCCGTCTGTCTGTCTTATGTCTGTCTGTCTATCTGTCTGTCTGTCAAGACCCTTTATCTCGGGAACGCATGGAGGTATCGAGTTGATATTAAAACCATATACTCAGGTCTGCGATCTCTTGAAGCTGCGACAAAAATCAAACCGACTAGGAATGTATGACTTCATACGCACACCGTCACCCTGTCCTCTATTCCTGTGGAGAGGCGCATGAGGAGCACGAAGTGCTGCAGTCTCGGACCATTGACTGTTCAGGTAACAGACTTAAGTCTCGTCACCTACAGGTCACGCACTATAGCGGCCAGCGATTGTTCCGCGCCCTCCGCCACCCGATACGTCTATTCGTGCACGAAGGCTGCACTGACGTCCATAGTCGAGGCTCACCAGTTTAGGTGTGTAAAGTTCCGTAAAACTCCGTCGAAAAAGAAGGATTCTCTGACCAGATAAGTCACCTATCGTAGGTGTCTGGTCCAGGCTACTACCCGCTAATTGATTTCGGGCTGTTGTAGGTATATGTTCTAATTGTGCGGAGATCTCAAATAACGCGATGCAGGATTTTGAATTTTAGTTACTATGTAGCGACATAAATATCGCTACATTTAAATAGATACAGAGTGGTTCTTCTCGAAGAACTTAGGGTACCTACTTTTTATCAACATAGCTCACGTTGCAAGCGAAGCTTCGGTCAGAAGCTAGTAATGCGTATAACTTACAGTAACCTCTCTGCCTACCCTCAACAAGTCACCTGGTGTCATATACAATTATATGAACAACAATAAAATCATTGTATAATTATATTCAACGTTTATGGTTAGTTTATCAAGTTTATGACTTCACAAGTGCCACAATGGCTGTCCTCGACTCGCGAGTCATGTTCTAGGACAAATGATGAAGGAAAATTTGTTATTTTAGATATGGAAACTGAGTTTATGACTAACTATTATCCAAAACCTTAAGAAAAGTGCGTGTTAAAAGTGTAAATTCATGTGCCCTGCCCCGCAAAGATGGAAGCAAGTTCTTCGGCCAACTGACGGTGAACAAAGTTAGTGTCGCATGGTTTCCTACCCAATTTTCCTTTACCAATTCCAACATAACCAGTCCAATTTTTTTTGCATTTGCAAGGTCACGTATATATAAGCACATTTCAATTCCGCATTAATACAGTCCATTTTTCATTTTTGAACCAGCTTTCTGCGTCTGAGATAACCACATCCAGTTCTATATTTTCACCAAAAAAGTGTAAGGTGCCACCATTATTTTATAGGCCGAACTTGAGCATACCCAACTACTAACTTGCAACTTGTAAATTATTTTTGACTAACGGCCATCCCAAGCTTCGCATGGGTGTTACAAATCTTTAAAATTCTTGGCTTTTCTCAACTATAATATGCATGTATTATACATCTAAATATTTCTCATGAATCATCTGTCTATTGGTAAAACCGCATGAAGATCTGTTCAGCGCCCCTAGCCCAGTTACGATCGTTTTGTTTGCATCGAACGCCTCGAGTAGGTCACGCCTCCGATTCCTTTGTTCTAACCACGTGACTGAGAATTAAGATGACTTCAGAACAAAGGAATCGGAGGCGTGGCCTACTTGAGGCGTTCGTCGCAAACGAAACGATCGTAACTTGGCTAGGGGGGCAGTAGTTTTTGAGTTTATTGTGGACGCGCGATAGACGCGGTGGAGAACTTAATATGTAATTAGTAAGAAAGACTGAATGAAGCAGACCAAACATTCTAATAGTCTTCTAATTTATTAAAAAAATCACAATAATTGAAATGGAAATCCTTGTGTTCATGAAAGCACAGTCCATTGAACTTCGAAATAAATGATAAAATGTCAGTTATTACCTAGATCAAACCTAGGACCACACGAATTGCAGTCGACATCCACTCTACAAAGACGGTACTAAACAAAAGTACCAATAAAAACCAACACGTATAATTCTCGTGTTAATATTGACTGTACAAACAACTAGTGGATCAGAAACCAGTCGTTTCAAGATTGTGACGACTGCTGCGTATTCTGGGAAAAGTCATCTTTGTGAGAATATGCGTCACTTCCCGGTTAAAGCAACGCTATGTGCACAAGGCCAGAAACCTTAAGGTGCGATTAAAGTGTAAATTGAGTAAATTCTGGGGCTGTTCTGCACTCAAATCTGTGTGGTTTCATCAACAGATAATATAATATCTAACTAATAAAATGCCTAATATCTATCAAGTTTATCATTTGTAAACTAGTTCAAAGATTGCGTCATTTCCGGCAAATAAAATGTTTTCTTTTACATACATAGATTCTGTAAAAATATCACTTGGGTATGATAAGAACCTCACACCAGGCCTTAATTCAGGCTATGACACGGAGGGAAAGGGAATAGGAAGCAGACAAAGTAGTCACCTCTATCTGTGAAGCAGTAATGTGAGCTAAGGAGATGACGGAAACAGTCAGAGAGTAGACATCCTCACGCCACAACCGCCGCAGCAGGAGACGCCTCAGGCACCGGGAGTCGTAGAGCCATTCCCAGCCACTGTTATAGGCGTAGTTTTGCGGACGGTCAGTAAGGGGTAACTCGCCGTTCGGCAGTCCCGTAAAGACAAAAAAGGTACAATAAACGCTCGATAAATTTTAATGATCAGTAGCAAAAGAGACATTGACTTCTGAATTTGCTTCGGTATTTGATTTTAAAGAATCACACTAATGTGTTTATGTTTGTTACTCTTTGACGCCAAAACGGCGGAACGTACCCATTTGGACGCCATTTGAAACACTGGTAGAAATTGATATGGAATAGGACACGGGAGGAAAAATCACGATTTTTTTTTTATGTTCTCATGGGAAAATGTTCTACTTACATGAGGGCGAAGCCACTGGTAAAAGTTAGTATCAATATTTATGTAAATATCGGTTTGCAATGGAAAGTTTCGATAATTATAATCCTACACATTATACAAATGATGAAGAATGTAAACAAACCACAAGGATAACACGTGCGACGAGTGACACGTCTCCAACACAAATATCTAGGCTCGAAACAAAATATTTGTACACTTTTAAACGTGTGCGAGCAATAACACCTTGTAAATCCCCTGCAGAGGTACCAAAATGCTTCCTAAATTAGAACCTTTATTACGCACTAGTTTTTTAAGAGCCTATTCACTCTAACCTTGAAGACACCTAAATTATAATAATCGGAAAACCGCAGCAGGCAAATTGTTCCAGTCCTTCGATGTACGCGGTATAAAAGATGAGGCTAAATGCTTAGTCCGGACCGTAGAGGTTTCAATAAAAGGGTGTATACTCGCCGTACATCGGGTTGTCCGTTAGTAGAAATAAGATGGCGAAATCAAGTCAAGCAATTCCCGCGCATACTCCATAATACAACCTTTAAAACACAGAAAGGCTGGCTACCCTACGCCTGTGATCAAGGCTTTGAAGACTGAATAACTAAATCTGGATCACCAATTAGCCTCTTCCACCGAGTCCAAAGCTGCTAGGTGGCATTTTGCAGCACCAGCCCATATGTGGCTGCAGTACTCCACATACGATCGGACCTGTGCTTTGTATAACATTAAAAGCGGTCCCGGTGTGAAGTACCGCCGGACCTTTGTAAGAACGCCGAGTTTCCTAGCAGTTACCTTGGCTTTGGACTCAATGAAAACGCCCAAAGTTAAGGTCTGAGGAAATTCACCTTTTTGCGGTGAACAGACGCGGTTGTGTTTTTGCGGCGTAGAATTCCACTAGATTGGCTTCACTCCACTTGGAGACTGTTTGAAGTGAGACATTAGTACGCTCTATTGCCTTTCTTTCCGACTGGATTAGCTGATCCTTACTAGCTCGAGAACCTGGCAGGTACCTCTCTACAACTGTGCTATCATCTGCATACCCATAGATATCGGGGTTTATCAGCAGATCGTTGATATGCAGCAGTAAGAGTTGCAGAGAGAATAGACCCCTGATGAACTCTTACATTAGTTATCATGGGCTTTGATGAGCATCCATCGACAACAACTCGGAGAGACCGTTCACTTAGGAAGTGTTTTATCCAGTTAATCAGTCAGGAAATCTCAGGGAGTGCATCAGTGTTATGCGTGCTTATAAATTGAGGCGTAGCACGAACTCTTCAGCCACATAGTTTATCGGCAAAATGTATGCAAACTAAAAACCTTTACCCAACCGTTTGTAGAATAGTTAGTTCAAGTCCTTGAAATATAACTAATACTTACTTAATAGCTTCCACCTTGCATCCCTTCATGCCCTTCACCGTCGTATCCTTGAAGTTCAGTTGTAGGCCTCCCTGATCCCCCTTGATCTCGTCAAAGTATAAGGGGTCCAGGGACTTAATGCCGAGCTCCGGGATACCTGCTGCCATGACGGGCACGGCTGCTTGTGCTGACTCCAGGATACAAGCATTGTCTCCGGCCTTGCATGGTGTTATGAAGGGAGCTGGGGGAAAGAATATTAAAGATTGTTAGTAAAGGGTTAATCGGCTGTGGATCGTACAGTATATATCAGAGCTTATTTTTTATTTAACTTGAGCTTGGCTGCGATCCCACTTGATGGCAAGCAGTGACGCAATCGTTGATCGTAAAGCGCACTAGTTTATTAAGAGCCTATTCACTCTAGCCTTGAAGACACCTAAATTATGTTTGTGAACGCACCCGCAATACTGGAGGATACGATAAATCCTTGTCGTGTTATCGTGATTGTCCAGTGGTTAAAGCACCCGCATCTCATGCATGAGATTGCGGTTTCGAAACCATTGTGAAATTTTCAATTAGTATTATATTGACACAGTACATTCCTAAGTTTATCTAGGATATTACTGATACACCGGGCCTCGGAAAGTACGTAATGCCATTGGTCCCGTATGACGTAGATCTTTGACGACTGTTACACCTGAAACAAACGTCAATGATCTACCTAGACAGACTACCTAGTCCGACGCCAGAAAGTTTGACTATCGTTTTCAGGGTTCCGAACCCGAAGGGTGCCAATAGTGTCCTATTACTAGACCTTTGCTGTCCGTCTGTCCGTTCGTATTTCCGTCTGTCAGCGGGCTGTATCTCATAAAACATAATTGGTTGAATTTTTCACAAAATGTGTAATAATCGCTACAAAAACAAACAATAAAATAATAAAAAAAACTAAAAATTAAAGCCCCCCTTAATTTTTTAATTTATTTAAATTTTATTAGGATATGAAACATTATATTATCGGCGTTTTTGTTCGATTTTAATATTGTAGTACGGAACTCTTCGTGTTCGAGTCCGACTAACACTTGGCCAGTTCTTTTCCTTTCTAATACGAAATTCCAAAAAACTAATCAAAGAAAGTAATCTTTCACACGGTCATTTAGTGAGTCAGTATCAGCTTCAATTTTACGAAGATTACATTTTTAATAGGCAGAACGCGGACATGACTACATAACAATATCTCTCGCCATTAATCTGCAAATGAATTCGCTTTGGCTTTATAATCAACACTCGTTGAAATCTTTTCTTCCACGTGTTTTAACTGAGTAAAAGATCATATAATAAGAGAATCATAGCTGCTCTTATCTTTAAACTTTTTTTCTTTATTGATAGGCTCGCGTTTGACCACTATCTCACCTGATGTTAAGCGATTATGTGGTCGACGGTGAAGCACGCTTGCCTAGAAGTAACCTAGTCCTTAAATTAGAGACCCTAGGTTGTAGCTATCAGGAAACAAGCTGGGAAGGACGGAAACACAAGCAGGGAATTCCACTCATTAGCTGTACGCACATCACAGGTCCGATGATGAAACGGGTTTGGCGGAATTAAATTATGCAATTCTTACGCAAATCTTAGCAACTCGGCGTCGATGCTCAAGACTTTGGAGTTTTGACTCGACGAGTACGATCTGCTTAACTCGTTTCTCAATCAACCAAAGCGCATCAAACTGGTAATTGGCAGATCCCTCTCAAATGTGAGAGCATAAATGATCGAACTAGCACTTGATGAAGGTTGATCAACTGTTCAGGTGTGAAGTACCGTCTAACCTTTGCTATCATTCATCGTCAGTTGAACTTTTGCCTCAATGTATAAACCGAAATTGAGGGTAGATATCATCCCAAGAAGCTCAAGATGGTCGGTTATCGGCACGATTACGTCCCCGAAGATGTAGCCGGGTGAATTTAACAAAAAAAAAAAACGCCTGGATTGTAGCAAAATTGAATATGACCAAATTGGCATCGCCCCATTTCGAGACCACCTTCAAGGACAAGTGCAAGCGCTCAGCCAAAGGCTTTGGGAGAGACTGAATCTTTGATCCACTATCTCGTGCGTGGGACACGTAACTCTCAGCAACAGTGCTGTTGTCTGCATAACCAACAGTCCTTTGGGCTATAGAAGATTGTTTAAGTGCAGCAAGAACAATGTTGCCGAAAAAAAAACTCTAAATAACCTCTTTTTTGGTGCCTGTTCAAAATCAGACATAACGGTGATTCTAAGTATATTGTTTGTTCGCCGTTTGGCACGTATATCAAATTTGATTTCCGGTCCAAACCTTCTTCCTACTATAAATATTTGTAATATAAATAAATGTTAAAATCTAGACGTTTTAAAACGTTGATTTATTATTAGGATATAGGACTTTTTATCACTGTATATTGCTTTTTTTTATGTGTATCATAAAAATTTAAAAATGTCACTTGCCATGAACATAATCACTAGATTTTCATGAACTATCTCGAAACTCTTAGGGCCTTAATAGCATTACAATGGTGTTTACTGTTCCCTTATCAGGCCAACTATGAATGAAGTACGTCAGGTTCTCAATTAATTTCAGATTTCTACATTTTTATTAGAGTCACACTATTTTCTTGCTAACTATTTTCATGTTATAAATAGATTTACCAAACACCTCGTCTTCGGGTATAATTACGCGAGGCAGTATATTAATAAACATTTAGTAGTATTTGTATGCAATATTACTTTTAATGATGTTGCTATGGAGGTTCTTGCATATTCTTCTCCATAGAGATCTACGCTTTGGAATATGTAATTAAATGGTTTATTTGAAATAAATCCTTTGATTCTTGAATCTTGATCCTCATAATATTGGTATATAAAAAATAAATGTTTGACATCCACAGGTAAATATGAAAGATTCAATTGTTACACATTGCCGTTATTTATATCCAGTTTTTCTTAACAAAAAAAAATCAAAACAAAACAATTCTCAAAAACCATTTTAAATGTAGCTTTTAAGGAAATACAAAAACACGTTCTTAAAAAAACTCGCTTACCTAATCCCGATTTAGCTCCTATGACGACAGCTAAGAAGCACAGATATGTCAGTTTGTTCATCATTGCACTACTCAGTCTCACAACGTTCACAGTAGACTCCTACGCAGGTCTGCCGGTCGGTGAGACGGCACCAGACTTATATGACAAGTGTGTACTGAGCACGCGTTCGACATTGTCAACAGCACTAACTTATGACGGTATTAAGGGGAGGTTAACGATTATCCTGCAGAAATAAACTAACTTGTTTTTTTTTTTCTATGAGCTTTTTCAACTGCTAGAACCCTCCTGAAATAAAAGTAATTGTTATATTCTTTATTTGTAATTTTAACATATATCATACCTTTTTAAATATTGCTTAAAAAACAATTGAAAAAACATTTTAAAATATAAAAAACAGTGTCCCACCGGTATCAGGAACAGGGTCTAAGCTACCGGCGGTTCAGGCTCCAGAGAAAGGACAATGAACCTAACCTAACCTAACAATACGAGCCGTGTCCAGGAGTACCGCCTTCTGAATCAAGCCCTCGATCCAGTCGCCTAACGCGAGCCTCTTAAGATGTTGGTCGAGGCTCTTGGCTATTAGGCTGTTGGCTGAGACGACTATCGTACAATGATCGCCGAGTCCACATCCCACATGTTGACAAAATCGCGAGCAAAGTCAATATACTTGATTTGTTTGTCTTTCTCGGCTTTCACGAGGTTCTTGTCATGCGGAACGAATATGTCAACAATCATAGCACGCCTCTCACTTCGGTCCACCACCACTATATCAGGCTTATTGGCTACAATAGTCCTATCGGTGTTGATGGACTGATCCCCGTACAACGTGATATCGCCATTATCAAGAACTGGGTCGGGCACATACCTGTAGTATGGCACCTCCGACAAGAGAGTACTTTAGAGCAAGTCGCTGATGGATAATCCTGGCTACAAGGTTGTGTCTAACTTGGTAGAGAGTTAGAATGATGAACAACAACGATTGACATCATACTTTAGTGGTTGAGCGTTTGGCCGCTGTGTTGCGTGTCGCGAGTTCAATTCCTGCTCGGAACAAATATTTGTTTGGACTACAGATAGTTGTTCGGAGTCTGGGTGTTTTGTGAATGTGAGTTTACATATTTTTTAATGCATCCATTATACAGGAGTAATTCTAGTATGTGGTTACGTTTTTTTAAAACAAAAAAAGAATGAAATTAAAAGCAGAAAAATTTAAGACTTTCTTTATATAAGATAATTTTTCATTTTCCTTTTTCGTGTGGAAATCTCACGACTCGATCACTAAGCTAACTACCTACCCCTTAAGAAACACAAGCGAGTACTTCGAAATACAATATGGTCGCCTCACCTTGATCTTGAAATTTGAACTGCGGCGAACAATAACTGTTTGAGCGGAAAAAATTAACTGCAGTTAAATTTGACTACAATTTTTGATATTTATTTCTTGGCACTAGACATAGGGTCAGATCTGAGAGGGGCGAGCGGACAAAAATGAGAGCGGTGGAAGGCTACTAGAAAAGTACTTTTGTAAATTTTGTAATTAATGGCCGCATAAATAAAAAATAGCGAATACAAGGAAAGTCTTTTTAGTTTTTGATCCTGATTTGATTTTGATTTTTGATGATTTTAGATTGATTTTACTTCTCAAAACTGGTAACCCCTTTGTTTTGTCATAAAGTGTAGTAATATCCAAGGTGGGCGCTAAAATTTCCAAAATCGCTTCCATTGTCTCATGTCTCACTCCTTACCTGTACTATACTTATGCTAATACGAATACTGTGCTAAAAACTGGTGGTCTTTATGGAAAGAGTGAATAGGTTACTTCTAGGCTAGGTAAACTGGGACAAAACTTTAAGCTTATTGTTTATAGCCATGAAGTACATATACATTTAGTATCTAGAAGCCTCCTAAAGAATCGCCAAACTTAAGTGATAGTGACCAGGGTATAATGCTCGCAGAACAAATGGTTAATTTGGCCGAAATGTTCTAGAGAGATAATTGTGTACCGGAAGACGCAACGTTTCAAAATTCAAATATTTTTATTTCACATAGGCCTACATGGGCCCTTATAAAACGTCAGAAGCTAGTGCACGGTTCCAAATTGGTCGTTCCCTATGGTGGAGAAGAACCGGCAAGAAACTACATGGTTACGCTTTAAAAAAAAAAAGGTTGATCTTACTATATAATAATTATATATTAAAAAAAAATAAACTATGACATAAATAGATATATTTTCCAGTTCATCATCATCAGAAAGACGTCCACTGTTGGACATAGGCCTCCCCCAAATGTCGCCACAATGACCGATCCTGTGCGTCTCGCATCCATCGGATTCCCGCGACCCTCACCAGGTCATCGGTCCACCTTGCACCAGGTTATTTTCCAGGTGATTCCCTGGAATAATTTATTTGCCAACACAAGTGCCAGGCCAATGTAAAATAATTTATTATATTTATAACGATTTTATGGCTGTTTAATGGCAGCTACTGCAGTTTGACCTAAGCATCTTAATTTTCTAAGAATATTCATAAGAATCCGCATACAGATCAATATACCTATAAAGATTAAGGAAAACCTTGCAATGCACCTCATTTGTGGAATGATTCTCTTGTTTGATTTCCATTTAGGGAATGCGTAGAAATAACTCTATCTGATAGTTTTTTGTTGTGCTTAGCTCTCTGCTAAGTAAGGGCCTGCGCACACTTGAGACAAGACCGTCTCTCAAATTTGTCTAAGACAGTCTTGTTTCAAATATGCGCGGGTCCTAAGGTGTTTTATGTGAGTTTTTTAAAGAAAATCTTTATAAACTTTTCGTCCCATTTCTTTAAGATGGGAAATTGAAAAATACCTCCTCTCGCTCTGGGTGGTGCGGGAGTGTCAGACTTTTATTAACTAAAACCGTCCTGTGTTCCTCCAGTTGCCCTTTGCATTCTAAGGTCCCGCAGCTTTGGCAGGCATCAAATACAGGATTCTTACCTGATGAATGACACGGTAACACACACGGGTCCTCCTCACAACGAGTATGCGGGATCTCTGAAAAAAACTTGAAAATATAATTTTTAACCTGAGTCGATTTAAAAAATACATTTCAATCATCATCATTTCAACCGAAAGACGTCCACAGCTGGACACAGGCCACCCCTAAGGGTCGAAGGCCGCCCCCTAATTAAAAAAGTATTGATTTTTTATGCATGTTATTTTAGTATAGATGCGTTATGAGTATATAGGTGGAGATGAAGAGGGAGAGGGAAACCATAGATAAGATAGATAGATTGTGTGAGGAGGAGGTATATGAAAGAAAAGGGAGTTAGTGATAAAGTGACGGGAGACAGGACAGAATGGAAGGACAGAATGTGTTGCGACGACTCCAAGTACGAGTTGGTGATGATGATGATTTAGCTGTATACGGTTGGACTGGAAACCGTCCACAATTTTACATTTATGCTAAGTTTTTTCTCTGTACCATAAGTACTAAACTACTTTCACTATTTTGTGGATGGAGGAGGAATGGCAGGCGGTCGCCTCCTTTTGCGAAGTAGTAATGCTAGAGAAGGAGACGGCCGCACGCACGAGGAAACGGCTCTCACGCTCCAGCTGCCGGGATCCCGATCCTGACTTCCAGCCACCGTAGGCTCGGGTTTGCCTGCGCACTGGGTACTGGGCACTGGGACGGCGAGCACTAGGTAGCTCGCCGTCCGGCCTTCTTGTAACCGTCTGAACCGAGCCCAAGTCGTCGACGGCGCGTAGTGTTCTACGCGGGCCTCAAGATGTCAGCAAAACCGTAGGGTCCCAGCAGGGTCGAACTGGGGCCATGGGTTAGCTTCTGAAAGGAAAACTCGGGGCCCTGGAATGTAAGGCAACGAAGGAACATAGGAGTGTGTTTTAGTCAGTAAAAGTCTGACACGCCTTCTCACTCCACCTAAGAGCCGAGAAGTTATTGGATGATTTCCCACCTAAAAAAAAAGTATCAAACTACTTTGACTCTAAAAGTACATAGCACACTCATTATGTCACGCGCGTTGGCTCATTAACTGGTCATTTTTGTTGATATGTTATCAAATCGTTCTTAGTAAGCAGAGTTACACGCGTTAATTACCATGACAAAAATGTATGAGTTAAGAAAAAGTGGATCACAGCTTCAACGTGATAACGATTATGAAGGGAGGTTCATCCTCCTATGCAGGGCCGTCCTCTTTTGCATACACTTGATCTTTACCTATCAGATGGGTATCATCAGAAGACTTAAAGTCACTAAAGGGCAATAGAAAGGGCTATGCTTGGAGTTGCCTTGCGTAAACACATCAGAAATTAAGATATCCGCAGGAGAACCAAGGTTACCGACATAGCCCAAAAGAATCGCCAAACTTAAGTGGCAGTAGGCAGGCTACATTGCGCGCAGAATAGATAGTTGATGGGGACGAAAGGTTCTGGAATGGCGCAGCGATAGAAGGCCTCCCAGAAGGTGGACCGATGGCCTGATGAGGGTCGCGGGAATCCGATGGATGCGAGACGCACAGGACCGGTCATTATGGTCACACTTGCGGGAGGCCTATGTCCAACAGTAGATGTTTTTCGTCGCTAGTCACCGAAACACCCGAATGCGACCCGACGCTGCACGGACGAGGTCCGTGCAGCGTCGGGAATCATCAGGAGCCGCCGTAGGTCATCTCGAGTTCTTGACACCGAGAGGTTACGTGCGCGCGCCTAGAGCTCCGACGCAGAAGTCCCCTGTACGAATTAGCTAATTAACTATCCCACAGTATCAACTAAAGACTTTTCTTGCATTCTCACTTATTCATCCGTTGTTTTTCGTTAATAGTGTGGCAAACACTAGATTTATTAAGGCGAAAGTTTCTGAGTGTGTTGGTTACTTGTTCACGCTGTGGAACGTTTTTCGATGAAACTGCACACGCGTGGTATGTGCTGGAATAGCACATAGGATACTTTTTTATCTCGAGAGTATGTTCTCTTACGATAATTTTCTACCTTCACGCAGGCAAGCTGCTAGCAGTAGTTAGTTTTATAAAAGCTAAATTTTATATAATCACTACATAGCATAAAACAAAGTCACTTTCCGCGGTTTGTCCCTTTATATGCTTAGATCTTTAAAACTACGCAACTGATTTTGGTGCGGCTTTTTTTAATAGATAGAGTGATTCAAGAGGAATTTTTTTTATGTATAGTACATGCACAATGTAGTAGAGGAACACTGATCTTTTTAAATGTTTCTAATGTGTTGTCGTAAATTAAGATATTTTTTGCGCTTCTATTGCAAACGCTGGCTGAACCGTACAAGATAGATCAAAATAATGTACTACAGTATTGCACACCATAAAAAGGTCTACAAAAAAGTCCGCTTTAATCTATCTCTTAGGGGTAAACCACAATAACCTTTTTTATCCTTTAGTTTTTACGAAAAATAATGACTTATTTACGAAGCGATTTTAGGTAATACAGCATTACTACAACTATGGACTTTGTCCGAAGTATAAGATTTTTATTATTTAATTTATTTATTTATTAATCCTTATCCAATTAAGTACCTTAAATACATTATACATTGAATAAAGATCAATATGGCCCTTTACACCATGTGATTTAAATGAATATTTTCAAAGATATTACACATTTAAAATACAGGGACATAGCGGTTGCGGTAGTGTCAGCATTGCACCCGTGCGAAGCCGGGACGGGTCGCTAGTATCTTATACATTAGAATAACATACGCAAGAATTTATATTGGGGAAGAAAAACCAATTATACACGTGAAACCATTGGCAGAAATTAAACCTCATAGAATAGAATAAACTTTATTGTACACCAAAATAATAATAATCTAATAAAAACTAGTCTAATAGACTTAGTAAGGTAAGTTTAAACGAAGTCCATTAGGAACTCTTTTTCCAGCTGCTTGTAAGTATTGTCTGTAGGAACTGCTGCACTATATTGCGTTTCTAGTTTTCCTAGAATATAATATGTAGATGGTCTATCTACGTATCTGGTATCTGCCAGCAAAGCAATAAAATAAATAACGCAGGTAAGGCTCGCTTATAATTAAACCTTGATCTTGAAATTGGATCTGCAATGAACATTAATTTGTTTCTATTGTCATCCACACATAATAGCAGTTTCCGTTATTACAAACAATTATTATAATTCGCTTTGAATGCGTCTGTTATTTTGCATAACGCTTATTAGCTTTGTAAGAACATGCTGAAGATGGAACAATGTTCGATCCTGCTGTGAGATGACAACACACTGTATCTTGAGATACGTCAGTGTTTCGTCATACATCCCATCCTAGGTAATAGTTGGAACTCATATATAGTTAGTCACTTATACAATGAGTTCCAAGGAGATTATGCTTACGATCGTGAATCAAAACAAATATTTATAACCTTAATAAATATAAATAGACTAGGAGCGTGAAATTTTGCACAAGGCTTCTTTTTATAATGTAGGCGAGCACTAAGAGATGCTATTTTTCGTGAAATGGTTGAAAGGTTTGTATGAAGTAACCTACTTTCACGCGAGCGAAGCAACTTTCAGAAGTTTGTTTTAAATATACAGAGGACATTTCTGTGAATTTTTTTTTCATGTATCTTGTGTATCTTTAAAAAACATGAATTGATTATTCTGAATTTTATAAATTCCGATTAATAGATAAATCGTAGTCGGTAGAAAACCGACACGCAACTCGGCGTTAATGCTCAAGACTGAAGCTTCGTTACCAATGACAACAACACAACACCAACGACACCAAACAATACAACATTAAAACACAACAACAACAAAAAACAACAAGACAACGACAACAACAACGACAAAATACAACAAAAACGACAAAACAACGACGGATCGACGATGACGACAACGGTGACTCAAGCGTATCAGGTTTTTGTTGGCAGATCCGTTCTAAAGATGAGAGTGGAGGCCCTACCACAAGCTGTTAACGCGATCCATTTTACGAACATCCTTCTTTCTCGTTCACACGACTGACATTGACACGTCATGGTAATACCCCTGTACTCCAAACACGATCGAACTTGCGGCTGATAAAGTTTGAGCAGCTAATTTTTAAAAAAATAGCAAATCCGTACTTTTTTGCAGTGCGTGGTTGTGTTCACAGTGTATTTTGTAGGCACTGGCCTGGATTTCGTGTCGACTTCGCGATCCCGTAACAGTGATTTTATTTATTTATAAAAAAATAAACCATTCAAGATTTTACCAGACCCTTTTAAAAAACCAGCTTTATTATTTTATGTACTTTTCAAGTATTTTCATATATTTCTTGTGACGTAATCTCGTAGATAAACACATTGGAAATCGCAAGTTAGGGTCAGATTCGTGTTTTTTTTTATCAAGCCTACTAAATAACATGTTTTGATATTTACCAAGCGGTGGGTTATATGGTCAATTTTAATAAAATAATTTTTCAAGGTGTTCTCTTTTATATTTGTGGATTTCCAGAGGTTCAAAAAAGTTCAAAATTAGTAAAAATCTTTATCTCGATGTATGGCTCAAAATTTAAAGTGGATGTTATCGTAACACCAAGGGATCAAGATGGTCGGGTATCGAATCTCAGTACAGTCTCCAGAGGCTCACTCTGGAGGCGGTGTAATTATAATCATAATCATTTATTTTGCAAACATTTTTTTTTTTATGTGTAAGTACAGGCTGTACAGGCTGTGTCCATATCTCAGCACGTAAATCATGCTCTTTAATTTTACCTTGCGTTAATTTGCTAATGGTGTTTTACAATACATTTACATAGTGAGTAATTTTTTGGTCAGTGAACAAAGGCGAATAAAGAGGCTGCTATACTATTATTTACTGGGTCCGTATATACGTAAATAAATATTTTATGTATAAGCTAATCTGATTTGTGCTTCGAAGAGGTTTTTCCCCTGTTGTTCTTAGTTAAACAATGCAATTTAAAGTGTTTGCGTTAAAACTTGAATTGATATTCAAATATATTTCTACGATGATGCTTATTGTGATCGTATTGGTTTCTTAAAGATTAAGTATTCGGATGTTTTAATGCGCATTGATTCTAGATGTTACCACGAAGATAACGTATAAGTTATTATATAAGAGCTTCAAGTGTGTCGTCATTTTATTCAACTTTATTCTCTGTGTTCATATACAATTCTACTGAACGTGTGTTTCTCACCTATCTCCTACTAAACGACGAAAAGCCATTATCGCATTATCCGATTATCATTATTTGTGGGTTACTCCGTAAATAATACATTTTAGCACTCTATAAGTAATAATTGTCATTATTTTTCATCCTAGTCAGCGAAAAAAATGTTAACTTTAATTTTAAAGGATTCGGCCCACTTCACCGTATCATACCATGTCCGTGCTGGAACCGAACTGACCGTGGCGTGCGGATTACCTCTCTTTCACGCTTTCTGCCACCTTCTTCACTCACATTAGAGTTATGTAGGAGGCGACTACTTCCCATGACCTTTCGCTCCGTATCATGGCTTGGAACAAGGCAGACCGCGAGAGGTCACCGCTGTTGATCTCCTCGAGGACACGGCGGTGCTCAGCCCAAGCGAAGTAGACTCTCCTCTATTATATTTTCCGCCATATCCTTGGTAACCCGGGTGTTCTTTCCGCCGAATAAGAAACATAAACCTGCCGAAACAACCATGTCCGGTGAGGACCTGCATCAGGCAGAAAATGAAGACGTTGTGGCGCCTTAATACAGACGGTATTACGGCGGTCGAAACGGTCTAGTAGGCTTGTTTTATATAATTATGTGTAATACTAAGAATATTGTTTTGCCTGATGTATTCCCTGCATGGTCATGTTGGACAAGTTATCAAGGTATGGTACGGTATATTGGGCAGTATCCTTAATATTTTCCACTCGTTCACATAACTGCATCACATTGAACTTAATGTGAAGCAATAAAATTATTTAATGGTACGAAAACATTACTTTTATGCTTATGTATTTAACAAAGTTATAAAGGTTTTTTTTGCACTACGTATACCTTCGTAAGTATATATTTAGTTGTCAATATTGACTCGTAGGTACACAGGTGACATAGGTTTCTTTGAAATCCACTTTATTACGTCATAGTAACCGCAATAGTCATAAACATATCAAATCATAAAATGCGTGGCACGGCAGAGCATCCGCCAAGGTTGATCTCGCTAGTTTAGGTTAAACTTTTAAAGACGGTGGTACAGTGATCACGTGCTGCCGAGCATAGTGAGGCGCAGGGGAGACCTTTATACAGCCTCCTCAGGGATGTGCCGTAACAGGCGTTGCATAGAGGGGGTTCTGGAATGGTCTTTTGAGAGGTGGCGGGGCCCCTTCTACGTGCTGATGGTGAACACCGGGGTGATTTTAGTGAAGTAAAAATCCCAACATTCCCCGGACTTAAACCACAAAGTCCGGGCGCCTTTTGAAGGTTTCCCCTCGAAAACAAAAAAAAAGGTTTAAACTTTGAACCACATTTTAATGAGAATTTACATTTTGGTCTACTCCGTCTTCTAACTAATTGTTTGATTTTTGTTTTTTAAAGCTACAAAAAGTTGAATGCTACTTTCTGCCCCAGAAAACGCATAATTCCTGTGAGATAAGCCAGGGGAATAGCTTGTGCTTAATTGATAGTTTAAATGGGGACCACATCTTTCTTACTCAGCATATCTAGCCTTATAATGTTCCCACAGCTGGGACGCTGGTTTCCTCTCCATAGGAATGGAAACGGGTTCGTAATCCACCTCGCGGACCCAGGAGATGGTGGATATCACATGTCTTCGAATTTTTTATTATTGGACATGCCGGTTTCCTTAAGATGTTTTTCTTCACCGTTTCAAGAGCAGTGGTGATGAAGTAAATTACACAAAATAATGCGCCTGGCTGGGTTTGAACCCACGAACTACATTCGTAAGTCGGAGCCGTTATCACTGGGTCATTATTGTTCCTCCATCTTTCTTATATGATTGTATTTTTCTAGATGTTAGTCGACCAGGCTAGAATTGTTTTATTTAAAAAATATTTCATTTTAAGATTTCTAGCATCTTAACAATTGTGTAAAAAAAATGTCAGGCTTTGAGGAAAATTACTAAACTGTAATTTTAATTAAGAAGCTGTACTATAGTGTGAAAATACCTAAACACTAAAATGGTTGACACAAATACTTGTGAATGTTAGAGGTCGTCAAAATATCTTTAAAAATCCTTAGCCTTCGTTTGAGATTTTATCTCAATGTTTTAAGGTTTAACTTGTGTTGTGAAGTTTAGCTGCAATCATAAATATTATTGAGGTAAAGTCAGGCGTATGATATAATAATACGATCATAAAATAATAACACGTGCAAGAGATCACGTAAACATTTGTAGTTTTATTAAAGACTAGCTGTTCCCCGAGGTTTCACCCGCGTCTTTAGTTATTGCTCCGCTCCCGTGGGTTGTTCCGTAATGTTTTGTAACATATAGGCTTTTTTGATAAATGGGCTTTCCAACAATTAAATATTTTATCAATTCCAATCACTATTTTCTGAGATTAGCGCGCAGCAATTCAAACAAACTCTTGAGCTTTATAATCCTTCAGTGAACACCCACGCCACGTGTCGGTCACTGTAACCGGTCATACAGATACTAGCATGGATCTTGAGCGCTGACTTCTACAGTTCTACTTGCGCAGAAGCACGCAGAAGTGCAGATCGGGTCTCTTTAGTGGTACGAAAAGAGATGCGGGGGCGGGGAGTGCAATCCTTGTACAGTGATTGGCTCGCCGATGTCGTACAATGCGCAAAGCGATCCCCGCTCTTTCGCTGAGCGTTCAAGATTCGTGCCGCTATCTGTAACCAGTGAAAAGTGTTTTATTTTAGTGATGCAGAGGAAGCTTTCTTTTAGTAATTAAGACTCCCCAATTAAGAACAGATTTTGGAACTATGACATAAATAGAGCCTTAACCGTCTAAATGATCAGTTCTTTAGTTAAATTAGTTCAGATTGATGACAATTTGATTTTTTTTAGTGAAATGGCTCGACTGTTGTTAGTATAGCTGCGATAATCGCGCATTTAATTCGGTTAGAGCCTAGAACGCTAGACGAAGCGTTTAGCTTTAAATCACCGTGTATGCGCTTATGATTTTCATATTATCTCTTAAAATATTCGTCAAATTATTATGCAGTAGAAAGCAAAAACTCATGTATTTAGTAAGAAACTATTTAAGGGATTTAGATAAAATTTTGTGCACGGGAAGAGCAGGTCCTAGATTAGCAAATAGGATATTTTTTCATCCCGGGAGAATGTTCCCTTGAGATAATTTACTATAATTTACCGTATATATATGTATAGATAATTTTCCTCTCGCCGCCCGCACACTCACTGTGGTCACTTGTATGAACGAGCAATGGCGAGAGTAGCCCGCGAGTCCCGCGTTGAGCATCTCGCGCCGCTTCCCGCGCTCGCCGGGGGCACTGAAATGTAGTTCTTATGATTGAGCTTGCCGCGCCGCACCCGTCCCGCACCCGATCTTCCAGTCTGGCCGAACACTTACTCGTTCTACGTTCGCCGTTTTCTTTGTATCACATCATAAACACCTCAAAAACTCCTCAGAACTCTTTGGAAAATGTACATGAAATGTGAAGATTTAAGTTTTGAAGTTATTTTTGCTTTTGTACGAAATTCGTTCACCGATAGATGGTTACACTAACTTTGTGTGCTGAGATACGTTTTGTCCCACAAAATTAAATAGTTTCGATAGGGCAGACCGCTGGAGTTGAGGGATTTTCCCCGCGGTTCTAGTAATAAAATAAAACAAACTTGGCTATAGTTTTCCTGTTTACATTTTTCCTACATTTCCATTAGAATTCGCTACTATTTCTGCCCATGTTTACTTGTGAATGGACAAACATTACTTGTCAAGTTTAACTACCTATGTACTTATTTATGTTCAAGAACGTTGATTAGGTACACTGTCACGTAAACTCAACAAGAACTTAAATATAACTAGAGATATGTAGTACAGTAACATCTGCTTCCAAATCCATCCATCCATCCATACCATCCATCCATAGTACCATACCATCCATCCATCCATACCACCATACCATGCATCCATTCATCCATACTACCATACCATCCATCCATACTACCATACCATCCATCCATCCATACTACCATACCATACATCCATACTACCATACCACCATACCATCCATCCATCCATCCATACTACCATACCATCCATCCATCCATACTACCATACCATCCATCCATCCATACTACCATACCATACATCCATACTACCATACCATGCATCCATTCATCCATACTACCATACCATACCATCCATCCATCCATACTACCATACCATACATCCATACTACCATACCACCATACCATCCATCCATCCATCCATACTACCATACCATCCATCCATCCATACTACCATACCATCCATCCATCCATACTACCATACCATACATCCATACTACCATACCATGCATCCATTCATCCATACTACCATACCATCCATCCATCCATCCATACTACCATACCATCCATCCATCCATACTACCATACCATCCATCCATCCATACTACCATACCATACATCCATACTACCATACCATGCATCCATTCATCCATACTACCATACCATACCATCCATCCATCCATACTACCATACCATACATCCATACTACCATACCACCATACCATCCATCCATCCATCCATACTACCATACCATCCATCCATCCATTCATCCTTACTACCATACCATACCATCCATCCATACTACCATACCATACATCCATACTACCATACCACCATACCATCCATTATCATCGATCTATACTTATAAGTCTAAGGAGTTTGTTTATTTGAACGCAATAACCTCAGTATTGAAAACTCATTTTAGCACTGGTTAGCCCATTTACAGAAGAAGGCTATAGACTGTATAACATCACACTAAGACTAACCTGACTGACTGGCCTGTTGGTCTAGTGGTTAGTGACGCTGACTGCTATACCGGAAGTCGTGGGTTCGATTCCCACCCAGCGCAAATGTTTGCGCGATGAGCACAATCATTTCTTCTGTATCTGGGTGTAATTTAGAAATATACATATAAGTATGTATATCAGTTTTCTAGTACCCATAACACAAGATTTGCTTAGCTTGGGACTAGATGGCGTTGTGTGATAGTAGTGGAATATTATTAGTGGAATAGGAGCGGGGCAGTAACCAAAGACGCGTGTCAAACCGCAGGCTCAGCTAGTAGATGGATATAAATAAATAGTAAGATGGGGGCCGTTCAAGTATTACGTAAGCAGATTTTTTGCAAATTTTAACTCCCCCCTCCCCCTTGTCAGCAAAAATAAACAAAGCTCTCACCCCCCCCCCATGCTTACGTAAACATTAGTACTTGCAAGCATTTGTCAATGTGTTGGTTTCGTTATTAATTTATTAGCAGTAGTTGTAAGTCTAGAAACAAGGAATAGGTTTGATATAAAGGAAAAAACAAACTTCATTTTAAAATTTTGACATATTAATTCAAATTAACAGTCCTCAGTTCATGATACACGAATCCATGACTCTAAATCTTCAATGACATTGGATGTTTGCTGCTCAGTGATGTGTCTACTCACTTGTGATTTTGAAACATCGACATCGTTCTCTTAAAAAACTAAAAAATAATAATATTCTGCTGACGCAATCACCATCTAGACCCCCCATCCCCCATGTCATCAAAAATAAGCAAAGCAAAGACCCCCACCCCCCTGTGGTGCTTACGTAATACTTGAATGGTCCCATGGTATTATAAATAATTATTAAATCTGCAGTGCAGTGGATAGAGCAGTGGTGGCCGAGTGGTAACGGCCCCGACTTACGAGTTGAAGGTCGCGGGTTCAAACCCAGCCAGGCGCATTACTTTGTGTGATTTATTTCATTACCACTGCTCTCAAAACGGTGAAGGAAAACATCGTGAGGAAACCGGCATGTCTTAGAACCAAAAAATTCGAAGACATGTGACATCCACCAACCCGCACTGGGCCCGTGTGGTGGATTATGGCCCGTTCCCTCTCCTGGAGAGGAGGCCTGAATCCCAACAGTGGGAACATTAAAAGGCTGATTATGCTATGTATGTTATGCTATTAAATCTGATCTGTGGGTCAATACTCGCACGTACATAATAGGTCAAAAGATCAAGGCATTTTAATTTACGTAGGAGCATTTTTTTTTTCAAACGACTCCAGCCAAAAAAAGACATTATATAATAGTATTGAAAACCATTTAATTAACGAATAACAACATTACAATTTTATTGAATAACAAGTTTGTTTAGGGGCACTTTGTCGAACAGTTTCGTGGATTCCACGACCAGCTGAGAGACGATCACCTTGACGATAGGTGGCGCCACTTCTTGGAAGATGTCCTTCCAGTTGCTGTTTGCGAATTGGTGGACTGCATCCGCTGAAATGATAGATATTTATTTTGTAAATAGATTTAAAAAAAAAACAATTTTACACGTAATTCTTTTCGTCGACTTAAACTACAGAGGCCTCTGTTACCTAACTGACACCTTGAGAAGAAACACCGAAACAAACTCAGGGGTCAAAGTCTCTTTTAACCTCCATACAGTAAACAGGTAATGGTCAAATCATGTGAGAACCACGCAGATTAGTGTCTGAGATGGTCTTTTGAGGAATTGAGTGGACCTGTCCAGTGCAAGCATTTGTCAGTATTCGTATAGCTCTACGCAGGACTACCAAGGACTTCAACGACTTGAAAAACAATACACAAGGAAGTAAATTTGGGTAGGCCACAGACAATATTCAAACTGTCAGACATACGTTAAAGTTACTGAAAAAAAAAAACATCATAATATGGAAAAGATAAACAAATGAATGGTATGACGTAATCTATCTATCTATACATAAAACACAATATACACGTAAAATGTACGAAATAGATGTAGATAACTTTTATACATTAAAATTGTGTGTAACTTGATATATTATTTAGACTTTGTTTCATCAAAATCGGTTTACAATATCGAAAGATATATGAAATTAGAGAGCAGTGGTGGCCGAGTGGTAACGGCCCCGACTTACAAGTTGTAGGTCGCGGGTTCAAACCCAGGCGCATTACTTTGTGTAATTTATTTCATCACCACTGCTCTCAAAACGGCGAAGGAAAACATCGTGAGGAAACCGGCATGTCCTAGAACTAAAAATTCGAAGACCGCATTGGGCCCGCGTGGTGGATTACGGCCCATTCCCTCTCCTAGAGAGGAGGCCTGAGTCCCAACAGTGGGAACATTATAAGGCCGACTATGCTATGCTATATGAAATTAAAGTGTTCAAGAAGTAAAATATCACACCACATGCAATTGACTGTTAGGCTTAATATGCTATCAGTTATATTTTCAACTCTCATAAAAAATATTGACGTAGCTTAGACTAACTGGGTCATATCATAGAATTATATAATAATTATCTCCTAACCTCTAACTTAATCTTCACAAAACTTATGGAACACTTACAAAGCTGTTTGTTCCCGTTGAACAAGTTCTTGAACATGAAGTGGACTCCCTTCTGCACGTCTGTGGAGAACTTCCAGCTCTTGACCACCCAGTAAATGTCTCCATCTCTAGGCACCTCATCCACATGGAACTGGATCTTCACCACAATGTCGTCTGAAATTTACAGAGTTTGTGAAAGCTGAGTACAATGAAAAAGCCTCCACATGTTCTGGTACTAAAAGAAATCATCAAATGTCTTCTCCCGTTCTAGGATGGCCCACCTGTGTCCTTCAGTTGCCTTTTGCGTTCTAGAGCTATAAACTGAAATTCCTCCGTGACGATGAAAGCACGTTTGTTTCCAAAAAACCCTTTAAATACATCGACAGAAGTTCCAGTGATGATATACTGTCTAAATATATGTATGTAAGACTAACATACTGTGTCTAATAATAAAACAATATGTTTATTACTTGTAGCTGACTAAACTATAAAGGTTAACCGCTAATGATTACCACAAATCTCGATAAATCATTGAGCATATGTTGCGCTCTCAGCGATTTTTCCAGGATTCTTGCCTTAATAGGTAGCCATCGACTACATCCCTTATAAATGTACCGTATTTTTTTTTTAATTTTAAAAAATGCTTTCTTTAAGGACCTGCGCACACTTGACACTAGACTGTCTTAGACAGACTTGTCTACGAAGTCGCAGACTTGTTTAAGACACCACAGACTTGTCTGCGACATGACTGTTTTGAGTCGTCCAGTGTTGCCAACAGTTACACTAACTTACCACTAGAGTCAACTTTTAAAACCATCAGAAAATCGCTAACAAAAAATTATCCCACACACAAAATTGCATAATTTCCCACTAAAAAAATGTATGTTGTACGAAATAAAATCAGTAGGCATTATTAGTTTCCTTTAATAATAAGTGATACAAATTAACAATTAGTTTATCAAAATACCATTTTTGGGTAAATTAACATTAGTAGATAAATCAACATACAAATTATTCAATAACAGCTATGTATTAATTCGTCTTCAGATGAATAATTTTTGTTTGCACCATCATCGTCGGTATCAGATTGATAATTCTGGATTCCATGGTGCTGATTTACACCCGAGTGATTGCATTTTTAGAAAGAAATTGAATTTTACTAAAGCACTACAAAAATCCACTAGCCACTAAAACCAATAATTCGCAACTAAAGGGGGGGTTAAAACCACCAGTTTTAGTGGAAAATCCACTAAGTTGGCAACACTGGACGTACGCCGCTAGAATGTTTTGTTTTGATGGCGTGCGCCATGTCATAGACAAGTCTGCGACGTCGTAGACAAGTCTGTCTAAGACAGTCTTGTCTCAAGTGTGCGCAGGCCCTAAAGGCTGTTTTTATTTTTTAGAGTAGGTACTGTTTCTTTGAGACTTTTTGTGAGTATTACGGCTAAAATGTGTGTTCATAATAGATGACCACACATTTTAGCCGTAAAGGAGAAAAACCCAAATTTTAACTACAACGTCACTTTTATAAAAAAAAAAGGAAGCTTCCTAAATGCCAGCTCATCATCATTTTTTAGTGTTTTAGCTGGGAGCAAGAAATGTCTCAACAAACTCCCCAGTAACGGCAACATCTGTCTGTTAAATTGGAAGAACATGAACGAAATACTCACGGATTTTGATAGAATATCTGCCGCTCCCCTCGATAGGCATGATGAGCAGTTTCCCCCCGAGGGTGTAGTCTCCCCGCATTATTACTGAACACTTCAGGTCCAGGTCAGTCAGGTGGGCGTGTCGCCTGGAAACGATCAAACAATTTTGTATAAGCTGGTTTAATCATCCATTTGCTGAGATGTGAAATAAAAAATCTTCTGAAATCCGTACGAAAATGCGTTTACTGGGGCCACGGGTAGTGTGAAAGAACAAATTTTCCTGTTTTTAAATTTATTCCTTATATCCGTCCTATAAGACTTTGCTTCATGCCAAATTTCAGGATTCTGGGTCAACGGGAACTATCCTATGAATTTAGATTTCCTTGAGAGTGTCGAAGTATACGTTTTTTTGCGACATAAACGACCGTATCTTTTTTTAAATTAACTCGCAATATCAAGGGACCGCAGACTTTTTAACTATATGGATTTAATTTCAACTCGATACCCCTGCGCGTTCCCGAGATACAGACAGACTTGAGAGACAGACAGACGAACAACAGTGATCCTATAAGGGTTCCAGTTTTTCCTTTTGAGAACCCCCTCCTTTTTTTGAAGTCGGTTAACGCACCAGAGCTGAAAGAGAACTTGACCACAATGACAATCCAGTTCTCTAGCGCAGACGTTTAAGATGACCCGACCCCAGCTATCCTGGCACTGGGTTGGGCAGACTTAGTTTCATCATTACAATTAGATTCTACAACAGTTCCTAAAGGATCTGAAATATCCAAAGAGACTATACGGAGGACCACCCATCAAGCGTGGTTTAATCAAGCAGGATCAGCAGTGAATATGGGAGCTCCTAGCTAACTTCAGTTGTACAAGACTTATTGTGGTCATCCAGGCTTCTCCCAAATGGGAACCTGCTAACTTATTGTAGTTCTTGCACAATGTTCTGGCTTGTAAAGGCTTGTAATGTTATTAAAGAGGCCTATGTCTACAAAGGCCTTTCAGTCACACAATCCAATCACGACTATTTAGCTGGTGCCGCAAAAAAAAAACTCAAGTCCTTTTGGGGCGTTAGAAGGTGTGATGATGCTACAACCTACATGATAGGAAATTTACTAGTCCAAAATTTTGAAAGACCGATAGAAATTTCAAAAGGTGCATTGTAAAAGTGAGATAAGATCAAAGTCAATTAATGCTCACTTAGCGACGCATTTATTATAAAACTCCATCTAAGAAAAGAAACGTTAACGTGTTTTTAATATCATCATTACGGATAAGATGTCTTAAGAAATTGAAAAACCCTATAATTGAGGCTGTTCTGTGAAAATGAAATAGAATATGTCAACCATTCATTAAACTATAATTTTATTAAAAACTATGAAATTGATATTAATTATATATCAAAGATATAAGAGAATAGTGCTAATAGAGAGATGACATGACATACTTTACATAATTACATGATTTAGACCTGTTATTATTGTTTATTATACATGTAAATACTTGTAAAAAACTATAGAAAAAACAATACATATGCAAATGATCGCATTGTCATCGTGATATTTCATTAAAAATGAATACTTTGCGAAATTAAGGCCTCGTGCATCTGTAATGTTACCAGCGAAGAATTATCATAATCAACAAGACTTCGATACCTTTTTTTTGAGAGAAATTTTTAAATAAGTTCCCCTGTTCTGAGAGTGGGAGGGACTGTTAGATTTTTACTGACTAAATCCCACAGTGTTCCTTCAGTTGCCCTTTTTGCGAGGGCTACGGTAACTTCATCGAACAATCCGCAGCCCTGGCAGGCGTCGTTCTTGACTGACTCCGTCAATTTTGCTGACATCTTTGAGCCACGCGTGGAACAATATACATTGTCGATTTGGATCGACTTCGTCCTTACCGGACGGCCGGACGGCTTGCTAAATAAATGTTTTTTGCAACATAAACGGCCGTATTTTTTTGTTCATGAAATCAGAAGTTTGATTTTTTCACAGCTTCAAGGTACCGCAGACTTGAGTATATGGCTTAATTAAATTTAAACTCGATACCTCCACGTTCCCAAGGTAAAGGGTCCTGACAGACAGACAGACAAACGGACGGACAACAAAGTTATCCTATAAGGGTTCCGTTTTTTCCTTTTGAGGTACAGAACCTTAAAAAAACGTGCCCCACTTTAGAAATTACTCTTGTATCATGAGTGCTTTCAGAAACATGTAATCGCATATATACAAGACCTTCAGATCCGGAACTATAATCTGCAGCCTGTAGGCTATATAAATATTTATTCCGTAGCAGAATCAAACTCGCGACACGCAGCTAATCAGCCGATCTCTCAACCACTGCGCCAACCGTGAATATAGATACTAAATTTTTCTAAAAAAATAACAAGAAACATCCCACTTACTTCAAGTCCAAAACCTTGCAATGCCTCAGACCAGTGACGTTCGTGTTCCTGAAGTCCATATAAAGCCCCGCTTGTGTGGTCTTCACCTGGTCCACAAACATGGGGTCCATCACAGCGATGCCCATACTGGGGACGCCGGCAGCCAGCACCGGCACTGCAGCCTGTGCCGAGGCCTTGAGGCAGGCGGAGTCTTGTTCACGGCATGGTGTGATGTTGGGTTCTGGAAGATTTAGGGAAATGAAAATTTGGATTGGGGAAATTGCAACAGATATATTTAAAGGCTATCCTTTATCCCCTTTAAAAATATTGGTTTTTTTTTTCGATAACTTTGAAGTTTGATTTTTTCACAGCTGCAAAGTTCCGCTTTTCTAAGTATATGGTTTTCAACCCGATACCTCCACGCGTTCCCGAGATAAAAGTATTGACAAACAGACAGATGGACAAAAAAGTGATCTTATAAGGGATCCGTTTTTTCCTTTTGAGGAACGGAACCCTAAAAAAGACCTAAACGTGCTGCTGCTCACTACACCTTCACTCGGATCGACTTTCTGCCTTTTCCACCATACATTGAAAGCAGGTGGCATAATATTGCAGTAATAACATTCAATTCACGAGCGACTAGGCACAAAGTGGCACATGGACACCAGGACGTGTGGTGTCGGTCAAAGTTAAGGCTATGCTAAAAACGTATTGCTAAGGTTAATGCTAAGCGGAACACAACCATAATTTTATTTTCGCTTTGAATCAGATTAGTGGAACGTTCTAAGTAAATAATATTTTACATTAAGAACCTAATGCCTGCAAGCTGTAATATTCAATTTTATTTATTTATTTATTTTATAATTTAAGTACACACATGAATAAAGAAAGGAGATACATTCTGATAAAAATTGTACAAAGGTACTGCTTATTTCCAGTAAGAAATTTCTTCCAGCAGACCTGCGAATGGGGAAAAATTAAAAAGAAAAAAAGTACATATATAGGGATAATGAGCGTCACATCCGCGCAAAACGGCCGATAGCTCAGCATAAAGCCGTACCCTCATGCATAATGCGACAAGATCACAGCGCTGGTTGTCAACGTGGGCCGGTGGCGTAAAACAACACAAAATTAATTTTCACTAAAAAAAAAGACTCAAAAAGTTAGTTTTCTTTAGTCTACGCACTATGTCTGTGTTGTCTAGCAGCTGGATTGCCTTAATGTTCACATCTCGGTGAAGTTTTATGCTCATGGACTATAAAAATAATTAAAAAGAGGTTACATATTTTAACATGCTTAGGCACATTAGAAAATGGTTTGTTTTAGGTTAAAAGTTCACCGTTCTATGAGATAATCAAAACCGCGTCTCTTACGTAAACAGACACCAGATAGCAGAGCACATTATATTTGAGAAAGTCCAGAAATCCAGACTGTTGCCAGAAAATCAAATATTAGTTAACCCAACACCACGTACGAGGCTTTAGGCTCAGTCTTTAGAGCCTAAAACCTCATACGTGACCGCGCATTATTGACGCGGTCATTAAGAAATGATGATCATGATTTTGATTCCACTCTTTCAACTAATAATGTTTCTATCAATTATTTATCGATTCTTTCATTAAAACTCTTTTGGGTAAGATATCGCCCGATTTTGAATTTTAATGAATATTGTAATTAACGTCTAAGATCGGTTTATGATAGATGAAATGGAAAAGGCCATATAGCCTACTGTATGTATATATTCACATTAACATTCAGAATGCGAAAGTAATTCTTTCTGTCTGTTTATTGGGTATGCTTTCACGCCTATATCATCTAATTAGTATTATGAATGTTCACCTATCATTTCCAAAGCTCAATTTATCGGACAGCGGCAAGCACATCGACTTCTCGCTCAAGTCGCCCTTCGGCGGCGGCCGGCCCGGACGCGTCAAGAGGAAGAACCTCCGCAAGGGACAGGGCGGTCGAGCTGCCGCTTATGAGGAGGAGGATTAGACCAATAAATGTTTATTATCTAATTTATAAATAATTGAAAAAATATATTTTTCATTTCAAGAGACTTTCTACAGGATAGTTTCCGACTTTCACAAGGCCTTAGACGAAGATGCTAGTGTATTTGTTTAGGAGCTAATCCAGTCCGAAAGAGAGGCTATGGTAGAGCGTACGAATTTTTATTTATAAAAACTTTATACACTAATAAACACTGTACAAAGGCGGGCTTAATGCCTTAGGGATTTTCTACCAGTCGACCTTAGGGTGGTGCAGAAACAAAACACCCACACACATACACGAATAACACACACTAAATATCAATGAATGAATGTGTGAATATCTCACTTCAAGCAGTCTCCAAATGGGGCGAAGCCAATCTCGTTAGAGTCAACGTCGCCGAAACACAAAAGAGTCTGTTCACCGCCAAAATTAGCCCGTTCAACTTGGTTCCTGCTATACAAAATGTAGTCTTGAAGTGCACCGACCGCCCCCAGCTCTTGAGAATAGAAATTACCTTCATTTAAAATCGCCTTAACTTTGGGCGGTTCATTGAGTTCAAAGCCCAGGTAAACTAGGCGTTCTTGCAAAGGACTGGCGGTATTTCACACCGGGACAGCTTCTTATGTTATACAAAGCTCAGGTCCGATCGTGTGTGGAGTACTGCAGCCACATATGAGCTGGTGCTTCAAAATGCCATCTAGCAGCTTTGGACTCAGAGGACAAGCGAGCGAAGAGGCTATTTGGTGATCCAGATTTGATTAATTCCAATCTACAAAGTCTGTAGTAGGGTAGCCAGCCTTTCGGTATTTTACAGGATGCGTCAGGTGGTATTGATTAGTGGTTTAAAACTTTCAATGCATGAGCTTTCACCACCGCACTTAAACGTGACAGCGATTTTTGAATCCAAACAATCCTATTTGCAGAAATAATGCTGCCTGTTTTACAAAACTGAGAGTTAGTTGATGTTGCATCAATGTGGATGAATTTTTTGATGCCCAATGAGTTCTTTTTCTGCCCCTTTGTACATATTATTATTTTCAGTTTTTATCATATACTTATTAAGCTATAATTATATTTATATTAGTTTAGATGTTTGTAACTAGTTATTATATAATTATGATTTTATTGATTAATAAATATTCATCCTTAGTATTGCAGGGATTACTACACAGTATTTGCTATTATTTAGTTTTTTACTTTGGCTACAGACCTGCGCTACCTACGTTAAAATGAAGCAAAAAAAAAGTGTTGTGCAGATTAATTTGTTACTGAAATTTAAAATACCTAATAAATTCACTGCTGCCGTTCTCGCTGATTAAAACAAAGAAGATAACGAAAATTGTGATTGAACTGATGATCGCTGAGTCCACATTCCAGATGTCGACAACCTCTAGATACTTAATTTGCTTATATTTCTCGGTTGTTATTTTCATAATTTCATATTTTCATAATATTTCACATAAAATCGTCACTTACCATCACAAGCTGCTAGCCCAAAGATTGCCACAAAAACTGCCACCACGGATCCCTTCATTGTGATAAGAAACGTCACTAAATTAATGATGGCGCGTCAATGCGCGGGCGCAGCGTTGCACTCGCAATATATACTACGGTCAGGCGGATAAATGAACCTTAATGATATGAATGCGGAGAATACCTATAGGTATAGGTCAGAGAAAGGGAGTTTAGTTTAGAGATCTGCATTGTACTACCCTATAATGTAGACAGAGTAGAGTAGATTGAGATTTGAAACAAACAAAACTCATTACTAAATTGCACTATAGTGTTAATTTTCTATTACGCTTCAGCTTTTTCATTTTTTTTTTTTTGGAGACATACATTAGCATAGTCGGCCTTATAATGTTTCCACTGTTGGGACTTAGGCCTCCTCTCTACGAGAAAGAATGGGCCGTAATCCACCACGCGGGCCCAGTGCGGGTTGGTGGATGTCACATGTCTTCGAATTTTTGGTTCTAGGACATGCCGGTTTCCTCACGATGTTTTCCTTCACCGTTTTGAGAGCAGTGGTGATTAAATAAATTACACAAAGTAATGCGTCTGGACGGATGGCCGTTGGGGCCGAAAGGTTCTGGAATGGCGACCACGTACCGGAAGACGTAGCGTTGGAAGGCCTCCTGCAAAGTGGACCGATGACCTGGTGACGGTTGCGGGAGTACGATGGATGCGAGACGCACAGGACCGTTCATTGTGGCGACACTTGGGGGAGGCCTATGTCCAGCAGTGGACGTCTTTCGGCTGAAATGATGATGATGAATGCGTCTGGCTGAGCAGTGGTGGCCGAATGGTAACGGTCCCGACTTATAAGTTGTAGGTTGCGGGTTCAAACCCAGCCAGGCATATTACTTTAGTAAAATGATTGTGATTGCTGATTAAAACTGGACTTATTTTTATTTATTTATTCGGCTCACCAACAATTGTTAACACTCAAATTTTTACAAAACTTCACTTAAAACTATAGTCTAGTGTCACAATTTATTACAGGTAAGCACCACATATGCTAAAAAGTACAAAATGACTTATGTGTCCACTCCAAGGTAAAATTAGATGTTGTAAATGTGATATAATAAATACATATGCTCAATTTACTATTTAACTAGTTTATATGCATACATAGAGATGGAAATAAACAAAAATCTAATAAAAAATAAACTAAAATAAAAACAATTAGGCCAGTTACATTGCTTTGTGCGTCAATTCCCGGAACTTGGCAAGTGAGTCAGTATGTACGTCCACCAGATCGCTGCAACCATTAACAATTTTGCACATCCGGGGAATAGCAGAATTGGAACCGAGAACAGTTCTACGTGGTGTAGGGTAGAAGGGAGTGATTGGTGCACGGGGGTATCTGGAGGGAGCTCGGAATCTGATTTTGCTTAATAACTGAGGGCAATCTATTTTGTTGACTTCACCGGACACTCACTTAGGTTGGTTTAAGATGGTTTGGACGGTTGCACACAAGTGCTCGTCGGACATACTTGTTTCGGGAGGTTCCTGTTTCCGATTCGACAGGAAGAAACGCCCTGGTGTAACCATTGTGCGGATGGCTCTGGAACGATGAAGCATACGGTGAAGGTCTGCCCCGCTTGGGCGGAGTACTGCTGAGTTCCGCTGGGATCTCTCAGTGTCGCACTGTTGCCCGTGCGCAGTCTCCAATACCTCGCACTTTGGCTGCATTAAATGATCTCTTGGATTCATATCCAACAAACGGTCTGTTTGCGGATGAATGGAAGATGATTTTATTGGTATGCCAGAAGTACTGTGAGAGGAATTGATGTAAGTACATGTTGTTTTTAACCTATAACTTTTTGTTTAATTGCTGTAATTGGTTGTTTAACCGTTGTAATTAATTAAATAATAAATAAATCTCTCGTATCCGGCCCAGAAGCTACCTCTTTCGAAAAGCAGTAATGCGAGCGAAGGAGGTGGCGGCAACTGTAAGGGAAAGGACATCTTCATGCTCCAGCCAATGGTGCAAATGTCCTAGCCATCTGCAGACGCTGGGCGATTTTCAGCCACCATAGGCGCGGGCTGGCGGATAGCCAGATAGGTCGCCGTCTGAAAGAGACCAAGCACAAGTTGACTACGCATTGTGTGCCTCATAGCTACCAGGAAAATTGGCCAACGTCTACTAGGGCTGCGGGATTGTTAGAAAGAGTTACCGCGGCCCTAAAACGCAAACAGTAACTGAACGAACACAGGTGGTTTTAAGTCAGTAAAATTCTAACAAGTGCGAGTCGGATTCGCGCACTGAGGGTTCCGTACTAACTTACCTATGTAAATAGTACAATTCCCAAATCTCGAAGATTTTTCCAAAGCCCAAGATTTTTTTTTTTATATTGCAACAAATTTATTGTTTTCAGATTTATTTCTATATCTGTACAATAAGTCCTCGCTTTATGCCAAATTTCAGGATTTTAGGTTACCGGAAAGTACCCTATGAATTTTGATTCCTTTGAGAGCACCGAAATAAACGTTTTTTGCGACATAAACGGCAGCATCTTTTTTTCGCTAATTTTGAAGTTTGATTTTTTCTCAGCTTCAAGGGTATATTCTTTTGCTTCATATGGTTTTAATTTCAGCTCGATACCTCTACGCGTTACCGAGATAAAGGATCTTGGCAGACAGACAGACGAACAACAAAGTGATCCGATAAAGGTTCCGTTTTTTCCTTTTCAGGTACGGAACCCTAAAAAGGAACATGTCACCTGAGGTCTGCGGACGACATTTTTTTTATTGCTGGAGCACCGCAGGAGAGAGGGTTATGCCCAGCCGTGGCATGTGGAACTAATATGGATAGTGAGTATGCTGCCTGCTAGAAGATAGTCCTAATTAGGACGGCACGGTTGTTGGCGCAGTAGTTGAGCGGCTGCATATCGCGCGATTTCGATTCCCGCACGGAACAAATATTTATGCGGCCTATACATGGTTGATCTGGGTGTCTTGATGTCAGTTTATGAACTCCCCCACAAAACAGGAGTCATTCCTGAAGTGGGGCAAACGTTGAAAAGGCAACAAGAATTATGTGAGAATCTGAACACTGCAAAACTTATTATTTTTATTTATTAATCTTTATAAAAATATTCCAACCACGTGCCGCTCCAACATAAAATCCTTAAAACAAACAAAGGCTCCCATGAACTCCGAGTGACGACAGTTTTCACCTCACGCATCCCGGAAATGTCGCACTTAATGCCAAAAAGAGCTCTCATAATTCCATCGAGTCGATTACTCAGTCAGCAATACCTACAGAATTGTCTCGTTGAGTCTTCCTGGTTCACGTAAGTAAAGGGCTAAGTGTTTCATGGTTCGTTTCTTTTCCTTGAAAGAAAGTGTGAATTTTGTAAAGGAGAGCTCATGTTTATAATAATTATAATAAACCTTTGTTGCAGACCACTTAAATCCAATATACAGCCTTTAAAAATTAAAATATCCAAAAAAACACAAAGAAGTAGGTACATGAACAAGACCTGATTACACAAAAAAAAAACAATTAATAATTTTAAAAGAAAAACAATAAATTAGGTAAAAAAAAAAAAACAAATATTAGTCAAATGTCAAAAAGTTAAAAATTGAAAGAATTGAAAAATAAAATAAAAAGGTAGTCAAGTGTACTGTACTTATTTCATTGAATGTTATTACAGGGTCAAATGAAAATAAGTACCGAAACATCATATCAATACAAAACAAAAGGCTGGCCAAGTGCGAGTCGGACTCGCGTACGAAGGCTCTCGTATCATTATCTATACAACATTAGACACTATATATAGGCATAGGTAATAAAATCACGTTTGTTGTATGGGAGCTCCCCTTAAATATTTATTTAATTTTAATTTAGTTATTTATTTTTAAAGTGAATATTATGCAACTAAATATGTATTTGTGAATGTTTTAATGCGTTGGTTGTACGAGCGCCCTACTGAAATATTTATTTAATTCTATTTTTAGTATTTGTTTTTATAGCAGCAACAGAAATACATAATCTGTGACAAGTCAACTTGGACTGGCCTGTTGGTCTAGTAGTTAGTGGCCCTGACAGCTATGCCGGAGGTCGTGAGTTCGATTCCCACCCAAGACAAATGATTGTGTGATAATCACGATCATTTGTTCTGTGTCTGGGTGTAATTTAACTATAATATGTACGTATTTAGATATATTTAAGTATGTTTATCAGTTGTCTAGTACTCATAACACAAGCTTGAGACTGGACGGCGTTGTGTGATAGTTATAGAATATTATTTGTTAATTAAAAAAAAAAACTGTTTAGCTATAAGGGTTCATGAGATACAGCCTGGTGACAGATTGAAGAGCCCTTAGTATCGATATCCGTCGTATCTTTGGAGATCAGTAGGTTGTCTTAACTGGTTTGACCCAACATAATCCACATTAAAATCACACTAATATTATAAAGTTGGAAGTTTATGATTGTGTACATTTGTGATTCACACTCGAATCGCTGAACGCATTTGCGTGAAATTTGGCACACGTGTAGACCGTGTCATAGGATACCTTTTTGGGACAATTTTGTACTTGTATGCGGGTGACGCCGCTGGTAACTTTGTATTTCCTCTTTACGTGGGAACTTAATACAGAGTTAGACCATGTCCCGGGTTGGGCCATAGAATAGTACGGGAGTATGTTCCCTTGGGATATGCTCCGACTTTTACGGGGGCGCAGCCACTGGCAGAAGCTGTATTATCAGTAATGAAGCATCTCCAAAAATACAAATTACAATATTATCCGTCGGAGTTTCTTGCAAATTCTTTTTCATAGGGATCTACGCGAATTTGCAATTAGCATAATTTTTTCTTTAGCGTTTATACAAACGGACGGACGGACCTTTGACTGACCGGCGAGCGCCGCCGACGGCCCGAATTGTTTTCGATTCTGTACACATGATATTGACTCCTATTTCTTTCGAACAAGGTGCAAAATGCAATTGCATTGTTTAGGGCTCTTACGATTCAATGATTCGGGTGTTTCCGGGAATACGACAATTAGATCAGAGAAGATCTGCATGCGCATTATTAATTTGGGAATACTGTAAATGGTTTATTTGAAATAAATGCTTTGATTTTCATGTCGTTGCCCTTCAATTACAGACTTGATCCAATAAATGTACATACCCGCTCGGTAAGTGCTAGATACTATTATTAGTATGTTTCATGAGGACGACTGACGGTTTTCACGTGATGTAAATCTTAAACTTTCCTCAAAGTGTTGTTTTTTTGAAGCAATAAAGATTAAATTCTTG
This sequence comes from Mythimna vitellina, assembly GCA_949316375.1. NCBI lineage: Eukaryota > Metazoa > Arthropoda > Insecta > Lepidoptera > Noctuidae > Mythimna > Mythimna vitellina. The sequence continues at coordinate 24,720,390 of OX438693.1, forward strand.
TTGGGGATAAAAATGGGGAATTTCGTTGGTATAATACAGGATAGTCAAGAAGGAAAACCAAGATCTGTGTCTGTGGAACTTACACATAGATAAGTGACGTTTTTTTTGAGGTGGGAAATTATCCGATGACTTCTCTCGTTCGAGGGAGGAGCGAGAGTGCGGTTTGGTGTGTCAGACTTTTACTGACTAAAAGTGTTCTTCAGTTACCCTTTAAACGACTAATTTGGAACCGTGCACGTAATAAAAAAACAATTGAATTTTGAAAAAAAATTGAATTTTTTAGGACCACGGGTGGATGGATTGTGTGAACAGTCTTCTTCTTCTTTTCGATTCGATGGTAAACTCGTCAAACCTTTTGGGCCCAATAGGCGGCCACACTAATAGCAGCATCGGTAGCACTCATCAAATCCTCCAAAGTGCAGGTATACGGACACCTGGGGCATTCCAACATGTGGCTCATGTTTTGAACAGGAGCTTCGCACTCACATTGAGTATTCGATGGGTCTATAAAACCCCATTTTGCCAAGTTGTGTTTGCAGCGGCCTACCTGGGTTCGCAACCGATTTAGTGCCTTCCATACCGGCCACTGCAAATCGCGTCCAGGCGGGAGATGCTCTTGGGGTCTCAAAAAGTCGGATGGTGGCAGGTGATGCTCTTCCCAAAGCTTCAATCTTTCGTTAGGTGGTGGGTCATTAATGGCCTGTGTGCTACGCAGGAAGCTCTTCCGGCTCTTAAGCCTACTTGGGGCTGTTTTGTGTTCGAAGAGGGGATGTCGGGAATCGGATTCTTGAGATTTCTTTTCAATCGCGCATGCGACATCCCTACGTACAGCAGGTGGAGCAATACCAGCCAACGGATACAGCTTATTAAGCGGAGTCGGTTTAAGGCATCCCGATATAATTCGACACGTCTCGTTCAGTGCGATGTCTACTTGTTTTGCGTGTACTGATCGGTGCCACACGGAGCACGCGAATTCACCTGCAGAGAAGCATATAGACATGCCAGTTGTGCGAAGAACATCGGGTGCTGCTCCCCAGTTGGTCGATATAAGGCGGCGCAACAGATTGTTCCGGGACCCTACCTTCTGCTTCGTGTTGAGGCAGTGCACGTTAAAAGTCAACGCTCTATCCAACGCCACACCCAGGTACCTCGGGTTTTTGCAATGCTCTACGTCAGTACCCCGCCACTTGATGTTGAGTTTTCTATTTGCAGAGTTATTGCGAAGATGAAACGCGCAAGATTGAGTTTTGGACGGGTTCGGGCGAAGAGCACTACTGTCATAGTACTTACCAAGCAACTCGAGCGCCTCTGTCAAAGCAGATTCAACCTTTGCAAAAGTAAGCGATTGCGCTGCCAAGGCCAAATCATCGGCATATAAAAAGCGCTCAGTATGCTGCGTTATGGGCTGGTCGTTGGTATAGATGTTAAATAACGTGGGGGCCAGCACACTGCCCTGAGGGAGACCGTTTTTTTGTCGACGCCATCTGCTCTTATCAGATTGGAGACACACCTGAAAGCGACGGTTGTGCAATAGCTCGCTCAAAATGTTTACAAACCCTTGATCTTTAGTTAGCGTACCGACTTTAGCAAGTAGCCTCTTTATATTTATGGTATCGTATGCAGCTGACAAGTCCACAAATACGACACCTGTAACCCTTTGAGCCTCGTAACCATCCTCTATGTACTGAGTTAGTCGGAGGACTTGGCTGGAACAAGACTTGCCTGGTCTGAAGCCAGCCTGCTCCGGGATGAGCTTAGGTTCCACTACTGTAGTAAGGCGATTCAACAGTAGTCTTTCAAATAGCTTATAGGTGTGACATAGTAAGGATATTGGTCGATAACTTTTGGGGTCATTGAAAGGCTTCCCTGGTTTCGGGATCGCAATGATTTTTGTTTGTCTCCACAGTTTGGGAATATTTGAGGTTTGCAAACATATATTGAAGAAGGCGAGAAGCCACGATACAGCTACAGGTCCCAGATGTTTCAGTTGTTCCACTGTTAAATCATCAACTCCAGCAGCCTTCCCTGTTTTCATTGCTTTTATGGCCAGAACTATGTCAGTGAGTGTGAAGGATTTACTGATGTCGATGCTATCGCCAGAAGTGTTTACGCTTCTCCGCAATTTAGGAAGTCTGTATGGTGGTTTGCCGTTAAGTAGCAACTGGTGGGCAATTTGATTCGCCGTAACGTGTCCCTGGTTAACGGGCTCTGGTGGATCTCCAGTTAATCTTCGAATCGTAGACCAGGCTTTTTTGCTGTTGTGGGTCATGTCGGTGTTAGTAACTGTTGTAATCCACCTTTGTTTACGATTATCACTAACCATTGACAACAATTCTTCCCCTGCTGATATTGTGTCCTCTGAAAAAGGGTTTTTGTCATAGAAATATTCATAATTTTTAAGAAGTTTCGTGGACTCTGCATTCAAACCAGGTATATATGAAGTTCGGCAGCCTCTGGGTATACACTGACGTGATATGGTCCAAATAGTGTTCACGAACAGTTCGTAGTTGGAAGGTGTCGGTTCAATAACACTCAGTTTTGCGTCAACCTCCAACGAAAACTTCTCCCAGTTTGCCTTTAAGAAATTAAACCGAGGTCTAAAAGGAACTTGTGTTGGTTTGATTGCAGCACGTATCTCGCACGTTATAGGTCTATGTTGTGTGTTTGGGATTGGCTGACACACAAGCTTTGAACATAGACTCTTTATACTGCTGCTCACAAAGATTAAGTCTGGGTTGTAACCACGTTGCCAGCGCCGACTGTTGAATGATGCAGGTTGTTTGGCATTGTGCACTAAGGTCAGCTCAGAAGCTTCGGCCCATTCCTCGACGGAATTGCCATCAGCATTGGATTCGCGGTACCCCCAGGATATGCTGCGACTGTTAAAATCACCAACTATTATTTTTATAGGTTGATTTTCAAAATTAGAGTTCTTATGAAATCCGAAAGGTATATTAGGGGGCTTGTATACTGAAGTAATTGTGCAGGTACCAATATCCACAGTGAGGACTTCTATGGAGTTGTCGTTGTTTGAGGAAGCAGATTTAACTGAGATACGCGGGTTCACGAAAATGGCACTGCCATATTGAGCGTGAGGTGTCTCCAGTACTAACGTCATACCAGGGATATACGGTCTTAGGTGATCAGGGCCACGGTGAGTCTCCTGCACACAAAGGATGTCACATTTCGTGGACTGGCATAGCTGGGAAAGAAGGTCAGATTTGTTTTCTGAGAAACCTTCAATGTTAATTGAGGTAACAGTGAGTGCGGGCTTGGAAAGCAGGTGGTGATTTCCCTCAGAGGTGCTATTTTTGTTAGGTGGCCTTATGAAAGACGCTCGGTCGTGGTCCTGAAGAGAACCGATTGAGTTTACCATCGTGGTGAAAGGATTAGTCAGCTAGACTCTGCGTTACCGAGTGCTAGCTGTCCAGGGTGCGCCGGGCGTTTGGAATCGCAGAACGATATATTTAACGCCACTCGTGGAGGCTCCTTTCATGCACCCCAATGTGAACAGTGTGAACAGTGATATGAGAGAAAAGGAAGTTAGTGATAGTATGACTTTTGACAGGATAGAATGGAAGAATAAAACGTGTTGCGCCGACCCCAAATAAGATGGGACAAGGGCAGGAAGATGATGAGGACCACGGGTTTCCTTTTCAAATATTCCCGGTGACCCCAGCGAGCAACAGCCCAACTGGCCCCTAAGGTTTCGCTGACATATTTTTTAAGCGCGCGTGGAACACTATACGCCATCGACGACTCGGGCTTGGTCCCTACTGGACCATCGGACGGCGAACTACTCATTGATCGTCGCCCGTTAGAAAAATGATGGTGGGCGGTGAGCTAGCATCTATCTAGACGAGCAGGGAAATTAAACCTTACAATTCTAGAAAACGCACACTGATTCACTGATTCTCATTCGTGGTCGAGTTTTTCTTTTGTGCAGCCATGCCTTAGAGTACCTAGGCTAAAGGAATTAATTAGATTGAGATAATGTGATTGCATTCTACCTACCTCTGCGGTAAGTTGTACTTACCGCAGAGGTAATTACGCGTGATGGAATATTTAACAATAATCTTGTCAGAGCAAAGCTCCATCTATGTAGGCCACTATTTACCTTGTCAGTACATAATATGTTGCCTTGTGTATCAATCGTCATCAGCAGCAATCGATTCAAAGTAGTGTTTACTCGAACGTATAGATGGCGTTATCTGTCTATAATGATGAAGAATCAAAGTAAAAAACTGGGTAAGTGCGAGTCAGTAAATATCCCGAATGGAGTCTCGAAGATTTTTCCGAATCGTCAAAAAAAGTGTTTTTTGGGACGTAACTACAAATTTACAATTTTCAGATTTTTTCCTTTGCTTATGTTATGAGACCGTTAGACTTTCCGTAACGGAAAGTACCCTATGAGTTTTGATTTCCTTGAGAATGTCGAAATATACGGTTTTATTACGACATAAACAGCTGTATCTTTCTTTTTTAGATAATTTAAATGTTTGATTCTTTTTACGTCTTCAAGGGACCGCAGACCTGAGTATATGGTTTTAATTTCAACTTGATGCCTGCATGCGTTCTCGAGATAAAGGGTATTGACAGACAGACAGACGGATAACAAAGTGATCCGTTCCGTTTTTGGCTTTTGAGGTACGGAACCTTAAAAGTGCGAGTCTTATACACGAATCCGACTAAGGGCCAACGCTGCGCTAAGCGGGCGCACGCGTGGGCGCCCGTGCGGGAGCCGTCGTGTGACTATGCGCGTGTGTCGTGTACGGAGGTCCCCGTAGCGGAAACCAGATTATTACCTGCGCAGTGTCGCTAGGTCAACTTTAACGGTGTGCATATAGTCGTGTCGATGATGAACTTTAGTTTATTAATACGTAGCAAAACGAGCGCGCGGCGTGGGTGCCCACGACGGGTGCCCGCGTGGCGAGCCACGATGGAGCACTTTTGTAAGGGACCGCGCGGGCGACCGCGTAACTCAGCGTCGGCTCTAAAACCCACCTGTATCTTTCAGTTGTTCTTTGCGTTCCAGGACCACGGTATGTCTTACTAAAATTCCTGGGGCCCTAGCGGCCATCGTCCGTACGGTTTTGCTGACAACTCTTCGAGTCGCACGTGGAACACTACGCGCCGTCGACGACTTCGGCTCGATCCATATCGAACGGACTAGATATAGTTATGAGACATATTAGTATATCTATAATTTATGAATTCATAAATTGATGTTATTTTTTTTTAGATGGGAAAATCATCTAATGACAAATCCCGCTTTTGGGCGGAGAAAGTGTCGGACTTTTACTGACTAAAAACCCACTCCTGTTCCTTCTTTGCCTTCATCCCGGGACCCCGGGCTTCGCTTTCACACTACCCGTGGCCCCAGTAGGCTTCGACCCTGCAGGGCCATAAATTGATGTTGAATATTTGACAACTCTGGCCGAAAATTTGTAAAAAATTTATATAAGGTTTGACATCTTCATAACTCAGAATATCTACTTAATTTGGTAACACGCATATAACCTATTCACGAAGCAACCTGAAACGCAGGTTGATTGTGATTATACCATACTTGCTTTGTCAATTTTATGTACGCAGCTGATGAAGGGGAAACCCATAGAAACAATTTGAATTTCCTGTCGCTGTATCGCGACTGGATTCATGCTTGTATTTTTAACCACTACTTATCTACTCAACTGACACACTACAGAACTTACAGTAATTTGCTTAGCGCTAATGCTTCATTAAAAAAACTTTTTCTAAAAGTGTAACCATGTAATTTATTACCGGTTCTTCTCCATACGAAACGATCAATTGGAACCGTGCACTAGCTTCTTGGCATTTTCTAAGTGTCCTTGTAAGCCTATCATCATCTTCCTGCCCTTGTCCCGTGTTATTTGGGGTCGGTGCAACACGTTTTCTTCTTCTATTCTGCCCTGTCACTCGTCAAGCTATCACTAATTTCCTTTTCTTGCCCTTGTAGGCCTATGAGAAATAAAAACATTTTGATTTTTTTTAGTAGTATGTGTAATATCGGATGGCCGTTGGGGCCGAAAGGTTCTGGAGTGGCGACCGCGTACCGGAAGACGCAGTGTTGGAAGGCCCCCTACAAGGTGGACCGATGACCTGGTGAAGGTTGCGGGAATCCGATGGATGCGAGACGCGCAGGACCGTTCTTTGTGGCGACATTTGGGGGAGGCCTATGTCCAGCAGTGGACGTCTATCGGCTGAAATGATGATGATGATGATGTGTAATATCGAGTACAATTCGATCTATGATCGTACATAACAGCCAGGCTCGTCAGCTGGAAGGAATCAATAAAACTTTCCTGCCCTTCGTGTGCATTCTGTGTTTCTGGTCCTTTGTCCGTAGATACCTAACTTATTCAATTCACAATTTAGAACGTTGCCATTTTTTTAAAATTAAGTACATATTTATTTTTATTGAAAAGTCACATACCTAGAAAACTCACATAGCTACACTGAACAGGTTCTATAAAAGTAACAAAACCTTCAAATAAGAAAAAACAAAACCGCACATTTTTAAAAGTCAGCTGCTAATTATTCACGACAATTAATCACATTTTATAATACACTAACTGTTTGCCATCGACTTCGTTCACGAGAATATTTTCACTAATCTAACATCCTGAAACAGTACTTTGTAGAATAATGACAGTGTTTATTATTCACTTTGATTAGAAATTGTGCCATGTTTCAAATTTATTGATCCAGAAAATAAGAATCCATCATAATATCTATAAAACCGCCTAAATTGTTCTATTGGGGGTAGTTCTAAAAGCTAATAATGATAACCTTTATTATTTACTTAGCTATCTAACTTTGCTTAGCTTTGTTATTTATTTGAGCAAATTTTCAAGTAAATTGGTACATGGAATGAAATTTTGCAAACAAATTAAAATTCCCACTTTGCACTACCTTAAAGATTGAATTTTCAAAAACCCTTCAAGGGCTCACCCACGGCATAAAAGGAAACCTTGTGCAAAATTTTATGCTCATAGTCCCAGTAGTGGGTGTGCGTTGATATGTCAGTCAGTCAGTTTCCACTTTAATATATATAGATACAAAGGTTACCCATTTCCGATATATCATAAATTATGAAAAAACTGTAGGTTTTGTCAACGGCCAGTATCAAAGTCTAAGATGGTATTAAGTAGACATGAACAATTTTTAGGTGTCATGGGTTTCTCCAGTGACTATTATATCTATAACTGCCTAGCTAAAAGCCGAGCTCAAAGTTCTATTGGCCCTATTTATACAGCAAATCGCTTTGAACGATAAGGCCACCCATTGTTATACCCTATTAATTTTAAGCAAGGCTACTAAGTACGATTCACCATCAACGATTGTATCACTGCTTACCATCAAGTGGGATCGCAGTCAAGCTCTGGTTTATATATATTAAAAAAATAAAACCTATATAATGCCACACAAAGGCAACCATAAAGTTCAAACCGGCTAAAAACCTTGTGCGCAACCTATGTATGACGCAATGTTCACAACTTAACCATAGAGCCACTCTAACGAGTTCATTATAGAGTAACAGTAGCTCCTCGAGATCATAGGCCTACGTGACTGTTTAGACGTAGTCTATACGTTTTGTTTTAAGTGAGAATGGAAAAGGGTATCTGGTATGAAACCTGTCTGATAAGCGGCTAACGCAGTCATTAATTTTGAACTTTACACCGTCTAATACAACTACTTCAATGGATTTGGCCGGAGCTGTGATTTCTGAGCGTGTAATATCTCTCGATTCTTGAACGAATGGCTGATGGGCGCCGTACTGGAGTTGTGACCCCGTACCGGAAGATGCAGCGTTGGATGGCCTCAAATATGATGATACTATTAGCATGGAAATACCGTTGAATGCCAGAAGCATAGAATCGCTCGGTGCAAGGACGCTTTGGAGAGACATGTCTGCAGTGTATATCAGTACATAGGAACTAAACTACAAACTCCTGCATCGCTGTATTAGAAATCTCCGCTCGCTTAGAACATTTATTTATTAATCTTCATCCAACACAAAGTACAACGGCGGACTTAATGCCTTAGGCATTCACTACCAGTCAACCTAGGGTGGTGAAGAGACAATTTATTTATTTATTTAACACTTTATGCACAAAGGTACAGAGGCGGACTTAATGCCTTAGGCATTTTCTACCGTCAACACGGCAGAGAAGAATAGTGGTAGGTGCAAAAAGAGAGAAAAAAAAAAGGTTAATATAAAAAGATATACAAATTAATCACAGATACAATACAATAAATATAATATATATTACATAATATATACTTAATTTAATGAACAACAATGTGGTAAGTGCATAAAAAGATTTTTTCCTAGAAAACAAGTGAATAAAGTATACATATAACTAAAATATAAATACATACATATTTAATATAATATATATTAATATAAAGTAAAGAAAGAAGTTTTGAGATGATTCTGCTAATGGTGGAGAAAATACATATTATACACAACAGCCAGAAATCAACTATGACTAGACTGGCTTGTACCTAGGTCTAGTGGTTAGTGGCCCTGACTGCTATGCCAGAGGTCGTGGGTTCGATTCCCACCCAGGACAAATGTTTTTGTGATGAGCACAATTATTTGCTCTGAGTCTGGGTGTAATAAATTTATCTATACTATTTATGTATTTAGAAATATATAAGTATGTTTATCAGGTATAGAATGGCTTGGGAATAGACAGCGTTATGTGATAGGTTTGAGAATATTATATTATGTTATAACTATCCAGATGAGGCACAACACCGATAGTCGGAGGATCCTTCCTTTTCAACGGAGGTGTGTGGGACTTTACACCTGGTTTTCGGATACCTCTAAATATCCATTAGTGTACAAGATGTTTTTAGCTCTAAATTATGTTTTTTGCATTTTATATTTTAATTAAATATTTATAATTTAATTAGTTACTTTTTATTTTATTGTTGTTTGTCCTGTGCGAGTGTCAAATAAATGTTTTCTTTCTTTCTTTCGTATTACTTACATCGATTTAGTATTTAGTGACAGGAGCCAGCACCAGGAGACTTACCATGAGATGTTAAAATGTGAGGCGTGCGAGCGAGAAAGAGAGATGGAACTATACACCCTACATAGTTCCATCCCTCTAATAGTTCAGTTTCGGTCGTCAAATGGATTGCGGTAAGAGCTTGTGGTTGCACTGCTGCTTTAATTTATAAGTGGTGTGAGCATGGCAACACTCACGGAAACCGCATCGGTCGACCTTCACCTTCTAGGCGTAGTATGGCGTTTTTGTATTTTTAATTAGTAAACGGCATTTTTTTTGTTTCAAATTAATATTTTTATGATAATGAGTCGTGGACGTAGTGCGAGCTCAGTCGCATCACGTAGGCTTGGTAATTAAACACCAATCATGCAATCAAAAAAAATTTATTTGATCTTATATTGCTTACGTTATTTTTTTAATCGTTTTAGGATTCCGTACCTCAAAAAGGAAAAACGAAACCCTTAAAGGATCACTTTGTTGTCCGTCTGTCTCTCTAGACCCTTTATCTCGGAAATCCGTGAAGGTATCAAGTTGAAATTTGTTTTTTTTCACAGCTTCAAGGACCGGCTAGGTCCTTGAAGCTGTGAAAAAAAACAAATTTCTGAGTTAACGAAAAAAAAAAGATACGGCCGTTTATGTCACAAAAAATGTATATTTCGACACTCTCAAAGGAATAAACATTTATAGGTAACTTTCCGTTGACTTAAGATGCTGAAATTTGGCATGAAGCAAGGTCTCATAGCACAAGTATAGGAAAAACATCCGAAAACTGTAAATTGAATTCAAAACGTAAAAGAATAAAGTAACTACTTTTTTCTTTTACGTTTTACCGTAAGCTTTTACGAAGTGTGTTACATTTGTGCTTAACCATAAGTCTGGAAGAAGAGAACGCACCTTCCAGTTTAATCACCTTAATCTAGATTGCTGTAGTCTTTGCGCCACTACAACGATGGTGATTTGCAGCAGGAACGTTTTCCTGTTTTGCTCTTTATTTTTCCATTAAAATTTCGGCTTACCCATAATGATCAGTTTAAAAATTAAAAGACACGTGTGAAATTTACAATCGATTACTCAAATTAAACTGCCCTTTTTTGTAGCTGTTTTTTTTCCTAAATTACTTATAGTCCCTAACCAAAAGAGATGATGAAAACACCTGTATTTTACGACTTTCGATTAATATAAAGATTTATAATCAACGCACGAAGAAACTGATTTTTTTACCTACATGTGCGTCATTTTATTACAACAAAAACTGTTGAAGATATGAGGAACTCTACCAATGGAATTGGAATGCGAAGACTTTTAATGAGACAGTTAAACTTTTTTAGTTAAACAATTAAATTAATGTTTCTAACAACTAGAGGATCCTGTTTTAAACAGTTTATATAATTTAGTAATCATCTAAACACCCATAAGCTAGCTTGTGTAGTCACCATGCTGAGAGCGACGGAGCTCCTAGTGACGGGAATATGATGCTCTAGCAGTGAATGATTTGGAAATCATTAATAAAAAAAAAACCAATGTGCTATTCCAGCATATGCTCTTTCCATGTACCAAGTTTCATGGAAATCCGTTTAACCATTCGAGCGTAAAACACACACATACGCACTAATAAACTTTCGATTTTACAGTATCAGTGTATTTTCACTAAACTTACTTAAAATAAATAAGATCTAGTTGAACGCTAGTATACTCTAGCATCATAAATCAAAAACGTTTATTTCAAATAGACCAATTACAGGCACTTTTGAATTGTCAAAATGTCGGTCAGTCAAAAAAATAATGTGAGCTAAATTGCACGTTCCAAAGCGTCACCGAAGAACTCTTTTATATCGCTGTCATTCGGCAACGTACTCAAAACATTCAGAAGACTGGCAGCATAGCCGCCATGAATGGCTATGGTAATTCTACAATTACAGTGAATATTATGAAGCAGTTGAACTCATCGACAATAAATTGCACATCATATTAGTTTGGCGCCAATCCTCAGAGGCATTTTCGAATTCATGAGCAGAACCTGACCGCAATCCGTAAACAGCACAAAATGCCTACCAGACCGAGCCGTTTGAATCTTTATGCCCATCATGTAGGCACTATAAAGTACAGATTGACGTCACGATCAGTGCCTATGACGTAGGCTCTCTCATTTATACCCATCAGCAGTCAATATTGGACCTTTTTGTAGGCTTATTAGCTTATCTGTATCTTTTAATTTTTTTTAGTAATCGTATTTGTAGGCTTCAGTTTATGAAAGAGATTTTAAACAAGGACAATAAGGTGACAATGAACTGTAATAAAGATAGGGTTATTTACAACAGAAAATCTAAAATAAGATTTTCCTATTCCTGTTACTTGTAAATAATACTTATATTTTTCTTATATATAATCTGTTTCAGTACATTGTCTTTTAATTATCTCGCAGAAGGTGTAGAGCAGTTTTTGTCTTATATTAACTCCCTCACAGTGCTCGGGAGTTAATTATATAAATCCCTCACTACGTTTGGGATTAAAACTTAGCAACCTTCGTTTCGTTCGGAATTCATGCCGCCCGCGACTTTATGACACTGCTATTTCTCATAGTCATATAATCTACTATTATTCATAATCTTGCAATCAATTGTTATACTATAAGAAGATGTGATGAAATGAATGAATGTAGCTTTCCGAGTGAAATCCGTCTCCATGGGAGATTCTATTATCTTATATCTCTATATTGAATTATATGCAGCTGTCCATTTCCAAAGTATATCGTCTTTTTAACCGACTTCTAAAAAAGGAGGAGGTTCTCAATTCGGATGTTTGTATTTTTTTTTTGTTTGTTCGCGCATAACTTCGTGGCTTGCCAACCGATTTGAAAAATTCTTTGTTTGTTGGAAAGGGTATACTTCCCAAATGGTCCCATAGTCACCAAGTCGGGATCTGATGATGGAATCTTGGCGAAATCGAGGGAACTCCTCAGATATTATAGGCAACCATATAGTGACTTTGGTATTTTCATCGAGAACTTAAGCATTTACAGTCAAAAAGTAACATTTGATGTCTGTTTATAATATCGAAACTAAAAAGTGTGAAATAAAAAACTTTTTACAAAAAAAATATAACCGACTTTACTAAAAAAACACTAAAAGGATCAAAATAACTTTAATTTCGGAAGTCGGTGTTAAATAAGATACAAATAATACCGAGAAACACCGACTTACTATACTTGATGACGAGTCATACATTCACAGTCACACTACAATTCTTCACATGAATGACAATGCCATGCGCCTGTGACCATCATGACTGACCTGTCACGTAGGCCCAAGGAACTACGCATCTTTGACGTCACAAGTGACGAAGATCCTCGATGATAATGATCTGGTTCACCGCATTCATGCCATGGTTTTTAAGCACCTAGACGCTTTGGGGTACTGAGAAATAATTCATTTAGATTAACAAATATCTTTCTAGGTAGTTTTGTTAGGTGGGAAATCGTCCAATGATATCTCCCGCCCTTTTCGTATCAGACTTTTACTGACTAAAACCCACTCCTTTATTGCCTTTCATTCCAGGGTTCCTTTAATTTCCTTTCAGAAACGAAATCATGGCCACAGTAGGCTTAGGCGAGTACCAATTGGTGCTTGCGTGCTTTTTGAGACTTTTTGAACGCTTTTGGTATGTGTATTTATAAATAAGTCCAATGCTACGTCTGAATGAATAGTATTTATATCTTAAATAAACCATCTATTGATAAAAATTACCTTAAACAAAATGTGCCCAACGCGTTGAAGTCTTTTCTTCTTTCAAATGAAGAGGTATTATTGTGACTTTTTTTTGTCATAGTCATTATATTTTAGTTATGGAAATATATGTTTCTGTACAAATTTACTCACTTTTGCAATTTTTTGACTGGTTTTTGGCTATGAGCCGTTCAAATGCTGCCATTCCACGAATCAAAATATGTATGTGTTGACTGTCAACGTCTTTACCAGTAACCATTCAAACCAATTAAGGAAATTTCACCACAGAATAATATTAGAGCAGAAAGTATTATGTCTACGTAGGTATACTTATTACTATACTATTTATTTGTATACTTTTTTATATGCTCTGCCCTTCACAGGGCAAATGTAATGCGATGCAGTTCAGGGCAGTTCTCAGCGGGTCAGGGTAAAGCGATACTTAATAAGGCCTCATTAATAAATTCTTTAGCTAAACCCGCGACTTTGTCTACGTCAGACTCGTGAAACAATACAATGCCATTTGTTCACGATTTCAAGTTTTTTTTTTTATGTGGAACATTCTAATTCTTTATCAAAAATAAAAGTAACCTAAGTTACTTCTTTTAACATCGCCAAAATTTGTCCGGCCGTTTCGGAGATTAGATAGAATAAACAGACCGACAAAAATTATAAAAATTAAATTTTTGTTATAGGTATCGAAAATACTTTCATATACATTTTAAAAAATGACATTTTGATATTACAAACCGACATTTCAATTTTATTTATATGTAATAGTAGTTTGTAGTATAATATAGAGTATAGATTACAAGTAGCGTTTAGTTTTATAATTACACAAGTAGTGACTCAATGAGGCTGACAGATCAACAACATAATTTTTGGTATATGCGAAACCTAAATATAGTTTTTTCAGAATTAGTAACAAATGAAACAATTCCAATATTTGTACACCATTTTATATTTTTTCCCAAAAATATTTAAAAATAGTCTCAAGTCACGGCAGATACCTACTGGGGCCACGGGTAGTGTGAAAGCGAAGCCCGGGGCCCTGGGATGAAGGCAAAGAAGGAACAGGAGTGGGTTTTTAGTCAGTAAAAGTCTGACACTATCTCTCACTCCGCCCAAGAGCGGGATTTGTCATTAGATGATTTACCCACCTAAAAAAAAAGTCACTGCAGATCAAGGTCAGGCATTAATCGCCAGCCCCTCAGTCACCCGGATGGCCCAGTGACCGTGTATTTGTAAGGACAATCAGGTAACATGACAGACTATAATAATAAGTTGCTCAAATTGTGCTACGGACGCGTAATTGATATAAACCAGTGCTTGACTACGATCCCACCTGATGGTAAGCAGTGATGCAATCATTGATGGTGAGGCGCACTAGTTTATTAAGAGTCTATTTACTCTAGCCTTTAAGACACCTAAATTATAATTGGACGGGAAGACAAATTGTTCCAGTCCTTCGATGTACGCGAAATAATCATAAAAGTGTAGAAGCGACCAGAAAAATCTAAATTAAATATTCTCGTGCGGTTGGGTTATCCAACAGACACACGTAAACAACTCAGAAACAAAAAACCCGAGTAGTTCTCTATTTCTAGAAAGTATGGTACTTATGTAAGGGTTTCCACGTATAAGTAATCAAGCTTAAAAATGTAACGGAAATAAATCAAAACAAGGCAAAGAGTAAACATTTTAATGAATAGACAAAAGAAGTTATTGAGGGTTTCACCGAGACGTAGTCTTTTACACTCAACATAGGAACAGAAGGCGCTCCATTTTTCCTAATTAGATAAAATAATAAAAAAACTGGGCAAGTGCGAGTTGGACTCGCGCCCTGAGGGTTCCGTCCAAACTACAATTCCCGAATAGAGTCTCGAAGATTTTTCCGAATTGCAATTATTTTTTTTATGACGTAGGTAACAACAATTTTACTGTTTTCAGATTTATTTGGTATCTATACCTGTGCTACAAGACCTTGATTTATGCCAAATTTCAGGATTCTGGGTCAACGACTACCCTATGAATTTTGATTCCTTTGAGCGTATCGAAATACACGAGTATGTTTTCTGTGACATAAACGGCTGTATCTTTTTTATTCGTTAACTTAGAAGTTTGATACTTTCACAGCATCAAGCGACCGCAGATTTAAGTATATGGTTTTAATTTCAACTCGATATTTCTACGCGTTCTCGAGATAAAGGGTCTTGACAGACAGACAAACGGACGGGCAACAAAATGATCCTATAAGGGTTTTTTTTTTTTTTTTATTGGGTGGGAAAATCATCCTAATGACATCCCCGCTCTTGGGCGGAGCGCGAGATAGTGTCAGACTCTTACTGACTAAAAACCCACTCCTGTTCCTTCGTTGCCTTCGTCCCAGGGCCCCGGGTTCCGCTTTCACACTACCCGTGGCCCCAGTAGGCTTCGACCCTGCTGGGCCCCTACGATTTGCTGACATCTCCCTGAGGCGCGCGTGGAACAATACGCGCCGTCGACGACTTGGGCTCGGTCCGGACGGTTACCGGACGGTCAGACGGCGAGCCACCCATTGCTCGCCGTCTACAAGCCCGCGCCTACGGTGGCCGGAAATCGGGATCGGAATCCCGGCGGCGGTTGGAACGTAAGGACGTTGCCTCACGCGATCGGCCGCCTCCTTAGCTAGCATTACTGGTTCGCAGAAGGAGGCGACCGCCTGCCACTCCTCCTCGCTCCGGAGCACGGCCTGAACCAAGGCCCGGCGCGAGAGATCGCCGCCGCCGATTGCCCCCACGAGGACACGGCGTTGCTCTGCCCAAGCGGGGCACACCTCCACCGTGTGCTCTACCGTGTCCTCCGGGTGGGCCACACAGTGGCGACACCCGGGCGTCGTTTCCGCACGAATCCGGCGCAGGAACCTCCCGAACTTACCGTGTCCGGTGAGAACCTGCGTCATGCGGAATGTGAGGACGCCGTGAGGTCTTTCCAACCACGCCTCAAAGAGGGGACTTACCGCCATAATTGTGGCGTGCCCAGCACGGGGTCGCGACAGTCGCTGTCGCCATTTCTCCATGAGAACTCGCCGGAGCTCTGTCCGCCATGCTGCGACTTGTCGCGGCAGCGGAGTTTCGCCCCGGCGTTGCATCTCCATGCGCCGTTCGTGCATGAGTGCAAGGACTGTTGCCTCCAGATCCCATGGTCGCTGGCCAGCAAGGAGGCTCGCCGCTTCGCGGGAAATCGTCCGGTATCCTCGTACCATCCGTATGGCCATGACCCTTTGGCACGCGTTCAGCCGGGCCGCCGGCTGCTTCCGCAGCCCCGGTGCCCACACCGGCGCGCCATAAAGGGCCATGGACCGAACGATCCCCGCGTAGAGCCTCCGGCAGGAGGCGTCTGGACCCCCAAGGTTGGGCAGGAGCCGCGAGAGGGCAGCCCCAGTCCGATTTAGTTTGGGAGCCAGACGTCGGAAGTGCTCGTCGAAATCCCATCGGCTGTCGAGAAGGAGTCCCAGATACTTCATCGTTGACCCGACGCCGATGTGGACTCCTCCCACCGTTAGCTGGGAACCCGGTGGTGGCGCGTTCCGAGGGCCGTGAAAGCACATGGCCTCGGACTTGTGCAATGCCACCTCGAGTCCCAGCTCCTGGATCTTGCCAACGACTGTCGCAACCCCGTGTGTCGCTAGTTCGACCGCCGCCTGGTACGACTCTCCCTGCGCCAGGACCAGCGTGTCGTCTGCGTAGCAGACCACGCTGACCCCGCCAGGGAGGTCGCCGCGCAGCACGTAGTCGTAACCGATGTTCCACAAGGGCGGCCCTAGTACCGATCCCTGCGGAACACCGCACGACATCTCTCGACGTTCCCACTCCCCCTGGTGACCAGGGTAGGTGATGTACCTGTCTGACAGGTACGCCTCGACCACACGACAGAGGTAGTTGGGCATCCGGTGATACCGGAGTGCCCTCCCAATGCTACTCCAAGGCAGGGAGTTGAAGGCGTTGGCGATGTCCAAAGACACCGCCACGACACACCCGCCTTGGGCCACTGCATCCCCCGTCGTGAGAGCTCGCACGCACATGATGGCGTCCACCGTGGAGCGCCTCCTGCGAAAGCCGAACTGGCCGTCCGCCAGATCCGGCCCCACCCGTGTTAGGTGTGCGACGAGGCGGTCTGCAATTACTCTTTCAAAGAGCTTGCCCACCTCGTTGAGCAGCACAATGGGCCGGTACGCGGACGGAGAGTCCGCGGGGCGCCCCGGCTTCGCGATGAGGACCAGTTTCCCCGTCTTCCAGCGAAGTGGAAACTGGCCCATGATCCTATAAGGGTTTCGTTTTTTTCCTTTTGAGGTACGGAACTCTAAAAAGACTAAGAAATAAGCTAACAAGAAGGTAGGAATATGAAATATATCGACAGCTTAAATAAAAAATTCACAAAGGACACAGTACAATGTCACGGTCACATTATCTTAAGTTAATTAATTAATGACTTCCTGAACGACCCCTAGATGTCGATGTTAAGATGATCAGTTATGATAATCTCGATCTTAATCATCGAGACTTCACAGCGGAGAATTAAAGAAAAATACGTGTTGCACCGACTCCAAGTGCAACAATGTAGATGTCGTGTTTTTAGGTTCATATCTATTAAACTGAGTCAGTACATTAAACTCAAAATCAAAAGGTACATTCGCACATGGATTGTGCGGCGTACAACTAAGGAGTGGAATTCCCTTGTAGCTGTGTTGTAGCTACAACCTAGGCGTCTTTAATTTAAGGCCCTTAACTCCCTAGAAGTGCCATAAAACAGTGATTTTCTGAAGCCTACTTCTTGGTAACGGCTAAGTCAATAGGTTTAAAAAAAAAAATTGTTTATTATAAACTCATGTACATCATCATTTCAACCGAAAGACATCCAATGTTGGACAAAGACCTCCCACAAATGTCGCCACAAGGAACGGTCCTGTGCATTTCGCAACCATCACATTCCTGGGACTCTTACCGTCAAAGGTCCATCTTGTGGTAGGCCTTCCAATTGGATGAGTATTCAAATAGTTCAAAACTGGCCATGTTGACGGCTCCGCGCCTGTTTAAGTGACTTTTACCCTTGGCAGTAACCAAAGAGTACTTCACAGGTCACCCAGGGTTGTCTTTCACCTATTGGTGGCCCTGGGCACGTTAGGATAATGGGGCCCCTATGACCATAATAAAGCACTATATTGTTAGAAGAGACAAAGAACGTAGACATGCAGAGTTTCAGCTTTGTTTTTATTTATTTACAGTTCATGAGATATTATAATGAATAGACAATATAATGTAATCCACACTAAGTAACCAGCATCCACGATTAGTCCTTATTTAAAAATATCTATGCTGATTGAAGAGGTACCCTTCTAGATATGTCATGTGTTGAGCAAAATCGTTAACACATCTTCAAAATCTGTACAAACATAATTCAATTTTTCGCTTCATTTGAATGCCGCGATCGACTACCGCAATTGTTAATCAAAAACACAAAATAAAAATAATTCTCTGTTGATTTTTTCAGTTAAATTTAATATATAAGTATTTATATATTTATTATATACAATTAATTTTATATGTATATTGAAATTTATTAAAACTTGATGGAATCGGTAAGTATGATTTTCAGGCGAGAGTAGAGTAGCTATCGGTTATTGTTTAGTAGTCGAGTAGGGAGTAGGGGGCCCCAATACATCGCGGGGCCCTAGGCACGTGCCCAGTGTGCAAGGAAGAGGGGCTTGAGGTCATCATCACACAGTCAGCAGTAACTACAAGTTCGACACACCGCAGCATACACATCGCATACTAATCAAACTGTCAATGTATTTCTTTACAAATTATATTCCTTGTAGTTCATATAATTTGGCGGTATGGTGAAGGTGAGTAATGCATATGCGCTTTTGTTCGAACCGCTTCGAACAAAAGAATTATTTTATTAATTTGTGTGGTAATTAATTGCAAAGGATTGGTTGTTGGATTTCTGACAGTGTAGTAATTATGTAGAAAGGTTAAATTTTCTCATGTTTGGCAGTATTTTAGAGTAAATGGATCCATCGACACCTACTTACACATAAATAAATAATAAATAAATAAAAGGCGAGAACTTTCTTGCGACATCTAATAAGTCACTATTCCCGCGTCATTGTTATTTGTAATTTAAATCGATGATCTAACTAATACGCTTGCTCTGTTTTTCGTCTATTCTCACTCGTTGAATATATTCAGAGAGAGTTTGTCATGCTCTCTCAAATGTCTCGCTGACGGTGGCACGTGTTATTAGGTCATTCAGTTCCCTTCAAAATGGTTGAGCTGAGTGGGGCTGATGCACGCGTCATGCTTGTGAACGGGTGCCGTCAATTGAGACTGGTCATCTCTTAGCTGCCATTGGCTTAATTTAATTTCTATTTTTTAATAAAAAAAAATTTAATTATTATTACTTATCTACATTGTGCTCACATATTAGAAGCGACAAGAAATATGTAACCAAGATTAATGTAACTCATAATATGATTTAAAAGAGTGTCAATGGAGTTTCTTGAGCGTTCTTCTCCAAAGAGATCTACGCTTTGAAACGTTCAATTTAGCTTCACTTATTTTTATATTCACTATTCGTTTTTCACTTATTTTTTTTTACTAGTTTTAGTGATGAAAAACTGCGAGTGTGAAAAAAATATAACAGTAATAACTAATTTAATATATTTTATCAATGGAAACCTCAAAATATTACGTATTATATTTTCATTTCATTATAATATAACGAAAATAGATAACGCCTGACAAAAATATACTAGCAATGCTTCTATACGTATCTTCGTTGGGTTACGGTTTAGAGACCTGGTTCTTTTTGCTATTGATTCGTCATATTGGCCTCTAACATATAACCTAGGTTTCATTACTGGCGAAAAGAAAAAAGTGAAACATGCCAATAGTTTGCATTGGCCTTTAAATTTAATGTGCGCTCCGTTTTCATAACCCAGAGTTCTTCCTGCTCGTTTATCGGAGAGTGTCAAAAAGACATGCCCTCGGAGAATGAATTTCAAAGCTAGTATTTAAGTAGGTAGATCTACATTTTTCTTACGTCTGTTTATTAACTTTATGAGATAACAGTATCTTCCCGAGGCACAGCAATTAATCACCACGGTACACTATTGTGCCGCGGTACAAATTTTGCGGAACCTGCAATAAAGTATTAAGAATTAAGAGGGTCCTTTTTCACTCGCCTATCGTCAACATCGAGCATGGTTTAAAAGCTTCTTACTTTATCTAACGCAATCCAGCGCGGTGTTTGACGAAAAGGCAACGCGAAATAAAGAGAGATAACGCCTGTAAACTCTGTTAGCATTCGGTAATTCCAAGATTTATTCTTATATTTTATGAAACTTGTTCCAGGAAATACGTGTTTATTACCATAAAAAGTTTTAAAAAAAAATTCGTCCTTTAGAATCTTGATTTTGCTAGACTTCTATTGTTATATTTGTTTGACTTTTAAAATTTTTGAGTAAATTATGAAGTGTCAAAGTTCATTCAAAATAGCAGATTTTCAGAGGTCTTTACTAGATTAGTTTTACATATATTTTTAAATTAATTTCAATAGAAACCTAGATAATATTCACAAGGTACTGTGGTTCCAAAATATCTAATGAAAAATGTGTAATAACGTCATAATCGCGTAAGAGCGGTTGTATGAAAAAAAGTGAAATAGTATGTGGAGTTGGATGCCCTATCAGTCAGTGGTTATCAGTATCGTAACACAGACGCTGCTAGGTATAATTTCCACTCTGGCGTAATAATCTGCATAAATACACTACGGTTCGTGTATTTTCATATCATAAAATTTGCGCAACTAAACATATAAACCTTATGTGTAAATATTACTAACTTTATAATCTGAAATGAAGAGGCAATGTAACGTTCCTTGAACAGGACGCGAAAAGACGAAGCTGCCACAAATTTCCCTAATTAATTAGGTTACATTTCTGTTCAAGATAACTTAATGAATACAAGCAAATCAACCGGTACGAGAATGTATACGAGTCAATAAATGATGGTACAAATATGTAATGCAAAAAACAAAAATCTCGAACGAAAACAATTTTCTCACAACCTATAATTGTTACTGATATAACAATCACGAGCATTTAGTGCCTAATTCATGTACCAGTTTCATCCAGCAGCTTATGTTGTTGTTAACTTATTATGTCCCACTCTTGGTCGAAGGCTTCCCTCTCCCTTTTCCACACACGTCTGTTCTCAGTTATCAAGCTTTTTATTTTCTTTTTATTTACTTCTTTTATTTTTATAATTAGTAGTATAATATTGTAATATAGTTTAGTGTTGTTTTAGATTTTTAGGTAAATGTTGGCCGTAAGGTGATAACTTTTTTCAATTATTTTTTTGTGTTTGGGAACCACTATTGTATTTATTTATAATAAATACTAAAAATAATAAATAATAATAATAAGCTCATCTCTCCACCTTCGCCTCGAGTATGCCGTGACGCCAAAGTGGCTGTTTTAACCCACAGCTTATCTGACATGCGGCAGACATGTTCGACCCAACCCCACTTTAGACTAGCAGTTTTTCGAGGAGCATCTTTTATCTTAGTTTCGGCGCGCAGTATTGTGTTCTTAAGGCGGTCGGAAATTGGAACCCCCAGGATCAATATCCTGAGCGCAATCGCTTCATGGCTCGCTGACAAATCTCGAACTTGGACCTCTGCTGAAGTTTCAATGACCAGGTCTGTGCTCCGTACGTAAAAATAGGGAAAATGCTTAATAATCAATGCTTAAGTTTATAATAGGGATAAGTAAAAATATTCTAAATCCTATTTTTATTTTTAACTAAAATACAAAATTATAATACCATTCTTATAAGAATCTCCTCTTAAAGGTGAAAAGTAGTAATTTTACGAGGGCAGAACCGCGAGCGGCTGCAAGTTATCATTAAAAAACACTTCATGTCGTTGACCTAGAAATAAAAACTAAAGATCGTTCCCTAAAGCCAATAAAACGCGTGCCTACATAGAAAAAAGAGCTTATAGAAATACGTAAACCCAAGAATGCAAAAGAAAGACCTCGAAACAGGAAAAAACATAGGAGGATGACTCAGTAACCTTCACCCAACGAGAAGAATTAGATTAACTACTTAAAACGTAAGGAGGTGTATGGCCGAAGCGACCATATACATACAATATATATACTGTTCTTAGAAACAAAGTTAATAGTTCAAGGTAAATGTTTGTTTACGTATTTTGCTTGTTTAAGTAAACAAGGACAGCGTGAATATGAACTAAAGTTTTCCACTTTAAATACACTTTTCGAAATCAATGAGTTTGGTTGGCTTGTGTAGGTACATGAGTATGTAACGCAACACATAGGTAGGTTCAGAAGATGCATTTTATAAACTACCTATGCTGAGAGACTGTTAAAATTCCACTAGTTTTTGCATTCAGTCGATTAAAACTCAATAAGATATTTATTTTAATTTGGATTCTCTACGTCATCACTGGGCGTCAAAGTAAATTTATGTATAAAAAAAAATGTGAAATATAAAAAAAATATATGAAAACTAGTGGAATTTTACGAGTCTCTACTCATAAAATTTCACTAGTTTTTGCATTCAGCCGCTTGAAATTCAGTAAGATATTTTTTTTAATTTGTATTCTCTACATATTAAAAAAAATACATCACTGGGTGTCAAGGTATATTTATATCCCGGAAAATTTTACGATACCTGTGGGATGGGCCAAGAGCGGAAATTACACTGGACTGCAAAACTGTGATCTCCCCAATTTATGTATGTGTATATGTCGTGGCCAGATCTTGATTGATCACTTCGGCCAAATAAAACTGGCCAGATCATTTAAACGTTAACGTTTGATGATATGTCAATCCTCGTTTGGCCATAACATTGATGTAGGATTTCTATGATTATAAAAGGTCTAAAGAAAGTAGGCCAAACAAAGATTGAAATATCATCAAACTTTAACCTCAGACAAATAAAAAAGTACTTTATTATTGGTCTGAGAATTTAAAGTTTAAAACGATCTGGCCAGTTTTACTTGCACATATCTTGAAGTGATCAATTTCTAAAATCTGGCCACGAAATATATGTACATATAGATCACTCATGTCAATAATTACACTATACAAAAATATTTAAAAGGTGAAAGCAGGATTACTCGTGTGTGTGTGTGTGAATTCTTTATTGAATTCCTTAACGCTTTGACGGCTGCAAGGATCTTTATGAAATTTCGCATACGGGTAGACCATGTTCTGGAATAGCACACAGGATACTTTTTATCCCGAGAAGGGAACAATTCCTAGGGATTGTTTTCTACTTCCATGGGTAAAGCCGCTAACAGAAGTTGGTATATTAGAAGTAAATTAGTAACGCCAATTTTTTTTTTTAGGTACCCACCTAAAAAAAAAATTGGCGTAGTCATCTAATGACAATCGCGCTCTTGGGCGAAGTGCTAGATGGTGTCAAACTTTTACTGACTAAAAACCCACCCCTGTTCCTTTGTTGCCTTCGTCCCAGGGCCCCGGGTTTCACTTTCACACCACCCGTGGCCCCAGTATAGTAACGCCTATTAGAAATCTTAAAAGAGGTTTCATTTGCCCTACGACTCCTGATACCCGGGGTCTCCTGGCCGGCGGCGGCTGGGGCGTAAGGATGGCCGTTCTCTCACGGTTGCGACGATTTCCTTCGTTCGCATCTAATTTGCAGATGGAGATGTCCACTTCCCAAAGCCTCGCGCTCCGAACCATGGATTGAACAAGGGCTTGGGGCGAGAGGTCGATGCCGTCGCTCACCTCCACGAAGATACGATGGTGCTCCGCCTAAGTGGGGTACACACCACCATTAAATCCACCATATTCTCCAGATAGACCGCAAAATGGTGATGCCAGGAGGTTCTTCCGTCTGAAACTGAAAGAAGAACCACCTGAACTGCCATGTCCAATGAGGACTTGCATCGTGCGGACAGTTAGGATACCGTGGCGCCCTTCTAGCCTCTCATCAAAGAAAGGGACTTACCGCTACGATTGTGGCGTGCCCAGCGCTGGGTTGCGACAGTCGCTGTCTCCATACCACTATGTGATCTTGCTGGAACTCTATCCGCCATACTGCGACTTGACATCCCTGCGTCATATAGTCAAAAATTGCGTGTAGTAAATTTCTTTCCACAAACATAATCAGATAATTATTTTGAAATTCTAGAATTTAGGTAGGTGATATAGAACTTCTGCCTGTTATCGGCGGTAGTAGTGCAAACAAATATTGACATAGAGTAGGTCGCTAACTAACTCAACCGCAGCCATATTTACTTTGCAGAATCTTAATAAGGTATTGTGTTTTATCGCTTTTGCAATCAAGTGAAGCCTCCAAAGAGATTGAGACCTTTATTGCATAATCTACATTCATGAATCTCTTGCCCATATTCTAATGTATTAGAGGTTGGTGTCATGTTCTTCAATACTATTAGTCGTCATTTATTTATTTAGGTGGTAGTCACCCTATTCTGGTCATCGAAAGAATTACCGTGGCCCTGGAACGTAAAAGGAAACTGAAGCGACACAGATGGGTTTTAGTCAGTAAAAGTCTGACATTCACTCTCGCTCCACCTAGAGCGACCAAAGTCATTTAATGATTTACAACTTTCATGCGTGGTTTGGCCTATTAACAATACTCCGCTCGTGTAAACTCTATTCTTCTCTTCTCTATGGTCATAGACAATTAAAAGCCTTAAATAGTAGGCTTTTAAATGAAGTCTCCTCTTCTTTTATGAAGAAGAAGAGGAAGCTATGAAGAGGCTATGAGACTATGAAGTCGAGCACTCTTGTCAGAGAGGTCGTGGCTGTTGATTGCCTCCAAGGCTGCGGCAAGTCGAGCGATATCTCTTCATTTCTGTCGGTTCTTGTTACCCCTTTTAAGGCTTTTAATTGTCTATGATGAGTAATCAATTTAAATTAAATACACATTTAATGATCGCAGGAAATGCTTACATTGCATTATTGTCGGAATACTCTTCCGCACAAGTTAGTCGGTATACTAGTGCCGACTTTGATGAATTTGATTCAATTTTGCTGGACCTCATAAAAATAATCTAAAATGTGATCAAATCAAACTGCAAGCGAACTCTGAATTGTTGGCATCGATATCTGTCGACAAACGGTTTTGGAGTTTGGTAGGTATTTATGAAAGCAAAATTTGAATACACAAATATTTTTTTTTAATTAATTCACTAAATCATTGTCTTTCTACTGTCTTTAATTACGCTTCTCAAAAGGTTAAGCCATCGATCGATTGACATAGAATATACCCATCACGTCCACATTTTTATTTAGTTATCTACATAATTATATTATGTACAATTCTCTAAATATTACAAAACAAAGCTTTCCCTGTCTATCTGTTTATAAGTACCTCCTAAAGCACAGAATTGACTTTGATTCGATTTTCACTAATAAAAAGAGCAATAAACAAAAAAGTTTAATGTTAATACATAATTAGAATCCATGCGAAGCCGAGGCGGGCGCTAGTGTTATAATATTCACCCTTTAAGAAAACTTCACCACATATATCATCAGATCACGGTTAGTGTGAAAGCGAAACCCGGGGCCTTAGGATGAAGGCAAAGAAGGAACAGGAGTGGGTTTTTAGTCAGTAAAAGTCTGACACTATCTCACGCTCCGCCCAAGAGCGGGATGTGTCATAAGATGATTTTCCTACCCAATAAAAAAAAACACATCAGGTACTGAACCTTTCCATATCGCCAGTGAAACCCTAACATGAGAACTTAGAAATTACTTATGGAGCAAACACATAAAAACAGCACAGGTTCATCTTGACTTGCGTAGGCGCACAAAAACACCAATTGCTTTACGGATATGTCCGCACATTGTCTAAGGGCCAAACAAATCGCCCGTGACAAATATCATTGAGGTATGAATACCCCAGTTTTTGTTGAACATCGTGTTTGGTAAGTGATGACAGATACTTGCGCTAGTATGACAATTCTTCAGTTGAGTGGATGTTTATGTTTAACATGACTTGGCTCCTATCAAGATTGTTTGCGTTTTTCTAGAGATCCACACTGTTACTTTGTTTGGTCGGTGTACAGTGTGCATGTTGCTTAAAAGTTACCTATTGATTCTTGATTTAAGACCCCCGGGTTGTAGCTATCAGAAAATACAGATTCTTTTTTTTAAGTTGAGAATTCATGGGCTCTCCCGCTCTAGGAGTCAGATGGCATGTTAGACTTTTACTGACAAAACCCACACCTATGTTCCTTCCAATGGGTAGTGTGAAAACGAAACCCGGGGCCCTGGGACGAAGGCAACGAAGGAACAGGAGTGGGTTTTTAGTCAGTAAAAGTCTGACACTATCTCTCGCTCCGCCCAAGAGCAGGATTTGTCATAAGATGATTTTCCAACCCAATAAAAAAAAACGTATGTTCCTTCAGTGGCGCATTATGTCCCAGGCCCAAGAGTAGCCTTAAAAGTCGACCCATAGCCCCAGTAGGCGCGCGTGGAACACTACGCGCTGTCGACGACTCGGGCTCTGTCTGAACGATTACCGGTCTGCCGGACGGCGAGCTACTCATTGCTCGCTATTCGCAAGCCCACGCCTACGGAAACATGGACTCCGGTATATAATACCACTCCTAAGCTGTACGCACAACGCATATGTTCCCAAATCGTTTTTTAAGTATGGGTGGGACGTCCACCATGTACCGGTGGCACATCGCCGTACGTTTTGGGATCCGATGATCAATATTATGAGAGCAGTGGTGGCCAAGTGGTAACGGCCCCGACTTACGAGTCAACCGCGCGCGCGGGTTCAAACCCAACCAGGCGCATTACTTCGTGTAATTAATTTCATCACCACTGCTCTCAAAACGGTGAAGGAAAACATCGTGAGGAAACCGGTATGTCCTAGAACCAAAAATTCGAAAACATGTGACATCCAACAACCCGTGACCCGCGTGGTGGATTACGGCCCAATTGCTCTCCTAGAGAGGAGGCTGGAGTCCCAGCAGTGGGAACATTATAAGGCCGACTATGCTATGCTATGATCAATATTATTAAGAACGCGTTCAAGCGCTCATCGTGATCTGTATCTAGTTCTAACTAGCATTGGACATGTCCAATGCACGAGCTAGTACATTGTTGTTGCCATAAACTGTTGTTGAGAGATACAATGGTATCTCTCAACAACAGTGCTGGCCAATACCTAATAGAGATCATTATATGCAGCAAAAACAATGTTATTGAGGATATCAACCCCTCAGGGCCCCTGGCATTAATATCCAACTAACCGGTTAGTCCAACCACTACGATGACGGTACGATTGTATCCGGATACAATCGTCAATTTTCGGTTGGCGCAGTGTTTGAGCATTGGGTACTGCGCCTCGTGTCGCGGGTTCGATTTCCGCACGGTACAAATATTTGTATAGCCTTTGGATAGTTATTCCGAGTCTAGGTGTCTTTTGTATGTGAGTTTATATGTTTGTGAACACACCTACAATGCAGGAGTAATTCCTAGTGTGGGGCAAAGGCTTTTTAAAAAAACTGGGCAAGTGCTAGTCGGACCTGCGCTCTGAAGGTTCCGTACTAACTTACCTACTTTTGTGAATAGTTCAATTCCCGAATGGAGTTTAGAAAGATTTTTTTTGAATCGCAAGACAGACAGACACGGAGGAGGTCTGCCCCGCTTGGGCGGAATACCGCCTTGTCCTCGTGGAAGTTATCGGTAGCGGCGATCTCTCGCGTCTGGCTTTGGTTTAGGTGAGAGAGAATGGGAAGCACCTCCTTCTGCGATGCAGTAATAATAATAATAATAATAAGTCATTTATTTTCAGGCATCTTGGCCCATAGATATATACCTTACAGACTAACATATATAAAGTAAAAGAAATACAATTTATTGTTAATACACACTATGTTAGTTCACACTGCACTTGTTCACTTTGTGCTGTTCTGTGGCACTTGTCCGCGGAAGCGACGGAACACCAGGCCCTGCGGCCAAAAGTCTTCCTTCAACACGTGGGGCAGAAAAGTGTTCGGGACTCGCACCACAAACGCCTTGAAATTGACGTTACGGTGCGACTCCAGCATCTGTACCCTCAGTGCACACTTCGTCCTATGGCGCACGTACTCCACGATGTCTTCAACCCTTGTGGTGTAATGCAGGCGGGAGATGTACACGGGAGTGTTCGGCTGAGCAGCACGTAGCCCTACGCTAGGAGTTACAGGTGCTATGCCGCAGCGATTCTTGTTGGTTTGCGTTCGACGCTTCCTCCTTTGCACCGTAACGAAAACATCATTATCATCAACCTTGTTCTTTGCCAGAACAAACAACAGGAGTAATGAATAACGTGGCGAAAAGCACGAGGGAGAGACACCCCCCGGGTGCCGGGGGTCTCAGGGCAATTCCCGGTCACCGTAGCGAGGGTTTGCGGCCGGCAAGTAATTGGTAGCTTAACATCCAATGAAGACCAGATCTAAGTCGACGATACTTTGTGTTCCATGCGTGCCTCAAAGATATGTCAGCATTAGTGACGGCTCTAAGGCCTCTAAGGCCGATGCCTGCCGGCACTACAGGATTGTATGGAAGAGTTACCGTGGTCCTGGAACGCATAGGGCAATTGAAGAAACACGGGTGGGTTTTAATCAGGAATTCTGAGGCTCTGGGTAGAGCGGGAGAAGTTATTTGATTGAAAAAAAAACAAAACGTTTCACGAAGATTAATAAACAAGGTGCCAAAATCAAGTTCACTTCTCTCGCTTTTGCATTCTACAACTTTTCTGCGTAAACAAAGCCACAGGCTATTGATGAAAAAACAACTAAATTATGAGGTACTAAACAGTTTTCTCTGGTTTCCTATATTTTCACGTGACTCTGTCGTGGCCAGATCATAGAAATTGATCACTTCATGATATGGCCAACTAAAACTGGCCAGATCATTTTAAACGTTAAAGTTTGATGATATTTCAATTCTCTTTCGCGCTACTTTCTTTAGACTTTTTACTATCATAGAAATCCTACATCAACGATAACGCCAAACAAGGATCGACATATCATCAAATGTTAACGTTTATATGATCTGCCCAGTTTTAATTGGCCATATCATGAAGTGATCATTTTTTATGATCTGATCGCGACATTTCTATTGTTTTTGGATTTACGTCATAAAGTTAACACAAAAGAAACGAACTCATTTCTCTCGAACTCACATTCATTTGTTCAATCGACGATTGCCCTAATTGCGTAAAACACTTTCTATCAAAATACAAAATAATTAGAATGAAATTACCTACTAGATAAAATCCATTGTTTCATACATTTCACAAATTCTGTAATCACACCGTAGTATGATATATTGGGCACGCCACAATCATGGCGATGAGTCCCCTCTTTGAGGCGTGGTTGGAAAGATCTTACGGCGTCCTCACCTTCCGCATGACGCAGGTCCTCACCGAACACGGTAAGTTCGGGACGTTCCTGCACCGGAATCGAGCAGAAGCGACACCCGGATGTCGCCACTGTTTGCACCGTCCGGAGGACACGGTGGAGGTGTGCCCGCTTGGGCAGAGCAACGCCGTGTCCTCATGGGAGCGACCGGCCGCGGCGATACAGGCCATGGTTCGGAGCGAGGAGGAGTGGCAGGCAGTCGCCTCCTTCTGCGAAGCAGTAATGCTAACAAAGGAGGCGGCCGATCGCGTTAGGCAACGGTCCTTACGCTCCAACCGCCGCCGGGATTCCAATCCCGATTTCCGGCCACCGTAGGGGCGGGCTTGCGGACGGCGAGCAATGGGTAGCCCGCTGTCCGACCGTCCGCTAACCGTCCGGACCGAGCCCAAGTCGTCGTCGGCGCGTATTGTTCCACGCGCGCCACAGGGAGATGTCAGCTAATTGTAGGGGCCCAGCAGGGTCGAAGCCTACTGGGGCCATGGGTAGTGTGAAAACGAATCCCGGACGAAGGCAACGAAGGAACAGGAGTGGATTTTTAGCCAGTAAAAGTCTGACACTATCTCTCGCTCCGCCCAAGGGCGTGATTTGTCATAAGATGATTTTCCCACGCAATAAAAAAAAACCGTAGTATGAAATATGTGTTATTGTTTAATAATTATTAATCTCAAAGGAGCTAGGGTGCACCTCTATCAAGTTTCTCCTTCCCAAAAAATCTTAGGTGGCAGTGAGACCGCTGTCTATTTTTAAGGTGGAAATCACTTCTCCCACTCTGGCTGGAGCGAGAAGGAGTGTCAGACTTTTACAGACAGACGTTGCCATTTATTGCGAGGGCTGCTGTAACTCTTTAGAACCTCCTTCCGTGGATAACAGTAGGTACCTACACTTCCATATGTCCTGGAAATTACACCGCCGAACAAAAATTACCATATTTATTATAATTAATTTTGGAATAAAGTCCACATTAAAATTTTACAAAACTAATTTGCTGAAAATTATCCATCAACACTTGAGCCGCCCCACCCCTCTTTCCCTTACCACATGTAAGTAAAGGCAGGAAAAGTATACCGTTGCAACAGGTCAAAGAAGAATGGTTAATTAGTTGTGAATCAGTCGTCATGCCCGCACGTAGGATTGACTTGCGCAACCTATAAAAGGCTTTAGTGACCATATCGGCGCACAGTCGGAAACCAGGCTTAATAAAGATAACACATATTTATTTGTTTAGTATTTTTAATTAATTTTAGAAAGATGAAAGTGCATTTGAGTGCCGTTTTATGTTTGGCAGCCTGCGCTTACGCTGGAACGCTGCGTGAGTTTTTATTTTATTTTTCTATTTTTCTAACGCTAAGAAAAGTCATTTTCATTTTCACTGCAAAAAATAAACTTTCAATTTTTAAAACTACAATTTTACGACAGTTATCACTTATTAATTAATACACTTCATTGTTTATTTAAATCTCATTGATCTAATCATTTAAAATGACTTCATGGGAAATTGAAAAATTGTCATGGGAAATCTCCTTACTCATCATTTGCATAAATAAACATAAATTAGAAACAATTAAGTTTAATCTGTGGTATCGGATATTTGCACGTGTGATCAATTATTCAATGATCGTGTACAAAGAGCCAAATGACCGTACAGCTCCAATATAGACGCAAGTCACGTCGGTCGTGAGAACTAGGCTTATAATTATTATATTATTATTATATAACTTGAATAAAAGCATTTATTCGCTATTTTCAGATCATAAACAAAATTATTATATTTACACATTGTCGAATTATGAATTACTTACGATTTAAGAGCGACCTTCCCGAGAAACATTTTCATACAACCGCTGTTACGTGGTTATGACGTTATAACACATTTTTCTGTAAATATTTTGGGAACACAGATATCTTGTAGATTTTGTCTAGGTTTCTATAGAGCTCAAATCCTAAATTTGTGTGAGACTAATCCAGTAAAGACCTCTGAAATCTGTTATTTTGCATGAAATTTGGGCCTTCATAATGTGAACATAAATTAAGAAAATAAAGAAAATACAACTAGGTATAGAAACCCTGCACATTGAATCAAGATTCTGAATAATGGATTTGTTTTCTAAAAACTTTTAAAATTTTACAAAATTACTTATGTCCTGAAACAAGTTTACTGAAATATTCGAGTGAATGGCGGAAATACTGAATACCAATAGAGTTTTCAGGCGTTATTTCTCTTATTTCAAGTTACCAATTCATCAAACATTGCGTTGGATGAAACAACAAACAAGCCTTCGAACAATACTCATATTGACGATTGATGAGTGGAGAAGGGCGCTCTTAAGTACTAGCTTTTGCCAGATGTTTCGCTTCTGGAAAGTAAAGGAATCGTAGATTCAGAAGGGGCCCTTTATTGCCGATGCCTTTCAGGGATGCCTGATCCCTCTCGCTCCACCCAGAGCGATAGAATGATGTTCCAGCCCCTAAAAAAAGTCTGACCATGTATCAAGTTTCGCCTAAACCGTGATTGAGTTTTAAAAATCTCGACAACGTTTATTAAATAACTATGTCGTGCAGTTCATCTGCATCAGATTTGTAAATGCCATTTGGTCAAATTTTAAGAATTCCTTTTTTTTCGCTGATCACTATTTCTTAAAAAAAAAGTATTCTAAAATTCCCTGTTCAAAAGTCTCACCAAAATTGGTCCAACCGTTTCGGAGATTAGCCGAAACAAACAGACGGACGGACAGACAAACCGATCGGCAGAAAATAAAAAAGACTTTTTACAAAAAAAAAATAACCGACCACTTAAATAAAACACTAAAACGATCGAAATAACTTGAATTTCGGAAGTCGATGTTAATCGGTATTATTTGTTTCTTATTTAACACCGACTTCTGAAATTCAAGTTATTTTGATAGTTTTTGTGTTTTTAGGGTCCCGTACTTCAAAAGGAATAAATCCCTGATCACTTTGATGTCCGTCCGTATGTCTGTCTGTCAAGACCCTTTATCTCGGGGACGCGAGGAGGTATCGAGTTGAAATTAAAAACATATAGTCAAGTCTGCGGTCCCTTGATGCTGTGAAAAAATCAAACTTCTAAGTTAACTTAAAAAAAAGATACGATCGTTTATGTTGCAAAAACGTATATTTTGACACTCTCAAGGAAATCAAAATTCATAGGGTAGTTTCCCTTTGACACAAAGCAAAGTAGTACAGATATAGGAATAAATCTATAAACAGTAAATTTGTCGTTAAGTCACAAAAAAAAAAAAATTGCGATTCGGAAATATCTTCGAAACTCCATTCAGGAATTGACCTGTTTACTTAATGGGAAGCCTTCCAACGCTGTGTCTTCCGGTACGTGGTCACCACTCCAGAACAAAAGGTTTTATACCTAATTACACTTAATTCACAATAATATAACTTAGGTCATGTTGTCAGCAGGTCAAATATACAATATTTAATTATAACCATTAATACTTCAGAGCAAACCCGTGGAGGAATTGAGTGGGGTCATGACTTGAATCATGAGTCAATGTTAATTACAATTCAGTAATTTTGGTCGTGATAATCCTTTATTCTTTTTACAACCGTTCCTACTGCGTAATTAATTTAACCGTGAAAACCCTTTAGTTTTTGACGGTTAAATCGTTAATGCCTACTTCTAAAGTGAACCGACACTTTAGAAGCAAGCATGAAGTTAGATGTCAATCAAGAGTCAACCTAAGATGTCAGTGTTAGTGAAGGAACTCACTTTATTTTTACAAAATAAGCCGGCTGATTTATAGACCCTTTCGACACTCAGTGCGAGTGCGGAGCCCCTGACCAGACGATGGCCCACACTTGAACTTCGTAGGATCTAAAACACCCAACTGCGCGGTAACATACAACAGTGTCTCAAGACAAAAGTCGATGGCTCTGAAAGCTGGTCGCTTACAATGAGCCTCATCAGAAGACTGACCTTAAAAGGCAATGGAATGGGCTATGCTCGGAATTTCCTTCCGGATTTACATCAGGAATGAATATATCTACAGGAGCAGGGGCGCCGGCTTTTATAAAACCTCATGGGTGCTCATGCTCATTTGATGACTCGGAAAAGTGGCGAAGTGTGAGAAGAGAAATGCACACTGATCGACATTTTGATAACGGATACCAGCATCAGTAACTGGCATCCGTTGCCCGCATCGTTAATAAATAATAAATTGTGACATCACATACATTGTCCTGGTCCCAAACTAAGGTTTTCCCTTGTACTATGGAAACTAGGAACAACGAAGGTACCACAAACACCCAGACCCAACACAAATATCTGTTTCATCAACAAACACTTGTGGTGGTGCGGGAATCAAACCCGCGACCCTTGCGTCTCAACCGGTGCTCTAAACGACTGCGCTAAACGGTTCGTCGAGTAATGAAAAAACGCCCATCCCTAAAAGACGGTTACTGATCTGTTTCTTGATATCTGTTCTCAGGGGTGCTCGGTACCCACTGTTTATTTTTCATGGGTGCTCGGGCCTCCAAGCATCCACAGAGTCGGCGCCCCTGTACAGGAGAACCAAGGTCGCCAACACAGTTCGAAGAATCGCCAAACTTAACTGGCAGTGGGTAGGGCACTTTGCTTGTAGAACGGATGGTCGGCATGGACGAAAGGTTTTAAAGTGGCGACCACGCACCGGAAGACGCTGCATTGGAAGGCCTCCCACAAGGTGGACCGATGATCTGGTGAGAGTCGCAGGAATGCGATGGATGCGAGACGCACAGGACAATTCGTTGTGGCCACACTTGGGGGAGGCCTATTTCCAGTAGTGGACGTCGTAAACCGCAACTGACGATGCAATAAACGTGATAACCTTCCGGGTCAAAATACGTTAAGAGAAAAGAAAACCACCGACTCGAGAAGAACCGGCTGCGTTCCTATGTGACGTTTTAATAACTCAAGTCACAAAATCATAAACTACTGATGATAATGACTGGCCTGTTGGTCTAGTGGTTAGTAGCCCTGACTGCTATGCCGGAGGTCGTGGGTTCGATTCCCACCCGGGACAAATGTTTGTGTGATGAGCACGATCATTTGTTCTGTGTCTGGGTGTACTTTATCTATAAATGTATATATTTAGAAATATATAAGTATGTTTATCAGTTGTCCTAGTACTCATAACACAAGCTTAGCTTGGGACTAGACGGCGTTGTGTGATAGTTGTGGAATATTATATTATATATTATTATACTAATATTGTACCAAAATGCGAAGTCTTCTTTTTTGTATACCTAATTCCTTTCAGGACAAGACGTTCACTATTCTACCTCCATTACCACACAATGACAAAAATTGAATTCTAATGATCAATTTAATAGGTATTATAGTGGTCTAACCTAATTGTATACCTATTGAAAAAGAACATAAGACTGTGAGAACATTTCTTTCCTGTTTATTGTCTTAGATAACCGTCAGTGCTTCGAAATTACCTATTGTTTTTATATCTGTTACATAGATCATATTAATTCATGCTGGAAAAAAAAAAGTATGCAAGAGAGATTACATCTTGATTGCTCGTATATTTTTTATCTGTAATCCAGTCTCCCGGATCCTGAAGCTTAGAAAAGTTATATTTTCATTGACAGTAGAGGATTGATGTCTTTTTTGCCATTGATATGGAATTGTAATTGAATTCATTTCGATACTGTAGATAGAATAAAGTACCATGACAGTATATCTATCTGTAGGTACTTATTTCCTGAAGAGCCCGCAAAGTACAATGGAACAGGCAAGTCCAGAAGATTCATATTGACCAGACTCTAAATGAGACACTTTTTAGGGTTTGGTACCTGAAGGGTGCCAACGAGAACAACAACGAGACGAACGAGACGTCATCTCAACACTCACGCGGTC
This sequence comes from Mythimna vitellina, assembly GCA_949316375.1. NCBI lineage: Eukaryota > Metazoa > Arthropoda > Insecta > Lepidoptera > Noctuidae > Mythimna > Mythimna vitellina. Next base: position 24,755,513 of record OX438693.1, read on the forward strand.
AAAGGAATCGGAGGCGTGGTCTACTCGAGGCGTCCGAAGCAAGAGAATCGAAACGAAACGGTCGTGACTTGGCTAGTGAGGCAGTTCGTTCCGCTATCACTTTCGCGAGCCCGCGCTTCCTTCTTCCAGTCTTAGCGAAATCTATCCAGCTCGTTCCGCTATCACTTTCGCGGTCAAACGAGACAAGAGTTTTATGAAGTTATATTTAAACTTGTCTGAAATTAGGTTACTATATAAAATACATCTAGTATTTATTTTAGCTTAATAGATAGGTAATTACAAGAAGCCATTGCGGGGCTAAGTAAGAGGAACCAGTTCTAAAATTCTTTGTTAGACTGCATTTATATTTCATAAGGCACTTATATAATTTTGTACTGCAGACAGGTATTTCGTAACCAAAATATTAACAAGTGTTACAACATGCGTTAGTAACTGACGATTCTGGAAGTTCTTGTTGATTTGGTTATTTTATTATCAAAATGGCGTTAAAATTAATGTCATGTTTTAAGTTGATGGTCATCGAGTCATTTGTAAACTCTTAAATCTTTAATTCACCATTGAGCACGGAACACATATTTTTTAAATCGTCTGGATGGAGCGAGAGGGTGTGTCAGAATTTTACTAACTATTTATATAGAACCCACCTTTTTTTTAGGTGGGAAATCATCTAATGAATTCTCTCACTCTAGGGCTGTGCGAGAGGGCGTGTCAGACACTGATTTACTGATAAAAACCCACTCCTATGTTCCTTATTTGCCTTGCGTTCCAGGCCCCCTGGTTTTCCTTACAGAAGCGAACCCATGGTAGTAGGCTTCGGCCCTGCGATACCGAACCCACCTGTGTTCCTTCAGTTGCCCTATGCGTTCCAGGGTTACAGTAACTCTTTCGAACAGCTCCTGAAGCCTTATTATGACATGTTAAAATGTTTAACGTGCGAGCGAAAACAATACAACTGACTTCAATGTAAAAAACACACTAAAAAGTGCAAAATAACTTTAATTTAGAAAGTCTGTGTTTAACATATAGCCAGAGTGCATCTCATGACAATTCTAATAATTCCAAACATGATTAGGTTGCAGATTACAGAGTTCCGGTGCCTACCTTCCGGCTACATCATCAGTTCATTTTGATATATCTCCTTCCCCTCTTCTTACAGTCAGTCATTAACTACAGGTATAAACAAAGCAATTTTACTTGTTACGACAGTTTTGCTGTGATCCTCTGAGGAGTTCCGTCCCATATCTTCGAAGTTCATCATCAGATCACCACAATATTTCTATGGGACCAACTCGGAAGCATAACCTATCAATCAAAAAAATAAAATTCAAAATCGGTCCACAATTGAGCGAGAAATCGGTGAACATACATAAAAAAAAAATACAACCGAACATAGAACCTCCTTCTTTTTGAAGAAGCTTAAAAAGAGGGATGGAGATAGCGCCATCCTTTTAACAGTTCAATTTAGATCGTCAAATGGATCGCATTAAGAGCTCGTAGTAGGACTGATCACTAAGCACATGTGATCAACAAACAACGACATTTCGTAACTGTCTCTTGCTCAACTTCTATCAATTGCCATAACGCATAATTTGAACATTATTATAAATTTTATAGCCAAACGCACAGTGCATCAGATTGCACAGCACTGCTTGCGAAAGAGTCTTCGGTTAACTGAAACGCCGGTTGCTCTTGATAATTTTAAATAACACTACTTTCTTTACCAATTCTCTTTTGAGATAGTTGTTGTCCAACTCGAGCCACGGTCAGAACAGTTTGTTTATTTTGTTATCCAATCAAAAAGTTATTTTTAGCGTGCCATGCAGTTCTGTTTGGGGGGTCGGCCTCCTTCTCCCTCTCATATATATATATACTCATTCATAACTTTTAGTACGTATTTTTTTTTTATTCTTGATAGGTTCGCGCTTGACCGCTATCGCGGTCGATGATGGAGCGTGCTTACCTATAAGTAACCTATTCACTCTTGACTTAAAGATTTCCGGATTGTAAACATCAGGAAACACAGATTCCGGCAAGGAATTCCACTCCTTAGCTGTACGCACAATGAATATGTTCCCAAAACGTTTTGTGCGTATAGGTGGGATGTCCACCATCAAAAATATAAAAATGGAAGATTATCCCCTATCTATTATGTTTGTTAGCTAGTTTTAAGATATGTCATTTCGCAAAAATAAACTGTTTTTCTTTCTTTCTATTTAAAATACAGGAGGCATATAATTTAAATTCATGGATATCTTCGTACTTATGCAAGTATTTCAACATTTCAAAGTTGATTCACCTGACATAAACCTTGCTGTCCTTTACTAAATATAATGCTAGATGTTTCTAATGGATTTAGGTACATAAGGCTGTTTATAAGTTGTTAATTAAATTATGTACCAACAGTAACATCTTTAGACTGGGAAACACCGAAGCTGCCTCTTCAATTCAATTATGCAATTTTTGTTTACCATAATGCAGGGGCGTAGATACCGCCGCATCAACCGTATCAATAAAATACGAGCCCTGTATATGGGGCTCTGATTTACGAAAGCATAAAATCGTAAGTTGTCTACAACTCAAATTCTTATTATGAGAGATTCTCAAATTGGTGCCGTGATCATTTGGTGCTAGTTGGAATTATTTCGGGTAAATAAGATGTGTTAGTGGTCAAACACGAGCCTATCAATAATAAAAAGTGGACCGCATTTTTTTTTTGTTATATTGATATTTACTAGTTACACCACTGACCATAAAGAAATCATGTGAACATCAACAATCCCTAATACTATTTCTTATTCTGTGCCCTAAATAAGGCTGACCTTCAACTTCTCTTTTGGACTTTGATTTAATACTTAATAAAAACTTAAACTTGAATAAAAACTGGTTTCCGTGATAATCGTACAACGGTTCCTTGAAAAGGACGATTCTTTTTTGATTTTCTACAAAAAAATCTGCTGGCTTAGATAAATGACTTTTCTGTAAGTGTTCCCGCCAAAAGCTAAGCACAAAGTGTATGACAGTGACATCACATGTCACGTGACTTCTCTGCAGGTCACAGTTTGCGGGTGCAGTGTACCCAACACATTATACTTGATCAGGCAAAAAATCCCTTATATCATTCACTAGCTGTTGCCCGCGACTTCGTCCGCGTTAACTTCGTAAAACTGTACAATCATTCTGTGCTTGCAATTCATTTCGAAAGCATCGCAATTATTGATTGTACTTTAACATAAAACGGTTAAAGGTATCATTCACTAGCTTCTGCCAGCGGCTTCACCCGCGTAAAAGTCGATTTCTCCATACAAACTTCCAAACCCCATTTTACCCCCTTAAGCGTGGACTTTCGTAAAATCCGTTCTTAGCGGGTGTCTACATCCTATAAGGAACCTACCTGCCAATTTTAAGTTTGTAGATTTTATAGTTTCTGAGATTTCGTGAGTAATCAGTGAGTGCTATTTCGCTTTTATATACATAGAAGATAACTTCTTGTTACCAAGTGAGTGCCAACAAGCGTTTACTTAATCGGCAGATTAATTGAATCAGCTCAGCACGTGAGCAAAACCGGTTGGTCAACGGAACCTGTAGCAACCGCTCGACATTGACCCGGCTCACCAGTTCCACAGCTACCACCGGTGGATTGGGACCGTGACCTCGAACAAAAATCAACAATCGAGATCATTTTAAGGCCTCAGACCTTAAAGGGAACACTTACGACAGATCGGGGGTACTTAGACTTGTAGTGTCGGCGATTTCCATCAGAGTATTTAGGTACTTACAATGAAACAAAAACCATAAACTGAAGATTAGCTCTATGAATAGATATGCGTAAGTACTTAATAATACCCCTCAATTCTTAATTCTTTATTGTACACAAAATAAAAACATACACAGTACACGGAGATAATACAGTTTATGGACAAAGGCGAGCTTAACTCAACAATGAGTTTCCTCCCAGCAAACCTTTGAGTTACAGAGTGAGAATACATTCGAGGGTAGGAACCAGTGCACAATATAATCCTTGCAATAACTAAATCTAAAATATAATTATATTATACATAAGTCTAATATATAATTATAATATAAATACATACTAATATATATTAATACTAGCTGTTGCCCGCGACTTCGTTCGCATTAACTTCGTAAAACTGTACAATCATTCTGTGCTTGCAATTTATTTCGAAAGCATCGCAATTATTGATTGTACTTTAACATAAGACGGTTAAAGGTAAAAACGAAAATTACCTTCAGGAAACATGTTATGTACTCGTCCAGATACAGATGTATGAACGTCAATGAATAGAAAGAGTATGTATGGGTCATAGCAGTTGGCACTTCTGCCTACCCCAAGGAACAAACATACATAAACTAATGATTTTTGCATTAGTTTATGTATGTTTCTGGTTTATGTTCTGGTAAAACAACATTATATGATTTAAAACCCTCGCCACAGTGAGCACGCCACAATCGCAACGGTAATGCCTGTCTTTGAGGAGTGACTACAGAGGCTTCACGGCCTCCTCTCTTTATACAGGACTCACCTGATGTGGGTGTTCCGGAAGGTATCTGTATTGAATTCTGCAGGAAAAAACACTCGGGTCTCACCATTGTGCGGATCGCCCGGAGAATACGATGGAGTATACGGTGGAAGTCAGTCCCGCTTGGTCGGAATGCCGGCGCCGCCATATCCTCGTGGGGGCGATTGGTGGAGAAAATGACAACCAGTAGCCTTCTTCAGTGAAGCACTACGATCAAAGAAGGTGGGTTCCCAGCCATCGCAAACACGGGATTACGGTGGTGCCTTCCGGCCATCTGATCAAAACAATCCTGAATCGACGGCGCGTAGTATTCTACGCGCGACTCAAAGAGATGTCAGTAAATGGATAGGGCCCTCTAGGGCTGATGTCTGCTAGGACTGGATATCATTCGCAAGAATTACCTCCCATAACAATTTTCGCCTCAATAATGTGTCACTGAAGAGTTTAAGCAGTTAGACAGCTTTGCACTTTTGTTTACCTATAGTAAACGAAGGAGCATAATCGGGACACCAACCTTCAGCTAGATAACGTGCACTGATAGTGCAAAGCCTTAAGTGAATTCAAATACTACCATCATAATCAACTATCTTCCTCCACAACAGTACTTATGAAGAATTTGGGAGAGAATGCTTACATTGATTGTTGCAGTTTGATCATTTTGGGAGTTACTTGTTCATTTACCTATGATTTTTTTGGCTTGTTTTTAACTGACGTTCACGTATAACATACAAATGTTTCTTCGATAGTGGAAACTACTCTATGAAGAGTCTCCAACTTTTGAATGAATTTCGGCGACATCTTGTGAGTGTGTAACTCCGTCCAATCGAACTCGCATATTGATGGCCAAACCGAGAAATTACTGACGCCGATTGCCCCTGTGAGGACACAGCGGTCTACCCAAGCTGGATAGACTTCTACCGCATACTACACCGGGTCCTCCGGGCGATTCGCAAAATTGTACTTCCAACCGAATCCGGAAAAGCAACCGTTTGAAACACCCACAACAGTCCTGAGCTTGTACATCCAAAAAACAATGAAATTACGGTAAACAAATGTAGCAGCCGATTAGTATTATCCCTGAGATTGGCCTCCCTCAGGGGGTTGTTCCAGTGTTGGTCACCATTCACTGCAAGAAGGTAACGTCCAGATGTCGCCGTAAGGCTGTAAGGAATCTGAGATACATCATACGTTGTCGATCAGAAAAACACATTCGACTCCGTTTTATATGAAGCAGTGACTGCAAATAATAAAACACGCCATTATTAGGCCGCAAGGTGCCATCATCCCGGAGGACACAGTGGAGCATACAGTGGAGGTATGCCCCGCAAGGGCGTAGCACCACTTTGGCCTCGTGGAGGCAACCGGCGTCAGAGACCTTTCGCACCGGGCTCTGGTTTAAGCGAGATCCAGAGCGAGGAGTAATGGCAGGCGGTCGCCTCCTTCTGCAAAGTCTTAATGCTAGCGAAGGAGGAGGTCGCAAGCGTAATTGAACGAACGTCCTCACGCCAATCCGAGATTCCGACCCCGACTACCAGCCACGGTAGACGCGGGCTTGCGGACGTCGAGCGATGGGTAGCTAGCCGTCCGCCCGTCCGGTAGTTGACCGGACTGAGCTCAGTCGTCAACAGCGCGTAGTGACCCACGCGCTCCTCAAAGAGATGTTGCAAAGAGCAAGTTGAGGGCACAGGTGTGGTTTTAGTCAGTAAAAGATTGACACGTCCTCCCACTCTAACCAGAGCGGGAAAAGTCATTGGATTCCAACCTTAAAAAAAAGAAAAAGGTGCCATAATCATCATTATCATTTCAGCCGAAAGACGTCCACTGTTGGGCATAGGTCTCCCCAAGCGTCGCCATAATGACCGGTCCATCCATCGGATTACGTGATCGTCACCAGGATATCAGTCCACATGGGGGCCTTCCAATGCAAGGTATCATGTAACCCCTTCCGAAAATTTGGCCGTGTTATTTTAAAGTCAATAATTAAATACACATAGGTATTTACTTTTATCGCCTTTGGTCACAGTAAAAGTTGTTAAAAATGCCTCAGTCTAACACCAGTAGATTTAAAATACACAATGCCATCTATCAAATTTAATATGAAGTTCAACATTCATTGTCATCATTTTTTCAACTTTGCGTCTTTAGATGGCGTTGCGAGTTGCGTGTGGTGTAATTTTTGACTTCTTAAAAACTGTAAATTAGTACCGTTTGTATTTCATAATATGCTTTGTTTTATTGCGATGAAACAAAGCCTAAGTAATGTATCAAGTTACTCAGAATTAATTAATGTATAAAAGCTATCTACATCGATTTCTAACATTTTGCGTGATACGCACACAAATTAAAATTTCTACAGATATATTATGTGTAGATATATAAAAAAATGTAAGCATGCAAAAATATATAAAAAAAAACTTATTTACGGTGAAAAAATAAAACCAAAAATTTTGCAAGAGAGCCACATGGGATCCGAACAACCTATAAATTATACGCAAGTCTAGATACGAAACCACTGCGCTACGGTCTTCGATGATGCAAATTTAAAATAGACGTTCTTATATAAACGTCATAATTGACTGGTTGGCTCCTTATCGATGATAGCGTGATGATTTTCGTTTCAGAAGTAATATTTGCAGCTAAATGGTATAATGTAATATTATTGTACGTGATTTTACTCGCCGCTTTGATTTTATTATGTGTTTTGATTAGTTTTCACAAAATATTAAGAAGATATCGAATAGAAATGTTAATTTTGTTTCGAAAAAATGGTAAAAGTTAGTTTTATTACAAAAAAAAAGGATAAAATAATGACAAAATTTTTAACTGTAACTGGGGATCGAACTCGCGGCAAATGTCGTTCAATACCTACATTTTCGATTATTGCTCACCCCCCATAGCAAATAGCGTGATAATATATAGCCTATAAGTTGCCCTGGCCTATAAGGATTATGTATGCAAAATTTGGACAGAATCGGTTCAGTAGTTTTTGCGCCAATTAATACCATGGCAAAATAATTTTACTGTTTTATTATATGTATAGATTATGTCAATAATGAAAGGAAGTGCTCTACCCCTTTTTTATAAAACTAAATAAGAATGATTAAAACAAAATTTAAATGACATATATAGGAATTAGGAGGAGGGAGGGTGATAAAAGGCATCGCCCATCACACACTCAAAAAAAAAGTTTCTATTTCCAACTATTTTTCTTTATATTTTTTTATTCAGTGACATTTACGCACGTATATTAGTCATAAGTCACAAGTGGTTTTTTTGTACATTTTTTCAATTTAAGTTATTATCTATTTCTGAAACAAGCGCTCGATAAACCATATTCATTTTGAGTCTCAATGATAATACTCCTTATAAACATATATGTGACTGATAATTAATTTAAGTTCACTGTTCGCGTATATGCTATACATACGGAAACGTAAATTCTGGCACCGCGATCGTGAATGTGTATATTTTTCCGTATAGGATAGACGCGCACAGTAACCAACCTCCAACCCTTATCAACCTTCCTCCTTTATATTAAAAGTCATAGGTTAAAAACAAAATGTCAAGTGGTAGGTATATATACAAATTTCATAAAAAAACAATCAAATCAATTGAAAAAAGTTATTTCGAGGATAAAATTAAACGTGGATAAAATTAAATTGACTTGGTAAAATATTGAGAAAAATTGGTATGCAGTAAATTGCTTTCCCAATATATAGACCTCGAAAAGGTATTGCATGCAAAGGGACGGATTAGGTAATCTCTAAGTAAGGTCAGCGACACGAATACTTGAACTGTAAACCACCTTTGAAGACGGCAAAGGAAAAGTACTGCTACACTACTAACAAATAAATTAGTCAACATTATTCGTTTTATTGAGGTAGAAAATAAAGAAAGAAAAAAAAAAAATTGTCGGAAAAGGCGCAAACTTAACATTTTGCTTGACAAAAACATATCTAAAATAACATATATGCGCCACGTCCGAGCAAAATGGCTGTACGCTCAGCATAATGCCGTGTCCACACGCAAAATGCGAAGATAACAAAAAAAAAAAAAAATTAGAATGGTCTTTTTTTTTAATAATATAAAAGTCGTTTGCATTTTTCTGTTTTTTTTTTTTTTAATTATTACAATATGAAATCTAGAAAAACTGGTTTGTTAGGTTGAAGGTGATATTATATAATCTAAATTATAATAGGTCAACCTGCGCACGCTTCTCCGACCTGACAAGTTTGCCTTGCTTTAGGTACTCGTTTTCTGATCATTTTAATAATTGAGATATCCTACTTACATACAAATTGTAGTTTTTATAGGACCACTTAAATAAAGATGCTGAGAAAACTGTGTTTACTTAAACTAAACATCACGAACACCCACAAGAACCAATCCCGACTCCAAGATGCTATAGAGTACATGCAATAGCATCACGGAACACCCAATAATATTTTACCTAACCCGTGAATTAAACCCAGAACTACATGGTTAAAACTAGCGCTTACAACCACTAAGTTAGGCCAACGAGTTAGTAAATACTGTTTTCTGTATAGGACTGTAGCTATTTAGGTAGGTACTATTTAATCTTTCAAATGCCGTAATTAGAGACACAATAGAAAGAAAATGTGAGAGCGAACGCCGGCGTTCGCTTGGGGTTTAATAAATTAAAGGGGGAGAGGGTGGGCGAGAGGTCACGGCCTACCCAAGAATGTTGGGCTAACACGACTCGAAATTCTATGACTGCAAAATACTGATAACTTTACACAAAAATCAGGCAAGTCGCCAATGCTATTTAAGTACTTTTGTATAAAATATGCGTTATCAAAGTGCACTTAACATATCTTACGCAACAGTGATGATTGATCAACAAACATCACTGTAAACATTTAACCGGTAGTCAAGACGATGATTATTTGTTAATAGTCAATAAAATATCTCATAAGTAGCAACATTACTTATAGCCCGGAAATTGTTTATGTCAACAAAATTATAACAACATAATTTACCGTGAAGTAAACATGTAATAAATAAATTAATTATAATTTATTTCAATTCAAAGCTCATAAATTTAGGAGAAAAAGAACGTTGAGAGTCCTGTTCCAAATCTACCGATTTAGTTGAAATTTGGGGGTCACAGAACTTCTAAGGTATACCTCTTCTAAGGCATATTGGAAGTTCTGTGACCCCTAAACACGGACGCGAAACCTAAATTTGTTTTGAATACGGCGTTATTTTTGGGTCAAATCAGAAAACTATTTTTTTTTTTTTTATCGAACTCCAATTGTTATCTACACTAATATTATAAAGAGGCAAAGTTTGTTTTTATGTTTTTTTTGTTTGTAGGGGGTAATCTCTAGAAGTACTGGTCCGATTGCTTATAAAATTTATTTATTATTTGTTTATTTCTTTATTGCACACCCTAACTTATTACAGAATAAATAAAAATTTTCACCGATAGATAGCTGCTTTATTCCTGAGTGACAAAGGCTATATTTTATGTACGCGGGCGAAGTTGCGGGCAAAAGCTAATTTGATATATTAAGCTTTAGATACACTACGGGACAAAATGTTCCCCAGAATGACGCGCAACGCTGCTGTCGAGAACATGTCCCGCGTCTCATGAATGTTCGTGGACAAGTTGCGGGACACTGGGCAACAGGGGCGCCGGCTTTTAGAAAACCTCATGGGTGCTCATGCTCATTTGATAAACTTGAAAAAGTGGCGAAGTGTGAGAAGAGAAATGCACACTGATCGACCGACAAATAAATAAATGTCCTACTTACAAACTGCCTACTTAATTACTAATTATGTTTGATAAAAATATAAAATGAAACCATTATACAAAAATGAAACTAGTTTTTAGTATCAAGAAATATTATATTCGTAACTTAAAAGGCGATTACTGGTCTGTTTCTTGATGTCTATTCTCAGGGGTGCTCAGCACCCACTGTTTATTTCTCATGGGTGCTCGAGCCCCCGAGCATCCACGGAGTCGGTGCCCCTGCTGGGCAACGTTACAGCGTCACCTAGATTGAGCGTTCCTCATCATGTTGGGGGAAATTGTATCCCCTACCTAATGTATTCGAGGCTTGAATAGTGAGAATGTATAAATTAAGCAGTACTGCTGTGGCTCAGCACTATAGCTCTTCAAGTTGAATCGTGGAACTTTTTAAACTCATAAAAATAAATCTTTGTTCCAGCCTCATTCATCACGCCATGCTCCCGCTCCGACCCCGAACTGAACTCCTGTATAGAGAAGGTGATCACCGCAGCGGGCTCCAAGTTCACTGAGGGTATCCCGGAGCTGGGCATCAAGCCCCTCGACCCGGTGGAACTGGGCACGGTATTCGTTGACAACCCTGCCTTGAAGCTTACTTTCACTGACACCATTGTTACTGGACTGAAAGGATTTAGGGTCAATTCTTACAAGTGAGTTTTGAAAATATTACATAGGTACCTACTTATCGGTTTCACAGCAGTAATTCAACAAGCAATTCCTGCTCAAAAAACTGTATTTTTTTCCTCAACTTGTCATCATATTCAAGCAATGTTAATTTAGTTGACAACAACTAAGGGAAGCACCAAAAATATGGAAATAATGATCGCTGATATTTTCAGAATAAGGGAAACGATAAAAATATCGCACATAGAACTGTCCATATTGAGAGCACAACACTAAATGCCATCTTCACAGCATATTCAGCACCGGCAGTGTAATTAGTTCCTTAAGAAGATGAATATTGTTTTCTATTCTATCCTGTCAACAGTCACGCTATTACTGACTCCCTTTTCTTTCATATCACCCCTGACACAATCCATCCATCTTTTCTTTGGCCTCTCTCTCCATCCAACCACATGTAACAGAAGACATTATTGAAGTCATTGCATCGGTATCTTATACATGTGCGATTGTGCGCGATATTTAAGTTCATGATCTCTTTTTAATCTGCAATAATAGGATAATATCAACAAAATGGCTATCTTTTAAAACTCAGTTAAAATTAATAGACGTAAAGGATTTTAACTAATTTGTTTTGCCTTCAGGATCAACCCCGACAAGGGTAAGGCTACCCTTGACTTCACCGCCAACGTGACGCTGAAGGCTCACTATGATATGGACGGACAAGTTCTCATCCTACCCATCAGGGGTAATGGACAGTCGAGGATAAAGATCAGTAAGTGCTGCCCTGAGGCCTTACCAAGACGTATTAAAATGTCAGTCAAGAGGGATGGAGCTATATCTACATTCTAATAGCTCCATCCCTTCAACAGTTCAGTTTAGGTCGTAAAATGGATCATATTAACAGCTCGTTGTACGGCCTCTGTTAATTAGCTGAACAGAAATGTTAATGCGTTAAGAGATGTGAAACTAGTCGAGCCTGAAAAATTTAAGGAGGATCCCATTATCTTGGTTTGAATTGCAAGAATATAGCCGTGGGAACCTGATAGTCAACGCTTATCCTTAAAGATCACAAACAACATCAACAAAAATAATTATCAAATCAAAAACTTGTCAAAAACCCTTCTTGTTAGATACAATATCAACGAAAAACGTAAACAGATTATAAAAAGTTTAAACCTTCTAGAAAAACCTGTCTAAATTGCTGTATCAGCCGTGACTATAGCATCATTTCACTAACAACACTAGTATGTACATACAACGGGTTTGTAAGACCGACACATAGGTAATATCCATATTTGCAACACTGCTCATGCACACGATTGCAAAGGAAGCAGCAACAAATAATTGATGGCTGCCGCAGTACGAAATGTGGTAGCTGTGGTAGTAATGTAGGTAACCGTTTTACAACCAATTATGAATTATAATCGATGAATGGCTCTATGGTTGGTTGATGGTGTCGGTTTTAAACCAGTAGTTATTAGAGCCAAGCTAAAAGTTGTTTATGTAAACATGGAGGCAGAAAAGGCTCTAGATAGGTTAAACCATTGGAATTAACCCAGTCTCTTCCTAGTACTTATAACGTTGTAAATCTTACGAAAAAATCTTTAAGCTTGTCGAATATAGAAATACCTTAAGTCTAAGAAAATCTCGATCTCATCTTCTTTCTTCTTTCATAAATACAGCAGATACTTAACTGGACAATAAATTACTACATGTTATGTATTGTCAACCACATTCTCAAGTAATCTTTATTTTACAGCAAACCTAAACATCGTCGTGAAATATGACTTCATAGAGAAAGACGGACACTGGGTCGTGCCCAGCTATAAGGACCACTACAAGATGGACCGGGCCCAGTTCAAGTTCACCAACCTGTTCAATGGCAACAAGGAACTCGGTGAGACCTGCTTGTTATTCAATCACTATAGGAAACGCCCCAATGGACCCTGACCTAGTACATGAGACAATTTCGATGAAACAGCCTTGTTGAGTAATCTCATGACATTGTAATCTTTAAACGAAAACAAGATTGTTAATGGCAAACACGTTACCAAAACTTCAATATAGAAAATTTCCGACATATTGATTTACAATCGGTCAATAATAGCCATCCTTCCTTACTTGAAGAGATTAATATTAAATGAATGAAAAAGTATGCAATCTATGAAAGACTGATCATATGAGAACTTGCCTGGTAACAACACGAACATAATCTAGTTTACCATTATGTTGCACCTACCATGTTATATTTCTGCACCACCCTAAGGTCGACTGGTAGAAAATGCCCAAGGCATTAAGTCCGCCTTTGTACAGTGTTTCTTACTAGTGCATAAAGTTTTAATAAATAAATATAAATAAACATAAAAACGATGTAGTATTTCAAAAAATAATTATCCAGCTCAATCACAATACAAAGACAGACATCAAACTCAATACGTACCTCAACAGCCTAGCATTAGTACCATTCACAAACCACATAAAACACTTCCTAACAAACACTTTATTTACAGCACAAACAACAGAAAGGTTCACTAACGAGAACTGGGAGATTATTATGAGCGAAATAGCTCCACCAGCGATCAAACAGATTATCAAGAAATGCGTGGATCAAGTCAAGAAATTCTTCGGAGCGATACCGGCCAATCAATTGCTACCTTGAAGTTCGAAACGGTTCGACATTACGAATTTTGTCATCATTTTCTGCTGGAACATTAACAAGGCTTTCAAGCCACCTCTTTCAGTAATCCAGATGCTTGTTTTTAGTTCGTTATTTCGAACGTATTTGAGACCTTCAATAATATTAACTTTTCGCTACACATTAAATTTTTCTATTGCTAACAAAATTAACACAATATTTACCTTCTTTTCTAATAATTAGTTACTAATTCATATCTTCATACCAAAACCTAACAATCACCCAACAACACTCATTTACAAGTTACAAACTCATCGACAACAATACGATAAATAAATGAAGTTTTTTTTTTTTTTTTTTTAATTGATATAAACCAGTGCTTGACTGCGATCCCACCTGATGGTAAGCGGAGATGCAATCATTGATGGTCAGGCGCACTAGTTTATTAAGTTAAGCGCAAAACCACTGCACGGCAGAAGGCTTGTCCCAACCTACATTAGTCCTGTCGAAATGGAACCAGAAAAATGGGGATTATCGAGAACGTCAGGTTTTTTATGTCCGAAACTAAAATTTTCTAACAAAAATATTTGGTGGATTGTTTCCAGTACTTGGTGGATTGTTTCCAGGTGAAACAATCCACCAAGTAATAAACATAAACTGGGAGCCTGTTATGCGGGACATAGGGCCGGTCGCCTTCCAACAAATCATCAAAGCGTGCGTCGACGAGTCCAAGAAGCTGTTTGCAGCTGTACCACTCAACCAGCTGCTGCTGCCTTGAATTTCTTCTTCATTTGTGCAGTTAAACCTCGAATATGCAGTTCTTTAATGTAGAAGCAAACCTTTTTCGTACTAAACTGAATTTAGCACTCTTCTTCTAATGCTATGATCTCAGAAGGACCTCCTTCTAACAACGGTAACAATAATTACCCATCTATAGGGATACCTATTCCTATAGGTTGGTAATTATTGTTACCTGGATTAATTATATTGTCTTGGTCAGTAAGATTGGTGTTCTCTAAGCACCTTCATTACTTGCTATTCAGAAATTCCAGTGATTTATTAAAATCGGTATGATTTCCAAAGCCTGCGCTCCTGGGTAGGTACACCATTCTACAATCCTACCTATCTAAAATCTATCTATATGAAATCAATAATGTTGATACAGGTTTTTCCTTTCTTTCTTTTTACATCAGGACATCTAAAAAGGATCGCAAAAGTCGAGGAATAACTGCTTAAAGACATATTAAATTTTTCTGCTATTTTGTTTGTTGAAGCACGTTACGCGTTATCTGCACAAAATAACTTCTGTACAAGACTGTGTTTGATCATTTGTTTGTAGGCGAATTAGATAAGTTGGTTTGTTAGTAATTGTGATAATTAGCCTAAGTTAGTTAAGTTGGTTTTAGATTTAATTTATTAAAAAAATAAATTGGTGAAAAAGTGACTACTTTGCTTTTTAATTCAAATTATTTTCCTCGTTATGAAAGTGTATATCCCTAACTATATCATTGGGATCGGAAAAAGATAGTTGGGTATGCAAAACTCGGACGTTAGATCGAATGCATCCTCAGGTCCTATCCTATATATATCCTATATTTATCCCACCTATATCTTTTTAGAATAATAATGGACCTAGTAATGAACCTTGAGTTACACCAAATAGAAGTGGCTCGCCAGAAGAGTCGCCATTATTATTATAATTATATTTCCTACGAGTACATTGGAGAGACTCGTATCATGAATGAATGCTAACATAATGAAAGGCTGATGAAGAGGGAAAAATGAAAATTAGAAAAATAAAACTACAATCTTATTTTCTTATAACCGTGCTCATATTGTTGGGCATTTACATTGCAACTAAACTTGAAAAAACTATCTACAAGTCCATATAAATATTTGTTACGTGCGTGCGGGATCGAACCCGCGACAAGTAGCGCCGCTTTATAAAGTGTCGCTTTTTATCTCCTCAATTATTTGTTTACTTCGTACTCTGCGGTTACCAAATATTGGTTACCTAGTGGTCACTATCCATATAACGAATTAAAGACTAACACACTGAAGTTACAAGTTAGAATCACTCACCTTTTGGGGATCTGTTAGCGCCATCTATCGTGTAATAGCAACACTGGGCAGTTTTTTTTTAATATTATACAATAAATGTAATATTGTAAAGACCTTGTGTTCCATGTCCTCTCATTTGGAAGTGCTATAATAAGGCAGATGGTATCAGGAGCAATATGGTCACAATGGAGGTGAAAAGTCGAAGTTTGAAGGCACTCTAATCTAATCTAATTGGCTTAATATTAATACTAGCTTTTGCCAGTGGCTTCACCCGCGTGTAAGTAAAAAATATAAGCTTATGTCACACAGTGACAATGTTGCTTTCTACTGGTGAAATGTTTTTTTTTCTAATTGGTCCAATAGTCTATGAGTTTATTTGTTGCAAACAAAGATACAAATCTTTCCCCTATAAAATATTATTCATTGATTTATTAAATAAATCATTGATATTACTGTAGAATCTGCAGCATGAGTGAGAGTTTTCACACATATGTAGTTCTTTTGTTGAGATTACTCTTACAATTTAAAAAATATAATTCTGGATGGATGCAACAATAGGAAAACTTAACTTCAACTGGTAAGTCCAGTTGAAGTTAAGTTTTCCTATTGAAAATAAATGAAGCATATGAATATTAGTTTTAAAAATATATTGAAATGTAAGATTTATTTAAAACTGTAATAAAAAATTAAAACAAAAAATGCAACAATACCATAATAAAAAACTTTTCATAAATGCATTTAAAAAATCTTAAGGCACATCAGACAATGATTGGCACAAGCTTGTAACTTTTGCAGTGTGTGATAGTTATCGAGGACACATAGCATGGCGGCCACCATCTACTGGAACACTTGCACCAGTAATATTGCTTGCCAGGTCGCTTGCCAAGAACGCTATAGTAGATGCTACTTCA
This sequence comes from Mythimna vitellina, assembly GCA_949316375.1. Classification (NCBI taxonomy): domain Eukaryota; kingdom Metazoa; phylum Arthropoda; class Insecta; order Lepidoptera; family Noctuidae; genus Mythimna; species Mythimna vitellina. The sequence continues at coordinate 24,772,055 of OX438693.1, forward strand.
TCAGGCTTTCCGGGACGACCCAAAGCATGTGTATCCTTAGTCCTCAATAAGAAAGCTGCATACTGCTCTTCGTTCATACCTCCCCTCTTCTGCAGCTCAGTCAAAATTACTCCAGGGTTAACGCAGTTGACTCGCACACCTTTTGGAGCTAATTCTAAAGCAACACATCTAGTGAACTGGTCCACAGAGGCCTTAGACACATTGTAAGCAAGAACTCCAGGGAAGGAGCGAATACCATTCACACTAGAAATGTTCACAATGTTGCCTTTCGTTTTAATCAAATGTGGGACTGCTAGCATCGTCAAATAGTATATAGATCGCACATTGGTGTTCATCAAACGATCGTACTGGGCCAACGACGTGTTCTCAATCGTACCAGTTTCGATGATCCCAGCATTGTTGATCAATACGTCGATCTTCCCGTAATGGTCAATTGTGTTCTTGACTATCTTCTCAATATCGCTCTCTTTTGTCAAATCCGCGGGAGTAATGAAGGTTGCAGCAGAATTTTCGCAGTTTTTACTTACTTTTGTTAAGTTTTCTACGTTCCTACCAGTCAAGGACAGTTGGGCGCCCAATTTCGAAAGGAATACCGCTGTCGCAGCACCGATGCCGGAGCTTGCACCGGTTAGAAGTACGACTTTTCCGGCGAAATTCATCTTAATCTTTAAATTCTGTATTTATTGCAAGCTGGACACTCAGTTGATTTACATGGACCAACTTTTTGATGGATTCTCCACAAAAACGTGGAAAAGAGTTGAAGAGTAAACAAGATTAAATCACGAAATTACCTTATCGCTAAACTTACATAATAATTATAAAAATCAAAAACTTTATAAGACCCTGTTCTTTACTTATTATTTTATAAGCATAATATAAACAAGTCACATTGGTCGATCTGAATTGGTAAGAAAATTAAACTCACAAAATCACAACCAATTAGAACCAATCAGGTTGTGGCAATCTTATTTATTATTCGATATCCACGAGACCTAGCCAATGGAAACAGACCAAAGATAACAGTGATAACGATATGACATTGATGACATAATTGACCTTGAGGTTGACAGTTTGACCTTTGGGTTTTTTTTTAATGTTTTTGGTTTGAATACTAAGTTTTTTAAGTAATGTCTTAGTATAATTAATGTAGCTTGTATAAGACCTGACCTGAAAACAAGTAAGGCTGACTTTTTCACAAAAAAGGATGTAACAATAAGTCACAACCAAATAGACTACAGTAATTTTATGAAAGTAAATGTCAAGCGACTATAATTTGACATTTGTATGTAAGTATTTTTTGTAATAAACATGTAGAAATTATTTAGATACCTTTTACAAACCAAATTCTCAGTAATATTTTCCCTCAATGTCTAAAGTAAGTTACTTAGTAATGATGAGCGCGTATATTCAACAGATTACGCGCCTATATTAAAAAAAAAGTAACGCGTGTAAATAAACATACAGCTGCAAATAAAGATGCTTGTTTACCCACAGCTCTAGTCTGATTTGTTAGAAATAATACTAAATTTGTTATTTTAGAGAGAAGTAATACACATACACATTGGACAGGCAGGAGTGCAAATAGCGAATGCTTGCTGGGAGCTTTATTGTCTTGAACATGGTATTAGAGTGGATGGTGTGTTGGCGTACGCAGGTCAGGATGACCACAGCTGTGGAGCCTTTTTTGACGAAACAGGCGCTGGAAAAGTTGTACCAAGAGTTGTTATGATCGATTTGGAGCCAACACCTATTGGTAAGTTTTAGTGGATGATCCCAATAAAAATAGGTTTAGGTTGTAAGATATTAATAATATTTAGAAACTGATTTGAATTGCAAAATTATCGTTTAAATAGAATATTCAACACTACCTAACTTCGCGGCTATTGTTAACAGTTGCGCTTGCGCGAATACTGTACTAATAACTTTGATTTTTAGATAAAGAATAAAAACTAAATGCTTACAGACGAAATAAGAACAGGGGCATATCGCGAGTTATTTCACCCTTCAACGCTGCTCACGGGCAAAGAAGATGCTGCAAGCAATTTTGCTCGCGGTTACTTTGGCGTCGGCCGCGAGATGATAGATCTGGCTCTAAATCGTGTAAGAATAGTTGCAGAAGGTTGTCATTCCTTGCAAGGTTTCATGATATTCCGTTCATTCGGAGGAGGGACTGGATCCGGATTCACGGCGTTATTACTTGAAGGGCTGACAAGAGATTATGGAAAATTGTCTAAAGTTGAGTTTGCAATATACCCATCTCCAAGAATGTCGCCTATAATCGTTGAGCCATACAATGCTGTGCTGACTAGTCATGCTACTATGGATACCGAAGATATATGCTTTATTTTTGATAACGAAGCCTTGTATGAAATCTTGGCAAGATTATTAGATACACCACGTCCAACTTACACTAACTTAAATCGACTTATCGCCCAGGTTATTATGAATACATTTCTTTACACCTTTATTTTTGTATTTAGGCACGTCAATATACCTAGCCTTTTCCAAATTTAACATGGAAAGCCTGCTCGTCTGACCTTCACAAGATCACAACCCAATAACTGACTAAAAGGTTTTCAGACTTTTTTGCTTTTGACTATCTTGCCAAAGATCGAAAGATAGTATCTGGCTAATAGCGAAAGGCGTCGACGTGCTTTCAAAAGATATGATGATGACGTGCTAACGAATTGTTAGGTGCCTATGCTTAGAGCAATTTCGGCAAGCGGGCTTTCAATGCTACGAACTTACTAACCCCTCTGCTTAAGTTTATAAGCTATTAATTGTATTTTTCTTCAGGTTGTGTCCTGCATTACTGCTTCGATGAGATTTGAAGGTTCATTAAACGTGCAACTTGTAGAATTTAGAACAAATCTTGTTCCTTATCCAAGAATCCATTTTCCATTGGTAACGTTCGCACCATTTGTACCGGCAACGAGAGCAATGCATGAAGAAAATACAACACATCAGTTGATGATGCAATGCTTTGAACCTGCCAACCAGATGGTCAAATGTGACCCCAAAGAAGGATACTACATGTCTTGCTGCTTATTATTTAGAGGAGACGTAAATCCAAACGATATCAATTCAGCTATAGCTCAAATTAAAAACATGCGATCAATAAAATTCGTTTCTTGGTCTCCTACTGGATTTAAGGTACATAGTGAAAAAAAAGTTTTTCTTTAAACTTTTATAACTAAATGTTATTCGGTAGATTACTAGTTAAAATCTACTCCATGACTTCCAGCTGTTTTGATTCAGGGTTAGTGTGTTCGAGTAAACTATTAAATTGGTCGTTCATATTCAATTTGACTGAGATTTTTTGAAGGCCTCGCTCAAGGTGAACTGATAACCTACTGAGGGTCCCGGGAATCCGATGGATGCAAGTCGCACAGGACCGTTCGTTGTGGCGACACTTGGGGGAGACCTACGAGTATGTCCAGCAGTAGACGTCTTTCGGCTGAAATGATTATGATGATGCTGAGATTTTTGTATTATTTATAACATAAATGACAAATGTCGGTAAGATTACTTTATTTATTTACCCAGATCGGGCTGAATTACCAGCCACCACAGACAGTACCTGGTGGTGACTTAGCGGCTTTAATGAGAGCAGTTGTGATGGTATCAAACACTTCAGCAATACGCGGGGCTTGGGAGCGCCTAGGTAAAAAGTTCTCTTTAATGTATGCCAAGCGTGCCTTTGTGCATCATTATGTTGGTGAAGGTTTAGAAGAAGGTGAATTTAAAAATGCCCTTCTAAACGTCAAGGCATTAGCAAAAGATTATAAGGAAATGGAAAGTTAAAACAGACTATATGACGATGAAGTAATTTTGTAAGTATAAGCAAACTCCGAAATGTTCCGTAACTAATAATAATTATGTAACATAAAGTCAAAAAATAAAAATGTGATACTGACAAAATGAATATAATTTTTTATTATTTTACCTCTTCATGATTTATAAGTACTTTAAAATATTATTTTATACACTAGAGAGACGTTGCGGTGGATTAAAGGTCATAGCGGTTTTCTGGGCAACGATGAAGCTGATGAGCTGGCCAGGCGGGGGTCTGATACGGCGGCTTTCGAACCCGAACCCATCGTGCCAATACCCTTTGGTCGGTTGGTTACGAGAGCACATCAACACACAAGCGGAAAGGTGGTGGTCCTTGGCATCAGGCTGCAGGCAGGTTAAAGAAGCTGTGCCACACTTAAATAGAACCTTAACCAGAAACCTACAGCTACTGGACAGAGATAGCCTACGCCAAATGGCGGGGACCATTACCGGATACAGCTCACTGAATAGACACCTCTTCACAATGAATATCACTATGCAGAGCATGCATGGAGGCAGAGGAAACTGTCGCGCACGTTCTCCTCGAGCCAGCGAGTGCACAGTCGTTAGTTACTTGAAAACACGAACCTTGGGAGCACCGAATTCACTCATAGACAAACTATACTTTTTTACGCATGACCAATCCCGATTTTCGCACTGCAGCTGCTGGGTACTTCAGAAATAAATATGTTACCTCTACTGTTAAACAGGGGTTCATGACAAGCTGTGCCCCGATATTTAAATAGTAGTGGACTTATGCAGAAAAGAGAAAATGTACTCGCTTCGCTTAGTATACGAAACTTTTGGTTGGATATTGAGATGCCAAAAGCAACATATGTATAAAAGCCAAAAATCTTAAGTCAAGAGTGAATAGTTTACTTCTAGGTAAGCGAGCTCCATCGTCGACCGCATCGTCGCTTTGGTGAGATAGCGGTCAAACGCGAAACTATCAATAAAAAACATTGTCAAATTTTATCAATCGAATCTAATACCACCGATAGATTCAATCAATAAAAACTGTGCAATTTTGCCGCCCCTCCCGCCCTACTTACTAGTGAGGCAACAGAAGTGTCTTAACGGAAGCAGAAACGGAAACAGACGTCAAAAGTAAATCTTAGCGGAAGCAGAATCGGAAGCGAAAGTTTTTGAATAAAAAAATACTAAGTATTTTAATATTTATTTAAATTTTTGTATTTTGAAATTTACTTACTACTTACTGATACTCGAAATAAAACAGAGGCAAATTATATTTAACTAGCTTTTGCCCGCAACTTCGCTTAAGTACATAAAATATAGCCATTACCTCCTACAAACAAAAAAACAAACTACCTCTTTATTAAATAATGTATAGTATATAGTATAGATAAAAAGTAATTTGGCCGCTTTTACACCTTTGAGTCTGATTCATTCTTTATTCTTTATTGTACACACAAAAAAAACTTAACTTATATACATGGATTTGATAATTTATGTACAAGGCGAGCTCAACTCAACAATGAGTTTTCTCCCAGCAAACCATCTTTTTTCGGTGTTCTTCACATATTAAATCAGCTCCGTTAAATAATTGCTCACTGGCTACACTTCTGTGGGATCTGATAAGTATTGGCGAACTATTAGCAACGGATGAATAAAACAAACAACAAACATACGAGCGCAAAAGCAATAGAAGATTTACGTGCTTTTGCTAAACGTCACGAGGCGCGGTGATGCGATAATGAACCAAAAAAAATGTAATATAAACAAAAAAAGTCGCCCTCCACGCTTTTTCCGTCGATTCCAGTCGTCTACGGGCCCCCTACCATTTTCGTATTCTTCTGATAAGAGTTCTGTCATAAAGTTTGCGGAACCAGAAATAAAAACGGAAGTAAAACAGCTTGCGGGACTTCTGCAGAAGCAGAAGCGGAAGCAGAGTTCTGTTACAACACTACTACTTACTACTTTCGCCATTGGTTGGTGTACCAACAGCGATGACATCGTTTTTCGGAAAGCAGCGTAAACGTGGCGGGATTTCTTCGAGTGAATTTCAGTGGCTGCTTTAATTATTCGCAAATTGATTCCTAGTGGATATTGTGATGTAAAATTGGTGTGGTTTTGCATCCCAAGTGTCTGCGCAACTGGAATAATATGTGGAATCAATGGAATAGGCGCGATCTCGGTAAAATGGAGTTGAGAATTTTATTGTCGTTATAGCTACCTCTGCGAAGTTTGCTGAAAAGGCTGAATCGATACATTTGCTGCCAAATACTTCAAAAAACATTAGAATGTATTGCACCAGTATTATAATGTAAAACAAAAAGAAACAACTATTACGGAAGACTTATTACTCAAGAAAACAAGGACGAAAGATTAAGCGATATGGTTGAACGATTATAGCCTTCCCTAAGGGATCAACAGAAAAAAAATGAAACAAATGTCAATGAAGAATTTGTGACATTTGTCAAATTATTGACATTTGACAAATGTCACAAATTCTTGCATGTGTTTACTGCTCCGGCTACTTGCATTTGCAGGTGCAAATTTTGCGTTCTTCAGTGGGTTTGCTTGAGTCTTGTGGCATTTATTAGTAACAAAACAGTATTTATCTGCATGTATATTATTATTTTAAGCTAAAGTGAAGTAATAAAGCTAAGCTGAATTATTAGTAGTATTTTGCAATCGAAGGAACTCAAGTAAGTAACATTTTGATTTGTTTTTTATTAGAATGTTAAGACTTAAGACTTATCAACAGTGATGAATTGGTGAAATTATTGATTATAAGTAGCGTATCTATCCCGGCCACATTGATTATTTTCTAAGATAGCCTACTAATCCATACTTTACTAGTGTAGGTATTGCAAAATATTATGTAAACTTATTATTTAATATTCGATAACAAATAGGTTTATTTATTTATACCATTAAAGTATACATACAAGGAAACATGTTATGTGGCATAATTATTTAAAAATTAAAATATATTTTGATTATTTTAAGACGACTCAGTGACCAGAAATAATAAATATTGAAAAATCTACTGGATTCTGACTAAAAAATTTTGTTATGATAGTAATACAGTTTACAGAGGTCTTTATTTGCTTATTTATCATTGAACATGCATATGTAATAAACAGACGAAAAGACTGAACAGAAGAATTGGTACAAACGTGATGTTAATTTGTATATCAAAATGTGTTTCAGCATATCTGTGAAATCAAATAACTTTATAAAAAAAAGAAAAAATTTATTAGTTCTAAAAGTTATCACACTAAAATAATGTCATAAAAAAAAAATGTTAAATGTTGTTGTGTATGTGTGTTGTTGTGTGGTTGTAAATAATGTTGTGTGTGTGGTCATAATAAAATAATTAATTAATTTTCCAGCAATGTTAAGTGTATCACACCTGTGTCGCTGCACGCAGTCACTGCGGGCGGCACAGAGCAAGCTGCTGGTCTCCGGCACGAGGACTGGCTTCAACACAACAAACATCATCAGCCGACAGCTTATCACACAAAATAATAAAGCCAGCAAGTTCAAAGGTTTAAGGGTTAGTTCATTTTAATGTAACTTTATAGGAAGTAAAGAAAGAAAGAAAAGAAAGAAGAAAGAGAGAAATATTTGGTAGGTTTAAGAATAGGTTATAGGCTATATTTTATCCTCCTACCCCCACCCCATTTGTGTTTGATAATTTATATGGCTAAAAAGTTTTTGCCAAGACACCTAGTGATAACATGTTATGGTGACTGAACATTTTGGATGTAGGCAGTAATCTCTGCAAGTACAGTAAGTATACAATTACAAGCATTCTTTCACTGATAGAAAACTTCACTAACCTGTAGTGCTGTAGGCTATTTTTTATGTCCAAAACGTTGGAGAGGTTACCAGATTAGTAATTATATTTCTGTTTTGTTGTTTTTAAAGAAACCGGATTTCATAAAACTGGAACTCTCACTTTGAACATTGCTACAGGATATGCATTATGGTTTAACCCTTTCACTGTTTACAATTCGCCAGACTTGTATATTTACCGAATACTCCATCTCGTCAGCTCTTCTCTCACCTATAAGTGACACTGGGAATTAAAGAGTTAAACGAAACTGAGTATTTTGTTTAAATATATGTACGACCCTGGCAAATGGACACGAAAATATTTGTCGAATTAATCCTACGTAAGTGGTTAAAGAGAGCAGTAGTGGCCGAGTGGTAACGGCTCCGACTTACGCGTTGTAGGTCGCGGGTTCAAACTCAGCCAGGCGCATTACTTTGTGTAATCACCTCTGCTCTCAAAACGGTGAAGGAAAACATCGTGAGGAAACCGGCATGTCCTAGAACCAAAAATTCGAAGACATGTGACATTCACCAACCCGCACTGGGCCCGCGTGGTGGATTACGGCCCATTCCCTTTCCCAGAGAGGAGTCCAAGCAGTGGGAACATTTAAAGGCTGGTTATGCTATGCTATAAGTGGTTAAAGGGAGTTAGTGATAGCGTGACGAGTAACAGGACGGAATGGACAAGGGCAGGGAGACGATGATGAAGTGGTTAAAGGGTTAATGCTTTGGTGTAGGCAAAAATTGTCGATTCCTAATTTATACATAGCAGTGTCTGTTAATCATTACCATCTGCTAATGCACTGTACATGAAATAGTAAATAATATTATCAAAGGCATTACAGTAATCTGCTACTTCAGATATGGACATCATTGTTGACATACCAACCTGTCTGTATGTTTGCAAGCCATTTTATAATATTATGAACACATAATAAAGGTATGGGACTTATATTATGATAATAAATCCATTCAGTTGTGTAAAAATTATGTCCTAACTTTCGAAATAATAGCCTTTTTTAAAATTGTTCAAGTTGTTTTTACAAAACACTAGCTTCTGCCAGCGGCTTCGCTCGCGTAAAAGTAGGTTTCTCCATACAAACTGGCAAACCCTGTTTTACCCCCTTTAGGGGTAGAGTTTCGTAAAATCCGTTCTTAGCGGATGTCTAAACCCTATAAGGACTGCTACTGGACACATTTTAAGTTTGTAGATGTTATAGTTTCTGAGATTTCGTGATTAATCAGTGAATGGTATTTCGCTTTTATATAGCGTTCCCGACAGACGTCCGAAAAAATTGTAAACCCGATTGCAACGCCACCTACCGGCTCCAATTGTAGTTTCGAAACTTCTAGGGACCCACTTAAATAACAACAAACCATCCAAATCGGTTAAGCCATTTAGGAGTTACAAGAATAGGTAGGAGGATTTTTTTTAGGCGAAGGTGTTTGTATAGACTTAGATATTATTATATTTTTGGCTCCTAATTTCAATTTTCATGTTTAGATTCAATGTATGTTTAAGTAAGGCGTAGTGCACCGAGCGAGTACGCCTCCCCAGAATACGACAACTTAGGTAAACCAATATAATAAGACCACTCAGGTCAACCAGTTTTTTTTGGACGTGGGATATCATCCAATGACTTCTCCCGCTCTAGGGTGGAGCCTGTTACTGATAGGTTATAGGCCGGACACGATTTTAGATGAATAGAGTAGCAAGTATAGTAGTCTAGGGCATAAGAGATCTAGATGTCTTTATATATTTAAAAAAACAAATGTTTTGATAAATAATCATATAAATTAAGCTAGAACTACATTAGACCGACGCACATGTGTAATACGCCTGATTTGTACGTAGAACTACGTCGCGTGGCGAGGATCAAGTGTTGCTCCACAAGTCTAATTTCCATATATGTAATATGTATGGAGACGGACGCGACCAGATTGGCGTGTGTGGCACACGTGCGCGCAGTGTAGTTCTAGCTTAATTTTTCTTTACGTGTGATGGTCACTACTACCCCTTTCAGTACGCCTTACTTAAACATACATTGAATTCAAACATGGAAATTGTAATTAGGATCCAAAAATATAATAATATCTAAATCAATCCAAACTCTCGTCACTAGTGTTTTGACCAGTTGTCATCCAATTAAATTACCAATATTAACTTAAAACTCTTCTTCAGCTAACAGACCTACTGAAACCACAGCACATCGCCGTCCGCCTGTGCCAGACCGCACCGAAGCCCAAGGCGACTTCCAAAGTGGTGGGCTACTGGTTGCTAGGATGTTCCGGAATGGTGTTCACGGCAGTCGTTCTAGGTATGGTAGCAGGATATCTAATACTGTTGTATAGCATATACTATGTTATTGATGTGGCGCTTACCACTACTAATGGAAAGAAGTAGGGATGTTAGATGGGAGATGTAGATGACAGTATTTAACAGTAAGCGATCATAATGTCATATACTCAATATAATTTTTTCCATGTAATGTATTCCATGTTGTGAAAAAAAAATGATAAAAAAATATGGTTAGATTTGAAACCTTAAAAGTGTTGGAAAAAGCTAGGCTAGGATTTTCTTATTACAATTTAGAATTTGGGTGGACTTAGCTAGTTAGAGATTTTTCCTAGTCAGAATATCATTCTAGTGTTACCATCTCAATACTGGCATAATAGTTAATAAATAATCATAATAAATTTATTGTAAGAATTTAGAGTCAATAATTTGACACATACACAATCAAATTAAACATACAAAGTTGAAATGAACATTGGAAATATAGTTTGACTCCTGCATTCAAACTTATTCAGAATGCAGCTAACACACATTGGAACTTCTCTCATCTGGGTTTAGGCTTATGTTGTACGTTTTGAAATGTAGTATAGGTCATACAACAGTGAATAACACTGCTGTGTGTGTACATTAATTTATTTACACGCTGCATGTCGCGGGTTTGCTTCCCTCACAGAACTAATATTTGTATGTTTATGATGTATAGATAGGTGTTTCAGGTCTCGGTACCTTGTGTAAGTGTTTACATGTTTGTAAACACACCCACGAAACCACGATGTAGGAGTTATTTCTAGTGTGGGTCAAAACTTTTTTTTTGTAAAATCAAAAGTAAAATAAATATTATCTTGTTGCAATTGATTATTGATTTGCTATTAATTAAATTAGCCGTAAGTGAACAAATTTGATATTGGCTATGATAAAATAATAGCAGCGTTATGTATGAATAAAATAACTTATAATGATTCCAATTACCTAGCAAAAATAGGTATCTATATTTTTAAAAGGCATGCAAACTTGATTATTTGTTACTATGTTTTAATAAGTATGTTACCTCTGTACCTGCAGGTATTTATTATTAGTCTCTGTGACACAAATTTTTTATTAAGTCTAAATTAGGTATTGTTAAGAATAAATAGAAATGGGATTTCAATAATATTATTGTTAACTTTATAGGTAAAATTATGATTTACTTCGAATAAAGGTCCTTTCAATATTGTTCTTGTTTTATTTGAAGTCGATTACATGTTTGAATAACACTCAAATTCACCTGAATGGAAATAAATATTGATAAATCATTCATTTTCTATTTCCATTGTCCTGAGCCTTTTCACTGTTACGCTGAGTTAAACACAAACACAGATGCGTTTGCAGTACAAACTTGTTATTACAATCGTATGATGATTCTATTTGGTATCATATATAAAAATACTTAAATATACTTTAAATTACTCAAATATACACCACTAAAGTTTTAATTAGTACAAATACTTATTAGGGCTTATTAGAAAAGGTCTTGTTGTTATATAAGTAAAGTCTCAATAAAAAATATTTATAAACAGCAAAGTTATTATTTTTATTATATTTTGTTTTTTATATTATTTGTTTATATCCCAAAATGTCACTTAATTTATGGAAATATTGTACAGATTATTAATGAATAGCGATCAAAATGGAAAAACACTGCGCGTTATGTATTTACCAATTATGACAAATTTTCGTGGTCATTTTTTAGGATTTCGTTTTTTTTTTTTTACTTTTGACTACACAAATATGATCCGTAACGGGTATGGATAGAGTCCCATTTCTTTTGTACAAATAAATCAATATGGTGTATACTAACCTTACTTATTTGCAAAACAATATCTCTTAGAACTTACTCAGAAACTAGGTTTTCACTGCCGAAATAACAACTTTATAGACATAGAAATAAAGTCGAAAATAAATCACTCAAATTGCTTTAATGCCATGTCAGATTATTTAGTTTCTAATAATTTCGACTTTATTTCAACAGTTTCAATGTTGATATTTCTTTGGCAAAATTCATTTATATTTTATACCATCTAGCCATATCGTTTCATTACAACCTCTTACAATGTTGTACAGGTGGTGTGACCAGATTGACAGAGTCAGGGCTGTCAATGGTGACATGGAAACTCCTGGGAGAGAAGATGCCGAGGACTGAAGCAGAATGGCAGGAGGAGTTTGAGAAATATAAGCAGTATCCTGAGTTTATCTAGTATGTAGTTGGTCTCTTCTACCTAGCTACTTAACCAGAACTTTTGAAAAAAACATTTATTATCACATCAAACACACACAGGCTTTGACTTATTGAATGGTGGAGATAATATAGTATAGTTCATAGTGGCCTCGCTTTTCTCAAGTGTTTCCTATCTGTATACACTGTGTCTGACTGTGTATGTGGTGTCTGTTTTTAAAATAGAAAAAAAAAATGGGACTATACATTATTGAACGTATTTTTGTAGAGAAAAGTAAAAAAAAAACGAAATTCCACACGAAAATTGGTCATAAAGTTTTAATAAATGAATAAATAAATTCATATAGAATCAATTATTCATAACAATACTACGCGCAGTATTTTTTACATTTTGATCGTCATTTATTCATTCATAATCAATTATCTGTACAATATTTCCATAAATTGAGTGACATTTTAGGATATAAACAAACACTAATAACTTTGCTGTTTATGAATATTATTTATTGAGACTACTTAAATAATTACTACAAATATTTAAATAAGACTTAAATATTTGTACTAATTCAAAATTAGTGGTATATATAAAAAGCTCACTCACTAACTCATCGACAAAACACATTGGCACATAGGGAGATCATGTCCTGGAATAGCACATAGCATAATCAGCCTTTTAATGTTCCCACGAATAAGTTTCTAGCAAGGCTTCGGCCTCGCTAGGCCTACTCGGGTAAGGGGTAAACAAGGAAGATAGGTGTGGTTTTACCCAGCAAAAGTCTGACACACCCTCTCGCTCCACCTTAGAGCGCGATAGGTTATTGGCTGATTTCCCACCTTAAAGAAAAAACATTTTACTGTCACATCACAATTCTACAAACTTGTTATAACTGGTCCTTTTGGTCCACAGTAAGAACCAAAACATGACATTATCGGAGTTCAAATGGATTTGGTACATGGAGTTCGCGCACCGCTCGTGGGGCCGAGCGATAGGCGCCGTCATGTTCCTGCCGGCCGCCTTCTTCTGGCTCAGGGGGTACCTGGACAAGCCCATGAAGATCAGGGTCGGGGTGTACTGCGCACTTGTAGCTGCTCAGGTGAGGTTGCTGTTTTACGGCTATCTATATATTCTATCTATTTAGGTATGGTTACCGCACTTAGTCCTATGTGGACCATTGTACGTGGGCCATGGCGGCCATAACCTTAGGTGGGCTCATTCCAACCAGCCCACCTCTCTCCAAAAACAGATTAGGCCTCTTAGGTTTTTCAGGGCATCAATAAGGGAGTTCGAGGATCCTAAGGTTCGTGTACGTATTTCAGTTACGCCTGTGCAGTCTAGCAGCACATGTGCAATTGTCTCCTCCCCCTCCAAACATGCTCTGCACAGGGGACTGTCTGTGATGCCTTTTGTATAGAGGTGCTTATTCAGTTTTACGGCTATAGCTGACCTACTTTTCCTTTCATGCTACTTATATTACCACAGCTTTGGAAGTGATGCATGAAAAGTAATGAAAACATCTTGTAGAAATCGGCAACCTAGTGTAAGGTTGTAAGGGGTTTTAGGTGTAATTCACAACAAATGTAGAGGAACATTAATATTGTTACGAACGTCAGTAAATAAATGCCGGTTTTACTAGCAGAGAACTTTAATTGCCACAAACAATAACAAATTTGTCCAATCAACTATAACCAAATCAGAATGAACACTAGTGTTCCATTTTAGTAACGCTTCGGTCGTTAGGTAATATCACTTCACACACTTAGGTTCTCACTTCCAGTTGGGGGCTCGCGCATCACTATCAACTTGTAATAATAATGGACACTCGCGACTTCATGCTAATTTCGACTCTATCGTATAAGATGGAAGGAACAAATTCCCTTATGAACTACATACGAACCTTATCTAATAATAATAAAGCCAGGCCAGGCCTTGGTACATGCTTCCATTCTGGAAGTTTCGCTCAACAATGCGATTTAATTATTTAATGCTACTCTTGATTTCATCGAAGATGTACGGCGTAACAATATTTTTTAAGATGAGATTCTAATCCTATCAAACCGAGAGGCCAATATTTTGTATTCGTCATGTATCTATCGCAATCTACAATTTGCTAGGTTATTAATATTGTTCTACTCCCACTAATCACTGCTTACCATCAGGTGGGATCGCAGTCAAGCACTGATTTATATTAAATAAAAAAAATCTTATATTTTCTTTCCACAGGGGCTAATGGGCTGGTACATGGTAAAATCAGGTTTAGAAGACCGTTTCCAAGGCCCATCAGATGTGCCGCGAGTGTCGCAGTACCGTTTAGCGGCGCACTTGAGTCTGGCGTTCATTCTGTACACGGGGCTCCTGGCTGGAGCCCTGAGGGTGCTTCGCCCCTTCCCTGTGGCTGCCACGGTCAAGTCTCTCAAGGATTTGAAGAGTGTTACTGCGCTTGCACATTCTGTTAAGGCTATGGCGTTCCTTACTGCTGTGTCAGGTACGCTATTTTGTTTTTATTTTTGTTCTAAACTACTATCACTGGCTACTTGCCAATGCTTTTTGTACCTTCAATATTTAACACTAAATCTTCTCCGCATCAAAGTCGGTTGTAAAATGAAGCAACAATCAGCATTTCAAATATCAGAATGAGGAAGAGTGCTCGGGACGGGTGGTTGAAACATCTCGCTGTCTCTTTTCTACGCGCGTAACCTAATGGCGGTGACGTCAAATTGTAGTTTGTGCATTTTCAAGTTTTCCCCTTCCACCAGATTCGATGGTTTCTAATTTATTTCGCTCACCTAGTAAAATATTAGCACATCTATAATGTATGCGAAATTGAGTTTTAACGGCTCAAGGGTCACCGCTGCGTCTGCGCGGGCACCCGTGTCGTGTGCGGCGGTCCTCATTAAGGAAACCGGATGTATATCGGCAATGTCGCTAGTTCAACTTTAACGGTGTGCATGGGGTCGTGTCGATTGAGAAATTTAATCTATTATTACTAGGCGGCGCGGGCGCGGGGCGGCACTGCCCGCGAGGGCGGCCGCGCGGCTGCCCGCGACGGAGCACTGCAGTATGGGACGCGCGGGCAACCGTAGTGGATAATTTATATTCTTGAATATCTATTATGGCCTATACTACTAGTATAATTCATACAATTCTTCTAAATCTATATATATATATATATATAAAAGGATAAACTGACTGACTGACATATCAACGCACAGCCGAAACTACTGCAGCTACGAGCGTGAAATTTTGCGCAAAGCTTCCTTTTATGACGTACGCGAGCACTAAGATAGGATTTTTCAAAATTTAGCCCCTTAGGGTATGAAAAGGGAGACTGAAGTTTGTATGGAGAAACTTATATTTACGCGGGTGAAACCGCGGGCAGAAGCTAGTCTTATATAAAATGAACTCAAAACTTCGTTTTAAATATATGTACTAACTTTGACCTTAGTATCAGCTCTGCTGCCGCGACAAGTTGTGGTATGGTGAACAGAGTTCCGGCGGGATCTCATGGTGAAGTGGAGACAGCGACTGTCGCAACCCAGTGCTGGGCACGCCACAATTATGGCGGTAAGTCCCCTCTTTGAGGCGTGACTGGAAAGACCTCACGGCGTCCTTAACTTCAGCATGACGTGTCCTCACCGGACATGGTAAGTTCGGGAGGTTCCTACACTTTCGTGCGGGAGGAACGCCCGGGTGTCACCATTGTTTTGACTGCCCAGAGGACACGGTGGAGGTGTGCCCCGCTTGGGCAGAGCAACGCCGAGTCCTCGCGTGAGGCGGCGGCGATCTCTCGCGCCGGGCCGCGCGAACAGGCCTTCTGCGAAGCAGTAATGCTAGCAAAGGAGGCGACCGATCGCGTAAGGCAAAGATCCTCACGCCCCAATTGCCGCCGGGATACCGATCCCGATTTCCGGCCACCGTAGGCGCGGGCTAGCGGACGGCAAGCAATTGGTAACTCGCTGTCCTACCGTAAGGTAACCGTCCGGACCGAAACCAAGTCGTCGACGGCGCGTACTGTTTCACGCGTCCCTCAAGGACATGTCAGCAACTGTAGGGGTCCAGCAGGGTCGAAGCCTACTAGGGCCAGGGGTCTGATTCTGAAAGGAAGACTCGGCCTTGGTACAAAAGGCAACGAAGTAACAGGAGTGGGTTTTTAGTCAGTAAAAGTCTGATACTATCTCCCGCTCCGCCTAAGAACGGAGATGTCATAAGATGATTTTCTCAACGAATAAAAAAAACCCCTAGTATCAATAAAATATGAAAAATGTATATGTGCCAATATATTACTAGGTGAGCGATTTAATTTTGAACGCTTTTGAAAAAAAAACTCATATTACTACTTTTTGATACAATAAGAAATATACAATTAAAAAGTAAGTCAACCCAACTTTTCCTTTACTTCCAGGTGCCTTTGTGGCCGGTCTAGACGCAGGCTTAGTCTACAGCTCCTTCCCGAAGATGGGAGACAGATGGATCCCAGAAGACATCCTGGAGTTCTCCCCCACGCTGCGCAACTTTACGGAGAACCCCACCACCGTGCAGTTCGACCACCGAGTGCTGGGCACCACCACGCTGGCGCTGGTGACGGGGCTGTGGTACATCGCCAGGAAGAAGCCCTTGTCGCCCATGGCTAGGAGAGTTGTTAATGGTGTTGGGGCTATGGCGTGGTTGCAGGTAACATATTACATTTGTACTTGTTTTGTCCTTTATACATTTTTTCGAGGTTTCAATTCCTTTTGCTGCAATGGACACTGGGAGTTGAGCACTTATTTATTAATATTACTATAGGACAGTGGTTCCCAAAGTTGAGTGGATCATGACTCACCTAACAAAAGTACAAAATTCTGAACTCACCTCTGTCTTTTGCAAAGGAAAAAGGGTCAACAAACTATATTAATGAAATACTTTTTTCTTAAATGTCGTCTTTTTTGGAAAAAGACAACAGACATTCAATTCTATCCATAGTTATCTATTTATATAAAAGGAGAAACTAACTGTCTGACATGTCAAACCATAGCCTAAGTTACTGGAACTTGGAACGTGTTGTTTGTGTCACACCGAAAATCCCGCCTTAGGTATGAGGTACAGAAGGGAAGAGGCTTTAATAGCTTCTCCGGGGTGGCCGCTTGTTACCGCCCGACCGGTGTCCTGTCAGTCGATTTTCCCTACATATTCGCTCACGGCCCCCCAGGGGTCGCGAGCCATACTTGGGCATTCGATGTTTCTGTCCAGCCTCGTATTTAGAGAGTATTAAAAGACTATCGATTCTCTAATAGTCCCAATTACGATTTGATGATTATGGAACATGGTATTCAGTCATTAGGTCAGGGAAAATTGTTTTTTTTTTCTACGGAGTTTTTTGAGATCTGGCGAAACGAGAATGCACAATAAACCTCTACTTTCTGGTATTTTTTTTTTTAATAATAATTTCTTGTATACAAGCGTTTTGTTGTGTGTCCGTGCAGGTGTCGCTGGGCATCGCGACGCTGCTGTACTACGTGCCGACGCCGCTGGCCGCGTCGCACCAGTCGGGCTCGCTGCTGCTCCTGTCGCTGGCCATCTGGCTCACGCATGAGATCAAACTCCTCAAGTACATACCAAAGTAGACTGTATTATTTTATTGTAAATTAAACTTTATGCTAGTAAAATTATGGTGTTTTCTCTTACGACGGAAGTTATGAAACTACGATGTGAAAATGGGATTGTTTTGATCCGACTACAGTCCTACGCCTAATAGTTCGCGGTCTTAAGTGGTCAGTTTAGTCCGCAGCTCCTCAACTTACTCATGACTGTTTTAGGGCCAACACTGCGCCTGCGTCGCGTGACGTCACGCGGGCGGACTGCTCGGCTCCCCGGATAGTTACTTGCGCAGTATCGCTAGTTCAACTGTAACGGTGTGTATGTAGTCGTGTCGATGGAGAACTTTAATGAATTATTACGGCACCCGCGACTGAGCACTGCAGTATGGGAGCGCACAGGCGCAGTTCGTCAGCTGTTTCAAACCAGAAAGAAAAGCAGATCGCACGCAATTTCAGTTTGTTAAATAAATTAGTAGACATTTACTACTTTACTCGTAGTTGTTTAATATCGAAATATATATATTTTTTTTCTATTACTGGCGAGAACTGTGCGCCAGTAGTATGTTAACGTGATTAGATCGAGTAGTGCCGCGCGGAATGAACTAAAGAGCGAAAGATCTGAGAAATGGTTCGTCTGTAGGAGCGTTTTCACGAACTACTTCATTCGTGAACCTAACCAAGACTACTTACTAAAAGAACGCCATTTCTTCCAACAAACACATTGTGGTTATGTGCATAAGCTAGAAGCACCGGGTGTCACAGATAATGCTAAAACACATAGAAACAAGGTGCTCGCGGATCTCTACACACAACCAAGATCAGTCCGCCCTCATGAAATAGAATAACTACACTAGACACGAAATAATGGGTTTTTAATGTTACTGGGGACATTTATACACAAACAATGTTATTCACAAAGTGTTTTATTTGAAAATTTAAAATGCTAATATTGCTTACACACTGAAAAACTGTTTTATGTACAAAACTGTGTGTAGACAAATCGCAGATGTGTTGCGTCGAGCCGTACGCGGCGGCGCTCCTTCAAAATATACAACTTGAATATAGCCTTACGATACACGCAGTGAATTTGTTATTAAATATAAATCTATCTATCTACATACTTGTAACAATACAGGCATGATCCAAACTCTGCGCTCGTCAAAACCCACATCCATTTTGATATCGTATTCGTTATTGTGCCTCAAGTTTTATATTAGCAGTACCCGGGCTTCCGGGTTAGATGGACATTTTAGCTTCGATATATCCAATTGATTATTTACATTATCATTTTAAATATTACAAATTGGAACGAAACAATAACATATATTATTTAGTAATAAACACTGAATGGCAAAATTAAATTTATGATATAACGATCGTCGTGTAAAAAAAAACAAATTAATAATTATCGTATACTACAGAAATACGAATTTGAAGTTATTCTGTCATATTGAGCTAATTTATTATGTTCAAACAAAAATAACAAAATTACATTACAAACAAAAAAAAAAATGGACATAAATATCAAATAAATATTTCTTCAATATCTTGCGTACGTAAATAATTTTTATTGCTTAAGGTACATTTTAGAGGGCAGGTACAATCAGCGACAAAATAACAAATGTGGTGCCGACTGTACGTGTTCTTAACAAGTAAAGTGCTAAAATAAAATAAAAGAGAAACATGTAAAGATGTGAGTATGACATTTGATAAAGTTAATAATTTTGGACATTACCCGTATCTGTTAGATTTAACATTTAGTTGAGAAATCATTTATGGCGGACCTATTCCTACTATTTATTGCATTGACTATGAAAACGAAACGAGTATAAAGGCAGGCCTACACACAATAGGCTGTGTATATTGCGTAAAAGCTATCCGTGATACCTCACAGTCAAATACACCAAATGAGTACGAAATAAGTCCTTCAGTGAAAACAAAATGGTAGCACCATACATAATTCCTTAGTCCGAAATCAAACATGTTAGACCGTATATGACTATTGTACAACTAGCTATGGCCGACTGCAATTTGTAACCTAAATATAACTGAAAAAAAAACTATTAGAGTAAAGTGAGGCAACACTATATTGTTGATGGTAACACTGGAGGAATTGTTCACAGATAAATACTTTTATTTTCACTGGCAATTTCAGTCTTGTGAGATAAGGCGTGAACTACACAAGTTTTGGAGACAATTTATTAGGCGGAGTTGTGTCGTAGTGAGATGTCGTAGTTTGTGGATGCAGTTCAAGCCTTTGTCACATTAACATCAGGAGTCGTGAACGCAATTATAGATATTAATACCTTTACATAGAGTAGAGTGTGGCGTGCACGAGTTACTTGAACATATAGAATCTTCTATAATAAAAACGATATTTACTGAAATGTAATGTAACAATGACAACTCTGCAACATTTACATATATTTTATTGTATTATCTTATAAAGTCTCGTAGAACACAAGTTTAACAATACTTAAGATATTTAACTTATTTTGAAATAAAAAATATCAATGTATGCAGAGACACCACTGTCCCAACTAAATAATATCTCGAGCCTCTTCCCAATTTAACTATTAAATAATTATGTATATAAATACTAAAGCTAACCTAACAAGTTAGTACTAAAATGTTATAATCCTCTTATTACAATTTAGAAATAGAACGTATATTTGTAGCAGTTACAAGTTATTTAAGTATGAAGTTTCGATAAATCAGGAATTATCGAAACTTAAAACATGTATTCTCCAGTGTTTAGAAATGATTTTAAATTAAATCTCAAACTCATAAAAAAAACAATAAAAGTCTTTATAAATTGTAACTGCTAAATGTTAATTTAAATATCTCTATAACCTATATCGCCATATCAATAATTTCGATACAAAAAATAAACGAACTATAATCATAGACATATAATTATACCGATTGTATACATAAATGCTGCTGAGGCTTTATTTAATATCACTACAGGATTTAAACAACTCTCGGTATATTATGACAACATCAATATGGATATAAATTTATCGATAAAGTGCTGTACCAGTTTATCGACTTAAATAAAGTTTAGTAATTGATGAATCGATATGTGAGGATATTGTCAGTGGCTAGGCCATTAATGAAAAAAGAATTAATAATATTGACGGTACACAAAATGTACAAGCGTGTGATATACATTTATAACATGCACAATTTCGTAGAGAAAAACAAAACATATCACATCCTAATGTGGTTATAAGAGAGGCAGATTTATAATTACGCGATAAAGGATGCTATGAGTGAAAGAGTTAGATTGAAAATGAGTTTCTGACATTAATAAACATCATAAAGAAACCGATCGCTATTTATTTTTATAGTGATAAGTACGCATTTTGTATTTTTTATCTTATTTCAATCGGAGTCCACCTGAGTATCATAGTATAAGGCCATTATATTGTAGAAAAGAACAAATTTATTTTTTATAACTAAATAATATTATGTTCTGAAGTATATTGCGAATATTTTGTATCAAGTTTTTTATCGATAAAAGAATGATGGACAACTCTAATTTGCTTTCTTGAAGAAAATAATCGCAATACGCGTCAGAATGCTTACATGAAACAATATTAAAGTGACACAAAATTACATCGAAGATTCATTTGTTTACCTACAATATGTCCGCCCACTTATACAATCATAACAAAATATAATTTAACTCGAAACTTATGTTAATAATTTCTTTTATAAGAATACAATCCACAAATCACTAACAACGTTATAATTTTGCTTTTATTAACTCGTGTGCGATATCTAACACTAAACATTGTACAGGCTACAATATACGCATGAAAAAAACCTTCTTATTAACAGCTCTAATGAAAATTTGGAGCGTAAAGTACAAAGATCTTTTGGCGCCAAAATCGGAACGTAAAACACGGCGCCATCTTTTTTTTATAATTTATTTCACAAATGTTCACCAACAGCGCCCTCCTGTCATTGTCGTCAAGAGACCCCTGTACCACTGTATTTTGAACATTAACGAAACGGCTACCTTTGATATGAGACACACGAAATAACCACATTCATCGTGCCTATTGAGTCTTCACTTGTTATAAACACAAGAACAATGGTAGATTTTTTTTAGTTAGTATAACAATTTTTCCTCGCGAGGCAACCTTCATCCGTTGCTCAAGCAATTCATAAACATACAACATAAGATCTGACACATTTGAATGCAAAATTAACACCTAGCGATTAATTAAAATAAACAGTATATTATTATATCATAATAATTCAGTATATAAAGAAAATTGTTACATCACAATAGATGGCAGTCGCTTTATGTACGTTAAATGGCAGATTAATACTTGCGTTCAAATGTTTATGTATTACATTGTATGCCTATAGAAGTATCCATTTTTCTCCCATATATTGACAGTTTGACTGAAACTCAACTTGCAATTATGGTGTGAAATAAAGGCTACTACTATAGACACCATGTAGTGTTAACATAGCTTATAACAGTATACGATAGAAACTATTGGGACATCTCGAATTTGCATTTAAATTGGTTCCCTGTTGAAGCATGGCACACGGACGGCCATAATTATAACATTAAATACACATTGAACACACATTAGAAAAAATAAAAATCAGGTATATATGCTCCTTAATAAATAAAAAATCTTCCAGTCATTTGAATATACATAGGTAATTTTATAAATGATGAAGTCGGCCATGTTGTAGAGACGGTATCCCACGTGCGCAGTCTCAGTAGAGTGGGATATCGGCTTTACATAATATCCGTAGTATATAACTTGATGAGTGCTGTATGGCCGCCTAAAGCATTCATATCTTGAGCCGTGTTATTGTCTATTATCTATTATATTTTATTCAGTTTTGAGACAACTTAATGAAACTTATTTTCTTTTTACATCTACTTCAATGTTACATTTTTATCGCATAAATTAATTCCAGACGATTTTAAACACGTAATCATAAATATTTACTATTATATCTCCGTTGATACATAATATAGTAAAATTTCAATTGTGTACCGTAATAACCATACAGCCTTAAAGTATCGCTCTCACTGCAATGTACATATAATATATTAATCACTACAATTGGGGCATTTTATATAAATATAAACAATTTATATAAGAATCTGGTACAAATGATAAGTTATGCTGAGTGAGGGGGATCGTCCGTAAAATATGTATCACTCCACTTCAGACTGATTATAATTTAGGCAGCAAAGTGGCTTTATTATATAAAGTTCGGCACAAATTACATCAAACGGCACTTTACTAATGTTACGTATTGTATGGGCGACCAAGAGTGAGAAATTAGAATGTAATATCAAGGCGACCCCATCAAAAGCGTTTACACAAATAATCTTGGATACCACTAACTCGAGCTCAAAGATGATTTCGAGCGCACTATTCATGATAAAATTTTATTGAGCCCCTAACTTTTACAACAACGAAGGGACCTGCAGTGGTGTAAATATCTTACCACAAAAAGTTAGATGAAGTGATCTGCCGATAAAAAGAGTATTAGTTTTCACGTTTTAAAAATACGACTAGATCTGTTGCAGCCAAATAGCTTAATTCGCCCTTCAGTTAATAACCTAGCCCGATAACTAAACCGCCCTATTCAACTAACAGCCTGAATTATATTCAGCCAATGCGTCTAAAACAACAATAATACAATAGGATGACTATGCGACGCGACGCATAAAAGACTTAGGCACGCTGGCACGGACAGGTAAGGTTCGAAGAAGTCCATTATAATGATAGTTTCCTTTAAACCCTGCAGACCGAAATAGAACCTCATTATTTGATTTAAGACAGGCGTCAACACATATCACTTGCCAACAACGACATGCCACTAACTTTCTCATATTCCATCCAACGGGGTTACCATGACGTTCAAAGTAAGATTTTTTCATTATTATTTCAGTGTGGGTAAGAGACAGAGCTATACAGGTTGTCTAGCGCCATCTCTTACCCACACTGGAAATAAAAAATGAAACAATCTCACTTTAAACGTCATGGTACAGGTCCAAGTCATTTGCCTAGCTATGAGATTGAATAGTTAAATACAATACAGGCGGCTAGTTGAACGGTGCAGCTTAGTAAAAAGGCTAGGCTGTTAAAACCCTAGCTCCCGAGCAATGACATAAAACAGTAAATTTCTGAAGCCTCCTCAGTAACGGCTAGGTCAACAGGTTTGAAAAAAAAATAAAAAAAATATAGATTCAAATATAGATAATATTATCAATATAAGTATATTTTTTTCGTATGACTATTATTTTTGCTTTTTCGCTTGATTTCCCTACAAAGGAGAAGGGAAATTAGGCTTTGATCTTTAGAAATATGTTTACACAAAAAAGATGCTGGTTAAGTGTTCTTCAGAATGTACATAGCATATGTAATCGATCAATATTTAGCTAAGAAAATGGATTTAATTAAAGGTCAACGGGGCTGTATGCGGGCGCAGGCGGCTGTACGAGCTTGTTTGCATTTAACTCCGCCCAGATGTGCAAGGGACTCCGCGCCTTAACAGAATGACGAATTGAACTAATTGGCTGCGACAGATCTACTCAATAATTCTAGTTATGTAAGTATATTTTTACAGGAATGGTTCGGTAATGGTTACGGTTGCTCATTACGACACCTAATAGCTACGAATACGCTGTTACTATTTATGAAGCAAAAAAACTGGTAGTTACAAGTCCTTCGTTATTGTATTAGCTAAGGGCACCGTACAAATCGGTTACATATAACCTACACTCCATTCTCAATATACACATGTAAACAAACCTTTTTTACTGTACGTTCAACCGATTTTGACTTATATTCCGTAGACACAAGGATGAAATTTAAAGCAAAAAAAGTGGTTATAATACAAACTTTTTACTGCACCTGCCATTGTCATTCTACCAAAGCAATAGAAGTCAAAATAGGTTGAACGGGCAGTGAAAAAGATTGTTCAAATGTGTTATCTTATTGCGATTGGAGTATACATTGTTACTTTAGAATAAATTTATTACGTGGATTATGTTGCTCTGGTTCCTTCATTGAAGCGTCTTTGTGATATTTTGCCGAATTTCAATCGTTTATTTACTTACTGGGTGATTCAATTGGAGCGGAAAATGCAAAAAGCCTTTTGGACTTCGACACAGCGCAAAACTTGATATTATGTGTTGATAATCACTATAGTATTATAATCAGCTACAATAAACTATATCGCACTTTTCCAATAGAAATATTATATAACAGCTTGAGTATAAAATCATGGTCTTATGATATGAATTAAGTAGAAGTTTTGAGATGTCAACTTCCATAATATTCGTCAACTTAGCAGAGGGCGCCACAATCGCTTGTGCTTTCTACGATTCATCACACACAAAGCGTATTGTATGACCCGAACTAAACTATAACCTATACAAAAATAAATAGACAAACATCGAATATATAAGAATAAAACTACAAGTACGACAGCGCAGGGGTGTGAGGCGCGGGAGGGGAATGCTTATCCCACATTCAAATCTAACCACAGATAAGGTAGTATTTCTTATTCCTATTCGAGACAGCAACTCATCTGCTTCTAAACTGGGAAAAGTACTTCAAAAACCCAGGTACTTCCCGCTAAATGGTCAATAATACCAAGGCGCTGCTGACCTTCCTTAAGGAGGTGGATCGAATGACACATTTGTCCCACACGTACGCAAAATACACGCTTTAGACGTGGAGTTACGGACACGCCCGAAATATACATACAAATACAAGGTAGTATATCCTGTTCCCTCGCTTTCTACCTCATCTTAAACCAACCTCCTTGCACAGTCGCCTTTAAAATAAAAATAAAATGGAAAAAAATCGTTTTAAAAATAAATGCAAAGTACCACAAAGACGCTGATGGGTGCAATAGGCGCGGTGCTCGTTTCGCGACTAGCTCGGAGGCTGCGGGTCAGTGCTGACGATGACCTGCACCACATATCCAGGCGTGATCTTCGCCTCCTCGATTAACAGCCGGTCGCCGAGGAGTTTTCCGCCATAGAACCAGCGTTGTCGCCACGGCTCGATGTTCTCTTGAGCCTGTGAATTGTGTAAGGGATGTTGTTAGTTTTTTATAATAAATAATTATAAAGAAATAATAATTCTTTATTTCGGGTTACTTAGGCCTATATATAATATAATGCAAAATTATGCTATACAGCATAAATATTTTTTGACAACTTTAACAGATATACAAGTAAATTATAGTGTCTAACCCTTTTATAGCCAATAACCATTTTGGTCTTGATACAAAATTATTGTAGGTAATTAGTTTCCTAAACACTACGGCAAATTATTATCATCAGCTTAATAATAAATCTGTTAGTTCGCTGAGGCGTTAATCGACTTCCAAAATAGCAAGCGACGCCATTCGCGAATCAACTATTATCAAATAAATTAAACTAACAAAATCTATAGATCTATAATCTATATAAAAATGAATCCCATTTCCCTCGGTGACGCCATCACGCGTGAACAGCTGGAGCGATTTCACTTTTTTTTGTTTGTTATTGTCAGGAGAAGGTTCTTTCGAAAGAAGAAAAATTTAAAAAAATTGGTAGTAGGGTAGAGCAGAATAGCTTAGTCAGTTGACGGGAGCTAAGCCGCGGGCAAAAGCTAGTCATATAATAAAGCCAATGATCCAATGTCAATGACCAATATTATAAATATGAAGGTAACTCTGTTTCACGGTTAAAGTACTGAACCGATTTTGATAAAATTTGGTACAGAGTAATCTTCAACCCAAAGGAAGGACATAATTATAGGGTAATTTTTACCTGGCTTCGAATTTTATTTTGTGTCCACAATAATCGACATTCAAATGAACGAAGTCCTGGGCAAAATAATACATTTAAATATATGCATTCTTTATCGACGTGAGATATTTAGGAAGGCAGTATTTGCTTGTAGAAAAACTAATTCATTTCAAAAGGACAAAAAGTCACGGTCTAACTAAAGACCGGCCATTCCAAGCAACATAACCTTGGCCGCAAGCCAAGAACCATTGATAAAATAAGCTAATGCGCCTAATGTCCATGTCATTAAGTCCGGCCGGCATAAAGAGAAAGCACAATGCATTAAAATCATATTCCTAGCCATACTTTCAACGGTTTACTAATGTAGGTCAACGGACAGTAATTGTCGCGCTGGCGGCGTCCAAAACTGTAAGACATTAACAGGTGAACACGACCTTTGTGGAGTACCGACATATGTAGGTACGTAGGTCTACAAACACTTCAGGGCTGTACCGTTGAAATGTGAAGGAGAACTTCATGATTCTCAAGGTGCTGTGATTGTAAGGATATTTGTAAAGCAAACGCTTACAAAAAAAGTAAAATTTGTTTCGGAAATCGCACGATTATCACGCGTAAACATAGTCATAGAATCTTTTTTGCGCCAGTATTAAAATGTTTGTTGTCAAATAATAAAATCTAACTTAGGTATTAGTTCGCACGTTGAATATTTATCAAGGTCTACAAATAAAATATGTATCCGAAAATGTAATATGTAAAAATCTCGTGTCACAGTGTTTGTTATCAAGCTCCTCCGAAACGGTCCGATCAAATGTTATGATATTTTTTGTGTATATTCGGTAGTGTAGTTCCTGAGAACAGGTCGTGGGTTATCATTTACCCTCCAACTTCCACCACCATTCTTTTTAGGGTTCCGTACCTCAAAAGGAATAACGGAACCCTTATAGGATCACTATTTTGTCCGTCCGTCTATCTGTATGCAAGACCTCTTATCTCAAGAATGCGGAGAGGTATCGAGTTGAAATTAAAACCATATACTCAGTTGTGTGGTCTCTTGAAGCTGTGAAAAAAATCAAACTTCTGGGTTAACAAAAAAGATACGACCGTTTATGTCGCAAAAACGTTTATTTCGACACTCAAATCAAAATTCATAGGGTATTTCCCGTTGACCTAGAATCCTGAAATTTGGTATAAAGCAAGGTCTCATATCACAAGTATATAAAAAAATCTGAAAAATTCTGTTTACCTTGAAGGTAGGAAGATCTATTTCAGGTTTCATCAGGCTCTAGTCATTACGACAATATAAATAGAAAACCTCCCATCGGAACAATGGCACGGCAGCCCTATCATTAAATAAAAGTACACAATGTGACGCGGAGGCAGGCTGTCGCGTATGGTTGCAAAATTTCGCGTCGTTCGCATGCGCTTGCGTCATCGACTGACCGTGTTTGAGCGCCCTGCTGCACAATGTACATATTTTTATGACTGGCTTTTGTAGGAAGATAGTATTGTAGTAGTTTACTTGCAGATAAAGAATGCTAAATATTTTTTTTGTGTTATTTATCTGTATGTGAAGGTAAAAGTAATAATTCAAAAGAGTATCCATGGAGTTTTTGCATATTCTTCTGCATAGACTATTCTTTGGAATGTGCAATTAGCATGATTTTTCTTGACATTTCAAAAGTGCCTGTAAATGGTTTATTTGAAATAAAATGCTTTGAATCTACTAGGGAATTCAGGAAGGTGTCCATACTTTTTAAAAAGGATTCACATTCACTTTCTGTGATAATTAGGACATCAGCCAAGGAAACCTCCATTAAAACCGCAGACCACTTTATGGGAACATTCATTGTGTGCACAGCTAAGTTTAATTCCTTGCCGAAACTTGTGTTTCTTGATAGTTACACCTACATCCTGATATCACAAGGGGTTTTTAAGTCAAGATTGAATAGGTTATTTCTATACAAGTGTGTTCATCGTCAAGGCGAAACCTACGAATATTAAAAAAAAGTCCTTATCTATCTGTGGCACTAGGGTGTATGGCAATAATCTTTTGAGTTTCTACATGACTTTTTATATAATTCAACAAAAGCCATGATAAACAATGGATTGTCTTCAGGTAGACAGGGGCCAGTGAAAGGAGCAAAAGACCTTGCATTAGTAACTGGATAATATAATCGATCTTCTACTAAATTGTATTACAATATGCAGTCTCAGTCCCACTAATGATCAGGTTGTTTTGCTTTTCTACAACTTGTTTTATAAATTCAAGTTTCCGTTAAGATCTAATAACTGTATAAAGAATGAATTAGCAATCTATTCTTGTAACATTTAGGGAACACACAATCACTGTGGAATAATTCATTGTTTTATCCTAGAAAATCTAATATATAAAATTCTCGTGTCGCGATGTTTGTGGTTAAACTCCTCCGAAGGCTTTCCCGATTCTCATGAAATTTTGTGTGCATATTGGGTAGGTCTGAGAATCGGACAACATCTATTTTTTATCCCCCTAAATGTTAAGGGTAATCCACCCCTAAATTTTTTTTTTACAATTTTAGATAAAAAAAAATTTATATACATAGCAAAACAACGTTTGCCGGGTCAGCTAGTGTATCTATATTTACTTTATGATAATGCTTAGAAATTAGTGAGACATTCTCTATATATTCTGCGAGATCCAGATTACAGATATCTAAAATAATAATAGCTATAGGTACTTACTTGCGCGAAATCTTAAATATTGACTGGTAAACAAGTCATTCTACTAATATCAATGGAATATTAATTTAGTGTAAATGTCAAATTGTTTTATATTATATTATAATTTTAAATAATACGTTTTCGAGATCAGAGAGAACTCATGACACTCATGAAACAAAAAGTAACTAGATTAACAAAAACAAGGCTAGAGTGAATAGGCTCTTAATAAACTAGTGCGCCTGACCATCAATGATTGCATCTTCGCTTACCATCAGGTGGGACCGCAGTCAAGCACTGGTTTATATAAATTAAAAAAAAAAAAACAGATCTAGTATTTGATTCGTAAGTACTCGTATGTATATACGTCGCCATTTTTTAAAGCTTCTGTACCAGACACCTACAGGCAGCATAACGCTAGACAGGCAGCCTTTGGTAAACTACTCTAGACATCGTGATTCACTGTATTACCCAAAATTGTCTAGTTATAATCCTAATTTCATTCCTCCTGGAAAGCTGAATTGCATGAACGTGAATGGTTTAAAAATTTAATCACATCAGAGGCCACAAGTTTTTAACGCGATCGATTTTACGACCTAAACTGAACTGTTAAAGGGCTGGAACTATATAGGGTGTGTAGCTCCATCCCTCTTTCTCGATCGCAGGCTTGACATTTTAACACGTCATGATAAGGCACTAGTTCATCAAACGAACCTTACTCTACAATTTATTGGCTAGTTGTTTATTTATTTATTATTTATTTATTAAAACTTTATGCACAAGAAATAAACATTGTACAAAGGCGGACTTAATGCCTTAGGCATTTTCTACCAGTCGACCTTAGGGAATTTAGATGTTGAAAACCTTTTTTATTGAGATAGATATATATTCTTTATTGTCCATCAAAATATATTTTTTTTGGCAATTGAGCCCGTTGCGGCTATTCTGCCAGTGTCACGTGGGGAAAATAAAAACTATATTAGGAATTTAAAATTAACAGGTTGTCAAAATGTCGGGGTCTTATCGCTAAAAGCGATTTTTGACAGACAACCTTTGAATGGATTTGACAGAGAAGGAGAAAAAAGATACGCAGGTAGTTCGTGGTGTACTATTGACAGGGTTTTTGAAGTTTGAAACATTTATTTATTTTCTTCCTTGCAACTATCATTACCTACAGGTAAATGAAAAAATGAAAACCTATGTACTTAGTTATGTTTGAAATCATCAAATAACTTCTCCCACTCTGGTTGGAGCAAGAGGGCGTGCCAGATTTTTACTGAACAAAACCCACCTCTGTTCCTTCAGTAGTCCTTCGCGTTCCAGCGCAAGGAATGCTAAGAAGCGCGATCGGCAAATCGAGTTATACATTACATAAAAGTATTGAATAACAACATTTATACATAATTCATAAGGTCAAGCAGAATTGAAGGTGAAAATACGTTTGGCAATATTGTATCCGCAACATTGCCAGATTTAGTTGGAACGATAACACTGCAGATTTAAATTTTAATATTGAAAAAGTAAACTAGATGTACTAACCATAAATAAATAGGGTTATGTGTACACAGTAAAAATAAAAATAAAATCTGTCGAATACGAGTCGAACTCACGCACGAAGGGTTTCGTACTATCCATAACAACATTAGACACTATAACCTTTTTTTTAGTTCCACCTGATCCGATGTTTGTTTGTTGAAAGATTACGTCGGTTGTATGGGAACCACTTAAATATTTATTTTATTCTATTTTTTGTATTTGTTGTTATAACGGCAACAGAAATATGTCATCTGTGAAAATTTCAACTGTCTAGCTATCATGGGACATGAGATACAGTCTGGTGACAGACAGACGGACAGTGAAGTTTTAGTAATAGGGTCCCGTTATTAGCGACAAAATAAGAAAAATATAATTATAAATTTATTTATACTGAATAAAGGGCTGTGCACATCACGTTTTTTAAACGCAACGTTGATGCACGTTTGTAGCGATACAGATGCGATACGCACGCGAGTCAGACGTAACCTTTAGTAGAATAAAAGCGCGCCGTCGATGCACGTTTCTAAGGGCCTGCGCACACTTGAGATAAGACTGTCTTAGACAGAATTGTCTGCGACAACACTGTTTTGTCTACGTCACGGCGCACACTATCAAGACGAAACAGTCTAGCGGCGCACGGCTAGTGTTGCCAACTTTGTGGATTCCTCCCCTCGCCCACGGCGACTCTTTGTACCGTTTACGAAAAGCACGACAGCATCGCTATTAACGCGCGATAATCGCATTTGCAACGCGCTACAGAAGCGATGCCAACGCGCTCCAGCATCGCGACGACATCAGGGTGTAGCGACATCTATAGCGTCACATAAGAACTAATCCTGCATCGCGCAAGCGGAGAACGCAAAGTTCTCCGCGCGATTAGAACATATAGAACAGCCTGAAATCATCTATCGGGCAGTTGCAGCCCACCAGACATAACATCCCGTCTGGTCGGAGGATCCTCCCTTTTCAACGGAGGTTTGCGGGACTTTACACTCTGTTCCGCCTATCTCCAAACATGTGACCCTCGACAAAGAACGTCAGCGCAGCCTTCGTGCAGCTACTACCTCGTGACGTCATCATCACTTCCTCAAGCTTTCGAGCAGCGAGCCATACAGCCAGCACCCACGGCTATAAAGGGTATCCTGACCACCAGCATGCCTACATGGTCATACCTGGTCATCACCCTCAGCCTCATCAGCGACCTTGGCGAAGCACACTGCACCTTCGGCCAGTCACATGAAGAGCTATGAAGAACCTCTCCTGGTCGACGCAAGCAGTCAAGCCACTACGTCGCACAGCACCGCTCCGACTCACTGGAGCCAGCAGCACTACTCCGACTTACCGGAGCCTGCAGCATCATCCCGACTCACTGGGACAGCACCACCCTGACTCACTGGGGCATCACTGCAGACAGTTCCGACTCACCGAGAACTATGCGGCATTCGGTTCCGACCCACTGGAACCAACCTACCACTGGCCTGGCACGCATCAAGAAGCATCAAGAACCATCGATCTCCGATCTCCGGAGGGGAGTGATGTAGCGACATCTATAGCGTCACATAAGAACTAATCCTGCATCGCGCAAGCGGAGAACGCAAAGTTCTCCGCGCGATTAGAACATATAGAACAGCCCGAAATCATCTATCGGGCAGTTGCAGCCCACCAGACATAACATCCCGTCTGGCCGGAGGATCCTCCCTTTTCAACGGAGGTTTGCGGGACTTTACTCTCTGTTCCGCCTACCTCCAAAAGGGTGAGAACGGAGGGGGTTTGGCGCATGAAAGAAACATTCTACATACAAAAACTTCATTTTTGTGTCCTTATCGAATCGCAGAATCGCGACAGTATCGTGTTAGCATCGCGACTGAGAATTGTGATGTGGGCGAGGGCAAACAGCTAGCGACCGCATCGCGACTATATCGAAGCGACAGCATCGCTAT
This sequence comes from Mythimna vitellina, assembly GCA_949316375.1. Taxonomy (NCBI): domain Eukaryota; kingdom Metazoa; phylum Arthropoda; class Insecta; order Lepidoptera; family Noctuidae; genus Mythimna; species Mythimna vitellina. The sequence goes on from OX438693.1 coordinate 24,804,745, forward strand.
AAAAATTCACCGTGGGCGAGAAGTCTTGCACTTACCGCCATTGTGGCCATAGATTTAAGTTTGTGTAAAATGCATGTAATTTTTGTGTCTTTTCTGGCGCCATTTTGGCGAGAAATACTAAGTATCATCGTAACGAACACAAAAATACATTTTTTTAAAACGCCTCTTTAAGCCTGTTTGCACACTGTTAGTGCAGTGTGCAACCAGTAAGGTTTACAATTATCATGGAAATCCATATTGACTGCGAACAGCTAATTAAAAGGTGTTTACATCATAGACATTAACACATCCATAACCAATCATTATCAAGGTTTTTATTACAAGGCTGAATGTTATCTTATCAGCTATCATCTGTATACTAATCTATGTATCCTATCTCAATTTATCAAATGGAAAATTGAATGAAATTAGATGGGGAACCCCATAAACATATATTTGATGCTTATTATGTATGGGATTTTGTCAAGAACATATTACTATGCTGGTATCTTTTTTTTTCTTACCAGCTGTTTACCAATTGGTGACCTTGCAATAATTTATATATGTATATAATTGTGTAATTTATAAAAGCGAAATACCATTTACTGATTAATCACGAAATCTCAGAAACTACAACACCTACAAACTTAAAATTTGGCAGGTGGGTTCCTTATATGATGTAGACATCCGCTAAGAACGGATTTTACGAATTTCTACGGGGGTTCTAAGTTTTTATGGAGAAACCAAATTTCACGCGGGCGAAGCCGCTGGAAGAAGCTAGTGTAATAATATAAAAAGAAAAACTGCTTGACTGACATACCGACGCACTGCCGCATGGTGCAGTCAGAACGAAAAAACAAAAATACCCCATAATTGTATGAAACGGGGGTAAAATTATATACATGAAAAAGCCTACTTTCCACGGGCGAAGCCGCTGGCAGAATCTATTCTACATACATAAATAAAATTAAGTCTGTTTGCAAAATCAAAATAATAAAAATACATTCAGCCGAACATAGAACCTCCTCCTTTTTGAAGTCGGTTAATAACATTTTTTGCTAAGCAAATGCTTATGAAAGTATATTTGATAATTATAATAAAAAACAATTTTTAGATATTTTGTCTGTCTGTTTGTTTTGGCTAATCTCCGAAACGGATGGACCGATTTTGACGCGACTTTCACTCGTAGACAACTGACGTTATAAGGAATAACTTGGTTTTCTTTTATTTTAGAAAAATAATTATTGTTTCGCGCAAAAAAGGACTTCTTGGAATATTGTATCCAAATGGTATTGTGCTGTTTTACAGGTTTGACGCGGACAAAGTCGCGGGTGCCAGCTAGTAATGTAATAAATGCTTAATTACCCTAATTTTTATGCAATATCTTATAAAGGTTAAAATTACAAAATTTGCATTTGTTTCACCATGAGCAGGTTACGAATTTTGATAGACAATAGTGCATTGTTTATTATTTCTCGAATACCTCATTCCAGAGTGCAAAGCCCAGCTAGCCTTTTGACACTTCGTCTCCAATGATACCTACGCAAATATTTACTGCTCAAAATATTTTTGCTACCCTACTCTACCGAGTTTCCATCATTCGTAAGAACAAAGCTAATGATTTGGAAAAAATACTAGAAAGAAATAAAGAAAAAGAAAGAAAGATTACGATTAGATTAGCACGAGAAAACTTTCGCAAGAAGTTGGTAGATTCTACACACTCTTGATTTGTTGTATTCGTTTTTCTCTCAATATCATTCTTTATTTGTATGTATGTATCTAAGTATAAATTTATTATTGTTCTTATTTCCTCTCTGTCAGTCTTTTTTTAAGCTGCACCTGCCATGTTTTGTCTCTACACCACCCTAAGGTCGACTGGTAGAAAATGCCTAAGGTATTAAGTCCGCCTGCAATGTTTCATTAGTGCATAAAGTTTTAAATAAATGAAGATTCATTTGGCACACATAGACACACACCCTGTAGAAACAACATTTGGAAACTTAAAATTTAAAAAAAATAGAATACTGACACAAAATGTGTTGAGCGGCTGCGCCAAATAGTTCCAGTTCAACAAAAATGCCACACTATGTGATAGTTACCAAAAAATACCAAAAACTGACTCACATGTAATTTATTCTTGCACTGCGCCACAGTATGCCGCGAGTAGACGGCTAGATCCACGTCCTTGCAGGTGTTGGAGAGGCGCAGGCGCAGTGACAGCTCCGTGCCGCCCTCCACCGGCTCCGACCACTCGGCCGGCGAGTCACGCCCGCTCGCCTCCTTCACCATGTTTATAGGTGGCGATAGGCAGTATATTGGGACCTATGGAGGGACAACAGGTTATTTATTCATTGGTTTATCCTCACATCAGAACGCCTTGCAGCATTAAACACAATGGAGCACAATTAGTTCAGAATCGCAAAAAAGTAGCAACTTTGTAACATTGTGTGCAGTGGAGTGCTAGTCAACAAGAGAGCGGTGCGGCAGTGGGTCACGTACGCTCGCTGACGCAGCATCAGCCCCCCTAGCCAAGTTACGATCGTTTCGTTTGCGTCGAACGCCTCGAATAGGCCTCGCCTCCGATTCCTTTGTTCTGACCACGTGACGTCAGAACACAGGAATCTGAGGCGTGGCCTACTCGAGGCTTTCGACTCAAACGAAACGATCGTAACTTGGCTAGGGGGGCAGGCCAGCGCCCCTTCAGGATTTCACATGTACCAAATATGGTTTTTTTTTCGAACACATTTTTGAAATTTTAGAACTATTTCGACGAGTTTTTCAAAGAAAATTGATTTAAATTGAAAAATATAGAAAGTATTGATTTATAGTTTTTATATAAATTTATGTCTTATTTTATACCTATTATATTATAGTAATACATACAAATAAATAGAAAACATAATTTCTATTTATTTTTGTGTATTCTGTTTGTAATTTTTAAATAACAGCTTACTACTAAATATATATGAAAGTAGATACAGTAATATTTAAACAAAAAAAAATGTTGTCTGTCTGTATGTGCTGGCTAATCTCTGAAACAGCTGGACCGATTTTGAAGGGACTATAACTGGCAGATGGCATAAGGAGTAAGTTAGGCTACTTTATGAAAAGTGTTTTATTATGCCAAGGAAACTTGTTACGGGGATAATATTATTCTATGTTCTGATAAAATCCCAAGTATATCTATGTGCCAAGTGTCATCAAAATATCTTCAATGATGTAGATGTAATCATGCAACAGGTAGACAGACAAACTTTTATATTATCCTTCCTATCCTACTGATATTTTACTATTTTTTATACATATAGTAATAATATAATGATATGATATGATGTCTTACGAAAATGTTTTTACTCCGGATCTGTCCCAGTGGTTTTTCCTCGCTCACCTTGCCTTGAGACCCGCAGCGAAAAAATGGTTCTGATCCCCTTAAAATTAGCACCAAATACTGTATCCCCAAACTCCCAGTTCTTTACGTAAAAAATTGTATGAAGTTTTACTTGTATTTTATGAATGTTTATGAATCTAATTTGTCACAACATCTATGTATCATATCTTTGCTACTCTTCCTGTCTCTCATAATACTAGCAATATTAGTTCAGTAGGTGACTGACCACACCACATGATGCATGCTCCTGAAAATAGGTTCTGTTGGGGCTCTTGTAGGACAGCAACCATTTGATAATATAACGCATATATTGCACTATGATGATAATATACTGTAAAGATACTGAGATTAGATCCATGGAATGGAATCCATTCTTGCAAATTCTTCTCCATAGAGATCTGCTTTGAAATTTTAATTAACATCATCTTTCTAACTGATTGACTTCTTGATAATTCAAAAATAAATAAATGCTTTGAATAATAATCAGATGTATTTAGAAAAAATCAATTCATGTAAGTAATGAATAGATAGGACTAAAACAAGCATCAAGCTTTGTTTATTCTATAAATTAATAATAATAGTCTATATTCCACAAGTATCACACAACGCCGTCTAGTACCAAGCTAAGCAGAGCTTGTGTTATGAGTACTAGACAACTGATAAACATACTTATTTATTTCTAAATACATACATATATAGATAAATTACACCCAGACACAGAACAAATGATCGTGCTCATCACACAAACATTTGTCCTGGGTGGGAATCGAACCCACGACCTCCGGCATAGCAGTTAGGGCCACTAACTACTAGACCAACAGGCCAGTCTTGTCAGTCTTGTCAGAATTGTAGTTCTTAATTGAATTTTTGTTGGTAATCCCAAAATCAAAGTGCTAACTAGTTATGAATGCAACACAAGTTGCTCCAGGATGCTTGAAGATAATGCCACATTGTTTGTTGTCCAAACTTGATGAAGAACCAAATATAAACAGCATCAAAAAAGGCCCAACAGGAAATAAATACACATCATAAATAATGTAGTATGTACAATTCATACAAACATTCAAACTTCAAGAGTAAAAATTTGAGGAAAAGCTCTCTTGTTTGTTATAATTACAATTATGACAAATTAAGGACAAAATCAGGTTTATTAGTATGTAAATCATCTTTTTATTTCCATCAATGAAACAGAAGCGTTGCTTTATATAGTTCTCACTGTCAGCAGTCAATAAAATTTTACCCTTAGATCTACTAAAGGTCAATCAAACTGATTAATATATAAAATTGTAATGAGACTGAGGAGTGTACGCTTACAGTTACACTATTGTAATGAGGTTGAGGAGTGTATGCTTAATTACACTATTGTAGTGAGGCTGAAGAGTGTATGCTTACAGTTACACTATTGTAGTGAGGCTGAAGAGTGTATGCTTACAGTTACACTATTGTAGTGAGGCTGAGGAGTGTATGCTTACAGTTACACTATTGTAATGAGGTTGAGGAGTGTATGCTTACAGTTACACTATTGTAATGAGGTTGAGGAGTGTATGCTTACAGTTACACTATTGTAATGAGGTTGAGGAGTGTATGCTTAGTTACGCTATTGTAATGAGGCTGAGGAGTGTATGCTTACAGTTACGCTATTGTAATGAGGTTGAGGAGTGTATGCTTACAGTTACGCTATTGTAATGAGGTTGAGGAGTGTAAGCTTAGTTACACTATTGTAATGAGGTTGAGGAGTGTATGCTTAGTTACGCTATTGTAGTAAGGCTGAGGAGCGTACGCTTACAGTTATGCTATTGTAATGAGGTTGAGGAGTGTATGCTTAGTTACACTATTGTAGTGAGGCTGAAGAGTGTATGCTTACAGTTACACTATTGTAGTGAGGCTGAGGAGTGTATGCTTACAGTTACACTATTGTAATGAGGTTGAGGAGTGTATGCTTACAGTTACGCTATTGTAGTGAGGCTGAGGAGCGTATGCTTACAGTTACACTATTATAGTGAGGCTGAGGAGTGTATACTTACAGTTACGCTTTTGGCAGCTATGGATAAAACAAAATGTGTACCTGATATCTTGTGCCCCATTCATCATAGCACTCTGTGAGATACCCATTGGGCACCGACACACTGGCTCCGTCCAGTATCGCCTGTGCCAGCTGGAAGTCCATCGCCTCAGCAGCGACGGCAGCAGCTCGCAGCGCGTCCCAGATCTCCTTGCGTCCTTCGAACGCCGGCGCAGTGTCCCAAAACTCATCCCTTTTGCTACGTAACTGTCCCTCCGTCAATGGCACGTCTGATTTCCATCGTATGGTCTCGTGGCACAGCGACTGGTTCTTCCTCAGCCCGCCTATAACAAAGAGGTATGAGAACACGCACTCGACGTCTCCACGGAGACAGATGATCGCTTACCCCACCTGAATTAGGCCGAGACACGGTAGCCGAAGACTCTTCTATGGGCCCGCTACCACTTCTAGTTATTCCTATGCAACCGCCCATTATGATCACATTCTACAATTGCTCATTTAACAAATATTTACAAAAAAATTATTAACAAATAACATTTTTATCTTCTGTACGCTTCTGTCAAAAAAGATTAGCTGTATATGTTTTGTTACTGCTTTGAAAGGTCGTGTATAAATGAAACAATGTTCATAATAAAGTAAAAGAAAAAAATTAAGTTTCGTCTTATTTTGGTACTAAAACTCTATCACATTTTCGATAAAGTTACAAAAGTATACTTAGATAATTTAAAGAATTTTAGCTTCTTCAAATAAATAAAATATTGCTGGAAACTGTTGTAAACGAAACGCATCATACTTCATAAAATGTCACAATGTAATTATTTGTAGTGGTAACCTCTAATTCTTGACGTTTAATTTCTCATCATGATGTCTCAAAGTTATCGAAGATAATTCTCTTTATTATTCTAAAAACTAATAACTAGAAGTTAATTTTCAATGTAAAGTCGAAATTTTTGTGATCTTCGATGTAAACAACTGAATCATCTGGGATAAATTTATTTTGTTATTTTCCAAAACACTCACAAGTTAACACAGAGTAGTAACATTACGCTGATTTTTTTTTTAATGTATGATCGTATGACGTTCATTTGTTTACATGAAAAACGTCAAAATTTATGTCTACAAAACAAACGTTCTGTGCTACAAAACAAACATAATTCCACTACATTACATAGTACATATTCATAAGAAATATTAAATTAATAAAACTACTATCGGTACGGATTCAAAATGAATTCTTTTCATTTTAATTTAGAAGACTATAGAGTAATTACGGTAAGTGTCAAATCATTCCAAGCAGGTTTTTTAATACAAGTTTTGTCACTGGCAACGTAATCTTATCTTTGAAGCGATTACTTTAGTTATAAGAATAATTTTATCTACAGGCTCCAGAGACCGCGTACTATATATCAGAATTTATAACGCCGACTGAAGAAAAGGGAATTTTAACGAGTATTTATGCAGTACCAAAGCCAAAATGGACTCAACTCTCTAATCGAAGATTGCAGAACTGGGGCGGAATTCCACATAATAATGGCATGATAGCAGAGTCAATACCACAATGGCTGGATAAATATCTGGAAAAAATACATAGTCTCAAAGTCATGGATGGTAAAAGGCCCAACCATGTGTTGGTCAATGAGTACTTGCCAGGGCAGGGCATCATGCCACATCTGGACGGTTCATTATTCTATCCAACTATAACTACAATATCGGTTGGATCTCATATAGTTTTAAATTTCCTTGAACCAACCGAAGACAACACTATTAGTACAAAACCTGCGTTCTCCTTTTTACTTGAACCAAGAAGTTTGTTAATACTGCAGGAGAAGCTTTACACTCGTTATTTGCATTGTATAGAAGAAGTGAAAGAGGACTTACTAGATGCATCAATAGTTAACATAAATATGTGTTCAGATGAATATGTTAGGCATAAAACTGTGCCTAGAAAAACTAGGGTATCTCTGACGATAAGACATGTGCCAAAAACAAGTTCTTTTAAAATTTTTGGGGGTGGGAGAAGATAGATGAAAGTAGACAATTTTTTGCTCCTGTACTAATGATTTTGTATTGAAGTCCTAACAAAACACAGATATTTAAGCAATATCTATATTTATTGTAACAGAGATGTCTACTCAGCTGGAGGTCAAACAATGAACCTACTTTTCTGTCTGTAGGTTCTCACTTTTGCAGTCAATAGCCGAACATCATTATGCAAATTGATTAGTTACTTATAATTTAAAAAAAGAACTTTTGTTTTGTATTGCCCATACTATGTATCAATTTCTTTATACAGATAATACTTTTAAGTTGCCCTATGTGATATGCAGTTATAAAATTCCACATTCAAACATATTTTTTATACAAATCTAGATGGTTTATATTTTTACATAAATTAAATTATGAAATTACATAAGTCTTTTTAATTTTTTGATCATTATGAGATTTACAAAATTATTTCCAAGTGTTAGATTTATATTTAGAAGACAGAATTTTGGTAATGTTACAAGGACATACTATTCTGGGTGTGGAGAAGCAGGAAAGGTTAGATTAAGTTAACATTCTATTTTGATCATGTGGACAGAGTATTCTTAGAAGACTAGGAATAAAGGCATAATAACTTTAAACCTTATTGACACAAAATTGGTGATTGTAGCCTACTTACTGCCAAATGAGGGTTGATATTGTGATAAAACTTTTATACTTCACTTTTTAGTTCAATTAATCTAATCTATTCCATTCCTGGGTAAAGGCTTCCCCCTTTCCCATTTCTGATGGTTTATGCAAGAAGTAGAACCGTCATGAGATTGTACCAAAAACTTAAAATTAATTTTACAGAAAGGTTTGTGTGTTTGCGTTTATGAAGATAATAGACAATTAGAACTAACACCATGCGGGCAGGAAGTGGACCATATGTGTGGAGGCAAGATATCACAGCAGTTAAATGCGTAAGTACATATAAAAATCTTGTGTCACAGTGTTTTTTATCAAACTCCTCTGTAATGGCTTGAACAATTTTTATGAACTTTTTTGTGGGTATTTGGTAGATCTGAGAATAGGTCGTAAGCTTTTTTTTGGCTCGAAATAAGTTATATGGCAAAACAATGTTTGCCACGACAGCTAGTATTAAATAAATTATTGTTTAATTAACACAATTGATATTTCTTTTTTGTTAAAAAACTGGTATGGAAAATCAATATTTTATTCTTTGCTAGCTTTTACAACTTGGCTAAATAATAAAATCATTATAATTGAAGTAGTACTTAAAATGGATTTGTTTTCAACTCAGATGTAGGTGTGCCTAGTCCGACTAGACTGCCATTTACCAAAAATGCCAAATTTTTTGACTTAGGAAAAATCATTTACCTGCCAAAGGAATATGAATATTGTGATTCTTCAATAAAGTCGAAAATTAATTGGCTGCATCAGGCCTTTAGCAAGTAAGCTTGCCGTTCAATTACTTATGAACCTTTCGATCTCAATGTCGTGTAGGCACGACTGGCGCAGTGGTTGAATGATTGGCTGGTATGCTTCTTATTCGATTCCCACGCGGAACAAATATTTATCTGATTTAGAAATAGTTGTTCCAGATCTGGGTGTCTTCTGTCTGTGTGTTCACACGTTTGAAAAGCTCCCGCGATACAGGACTAATTCCTAGTAAAAACATGTTTCAGGCTGGCGTGCGAGATGAAACTGGGCAAGTCCTTCGCGATTACCGAAATAATGGATTATTCAGCGGTGGCCATCACCTGCATAGGACCGAGAGCAGCTGGTTACGACCCCCTTGAGTCGCTCGATGAATCCAGGGTTAGTAGACTAGAACTTAATTTTTTAAATGTCCATCATGCAGTGTTTACGGAGACGATACTTCACACAAAAAAAAAAAACGGTGTTTATAAATAAAAAAATACATAAAGCCGAACATATAACCTCCTCCTTTTTGAAGTCGGGATTTATGAAATAAAACCTAGCGTCTGCTTGAGGCTTCGGCCGCATGGAAAGTGTTTTTAGAAATTTGATTGCAACCTAGTTTCAGAAATCAGCACATTAAACCAAAAACCATTCATTCAAGTAATATTTAGCTATTGAGATCCAGCATTTTTAGAACATTTAAGTTCTATATGAACATCATATAAAAACAGCTGTAAAACATAACTAACCATTACGAATAGTTTAAGATTCTTTGTATGCGTTTCAACCACGCGGCCATGACGATAACTAAAAAAAAAACAACTATCCCATAATTATGTAAAAATTTGTAAAATTTGATCCCAAAACCATAATTTTGTCAAAGTTATGGTTAAGAAGTTATAAGGGTTTTTTGCGACAAACGGATCCCCCGCATCTTTTTTTTTCGTAACTCAGAAGTTTGATTTTTTCACAGCTTCAAGGGAATCCAATCCATCCATCCAAGGTTTTAATTTCAATTCGATACCTCCGTGCGTTCCCGAAATAAAGAGTCTTGACAGACAGAGAGACCACAAAGTGATCCTAAAAATAATTTGAATAAAGCTGAACACTTATTTTGACCTTTCCATCCTGTCTCCAAAACTACCGAGCTTAAAAAATACAGATAATAGTTCTTTACTTATAGATAACAGGAAAACCTATAATATTTAGCTATACCTAGACGTGGTATAGTTAGAAAGTAAAATGTTAGAAAATAACACCTGGTCACCTGTTTGACTGGCCTGTTGGTCTAGTGGTTAGTGATCCTGATTGCTATATCGGAGGTCGTGGGTTCGATTCCCACCCAAGACAAATGTCTGTGTGATGAGCACAATCATTTGTTCTGTATTTGGGTGAAATTTGTCTATATTATTGTTATATGTATATAAATAAAATTAAAATAATATGTATGTATTATCACAAACTTATCTGAAATATGTTTCAAGTTTTGCTGTTTAGATTCTTGTGTATTTTGAACTAGTTATTCAAATATTTTTTCTAATACACCTGTTCCTCTATTTTGTACAGCTGTGGTTTTTTCTATCTCCTCTAAGTACTGTTCTTCAAATTGTAAGTTATCATCCTCATCTAAATAGGTTTTCTTAAGTTCTCCTGTCAATGTTATTCAAACTCTACGCGTCTGATATCTTTTCTTTAGACTGTTTTTTACCTTGATGAAAGCCGCTGTTTTTAGTAGTTCTTTGTGATGAGTTACAGATTGAAGCTCTTCTGGTATAGCGTACACTTTATCTTCACTTGTAGCTATTGTACTTATACAATAGATATTTGATTTTCCATCACTCCCTGGAAGTATAGTGAATTCGAAACGAAGTTTCTTTTCTTCAATGCTTTGTTAAGCTCTTTTTGAACGAAAATGTCGTTTTATAAGACCATATCTTAAGTAATTTGGGAAAATTAAATTAATGTGTTGCTCTGTTAATAAAGGTTTTTATTGTAAAACTATACATAAGTAATTTTACCAGTAATAAATTGCAATAACACATATCTGTAAACAAAGAAACGACATTCAATGTATATAATTACAATCCCTTCATCCCTTCATGCCCAAGAGCGGGTTTTGTCATAAGATGATTTTCTAATAAGATGATTTTCCCACCCAATAAAAAAATAAAAATAAAAAAAACAATCCCTTCATCATCATCATTTCAGCCGAAAGACGTCCACTGCTGGACATAGGCCTCCCCCAAGTGTCGCCACAATGAACGGTCCTGTGCGTCTCGCATCCATCGTACTCCCGCAACCGTTACCAGGTCATCGGTCCACCTTGCAGGAGGCCTTCACACAGTCCCTTATTAATACTTAAATATATAATAACTATACCAACGGACCTTCGTACATAATTCTTTACAAATATAAAAATATGTTTATCAGTTGCTCATAGTACAAATTCTACTTAGTTTGGGACTAGATGGCGTTGTGACTTTCACTTGACTGGTTTTTTTATGCGAACTGTGACCTATCATTAAATTACTAAATTCTAGTTCGTTGATGACTCCACATTATGTGACCGTAATACTAAAGCATTTCTCACAAAGTAATCTACACTAATATTATAAAGAGGAAAACTTTGTTTGTTTGTTTGTAATGAATAGGCTCAAAAACTACTGGACCGATTTTAAAAATTCTTTCACCATTCGAAAGCATCATTATCCACGAGTAACATAGGCTATATTTTATTTTGGGAAAAAATAGGGTTCCGTAAGATATTTGAGTTTTTCGGACACAAGATATAAAAAGTCAACCAGAAAAGTTACTTATTTTGCGTACGCTGCCTAAACTATAAATGATAGAACCATAAAATGTTCTAATTAATTGTAGATCTTATAAATATCTACCAAAATTTGTTAGGAGAAACCTACTTTCACGCGGGCGAAGCCGCTGGCAGAAGCTAGTTTGTAATATACTGAAAGCTTTTCTCCAGGAGAACCTCCGCTGGGGCGTGGGCTCGGGCGTGAAGCTGCTGCGGGAGCGCGGCTGCGCCTCCGTCGAGGTGGACACGTGCACCGCGCCCGACGCCGCCGCCGAGGCCGCTGAGCTCGCCGCCTGGGGGTACGCACTTTACTACACACACAAGCTGTTTCGCAGCACGGCTGCGTCGAGACGGACACGTGCCCTGGTGCACATACCACGTGTAGCGACATCTATGGCGTCACATAAGAACTAATCCTGCATCGCGCAATCAAAGTTCTCCGCGCGATTAGAACATATAGAACAGCCCGAAATCATCTGCCGGGCAGCTGCCCACCAGACATGACACCCGTCTGGCCGGAGGATCCTCCCTTTTCAACGAAGGTTTGCGGGACTTTACTCTCTGTTCCGTATACCTCCAAACACGCAATTTTTTAAAATTATTTTACTGACACACACAAGTTTTAGTTGAGAAGAAGACAAACCGAGAACACATTAGAAGTAGCCGTGGGCCCCAAACTACTAGTTTGCATCTTGGTAGCCCAGGACTAAATAGCAGGTTAGATAGATGGAAAGTTTTGTGTCACACAGCACATTTTACAATAATACGCAGAATAGAGACAAAAAAAAAAACTAATAAAACAAAAATTACAGTAAATTAAGAAAAAACTCCAAATCATATTAGAATTAGTATACAGAAATCACTAAATTACTCATAATTAAGTAAATCAATTCATTTAATTGTCAATTTAAATTAAATAAAGGTAACCAATAAATAACAATACAATTGAAATTAAATGTCAGAATTAAAAACAAAATAAAAACTGTACAGAAAGCCGAACCGTAATACCAAAATTATGTATATAATAGTAGTACTAAAATTACTACGTTCCTGAACTTTCGATAAGAACTGACTATATTGGAAGGGAAAGGATTTATCCTCTCAATTAGACAAAGTAGCGACATTGACTTATTAAGTGTAGCGACATATATGATTAGAACATAATTATACAACTATCGGGCAGTTGCCCAAACCAGACATAACATCCGTCTGATCAGAGAATCTTCTCTTTTCAACGGAGTTTTGCGGGACTTTACACTCTGTTCCGTATACCTCCTTAACCTACTTTTCGTATACGTCTTCTATTCTTTATTGTACACACAATTTTATACAGACAATAAAAATAGGACAGTTGATGTACATAGGCGAGCTTAATCCACAACTGGGTTTTCTTACAGCTAATCATATGAATGAGAAAGAAATTTTACATTTGAGGAACTTTAAATGTACAACAAAAAATTAAACATGTAAATTAAATCTAACTTTAAACTAAAAATGTATTAAACAGATATGTGTACAATACACTATACATAAACATAATATATACAATAAATAAATACCTATAAACATACATATTTATGGGTCATGTTGACAAACAATGTATCTTAATTCTTCCCCTGAAAACTTCCAACGAAAGGCTAGCTATCAATGTATGTGGAAGAGAATCCCAGAGCGGTAAAAGATCCACTGAAGCGACTTGAAGAGTGGGGAGGAAGACGAAGGAGAAGAGAGGATGATGAGCGACAAGGTTTTCCTCTCGGAACAAGATACTCAAAGCGTTTCCGAAGATACAAGGGAGAGTTGGGATTATGAAGAACAGAGAATAGAAAAGAGTGTGGCAATCCCGAAGTTGCCGAATAGGCTGCCATTTCGAAATTCCGACACATGGTCATATTTCCGAAGGCCAAAAATGAAGCGGATGTACAAATTCGGCAGACGCTCCAGTCTGTCAAGAAGTTCCTCAGTCGCATCAAGGAAGCAGACATCAGCGTAGTCAAGAAGAGGTAGAAGAAGAGACTGAGGAAAAGCAATTTTAGTTGAGAAAGGCAGGAACTTCTGAAGACGTTTCAGTGACTGAAATGAGCAAAACACCCTCCTGCTTACTTCTGCAATGTGGACATTTCAAGACATATTATAATATACTTATATATATATATATATATATATACTTCTAAATAAGCATACTAGCACGTGCTCTAAACTACAACGTTGCCTTACTATTAACATGTCTACTAGCTTCTGCCTGCGGTTTCGTCCGCATGAATGTAGAAAATTTTCCCAAGGAAACGTACTCGCGGGATAAAAGTATCATACGTCCTATTATTTTTTAGTCGGGAAAATCAACTAATTACGTCTCCCGCTCTTGGGCGAAGCGAGATGGCGGGTCAGACTTTTATTGACTAAAAACCCACTCCTATTCCTTCTTTGCCTACATCCTAGGGCCTCGGGGTTTACTTTTACACTCCCCGTGACCCCAGTAGCCATAGCCATAGGGGCCGAGTAGGCTTCCATCCTGCTCGGCCCCTATGGCTTGCTGACATCTTGAGGTGCGCGTGGAACAGTACGCGTCGACGACGACTTAGGCTCGGTCCGGACTGTAACCGGACGGTCGGAAGCCGTGCTACATATTGCTCACCTTACGCAAGCCCACGCCTACGGTGGTCGGAAATCGGGATCAGATTTTATCCCAGGAGTGCATACTCCTGAAAAAAAATATTCTTTTGGGACAATTTTCAACTTTCACGCAGGCGAAACCACTGAAAGCAGCTAGTGTTTATATAAATTTATGTGGTATAGGTTCGACATGTTCAAAACAGAAGAATGCAAGCCGCCGTGCCACGTTTACGCGTACAACGCGCATGCGCAAGAGATCTCGCAGTTGTGGTGCGAAGGCGCCATACGTGGGCGCGCGCAGAACTGGGCGCGCACCCTCTCCGACATGCCCGCCAACAAGATGACGCCGGTGGATCTAGCACAGGTAACGGCATAGCTGCCTTTTTACTTAGCAGCTAGCTAACTTTTTACTTAGCAGCTAGCTAACTTTTTACTTAGCAGCTAGCTGACTTTTAACTTAGCAGCTAGCTAACTTTTTACTTAGCAGCTAGCTAACTTTTTACTTAGCAGCTAGCTGACTTTTAACTTAGCAGCTAGCTAACTTTTTACTTAGCAGCTAAGCTAACTTTTTACTTAGCAGCTAGCTAACTTTTTACTTAGTAGCTAGCTAACTTTTTACTTAGCAACTAGCTAACTTTTTACTTAGCAGCTAAGCTAACTTTTTACTTAGCAGCTAGCTAACTTTTTACTTAGTAGCTAGCTAACTTTTTACTTAGCAACTAGCTAACTTTTTACTTAGCAACTAGCTAACTTTTTACTTAACAGCTAGCTAACTTTTTACTTAGCAGCTAGCTAACTTTTTACTTAACAGCTAGCTAACTTTTTACTTAGCATCCAGCTAACTTTTTACTTAACAGCTAGCTAACTTTTTACTTAGCAGCTAGCTAACTTTTTAATTAGCAGTTAGCTAACTTTTTTGTTAGCCTGAAATATACTTGGTATATTTCTTGCACTACCTCGAAGCATCCTTCGTGGAGCTAAGATTTCACTATAAAAATGCAACTGATATGACCGTAGGTGTTTAATTATTTTAAAAGGTTCCTTAGTTCGGATTTAAAGTTAAAAAAAAAAAAACACCCGAAATAAAGTTTTTATATACAGGGTGATTTTTTCAAGTAGTGAGTGTGAATGGCCAAATCCGTAGTTTCGGATCGGCCATCTGTTGTAACTGTATGTAGACATTTTTTGCTTAGCTTAGATCGGAACTTTAAAACAACGTTACATTGAAATTGCAATGTTGGTGTAATATAAAGTTCGGATCCTATTCTATTCCAGGCTGCCCTGGACGGGCTGTGCCCGCTGGGCGTGCAGGTGGAGGCATACGACCGCGAGTGGATCGAGGCGCAGCGTATGTCCGCTTTTCTCGCCGTGGCCAAGGGCTCGTGCGACACGCCCATGTTCCTCGAGTGCGCCTACAAGGGAGCCGGGCCCGACCTGCCCACCGTGCTGCTGGCCGCTAAGGGGGTCACCTTCGACAGGTATATCTTACACACATATTTACTCATGTCCCCTACTACGATCCTTACATTCTCCACCTTTTGTTTTCATACTCCACCGTACATACATCAGGGTCAGCTGGAGACACCTCGGGCATCAGGAGTCGCAGAAAAATTTCCGGTCACACTAGACACGGTTTTGCGGATGGCGAGCAACGAGTAGCTCGCCATCCGGCAAGGTCGATGACGCGTTGTGTACCACGTGCGCATCAAAAAAATGACAGCAAAATTGTGTGGGTCACTTAGGGCCGACACCTGCCAGGGCTGCGGATTGTTCGGAGGAGTTACCATAGCTCTCGCTAAACGGGCTACTGAAAGATGATGCTAGGTTTTATTCGGTAAAAGTCTGGAACTCCCGCTTCACCCACAAAATTATTTGATGATTTGCCACTTCACATTTTCACCTTTAATTACACCAAAATAATGATTAAAATGGCTTATCAAGAGGATGCGTTATACAATTCTAGGTTGAGTCTGTACTAAAGAAAGTAAGAAAATACATTTATTTAGCAACATAACTTGTGATAAAATAATGGAGAAACAACTTATGTAGAAACTTAAAAGGCTGCGCCAAATAGGTCCAGTTCAGCATAATGTCAGACAACTACGTAATAGCTTCAGCTGCCTGACGCTGGTCTTCGACTGTACCTTATTTTAAAGTGTACGAATGTAAATCAGCTTTGTTAGGTGTGAGGTAAATAAATATATATTTATGTGTAGTAAATGATGATAGTTCTTTAGTGATAGGCGTGCAATGAGATAGAAAAATACTTAGTCTAAAATACCACGCAATTGGCCTCTCTGAAGAACATCACCAATAAAATTCACGTACGTCCCGTATTCCATGTTTGCTGTGTTGTCTAGCGGAGGCCTGTGCCTGAAGGAGACGCACTCCATGACGGAGAACCGCGGCAGCATGGCGGGCGCCGCCGTCGTACTCGCCGCCTTCGAGATCATAGCCAAGCTTCAGGTAAGCCAGTTGAACTCAAATCTCTAACTGTAAATAGTAACTATAAAATAAAACGGTCAAGTGCGAGTCGAGTTCACGTATCGAAGGTTTCGTACAAACTTATCTAAGTATATAGTTCGATTCCCGATTCGAGTCTCGAAGATTTTTCTGAATCGTAATGCATACATACTGCTCTAACGTAACATGCAATGTAACACGCAATGATAGAATTTGCCGTCCACATTGTTGCAATGTATCATGCAGTGTAACAGAAATCCCATAGTGTGGACACGTTGTGCGCGCCAACCTTGCCCCCCCGGCGCGCGCAGAGCATTACAACTGTGTGAGTGCACGCGAGTTGAGTGCGCGCGCGCTGTGCACACGCATCTAATGCTCATTTCATACTTTGCATGTCACTTAAAAAGTTTGTAATTATTTTGTGACTGAACTACAAAAAAAAAGTACCTACATTTTGATTTACTTGCTACTGTCCAAATATACGCCATAAACAGCCTTTTCTTTAGATTGCGTTGAAGTAAAAGTTCGATTTTATCACTGCTCCAAGTAGTCTTGAATATTTGATATTCATTCATAATTCAATAGTTCCATCGTCGACCACCTCATCGCTTTCCATCAGGTGAGATGGCGGTCAAGCGCGAACCTATCCAGAATAAAAAAAAAAAAAAATTTAAGCTCCACGCGTTCCTGAGAAAAATGGCCTTGACGGACGGACAACGAAATGGGAAACCTATAAGGGTTTCTTTTTTACCGATTGACTGAGACAAGTTTGTTTGATTACAGTTGCCCATAAACGTAGCGGGGGTGATCCCCATCTGCGAGAACATGGTGAGCGGCCAGTGCATGAAGGTGGGCGACGTCGTCACGGCGCTCAACGGGCTGTCCATACAAGTGAGGAATGCGCATTTATTTATTTACTCAACACCTTTAAACTATCTATGCAAGTTGACCATAAGGGGTCATCAAGTATTACGTAAGCACTACAGGGTTTCTTTATTTTGCTTATTTTTAATGACATGGGTGTAAGAGGTCTAGACGGTGATTAGGTCAGCAGAGCAAATTTTTTATGAGAACAATGTTAATGTTTTAAAACTCACCAAAAAGTGAGCAGACACACATCATTCAACAGCATACATTTAATGTCACGGAAGACTTAGTGTCATGGATTAGTGTGTCATGGACTGATAACTGTTAACTTGAATTAATGTCAAAATTTTAAATTAACTCTGTCTTTTTCCTTTATTTCAAGTATTCCTTTATTCTAGACACAACTACTGCTCATAAATTAATTACCAAACTAACAAATTGACACATGCACGTATCAATGTATACGTCAGCATGGGGGGAGGGGGGTGAGAGTTTTGCTTTAGTTTTGCTGACGAGGGGAAGGGGGGGTTAATATTTGCAAAAAATCTGCTTATTTAATACTTGAACGGCCCCTAATATGATACTGAAGTGCATACGTATCTACACCAATAAAAATGTACAGAAAAAACAACAGTATTTTTCGCTATTCCTCATATTTTCGGATTTGGCCGCCCACGCCTACATGAGAAATTCATCCTGTATACGTTACTGAATATCTGTATCTGTAGGTATACTATAAAATGCCAAATTTTCAACCGACAATCTACTAACGAGGATCATAGTAAGATACGCCGTTGGGTGTGTCACGATCATGGCAGTAAGTGCCTTGTTTGAAGAGTGGCTCGGGAGATGGCGTCCTCACCTTCTGCATGACGCAGGTCCTCTCCAGACATGGTAAGTTCGGGCGGTTCCTATTTCGGATTCAGGTGGAAGAAACGGCTGGGTGTCACATGTGCCGATTACCCGGAAGAATATATCCTCGTGCGATTATTGCGTATTTTAGGTGATTTTAATGACAATTTGTACTGAATTAAGAAATCGAAAAATTGTGTTGAAATATTATTTGAACTTTGTCTTGATGATATAATTAGAGTTTATTGTACCAAAATGTGTTAATCGTTTTGTATTCTTAATTCAAATATAGATTGGACAATGTGTGATCAACCTACCCACTACCAAAAAAAAATTCAATCAATGGTTGTCATCATCATCATCTTCCTGCCCTTGTCCCATCTTATTTGGGGTCGGCGCAACACGTTTTTTTCTTCCATTCTATCCTGTCAACCGTCATACTATCACTAACTTCCTTCCAATGGTTGTAATTTTATGTTATTAATTGTTTTATTTTTTGATGAATTAATTGTATCAATAGTTAACACAGCTAAGTACTTCATTTAATTAAAATAAATTGTGACTTGTAAATCTAATTTTTACCAATAAAAATGTTTATCTGTTTACCTTAAGAGTGACCTTCCCTACCCGTCACTCGTCAACTTGAGCATGGTTTAAAAGCTCGTTGGTTCATCCAACGCTATCTAAGGCAATGTTTGAAAACGAGACAACGCGAAAAAAGAGAGATAATACCTGGACGTTTTGTTGGCATTCAGTTATTACGTCATTGACTCGAATATTTAATAAAAACTGGTTCCAGGAAATAAATATTATTTTTGGAAAAATATTTCGTAATCCAGAATCTCATTAATGTATGTGCAAGCAAGGTTTTTATATTTGCTTTATTTATTTTTTTTTGTATTTATGAGTACATTATGGAGGGCCAAAGTTCACGCAAAATATCAGATTTTCAGAGTCCTTTACTGGATTAGTTTTACATAAAAAATAATGCCTATATTAGTATAGATAAGGCTGGGGACTAGGGAATCTATCTCCTTTCTTTCAGTCAATCCAAAGGTTCTCTGTTAGAAATTGCCCTAAATTGCGATAAGACCGCCCATTGTACATTTATTTTTAATTATGTTTGTCCTGTATTTTTGTTTATGTGGTGTACAATAAAGAATATAATAAATAATAGCTCCCTAGTCCCCAGCCAAAATACCCAGAATGCAGATTTATGTCATATGCATAATAAGCATAGCATAACCAGCCTTTCAATGTTCCCACTGTTGGGACTCAGGCCTCCTCTCTAGGAGAGGGAATGGGCCGTAATCCACCACGCGGGCCCAGTGCGGGTTGGTGAATGTCACGTGTCTTCGAATTTTTGGTTCTAGGACAAGTCGGTTTCCTCACGATGTTTTCCTTCACCGTTTTAGAGCAGTGGTGATGAAATAAATTACACAAAGTAATGCGCCTGGCTGGGTTTAAACCCGCGACCTACAACTCGTAAGTCGGGGCCGTTACCACTCGGCCACCACTGCTCTCTTATCATGTCATATGATAGCTTTTTATTTGCATTTTTAACTCTTAACTATAGTGGTGGCAAAAACTTTCGTTCCTGAAGTCGTGGGTCCAAGGGACCCACCAATTTTAAATGAAAATAAAAATAAGACTAACCCTTACTATTTTGTATTTTTTTATTCGTATTTTTAATTAATGTTTATTTCTGAAGTCCCCAGTAGGAACTTTTTTTGACACAACTATGTGTACTACTTATACATTTCTAAACTTATAAATATTATAACTTAAAATTTACATTTTATATATCAACTAAAAATAGTAATATTTACAAACGGGTAAAAAAAGAACTTTTTGGGCATCAAAAAATTTATCCACATCGATGTCAATGGGAAAAGTGCCCAGAACGCTGGCAGCATTGCCACGTTGGGAAGCAATGCTGATTCGTTGACCGAAGGCAGCCCAGCCCTCTAGTCACGCGAAGAGTCGACCAGCTGTTTGCTGATACCACGCACAACTCGATGAGCGCTCGGACCCCATGACCCTATTGTTTCAACCTCAAACGGCTCAAACATATAACTTCCGATAAGGTTATTATATTTACGACGTTTGAGGCTTTCTGCACTTGTAGCAGCTGCTGTCATCACATGTTGCATCCCACACCAAAGGCCTACCCAACTTCCAGGGCATTATGGTCATCTCGTCTGGCATCTTTCCATCGTCACGTGCCAAGTCGTTGGGTTCTAAAACAGCTGATATCTCGGTGGTGATAAGAGCTCGGCAGATGATGTCAATAATGCTGGCATCCCGTGCAAACCGACCAGCGCTTCTACTGCAGGATAGGCCATGGTGCCCGAGGCGGTCGACTGCTTCACGACAAGTTTTAGACTATATAAATATTATATGTAAAGAAATTATAGTATATTTCATGTTTATTATGTCTTGTTTATGATAATGCAATCACACACGACATGACATACCCCTAAAAAAGAATTCATCCTAAAGCTTGCTGTATGATTTTGTTCTTATTTTCCACACTAATATTATAAAGAGGTAAAGTTTGTTTGTAGGAGGTAATCTCTGAAAACTGGTCCGATTTTAAAAATATTGTCACCGATAGAAGGCTGCCTAATTATTAAGTGACATTGGCTATATTTTATGTATGCGGGCGAAGCCGCGGGCTACTAATCAATAAACAGCAGCAATAATATGCGCTTGAAAGGAAACGTAAAATAAAAAGTCCATTTACATTGCAAAGAAGTATCCGCTAAGAAAACACTGTTATTCATCATTGCAATGTATTGTGAAACATCTACATTGCCAAGAAATAATAATAAGTTAAAATAATTATACTATGAAGACATAACTCAAAAGACTCTATATCCAAGCAACAAGCATTAATAAAAAAATTAATGAAAGAACTGAAATATAATCAACAAAATATCCATTTTTACATTTTTTTAATCGCGTTCTTTATAACATTTCAAATTAATATCTTAATTCTAATCATAAATATCTAGGATAGTTAGGTAAAAAAACGATCGAACTAAAACGAAGATGTTATTTTAATAGAAACTTCGGGTTGGACGCTCTTAAGTTAACGGCCCAAATGGTTGTTCCAGATAGAGAACACAGATATGGAGGGTCGCCTGATGATGGCGGACGCGCTGGTGTATGGGCAGTCGGTGTACAAGCCCTCGCTGGTCATTGACGTCGCTACTTTTACACGTACGTATTTCGTATGGAGAACTTGTGATTCCAGTGGGTCTTGCAACAGCAAAACCGAACCAAAACGATCTACAACACATTCTAACTTAGGATTGACAAGAACCTTTTTTGAAAAATTCGGTCAAAGAATAACAACTTTGTGAAATGAGCCACTTTCTCAGTACTTTAGAAAATTTTCCGTAAATAAGGTCAGTTGTAAAATTCGGTATTGAGTTATACATAAATGGAGCCATGTACACACAACTACAAATAAATAATTACATTTTTGGTACTGGCAATTGCAAATGATAGTGCGTTACTTTACGTTTTTGCACCAGGGTTCTGAGATATAACAAAAGTTAGTAAAACTACAGAAGAATTTTGTTGTAAGGAGAAGGAAATGTCTTCACAGGCTAACAACGTTTTTGAAAAACCTATCCAACGACATCCAAGACTATGGGTTAGATGGAAAAAGGGGAGATGCCTTTACGGGTGTCGGGGATGGATCCTAAAAAAATGCGAGTCTAACAGTTAAATCTAAATCTAAAAATGTGAGACTTTTGGAACCAAAAGAGACAAAACTGGGCAAGTGCTAAGTCGGATTCGCGCACTGAGGGTTCCGTACAAACTTATCTGTGTAAATAGCGAATTTGCGAATGGAGGCTCGAAGATTTTACCGAATCGCAAATTTTTTTTTTGACGTAACAACAAAATTACTGTTTTCAGATCTATTCCTATATCTGTGCTATAAGACTTTGCTATATGCCAAATTTTAGAATTCTGGGTCAACGGGAAGTACTCTATGAATTTTGATTGACATAAACGGCCGTATCTTCTGTTTTTGTTAACTTAGAAGTTTGATTTTTTCACAACTTCAAGGGACCGCAGACATTGTTGTGTTGTTGAACAATGGCAAAGAAGGAACAGGAGTGGCTTTTTAGTCAGTAAAAGTCTGACACGCCCTTCCGCTCCGCCCAAGAGGGAAGGGAATCATTAGAAGATTCCCAACTAAAAAAAAAGACCTGAGTATATGGTTTTAATTTCAACTCGATACTTTAACGCGTTTTTGAGTTATATGGTCTTGACAGACAGACAGACGGACAACAAAGTGATTCTATAAGGATCCTAAAGTGATCCAATTTTTCCTTTTGAGGTGCGGAACCCTAAAAAGTCAACTGTCAGTACTGCAAGTCAATTATTAGTTCGCGTAATTACTATTTAGATAATAAATACGACCACGAAGGCGATGGCGAGAAGAACTAGACAGGTTTCGCTAGAACTAGAAGCGTGCTCACGAAAGATGGAAGGAGTGGAGGAAGGCGTTTACCGAATTTTTTTTTTCAAACCCGTTCTGTCCCACGCAGAACGGGTATGAAAAAAAAAAATCGTCAACTCGAATGCTCGCATTTAAAAGACAATTTACACGTTGCTTCGACTTGACTCTGACCCAGTGTGCTTTACTTTAGCTTAGTTTTAACAGAAATTCGCGATTGTCGATTTCATTTCTTCAGCAAAACCGGAACTCGGGCAAACTTTTAACTTTTTGCTGAACATATAAACACCGAAGTCCGCATATTCATGTGACGATCACTTTCTATTATGTCTACGACGTGGGTCTACCTTTTATAGCAGAACTTTTTACGTCATAATATTGTTTTGCATAAAAACGGATAGCATAAACTTCATTTCGCAGAAAATCATTTCGCATACACTCAGTTGTCATACATTCAAAACTCATAATTTTGTTAGTCAGAATCATCTTTAGGCATAATGTTTATATCCATAATAATTAAAAAGCAGAACCATCATATCGCAGAAAATTCACAGTCAGAATCGTCTTTTGGCATACATTTTATATCGATAGTCATTAAAAGGCAGAACTGATTTTTGGATGCATGTAGCATGCAAACAGGCATACAACATGCAAGCAGGCATGCAACATGCAGCATGCATGCAGCATGCATGTAGCATGCAAGCAGGCATGCAACATGCAGCATGCATGCAGCATGCAAGCAGGCATGCTACATGCAGCAGGCATGCAGCATGCAAGCAGGCATGCAACATGCAGCAAGCATTGTTTCTGTCACGGCTCCGGCGCTGCGGGGTTTGGGCGGCGCCACGCGAGCTTATCGTCACAGATGGTTTTAACGCTCACCACCGCAGCTTCGGCTTGCTGGCCGGCTTCGCCGGCCAGCCTCAGCCGCGGTGGCGGGCCTTCAAACCACCTGCTCCTCAGCTCGCGGGCCGCCCTACCCCTCCGCGCCTACGCGGGTTTAAATTACACTCTAGGGGTAGGGCAGACAAGACTGCGTAAAGTCGGTTTCGCAGCGATTCGTTTCTGTCACAAAATTTTGCAGCACAACGTATTGACTTTTTATGACACAAATTTAATTTAATATTAAAAATGCTACCAATACATGCTATATTTAGAACATTCTATGTCACTTTTGCAGACCATTCGATTTTAAATACATTGCACGTAGGTTATCTAACCATTCGACAGCATAAATTTACTTTATTTAAATTATCAGTTTTATTCCATATATTATAAGTTTTTGATGTTTTGAACACTAATTTTTACAAGAAGATACATCTATTTTAATTTTTGATGTTCAAATATGCACCCATACCAAATAATCGTATCTCTAAATAAATGTTATGCTAAACAAAATTATGCATAATATTAATTATGGCAAAGGTAATTATGCGAAACAAAATTCTGCCAAGATAAAAGTATGCCATTGTAAATTCGGACACGTAAATATTCTGCCAAACAAAAGTTATGCTAAATAATTTTTATGCCTTAAAAATATTCGATTAAATAAGATTATGCCATGCGAGTTATGCCAAATAAAAATCGGAGTATCAAGATTCTGCCAAATAGAAGGAACCCCTACGACGTCGTCGGTTAGTAAAGGCATATTGACGTAGAGTCGAACCCACGTGAAGCGACCCCTGAATTACATTATGGAACTTCGTTTTAATCATTGCGTCAAGCTCGGTTAACTTCACGGTGCAGTTGAGGCTACAAAACTCGTTGCGATATGACGTAGGCCTAAACAGATTCACTTGATACCAATCACCAGATTCTGACTTGATAGACCACTATCTGACTTGTGCCATGACACAGTGATAATATGTGCCTGTAGCATAATGCTTGTATTCGAATATAGGCCTCAAACAGAGTGAGGGGCAAAGTATCAAACATATGATACATTAAATATATAACAAATCGTCGTTTACGTTCATACTGAAGTAAGTTAGGCAAGGTGGAACAGTATAGCTGGGTGCAGAGTTGTGACTTATTTAAAATACATACTTGTATTTAAAATGCAAATACAAATAAGTATTTTATATTTTGTACTTAAATACCTTTTTTTTAAAGTATTTTGTATTTTATTTGAAATACTTTTCGAGATGTATTTTATATTTTTAAAATACAAACTACTTTTTACGGCTAAGTTTCGAAACCATTACCACAACAGCACCTGCCTTGATTTGGAAACCGTCCATTATTTAAGAGAAGAAGAGACAAGTTTGACCATGTTCAACACATACCCAACAGTAAAAAACCGGCCAAGATCGTGTCGGGCCACGCTCAGTGTAGGGTTTCATAGTTTCCGGCCCGTCACAATAATTGTCCCCACTTACGAGTTAATGAACGACAGACAACGAACCAGACCAAATACCACCAATACCAACGAGAGAACTACTGAACAATGCGACAATTTAATATCTCATACCGTCCCAACACCATCAAATCAGGAAAAATCTTAACAGCGCGAAGTAGCCTAAAGTACAGCGCCATCTCTCGGGAAATTGGGTTACTAATTTATACAAACTAGACGGGTTATGTATGTTGGGTTTTCGTTGGTAATTTTGGATTGCGTGAACCGATTTTAATAATATTTTTTTTATTTGAAATAAGATACGTTCAGGATAATAAAATATGTAAACTAAGTTGAAAAAATAAAATGCTTGCATATACGGTTAAATTACAAACTTAGTTCAGAATTATTTTATACAACTTATCAAAAAAATTTCAACCCATCAAGTTCAAAATTATTTTTCTAGAAACTCTTTATAAAGTTCTACTTTTGAGATTTTTTTCATATTTTCTAAACTTATGGTTCAAAAGTTAGAGGACACATTTTTTTTTGGTCACTACAATTTGTCTGACTAATGAAATATAACTTTATTAATAGTTACCTTTTAAAAATCAAATATGTAAAATAAGTAAAGTTTATTTACTTTTTGTGGAGCTTTAAAGCAACAGAAGTTTTGGTCCATGGAAAGTGTCTGACATATAAAAAAATCAGTCATAAAAAATTAAGTTAAGTAACTCGTCATTTTTAGTTCCCTTTCTCACCTGGTACCTGCTCAGGGGCTCCAAGGGGGAGCTCCACAAGACACAGATATTCAAAGCACATGAGACGCTACTGAAAACCAAAGGTTTCATCTGTGTGAAAATAAGTTATGTCTGACAGCTCTGGGATCTTAGTATATTAGTAATCTTATCTGAAAGTATTTTATTTGAATAAAGTATTTTGAAAACACCTATTTCGTATTTAATATTTAAATACAAAAAGCAAAATTATTTTTAATTTTGCATTTGAAATAGTAAATTTGAAAAGTATTTGCATTTTGTATTTAAATACTTTTTTTAATGCATTTTGTACATCTCTGGCTGGGTGACAGTCTTTTGTTTTACCCTGACGAAACACGTCCTCATTCGACTGATACAGTTATGTGAACCTAGTTTTAGATTTTTAGTAATATAAGTGGTTGCGCAGACGGTGTGCTGATGGCGACGGGCGGCGGCGCGTTCGGCTGCTTCAGCAACTCGGAGGCGGCGTGGCACGCCGTGCACTGCGCCGGCGCCGCCTCGGGCGACCGGCCCTGGCGCTTCCCGCTGTGGCACTACTTCCACAAGCAGATCACGAGTCAGTCACATCCTAACTATCACTAGTCTACAACTCGGAGGCGGCGTGGCACGCCGTGCACTGCGCCGGCGCCGCCTCGGGCGACCGGCCCTGGCGCTTCCCGCTGTGGCACTACTTCCACAAGCAGATCACGAGTCAGTCACATCCTAACTATCACTAGTCTACAACTCGGAGGCGGCGTGGCACGCCGTGCACTGCGCCGGCGCCGCCTCGGGCGACCGGCCCTGGCGCTTCCCGCTGTGGCACTACTTCCACAAGCAGATCACGAGTCAGTCACATCCTAACTATCACTAGTCTACAACTCGGAGGCGGCGTGGCACGCCGTGCACTGCGCCGGCGCCGCCTCGGGCGACCGGCCCTGGCGCTTCCCGCTGTGGCACTACTTCCACAAGCAGATCACGAGTCAGTCACATCCTAACTATCACTAGTCTACAACTCGGAGGCGGCGTGGCACGCCGTGCACTGCGCCGGCGCCGCCTCGGGCGACCGGCCCTGGCGCTTCCCGCTGTGGCACTACTTCCACAAGCAGATCACGAGTCAGTCACATCCTAACTATCACTAGTCTACAACTCGGAGGCGGCGTGGCACGCCGTGCACTGCGCCGGCGCCGCCTCGGGCGACCGGCCCTGGCGCTTCCCGCTGTGGCACTACTTCCACAAGCAGATCACGAGTCAGTCACATCCTAACTATCACTAGTCTACAACTCGGAGGCGGCGTGGCACGCCGTGCACTGCGCCGGCGCCGCCTCGGGCGACCGGCCCTGGCGCTTCCCGCTGTGGCACTACTTCCACAAGCAGATCACGAGTCAGTCACATCCTAACTATCACTAGTCTACAACTCGGAGGCGGCGTGGCACGCCGTGCACTGCGCCGGCGCCGCCTCGGGCGACCGGCCCTGGCGCTTCCCGCTGTGGCACTACTTCCACAAGCAGATCACGAGTCAGTCACATCCTAACTATCACTAGTCTACAACTCGGAGGCGGCGTGGCACGCCGTGCACTGCGCCGGCGCCGCCTCGGGCGACCGGCCCTGGCGCTTCCCGCTGTGGCACTACTTCCACAAGCAGATCACGAGTCAGTCACATCCTAACTATCACTAGTCTACAACTCGGAGGCGGCGTGGCACGCCGTGCACTGCGCCGGCGCCGCCTCGGGCGACCGGCCCTGGCGCTTCCCGCTGTGGCACTACTT
This sequence comes from Mythimna vitellina, assembly GCA_949316375.1. Classification (NCBI taxonomy): domain Eukaryota; kingdom Metazoa; phylum Arthropoda; class Insecta; order Lepidoptera; family Noctuidae; genus Mythimna; species Mythimna vitellina. The sequence continues at coordinate 24,832,483 of OX438693.1, forward strand.
CCACAAGCAGATCACGAGTCAGTCACATCCTAACTATCACTAGTCTACAACTCGGAGGCGGCGTGGCACGCCGTGCACTGCGCCGGCGCCGCCTCGGGCGACCGGCCCTGGCGCTTCCCGCTGTGGCACTACTTCCACAAGCAGATCACGAGTCAGTCACATCCTAACTATCACTAGTCTACAACTCGGAGGCGGCGTGGCACGCCGTGCACTGCGCCGGCGCCGCCTCGGGCGACCGGCCCTGGCGCTTCCCGCTGTGGCACTACTTCCACAAGCAGATCACGAGTCAGTCACATCCTAACTATCACTAGTCTACAACTCGGAGGCGGCGTGGCACGCCGTGCACTGCGCCGGCGCCGCCTCGGGCGACCGGCCCTGGCGCTTCCCGCTGTGGCACTACTTCCACAAGCAGATCACGAGTCAGTCACATCCTAACTATCACTAGTCTACAACTCGGAGGCGGCGTGGCACGCCGTGCACTGCGCCGGCGCCGCCTCGGGCGACCGGCCCTGGCGCTTCCCGCTGTGGCACTACTTCCACAAGCAGATCACGAGTCAGTCACATCCTAACTATCACTAGTCTACAACTCGGAGGCGGCGTGGCACGCCGTGCACTGCGCCGGCGCCGCCTCGGGCGACCGGCCCTGGCGCTTCCCGCTGTGGCACTACTTCCACAAGCAGATCACGAGTCAGTCACATCCTAACTATCACTAGTCTACAACTCGGAGGCGGCGTGGCACGCCGTGCACTGCGCCGGCGCCGCCTCGGGCGACCGGCCCTGGCGCTTCCCGCTGTGGCACTACTTCCACAAGCAGATCACGAGTCAGTCACATCCTAACTATCACTAGTCTACAACTCGGAGGCGGCGTGGCACGCCGTGCACTGCGCCGGCGCCGCCTCGGGCGACCGGCCCTGGCGCTTCCCGCTGTGGCACTACTTCCACAAGCAGATCACGAGTCAGTCACATCCTAACTATCACTAGTCTACAACTCGGAGGCGGCGTGGCACGCCTTGCACTGCGCCGGCGCCGCCTCGGGCGACCGGCCCTGGCGCTTCCCGCTGTGGCACTACTTCCACAAGCAGATCACGAGTCAGTCACATCCTAACTGTCACTAGTCTACAACTCGGAGGCGGCGTGGCACGCCGTGCACTGCGCCGGCGCCGCCTCGGGCGACCGGCCCTGGCGCTTCCCGCTGTGGCACTACTTCCACAAGCAGATCACGAGTCAGTCACATCCTAACTATCACTAGTCTACAACTCGGAGGCGGCGTGGCACGCCGTGCACTGCGCCGGCGCCGCCTCGGGCGACCGGCCCTGGCGCTTCCCGCTGTGGCACTACTTCCACAAGCAGATCACGAGTCAGTCACATCCTAACTATCACTAGTCTACAACTCGGAGGCGGCGTGGCACGCCGTGCACTGCGCCGGCGCCGCCTCGGGCGACCGGCCCTGGCGCTTCCCGCTGTGGCACTACTTCCACAAGCAGATCACGAGTCAGTCACATCCTAACTATCACTAGTCTACAACTCGGAGGCGGCGTGGCACGCCGTGCACTGCGCCGGCGCCGCCTCGGGCGACCGGCCCTGGCGCTTCCCGCTGTGGCACTACTTCCACAAGCAGATCACGAGTCAGTCACATCCTAACTATCACTAGTCTACAACTCGGAGGCGGCGTGGCACGCCGTGCACTGCGCCGGCGCCGCCTCGGGCGACCGGCCCTGGCGCTTCCCGCTGTGGCACTACTTCCACAAGCAGATCACGAGTCAGTCACATCCTAACTATCACTAGTCTACAACTCGGAGGCGGCGTGGCACGCCGTGCACTGCGCCGGCGCCGCCTCGGGCGACCGGCCCTGGCGCTTCCCGCTGTGGCACTACTTCCACAAGCAGATCACGAGTCAGTCACATCCTAACTATCACTAGTCTACAACTCGGAGGCGGCGTGGCACGCCGTGCACTGCGCCGGCGCCGCCTCGGGCGACCGGCCCTGGCGCTTCCCGCTGTGGCACTACTTCCACAAGCAGATCACGAGTCAGTCACATCCTAATCCGATGATGATGATGAGCAAAAATGTCACGCATTAAGGACTGGTTATCCACCCGCGTTCAGGAGTTCGGCCGTAATTTCGTCCTCACCTGACGCCTTGTTGTTTTTCAGCTGCTTCAGAGCCATCCTAATATCGTACAGGCTGACGTCCAGGATATCTTCGGTATAGCGTCGAGTCAAACTAGCTCTTGGGTCGTTTGCTAGATTTGCAGTGTTTAGTGATAGACGTGTATAACAGTCTATAAACAGCCTCGATCACTCCCAGAAGTTCCGATTTGGCTCATATTATTCTGCTATCGTCGGTCTTCAGTTTCGTGAGCTGGCTTTACCCAATAGACAGATCTCGTGCAAATACTTTAGATCCCTTATTCCGCTCAATCGCATCCTTAATCCTTGCGGTATTAAAGTAGCGAAGGTTACGTTTCAGAGGCTTCGAGATCTGTTTATGAGGTGCCGTCTATCGTCTGAAGACTGCAAAATCTGTGCTGGACGGAGCGTAGACTTCATCAATCGAGACCTTCTTTGATGTACTAATATGCAGTTAACACATTCTCTAGGTAGACCTAGAACAAACGAAAAAAATAAAACAAGGAAAATAGAAATATCGTATATACTTGTGTCTTAGCTGTACCTACACATGGCAATGCTGTACTCGTACAAGAATCTTGGAAGTTAAACCTTGGCGTTGCAATTCCGGTGGGTAATGTTCTTCATATCAATTGTATTTCTTTGTTACAGATGAACCCTCTGTTGATTTGAGGAACAAAGGTTCTGGACACGCGACACCATGTCTTGGAGCCGCTTTTTTGAAGGTAAGTATCTTGTAGGCAGGGACTTTTTGTTTCAAGAAAATCTTAATGGTTTATTATGCCTTTCAATTGCATAACATAATGTTTATGTTCCAGAACTTCATCTGCAGCGACTGGGTGCACATGGACATCACCGGCGTGGGCAAAGTGGCGCACTCGGGTGCTCCTCCCTACCTCGACACGTGCCGTATGACCGGCAGGCCCACCAGGACACTCGCTGTTATGATCCAGCAGATAGCGATAGCCAGCAGACAGCCCTGTGAGCCTTATAACCAACCATGCACACCATGTCTGCCGCATGATAACCAACCATGTTCGCCATGTTTACCGCATGATAACCAACCATGTACGCCATGTCTGCCGCATGATAACCAACCATGTACGCCATGTCTGCCGCATGATAACCAACCATGTACGCCATGTGTGCCGCATGATAACCAACCATGTACGCCATGTGTGCCGCATGATAACCAACCATGTACGCCATGTCCGCCTAGCCCAGGACCAACATGTCAACAGCTTATGCCGTGTCTACCTAGCCCTGGACCACCATGCCCACCATCACCATGTCCACCTAGCCCAAGACCACCATGCCCACCATCACCATGTCATCCGCCTATGCCGTGTCCACCTAGCCCTGGACCACCATGCCCACCATCACCATGTCCACCTAGCCCAAGACCACCATCACCATGTCATCCGCCTATGCCGTGTCCACCTAGCCCTGGATCACCATGTCCACCATCACCATGTCCACCTAGCCCAAGACCACCATGCCCACCATCACCATGTCATCCGCCTATGCCTTGTCCACCTAGCCCTGGACCACCATGCCCACCATCACCATGTCCACCTAGCCCTGGACCACCATCACCATGTCATCCGACTATGCCTTGTCCACCTAGCCCTGGACCACCATGCCCCCCATCACCATGTCCACCTAGCCCAAGACCACCATGTCCACCATCACCATGTCATCCGCCTATGCCTTGTCCACCTAGCCCTGGACCACCATGCCCACCATCACCATGTCCACCTAGCCCAAGACCACCATGCCCACCATCACCATGTCAACCGCCTATGCCGTGTCCACCTAGCCCTGGACCACCATGTCCACCATCACCATGTCCACCTAACCCAAGACCACCATGCCCACCATCACCATGTCAACCGCCTATGCCTTGTCCACCTAGCCCTGGACCACCATGCCCACCATCACCATGTCCACCTAGCCCTGGACCACCATTACCATGTCATCCGCCTATGCCTTGTCCACCTAGACCTGGGCCACCATGCCCACCATCACCATGTCATCCGACTATGCCTTGTCCACCTAGCCCCCCATCACCATGTCCACCTAGCCCTGGACCACCATGCCCCCCATCACCATGTCCACCTAGCCCAAGACCACCATGCCCACCATCACCATGTCATCCGCCTATGCCTTGTCCACCTAGCCCTGGACCACCATCACCATGTCCACCTAGCCCAAGACCACCATCACCATGTCATCCACCTATGCCGTGTCCACCTAGCCCTGGACCACCATGTCCACCATCACCATGTCCACCTAGCCCAAGACCACCATGCCCACCATCGCCATGTCATCCGCCTATGCCTTGTCCACCTAGCCCTGGACCACCATGCCCACCATCACCATGTCCACCTAGCCCAGGACCACCATGCCCACCATCACCATGTCCACCTAGCCCAAGACCACCATCACCATGTCATCCGCCTATGCCGTGTCCACCTAGCCCTGGACCACCATGTCCACCATCACCATGTCCACCTAGCCCAAGACCACCATGCCCACCATCACCATGTTATCCGCCTATGCCGTATCCACCTAGACCTGGACCACCATGCCCACCATCACCATGTCAACCGTCAATGCCGTGTCCACCTAGTCCATCACCACCTATGCCGTGTCCACCTGGCCCATCACCGCCTATGCCGTGTCCACCTGGCCCATCACCACCTATGCCGTGTCCACCTGGCCCATCTCCGCCTATGCCGTGTCCACCTGGCCCATCACCACCTATGCCCTGTCCGCCTAGTCCATCACCACCTACGCCATGTCCACCTGGTCCATCACCACCTACGCCGTGTCCACCTAGTCCATCACCACCTATGCCGTGTCCACCTAGCCCATCACCGCCTATGCCGTGTCCACCTAGCCCATCACCGCCTATGCCGTGTCCACCTGGCCCATCACCACCATGCCAACCACCTATACCGTATCCACCATGTCCACCTACTCCAAGTCCACAGTGTCCACAGCCTGGGCTGACTCCACCATGTTGTCCACCTAACCCATTGCCACCATGTAGTGGATATAAATTGCCACCATGTGCACCTCAACAGAGATTTTCACCAAACTCGATGAATTCTGCGTTTACGAAGCACAGATGCCGTTGGAAATCTACCTCAAGTAAATAGATAATACATAAAAATAATCGTTGATCATGTAATACTGTGTCATTAAAATTATATCCACATAATATCAAATGAATTGTTTGGTACTCTCCCATGTTTAGTGTTTCCAATTGTAAAAAAGTGAATATATGTTGAAGTAAATAAATTGGTGTTATTTGGTTAAATCTTACATAAGAAAGAAAATTTTAATACGATCATGAGATGATCATGTTACTATGAAAACTAATTTTGACGCCTAACCTAAGTAGGCGTCAAAATTATTTTTCTTGATTCTGGTTAATATTTGATGCATAATATTTTTATGAGGTCCGTTAAAGGTTCATTCCTGTGGTAAATAATAACCATAAAATATCCATTACCAATTCACCCGCCGATTTGACTGACAGGACAGCGGATCGTTATAATTGTTCTTTATTCATATACATTTCTTTCATTAGAATATATTCATTTTTGCAACAATACACTCGTCATTCTGACCCACACAACTTTCCAAGGCCTACTTGCAGACTTGCGAAGTATCCCTAACTCAAGCTGATATCGCTACCATTATGGGTAGTGACTAACGGTAGGGCTACAGATAAAAAAAAAATGTCTACAAGCACAAGTTCGGCCGTGTATGGAGTACTGCTTCCAACTTTGGGACGGATCTGGCAGATACCAGCCTGATACACGACCAAGAGATAAATGGTAATGATGCACTTGTCGAGTCGAACCTACAGTTTTGAGCAACGTCGCCGAGTTGCTAGTATGTTTAGTGTTTTTCTATCGGTTGCATTTCAGGATGCTTCGGAATTGCATGACTTAATTCCGCCAAGTCTGTTTCATTATCGGACCACCGAGATGCGCTACCAGGAAATGGTGGGCATCCCACCCATACGGACAAAATGTTTTGGAAACACATTAATTATATTATCATAATATAATGTACGTGTAATAATTTACTGAGCATTTAATTTTTTAAATTATTAAAATCCGTCAAGAAATGGTGGATTTATTAAAGTTTTTCTGAACGGCTACTTAGAAACGCGCGCTCTTGCTGGACTATTTACGATGATGTCATCTGTCATGATTCGTGCGACGAACGGCTTAATCGTATTCATTCGCCTAATTTAATTTACTGTTTTGGTGAGTCGAGTCAACTCGATCCGGTTTGTACAGTATTCGAATCATGTCTCGATTCCCCGGTTCGAGTCTAGGACTCGAATACTGACTAGAGTCTAGAACTCGAATACTGACTCGAGTCCGGAACATTTAATCTGGAAATTCGAGTCTTATTCGAATTTAAAAATTCAAGTTTGTTACCAATTTTATGGTAAGGAAAAATCGAATAGGACTAAACTTCAAACAGCATGTAGGTAGGTTGAGCATAATGATACAACGATAGTTAATCAAATCTTTATAAATATTACAATAAATAAAACCATAGAACATAATAAGGAGGTACCTAGGAACCCGTACTAAGGAGGTACCTAGGAACCAGAAATCTAGATTCAATTCTATTTGTTTTACTACGTAAAAAAAAGAGATTCAGAAGTTAATTTAATTTGCTACCAAATTAGCTTTTTTTTTTCATTTTTATTAATTATAGGCTCGCGATTGACCACCATCTCAACTGATGGTAAGCGATGATATCAATTACATAAACCCAATTTACAAGTACTTTTACTTATTAAGAAGAAAAGTTATTAATTTCGTACAAACATCACATCAACGGAGTTACGATGACGTTCAAAGTAAGATTATTTCATTCTTATTTCAGTGTGGGTAAGAGACAGAGCTATACAGGTTGTTGTTGTTGTAACTCTTGCACATTAAAATTTTGACGTTCTAAAGGTGTCTCAAATCTGAAACTACGAATATAGTACTTACAACACGAGCGAATCAATCTAACTCGAATACTAGACTCGAGTCAGTTGGACTCCCCTAATAGAATCGAGTCTGCGAGTACAAAGTCGATTCTCCCTGACTAGAGTACTGGAATCGAGTCCGACGTACTCAAATCAAAATAAATTGAAACTCCAGTATGCGAGTCCGAAGCAGGAGTCGAGTCGGACTCGAGTCAAGCCGTACTCGGCTTATCGCTATCGCCTATTGATATTTGAGCCGCGCGTGCATTGTTTTTGTTTACTTATTTATTTATTTAAAACTTTATGCACTAATAATGAAACATTGTACAAAGGCGGAGTTAGTGTTTACGTTACATATTTGTTGTGTTTCGAGCGGAGGTGAGATTTGGAGCAAAAATATTTAAAAAAAAATGCATTCCAATATTTATGAATTAAGTTAATTGTGATTTAACTGTTAACGTACAGCCCTAGCTATAAGTTAGTGATAGTACGACTTTTGACAGGATAGAATGGAAGAAAAAAACGTGTTGCACCGACCCCAAATAAGATGGGACAAGGGCAGGAAGATGATGATGATGATGTACAGCCCTGGCTTCAAAGCCTAAGTGGTCGGTCACTCAGATTACATACGAGCAATGTAACTTTTCCCTTTAATAGTGGGATTTTAGGAAAATCTTCAAAATCTAATTTTAATCTCTAATAGGTTTATATACGATTAAAAATTTAACTCTTCTATATCCATAGGTATATATAGCAAATAACTAAAAGGGTTGCTTATTAAAGAAAATTTTCCAAAGTCGCTATACCTACCTATATTTTAGTTTTGATTTAGACGGCAGCAGGCTATCGGAAGTATCTTTACTTCAATCGCAATATCTGGCGGCGTACCTATCATCTAAACAATTCTCTTTAAATCTTGAGTTCGGAATTTTTTTTACAAATAACAATTATGAATAAGTTGGTTATTGATATCTGTTATACTTTTTACCCGCGCTTAACCTTTGCAGGTGGAAGAAGCAAAGGTATCAAACTGTTATACATCCTAATATTAAAAATAGAAATTCAAATATTTTTGAATTTAGAACACAAATAATTATTGTAAATTTGTTGGTAATAATTAACAAATTACTATTTAAATTTTCATTAAATAACAAAAACTTAAAAATATCCGGCTTTGCTTAAAAAAAAAAAATAATCACCGTTAACCGTGACGAAATAGGAAAGAAAAAAGCCATTGTTGTGATAAATTAAAATAAAACAAGTGTGATAAGTGGCATGTTGAACCTAATCTCAGTGCGATAAGTGAGTTTTCGAGGGAAGTGTATTGAAAAATTGTTTATTTGTAGCCGTAGTATTTTTGCATTTTGGCACAATGCAATATTTGTTTGAGGACATTTTAATCAAACAAACTAAATAAGTACGAACGAAAACAACGCGTACAAATCAAGTAGGTATTCCGCAGACAGACTGCGCTGCCGAATCGCGCGGCGGTGGAGACCGATCATGACAGATGACATCACAGCGAGTAGCTTCATTCTTGCGCGCGTTTCTGGAACTAATACACTAAAATTGCTGTATCTTTTCGTCATTTTTGGTCAGATTTAAATAATTTCTCCACAGTAAATACTGTTTTTTTGACGCTTTAAGTCTGCATACTCCACAAAAATTATGACTGATCCTCATTACCTGACGGAGTCGGTTTTATATATTTATACCTACAACGACAGCTACAACCTTAAGGGTGTTATAAGTCAAAAGTGAATTGGTTACCTACTTCTAGACAAACGTGCTCCATCGTTGACCGCATCATTACTTACCATCGGGTGAAGTAGTCAAGCGCGACCACTTACAATAATAATAAAAAAAATATATGGCAGTAGTGTATCCCTATCACCTCGGGCTAAGGTCTAACTTCGAGAAAGAGATCAATCGTCGAATCCGACTTGGCGGGGCAGCGTTCGGGAAGCTGCGCGGTATCTTCTCATCCAATATCCAACTTCGAGAAAGAGATCAATCGTCGAATCCGACTTGGCTGGGCAGCGTTCGGGAAGCTGCGCGGTATCTTCTCATCCAATATACCACAGTCTCAAGACGAAAGTCTTAAACCAGTGCGTGTTGCCAGTAATGACATATGGCTCTGAAACGTGATCGCTTACAACGCCTCATCAGAAGACTTAGTTACCCAAAGGGCAATGGAAATTCCTTGCGTGATCGAATCAGGAATGAGGATATCCGCAGGAGAACCAAGGTTACCGACATAGCACGAACATTCGCCAAACTCGCAGAACGGATAGCCGTTGGGAACGAAAGGTTCTAGAATGGCGACCACTTACCGGAAGGCGTAGCGTTGGAAGGCCTCCTACAAGGTGGACCGATGACCTGGTAACGGTTGCGGGAGTACGATGGATGCGAGACGCACAGGACCGTTAATTGTGGCGGCACTTGGGGGAGGCCTATAGTGGACATCTTTCGGCTGAAAGAATGATGATCACCTCGGGCGACATCGTCCCATAAAGTCGCGAAGACCTACAAAGTGAATGTTGGACGATGTCTCCGCGACATGTCCCCTAGTGAGAACATGGTTTTAGGGGTCAGACCGCGTCATGGCTTTCATTGCCATTTCGCAAGTTTTTGTGGTAATCAGATCAGTTAGGGTTCAGAATGCGAATATTGTGAAGCCGCGACACGAATTTCACTGTGGAAACTTTGCATGTGACAAAAGGCGTCGTGGCCGTTTTTCGAGTACAATCACGATATGGACCCACAAAACGTTATGAGTAATTTTCTCGCTTATTGAGTTTTCGTTTTTCGGGTACCTTACATAGGTTAATACAATGCACCACTGTTTATGGGGAGGGATGTATCTGCACCGCAAATCAAGCGATAAGATACGGTCTAGCTAAGCGATATGGCCATACTAGTTACGCCCATTTTGTACTAGCCACGGAACTCCATACAAAATTACTTGGCGAAATAAAGCGCGAAACTTATCGCTAGCGCTCTGAATAGCCATTACAGCGAAGGTCTAAACCAACGACCATACAGCCCAGTCTAAACAGACCTTGGAAAAGTTTACAGTTCCTAACTTAGTTTAAAGGAATCATCATTCATCTCTTCAAATATACAAAATTCCATGACAATGAGATCTTTATAGTTATTATAAGTTACAAATGAAACATACATTAAGAAAATCCACCATAACACAGCCAGCGTGTAGGCGTTCTTAGAGCACACAAACAAACAGTGTGATCTCATTAGTGTACACAGTTACAGAACTAAGGAAGAGTGAGGTCATACAATCTAATAGAAACACGTAATTAAATCAATGGGGGCGAAATGAAACACCGATGCTTATTGACCTAAAAATGAAGAAACATTTATTTTCAGTATGTCTTTTGTAAAATTTAATAACAGAATGAATCAAATGTGGTAAGAGAATAACAGAGCGGATTACTTTCCATTTCGATAGAATTAGTTTCACCAACAATAGAAATATAATATTTATCAAGTCATTTACAGATACAATTAATGCAGTACCAATAAATCTAATTTATTCGTTTACTGAGTTAGTTAAATTTAAACATTTATTACGATCATAATGTACACGGAGTGGAGCGGAGGCCGGGGCCGTCCGCCGGGTACACTATATTTTTTTGGGATTTTTTAAATTTTTATTCCTCACGTACTTTATAAATATCTCATACTTGAAAAAAATTTACATTAAAATGTATCGGAAAGGTGCGGGACGCTAGCACCGCATACACTAGGGCGCGACGCAAACAGAGGCACGCACGCACACATACAGGACGGCGGGCGCCCGAAATATACACAAATATAAATTATGAGCCGACACGAACCCGAGACTTATACCATCACATTGCGACGCACACCTATTCGTTTTCCCTTTGTACCGCTACAGTTAAAATTTTTCTTACATAGTAAAATTAACGGAATACTTTAAAATCTAAATAAAAAGAGAAGGCGGAGGCGATGGACATCGGGCGACGCGCCCCCGGCGTCCGTCGTCTGCGCGCATACGTTACAAGTACATCATTCAACTGAAACGATGACAATATTTAATTTATCGCAAACACTAGAGAAATGCAGGTCCAATACGATGGTAATATTGTGTGTCATGAAACAAAATGTATATTTAAATTCTCTGCTTTTTACACACACACTAGCCGGCGGCTCACTTCGACGTCATCATGGTGACGAATTCTGCAAAAGAAATAAAATGCCATTAGTGTCGTCATACGCTGGCGCACTGCCGGGGTTTACAGGAAAAGTTTCACATAAACCCTTGCATAACATGTCTAAGATAAAATGTTAACACAAACATCATTAACACAACGAAAGTAACCGACAGAGATAGAGATGCACTAAAGATGTAACCGCTATTAGACAGGTAACCACTAGATGTAGTAACAGTAAATAAATCGAGTCAACACCAAACATATGCCTCTGCGACGAACAATCAAAATATACAAAGCAAGGCATGTACTTGATGAAGCGACGAACAACATTAATAAACCGTATTTTACCTCATCATGCCACTACAAGGGGATTATGTGAAATACCACCCTCTGGATATATCGACAAAATATACAGTATTGATAAAGTAATAATTAATGATGGGCATGAAGCACTTGATTAGATACCAGTGCTGCGAACATATCCCGAGTGTTGTGCGAAGCCTATACAACCATGTACATCAAGTCGATATGATAGGTATCGATCGCACGTCGGCGCGTCATCGTTTGCTGCTCGTTTGTTTGGCACAGTGTGGTGTGTGTGTGTGAGTGAGGTGTGTTCGTGGATCAAGCAAGTGTGGTCGAGAGAGCAAAGCACCGGGCACACGGAACGCGCAAGCGGAGGACAAAGCTATCGTCTCCTCGGGACAACGGGGCGGATCACCAGGTGGTATTTCTACAGGAAGAGTTCTATACAGATATTAGACACATGCACCAATCAATAGGAAAACAATATTGAACATGTCCCTGTGAGGCGGACGCGTGTAATTTTGTCGCCTTTGTGTAGAAGGCAAGAACAAAATTGCAGACGATCCGCCACGCCAATAGTGAGTAAATAGACATAATCGATAGTCAAGTGTGAGATCCCAACGTGAGAGTGAGAGGGCGGGGGAGGGCGGGACAGCTCAGGAGTGGCGGGACCAGCTAACATATCCAAGGGAAGGAACAGTTAATAACGAGCAGCAAACCATTCAGATTAACACTGGGATATACCTATTTTCGTACCGCACTCGACGTAGGCCGTTGGGCTCATTGCATTGCATCGATCACTACACACTACTAAGGGAAATCGTTTCGAGATCACAGCTTTATCGTAGAGTCTTTTCTTATGGTTAGTTACGGTACTAATATCACAAGTGTGGCAGCGGGCCGTGCGCTAACGGCTGCCGTCGCCGCGATCGAAAATGATTTTGGCGAATGCATGGAAGTCTGCAAGAGAGAGAACGCTCGGTCGGATGATGGAATACAAACTGCACATACAGGGGACGCGGTGAAAGACGAGAGCGTGCGGCGAGCAGACGTCGCTCGAGTACTCGGGGACCATGCTCGCCACGCGCTCGGGCGCCCCGGGGCGAGCTCTTGTGGGCCTGTCCAGCTCTATCTTCCCATACTCCTTATACTGAATCCATGCACAACGGAACAGCAGGCTTATACAAAACAGCGATACTAACTAGTGATCCAAATACCACTCTCTAGAATCCAAAGATCCACAATCTTGAGACTGCAGACCACGTGACCGTCCAGTTAGCTTACTACTCGACTACAATACGATGTACATTGCAGGGATTCAATAATTAACTTCGGATTTCTGAGTGAATATCAGTTTATATGGAGACAATATTACTGTGGTCAGTTTTTAAATAAAATGGACCTATTGGAAACAAGCAAACCCAACTGTTAGTGTGAACACGTACTACATATTACATGCTGGAGTCTCGTGTATGAGTTTCGTTATTTTATAATACTGAGTACTATCACACAAGAGGGTAGTAATAATCACATCGAGTGTGTAACATTGATATGTTGACGGTACAAAGTTTTTTGTGGATCTGTCATGCGTCATAGTGACTGCGAATTCTTTGCGGTTACAAAGTTATAAAAAACTAAACGTGAATGAAGTGATAATATTTTATAATGATCCACATAAACTGACACTCCAGGAACAAATTCTGTGTCAATAAATCGGTCGTAAGAAGTGGAAAGTAGCGGCGTCACATGACCCATGTTCCTGAAGCGTAGCGTCGGCGTGGTGTGCAGGCGAAGCGTGTGGTGCGTGTGTACTGACCCTCGTAATTGACTTGTCCGTCGCCGTCGATGTCGGCCTCGCGGATCATCTCGTCGACCTCCTCGTCGGTGAGCTTCTCGCCGAGGTTGGTCATGACGTGGCGCAGCTCGGCCGCGGATATGAACCCATTGCCGTCCTTGTCGAAGACGCGGAACGCTTCACGGATTTCCTCCTCACTGTCCGTGTCCTTCATTTTGCGGGCCATCATCGTCAGGAATTCGGGGAAATCTATCGTGCCGTTGCCTGGAATTTGAAAAGGGTATATGTTAATTTGATGTTCGTTTTCACATTGGTATCAAGACTTCAAGAATTGTAATCTAACAAAATTGCTTTAATGCTTGTTCGCTAACATATACCTCATATCTAACTCAAGTTTTAGATTAGATGCAAACCAGAGCAGTTCTCAGTCTTGCTTTAAAAAAACATTTCATGTGAGTAAGAACAACTGCATAATTATTGTAAGCTATTTAATATTACTTTTTACGCTCCATTATGCATAAGCTGTGGTTGCGTATGCTAGGTGTAGCGATTTTTATTTCAGTAAAGTTTACTATTTTGTAACACTCGCAGGTGATCCTAAAATAAATAAATATATTCAGTTCTAAAAAATCCAAGAAGAAATCCATAAAACGACTACATTATCGACTTGGCAGAAAAAGTAGTAAAAAAATGTGAAGCATTTCATCTGAAATATAAACAAGGAATCGTTTGAAACACAGGTGCGCCCTACAGATAAATAGATTAAGATTAAACAATCGATGGAAATTTTCGCATTAGATGAAGATCAAGGGGCCGTTGAATAGATTTACGATGTATAAAAGTACATAATGAACAGTATAATTGTTATTAGTCGTTAATGCGCGAAGACGCGAGAAGTATACGCGTACTCGCGCAGACGACGACGCTTGTTTGTTTTGCTTGACAGCAAGTATTGCCGTTTCCACGAACATGGCGACTTATAAACACATAGGTTTATCATATGACTGGATCTGTGTACTGTCTGACCTCGTGGTACAAGCTGTGATGTGCTGGTGATACGTCATGTATTTAAAAACATTATGAATGAGACGATTTTACAACATATGAAACATGCTCTCAATAGTCTGGGAATTTAATAAATCGTTATCATTTCCTTGTTGGTCTACTTCAACTTCTTTGATCAGTAGGTAACTAGGCAAGTTCCAATAATAAGTAAATTTGGAACTCTATAAATTTAAGCCGCCTTAGCTAACACAAATAGGTACCTACTACCTACACGTTTGTAGGTTTCAGGAAATCGAAGATTTTACAAATTTCTCGTAAAGACATTATGACAAGCGTGGGATTTTCTAATTGATACTACGCAAAATCGAACAATAAACAGCGTGATTTTATGTTTGTATATTCCGGGCTGTCGTAGTATTTGGAGTGGCTCAGCCAAACTTCGCTATGACGCTATGAATCAATTGAATCGGGTTAGCGTACATTTTTCCTACCATTACTTCAGTCAAATGTTTTGACTTCAAACCTCTAAACAACGTAAATATTTCTGTCTTCATATCGTCTGTTAAAATGGGATTAAATAAATGGGTCTGAAGGCACGTGACACTACGTAGGTTTCTACGAAGTATTTAACAATAAATTGCTATGTTAATGGTCGTAGATAATGAACCATTTTTCCTGCTTTTTAATTACAGTGGCTACAATTTATTATTTTAGTTTTTTCATTATTCAGCCATCGTACGTGAAGCTAAAGCGATGTTGCTATAGCTTCACTTCATTTGTTTGATCATCGTGTTTTGTTTAAAGTATCCCGTCAGTATCTCGCGTACGTGTGAATCGAACTTTATTTATACTTCCAACTGCTATTACTATGGTAAACGTAATAAAAATAGTATGTTATAGCAAAAACGAATAATTGCCGTTTCACACGTGGCGCGGTTCAATGAGAGACGATACAAACGCTCCGTTTTGATTGACGTTATCAGCAAACAGACGGGAATACGTAAAGTTGGGTATTTTATAGTTGAATTAAGGATTTGCAGAACGATAATTAAAATTCTACTTCATGCAGACTGTGGTGGTATTTATATTTTAAGTATGCACATTAAAAAAACTGTTGGGAGTAGTTCATTGATCATCATGATCTTGTCTATACGCAAGGCTAATTTTCTCGAGCTGGCTCCAGATGGTTAAAGCAGACGTCGTGAACCCTTATCTATCTTGAGTTATACGAAGCTCGATCACATCAATCCCTCGTAACGCAAAAAACTTAATTAGAACATCCTTACTATCTAACCAGACCCGTCGGCAAGCACGGCTGAATACCACGAAGTTCCTGAACTCAAAAACGAATCTAGATCTCAATCAGTTCCTTCCGCGCCCGAAGCGTTGCAAAAATAAGTTCGGGTTAAGTTTGGCCCGTCTAATTCTGGGTTTAACCTTTCCGAGGTGGTTCGCGGACTAATAATAGAACTGCGAGCGAAACACGGTGAGCTTCGGAGAATGCATGCCGCATACTCGTTCCAAGCGCTACTGAAAGAGTGCAGAAGGCGAACTTGGATCGTTTGATAAGAAACAGACGTGGAAGGCACAACTGCCTTAAATTAGGTTTTCTTGTCAGTGAAACCGAAACACTGAATGGTACAAACTAATGTTATAAATATGAACAACAACGCTTTCACGGTTAAACTATTGAATCGATTTTTATGAAATTTGGTACGGAGTAAGCTTGGACACCAGGGAAGGACATAGGCTACTTTTTATCTGGCTTTACCTTCGACTTCGCGTCCGCAATAAACGTCATTCACACTGACGAAGTCGTGGGCTAAACCTACGTTTCCATAAATCTTGGGACTGGATTCATACTTTTTCATTTTTCTGGTGACAAAATTTACCACGTTTCGAGTTGGTGTTTTTTATCATCATCATCATTTCATCAGAAAGACGTCCACTGTTGGACATAGGCCTACCCCAAGTGTCGTCATAACGACCGGTCCTGTGTGTCTCGCATCCATCGGATTCCCACGACCCTCACTAGGTCATCAGTACACCTTGTGGCTGAGGCTTATGGAGTCCGGAACGTGGTCGCCACTGAAGAACCTTTCGTCCCCATCGACCATCTGTTCTGCGAGTAATGTGTTTTTATAATTTTGCTATAAATTACGAGTGAGGTCCGTCTCCTCCCTGTACGAAACTTTTGTAACTCTCTGCTGTGTGGCTGCCTCGCACTGGCACACCTGGGCCACTCCCGTTAATTGTCGCCTGTAAATCTGTCACGCTCGTATATGTTGTACTACTAGTAACTTTATGAATACCCTATTGTTCTTCTTATTCTTTTAAATCTTAGATAATCTAGCTGTCTGTAGGTGTCGTAGAGGCGTTAGCAGCATTAATATCATCAAAGATGCTCGTCATTATTAACCTCCTAAATTTAACAACGTTCTTATCATTTAATTTTGCTGTAAGTCTATTTGGAACTTGTAATTGTGTGGATTGCAAATGTGGCTTGTAGATCTTGTAAAACCCAATTATGACCCAAAGTAACATCGAACCAGACCAGTTTACGCGTTCACGGAGTCACATTGTGATCTTACAAAGCTTGTGTGCCGACAACGAACCGGATCCTTTTGTATTCAAATGTACGCTCAAGACCATACTGAACACTCTTTATCCTTTGATAAATTCTACAGGAAACGGAAATTACCGTGAATTAAATTTTCATTTTGAAATGAACCAAAGAATTTTTTTTTAATAGATCGGTGTATACTAGAGTTTGATTGCCATTCCACCTGATGGTAAACAGTGATGCAATCGTAGATGGTGAGCCGCACTAGTTTATTAAGACACCTAAATTATAGTCCTTCGATATACGCGCTATAAACGACGAGGCGAAGCGCTTCGTCAGTCCGGACCGTAGAGGTTTCAACATCGTAAGGGTGAAGGATACTCGCCTCCGGTTGCCCGATTGTAGAAAGAAGATGGTGCAATCAAGACATGCTTTTCCCGCTCTCCGAAATGCATTTATAGGACTACTTTTAAAGTTAACATACAGTCCTATACACTGAACTGCGCAGTTCCGTGTTCTGTTCCGCGCATAGCAATTAACAAACGACTCATAAAACTGTGAGTCAACCTGTGGACCTAACAGCACCCACCTCAGTATTAACATGGTATTTTATCATCTCAACTTATAACCTTGTCTCACTCACGTCCTATGATGCCAGATATCACATCATCGCACAAAGCGGAATGATTAATTCATGAGCTGATTTCATGTGATAAGGAAAGGCTAGAATTTTCCACTAAATTGTGATTCAAGCTATTAAATGTTGCCGAAATTTTCCCTTATTTATTGCTCGTATCCAAGACTGGAGTTGTCAAACAAAGTTACTATTCATACAGAAAAAAAAACTGAGATATTAGCGTTTAAATTAGAGTTGTTATGTTCAAGGTCTAATTTGCGAATGAATCAACGGCCTCTCGAATGTCTGGATTGTTCGTAAATCTTGTGTTACTAGCTACACATGTTCGAGTCTTCGAGGTCGGGCTGTGCGCGCTAGCGATGGGCCCGACCGGCGGCACAGTCGACCGACACACCATCAATATCCAACCCTCTGGAACGCACACACTTGGCATGCTTCCCCAGACGTAAGAATTCAACCAAAGCCAAAAATGTTACGAATGGAAATCAGTTGCAATATACCCACCCAATAAGAAACTATGATCTATGTTTATTATTACAATATGTAGTACTTTACACAAATATTTGGACATGACCAAACACATGTAATGCGGTTTAATGGGAACAATGATTATTTACTTGCTCGAATGTTTAAAATCGTTTTTAGGGCCCGTGTGGTTCGGGTTATTATAATTTATGATGTGTTTATCTTTCTGTTCCATCTCCGCACATTAATCAATGTTGCAGTTAGTGTCCGCACTTTCATAATTATTCTGGTAAACATCAAACAAGTTTGTTACGTGCCGTCAACGTTATCTTGGTTGTAATGGATTGGTTCGGTGTGGTCTGACTGAACTCGCCAGGAAGGCGGTGAAGCGCGGCGCAGTCGGACCAACAATCTAAAATCAATCGTGTAAACATCAGTTGTTTCCGGGAAAGTTCGATTAAGCCGTTTTAGATTGGCGTGCATAGTCCATAAACACATCGCGCCCACGCCGCCCCACGTTCACTACATTTTCACGGCTATATCTGCTGATGAACTCAACCGGCCTATTGTCTTATATCAACCAGCTACTAGAAAAGTGAAACACAATTTTATGGCAGCGACATTCCTAAATGTGACAATCTGCGAATTCCAATTATTTCAAGTGAGTAAATCCGGTGAGTAATTGGATTTTATTTGATAATGCAACCAACACGAGTTGCTTTAGCGTATTTATCTTTAAGCTTTCGCCTCTGTAATTACAGTTATAAAATCGCTCTTTATATTCCGCAAACTGGATTGTCATACAGTTATTACAAGTGAAGTAGCGTTTATGAAAGTGAACATTTAAAAAAGAACCACAGAAGCGCCCTTACGTTATTGTGTTAGTTTTGTGTGTGGAAACAAATGTAACAATAGCAAAGCTCAATCATTCAAACTTAAGTTGAACGTCGGGCAAATTAGGCGTAACTAACGTGAGCGACGGTTGTGAAGCCTTACAAACGAACTGGCAAGGACGCCTGACTCAACATGGCGTCAGCATTGAACACTCGATTAGCGAACCGCAGACACATTCCTTATACGATACGCTATCTACGTAGGCACATTTATTGATGAACTTGAACAACTAAAGTAATTTGAAACTGTCACAAAATAATCATCTGGAATTCAGAATGTCAAGAAATGTAGGTCGATGGTATGCAAATGATTGTAGATTTGAGTGTAACAATAGAATTGGCTAGAGAGACATGCGGAAGAAGTTACGAGAGCGGAGTAAATGGCGGATGGCTCATGTAGTTGTGTACGGGGCACGGGTTACTGCTCGCGTTATGCCGACGTATTTATGATGAGCAGGGCAGGCTTGCAGTCTTGAGATAGATCAAAAGCAAACTAAGTGATGCATCAGTGTTTGGAACATGATAACATCGACGCTTCCAAGTAACGAGTGATTCGTAAATATGCGTCACTTATACTGTCGATTTGCTGTCTTCCTAGTCCTTCGGCAACAAGGAGTTATGGTGAAATCAGGAACAGCCAAAACTCGACTTCTAGAAGGTAAGTAGGCTAAAAGCATATAGTAACGGTAGTATGATAACAAAATCCGATGCTTAAAGAAATAATTTGCTTTTGGAAAATGTTGTGCAGATTTATAAGACGTTGCCGATTTGTCGTCAAAGATACAAATTGCAGTATGAACTTCAATATGTTTTGCATCTACAATTTAGCTAGACAGGGGGTTGGTGACTATGGCAACATGCTTGTAAACGTTTTCTCTATTAAAATAAACAAGGTAAACGAGAGGTAAGTTAGGGCGATGCTCCGGGCCGACGCGCATGCTCGACCACGCGAGTAAATCGCGACAAACACGCTGGCACGCCGCCAGCACAATATGCAAATTCATTTGCAATTTCACAGCGATTCCAGACAAGTTTGAGTGGGTACACGGGATGTCAACACTGTTTATCCTTTGCTTTGTATAGAGATAGTTCAAAGTATGTTTTGAAAGTGCAGTCTTTTTACAGCTCTTTTGTAGTCTGTTCATAACTGTAAACAATTGAACTTTTATATTGTGTCTGGGCGTTTTATTGCTCCAAGTTTAATCCTCAAAATAAACTATTCTTTCGACCTCGGCTAGGCTGCAGTCTGTCTCGTTATAGTTAAATCGGAATATGATTCAGAATCTGAAAGGGCAGTGAGCGTGCAATTAGGACAACAGTGGGTCAGTGATGTAGACAATGTACGGGGGAGGTATTCCTGTTGTACGAGTGAGGTGTCTTGATCGATACGCGGCTTGGCGCGCGACCAATGACTAAACCTCGTACTATTTTACGGTATACATTAACAATAAAACAATACAAGAAGTTTTCTCTTTTATGTTAATGATACTTTATTGTTTCCAGATATGTGAGACTCGCAAAAGAGAAACCAAAAAAGCACAAGTGGGTTTTAATCAGTAAAAGTCTGAGACGCCCTCCCGCTTAGGTAGACCGGGAGAAGTTATTTCATGATGATAAATCATGAAATAATTTTCAAAAAAAAAAAAGAAGATATGTGAGACTAGGTGGCACATAGACATCAGCAAGATTGTCGAATTTTGATGAATAGCCAATCGTTTAGCACGGTGCTGCTTCAGGCTACACAAAGTATCTGAATACAAAGCCCGACTTGTTTTAGAATGTCACAATGAACGTAGTTATAACTTCCGCCTAGCTGTTGACACAGTACGCTGCGGTGGCGACCAACACCGCCGGTATATTCAATACTGCTGCGGTTTGTCACGCAACACTGCCTGCTAAACACTCGTTACACAACATCACCGAATTGATGGGAGCCACCATCCGGAACATTAAATGAGATTAAACGCGCGTTTACAATACATGCATTAAATGTTACATACATGGGACACACACCATTGTTTGCGCCAAGGTTTTATGATAATTACAATGAAAATATATAAACGATTAATTTATGGCGAATAACTTGGGTGTTAGTAAAACAAGTTTATGTTTACATGCAGAACGTTAATATAATATTTAAATGCAGTGGGGAGCCAAATGTCCGCGACTATGTCACCAAAACAACGTAACATGCCGCCGAGAATTTGTGCGTTCATCAGTTATCCGCCATCTTGGTTGATTTATATCACAGTTGCAATTACGCGACACAAACCAGAAGCTGGGCGAGAATTTCTGCGGGACAGAACATTTACACGCCACACCGTTAGCGCGAAACGTCCTCTTTAAACCTTTGAATAGTTACAAAATAGAGGTACGTGTTAGATAAAACGAGGAAACAAGCTAAATAACGGTGCGGTGTCAACTGCCGCGTTGAAAACAAAGTTAACCGCGTAGACACGAACAAAACAAATGATCCTGAGTGGATATAGGGAAGAAGAACAATAAAGCGGGGACTACATTAGACCGACGTAAACGTGGCCCACGCCTGATTTGTAAGTACTACGTATAGTCGCGTCGCGTGATGTGGATCTAATGTAGCTCTACAAGTCTAGTTGCCAAAAAAAAGTATGGAGACCGACGCCCAGATCGGCGTACGTGGCCCACGTTTGCCCAATGTAGTTCTTCTTTTAATGGCAGAGCAAAAAAGCTAATACATAATAAAGGGACGAAAGTTCACTCGCTGACGCTTCCCCATAAATTTCGTGTCCCTCATTCGCTTTGGTTTTTGTACTGCACATATGCTCAATTTTTCATCCCATCTCGTGTTATTCTTCTGGCGAATAATGCGCCAGAGTATCGTGCGCTGCTGCAGTTAGTAATATAAGAATTGTTTAAGATATTTACGAGCTTTCCTCGGGCAGATTCCAAAGATTTTTCATAGACTTCTGAAAATTCTCTTTTAATTTTTGTATGCCTCAATAAAATGAAACGATATAGCGTTTTTTTTTTTTTTTTTGTAAAGGTAAAGGTTCTCGAAGCATGCTTCAGTTTTATTTGAGTAGCCTTCCACAAATGTTCGTTAATAATGACATCATTGCTGAATTGCTAAATGCTAACTTAACTGAACGCCTATTTTTCCCACATTAATTTTGATCAAATATAGCATTTAAGCCGTTTAAGTATTGTACTAATATACGAGCAAATGAACCTAGCAAATATTGAAATGATAACAGTTTCGGTATAGGCACGCTCGGCGCAATTATATTGTATCATTCTGTAGCTACTATTCTTCTCTTTTACATCGTATATTTTCTATTCTATGAGCCACTATAATATGGAGACAAAAGGTCGTTTATGTCTGACGTCTTATTCTGAAGGCCAATTATTGTACTTAAATACGATCAAATTCATGTCGCAATATAATATCTCAGTAACAATCAATTTGTCAAAATGTATGGAAACTAGACGTGATGCGAACTTCCCTTTTAAATACGACGATTACCTCTGATGTCAATGTCAGGGTAATAAGAGCATAATGATAGTCACGTTTTCATACAAAACTCAATCAGTATACGTTTCACTCTTGAATGTTATGTGCATACGCGACTAGTTTTCACATCACATTTCGTGTTTAAAAACTAAACCTGTCCGTAGTAAAATGAGAAAGTGTACAGTCTGTGACGAGTTCGATGTAAAATGTTCGCAGCGATCGTTCGCAGTACAATCGAAGGCAGAGTTGCTTGACCGGCCCCTAACCTATTTTTATTGTGAACTCGAATTAGATGGGTAAACAGGCGCATGCGCTGTGAGCAGTCTTTTATGTTTTACGAGCCGTACATCAAAGGTGGGCCGAGAGTCCGTCGAGCACAGATGTCATTGTCAAGTTACTCGCAAATGGGCAGTGATTGCTAATAAACATAGGGCACGACGGACACGCGAGCCGGTTTGATTGAAAGCGAACCGGTCGCTAACGAGCTGACGAGCGCGGTTATAAATAATGAATCAGTTCTCATGACACAGCTTTCTAGGGAACACGACATGAATCGTATGGTAGTAATATAGTAATCGATTATGTGACATATATTCAATAGAATCAAAAGTGTAATGGCCGAGGTATCGGGTCAATCGAAGCTACACGCTTCGTATGGACACAATACAATCGAGCTAATTGGTCGTTCGCCTCCATCATAATGGTCTATGGACTGGAACACTGTGAGGTCGAGCCCACCTATGATTATATTGCAAATTAGCATTTTTATTGTCTTTGTATTACGAGGGGACACGATCAGTTTACTGAACGTTGGTGGTACGAGAACCGGGTCGTAACGTGGAAAATCCAGATTGCAAACACGGACGACGATAATCCAAACATTGAGCGCAAATACGGGGGATTACCGTCGGGCGACGGGATATTTTCCGACGTTTCAGCGACCGGGCGGGCGTGAAGCTCGTCGCCCAATTACCCCCGACACGTGTGGCTATCGATCGCACCCCCGCTTCTCTCAGCTGACGACCCGACACCCTGCTTCCACACTGACTACTCTTTATATAGCCGGTAGGAATGCGATCTTTAAAACTCTATTAACTGTAATGTGTGACCAGCGCCAACAAGAGAAATTGGGGCGAATTAACATAGAGTACGGGGTCTGTGCTCGTTTTATACAAGCGCATTATCTTTTGTGTTTTTATTTGGAGAGAACAATACGTTTGCACCGGTTAGCAGGCCTCCCAGGAGTTAATATGTTACTGTAATCATGTTTACTAGTCGCAATTAATCACCCCAAGGACGCCAATTACGAGCTTACTTTCGCAAATTGTGTGTAGAGGGAGATACACGCCTGCGTATGCAACACAAGTCGTGGTCAGCTGTCGATGAATCGTAGGCGTCGGTTAGATTCGAGTTTGATGCTCGCTAGCATTGTTCCGCAAATAGCGTGTGCGGTGTGGAAGCGCTCGGCGGCAGCTATCTCTGTCTGACGAGTGAACGACTCCTTATCGCGGTGTCCGTGACATCACCAGCAAGCCTCATGCCAACTAGAGAACTGTTACTCCAATTTGCTGTCTTTTCGTGTATGTACTATAAATATTCATCCGGCAACGTGTGCTAGTAACGTCGTCTTACTATCGAGGAAATGATGGACAGCACACGACGTTGGGTTGTTAATTTTGCATTCATTTCTGATGCACTCGTGTTCGTAACGCGCAGGAGAGTGCACTTGAAATCCTATAAAACGATCTTTCAGTCAGCATTCTTAAGGTGGAGGTCGTTGAAACATGTTGGTCGACAAGGCGTCTCTGCGGATATCATCGAAAACACTCACGCTGACGCCCACGTGTTTACTATGTGATAATACCAATAGAAAAAGTTGAAAGCCGACCGTGAATTTATACATTTACCGCCAATACGAGACATTCTTCTTGTTAGTAACGACGAAAATAAATAGTGTAACGAAAGCTTGTCAAGTTTTGCCGATCCAGCGTTTTATTTTCCGGAAGACTCGACATCCGCGCATCATGATAAAACAGCGCGATACACGTCACGTAACCAATGCAAATTATCCACTTGACATTGGTCTTCATACACTTCTATCAGACGTAAATAATTCATTGTATAGCTCTAATTGATCGTTGCACAAAAGCGGTCAAGTACAAGGTCTTTGCGATATTCCACAATTCGTAGATAATTTCCACAAAAAAATGTGCACGGTGACAAATTTTTGTGGTCTCATTACAGTGGGCTTCCGGGCGTATGACAAACGTGATCTGCTCACAACTGGTATCGTGCTGGTCAAGTGGTCTAAAAATACGAATGTTTAGATCTATATGCAAGGTGTTCCCACAACGGGGCGTGTGTCCGAATACTGTGCTAGTACGCCAGTCGATTTGCCAAGGGCAAATGCGGTGGTGATGTAAACAATCAACATTAGTACGGCGGACATTAAAATAATTATTGCAGAACGGGCAGACGACGTTCATTACCGATGGAAGCTTGCCCAAAATTATATTTATTGATCTAAATCAAATGAGACTACTTAAATAGAAACTTGTTTTATTTCACTTAATTTTACCATTTTCAGATATTCTAGGATGCCATTAAATTGCTATGTTCTGCCAAGGAAAAGTAGAGTTCCTGATAATCTTCGTTCGTCTTTATCAAGTATTATGGAGCATCAATTTATAGCGTAGATTAAAAGCAGAGATGTTCTTGCTGAGGCGAGGTGGAACTGGAATCGATCTACAGCCTAAGTGATATCTTGGTTACTCGAATTTACTGCCAGTCCGACTTCTAGTAGCTAAATTACACGTTTGTTGGAACAAGTCTAGTTTATGGTATCGCGCAAGCTAAATCAACGGAGACTGTTTATTTGGAGATTTTATCGAAACTAAGTGTTATTTTTTTAGGTTTTTTATTTGTGATACCTCGATACCAAGCTCTTCCACCTTTATTTTCAGACTAGCGACTAGTGAATGAAATTGTAATAATATACAACACGATGTAACGCCGCATTTATCACCGACATTTGTAATTTACGCTTCATCTGCGAGTCGAAAAAAAAACACGAAACTAAATGTACCACTTACATAATTAACTGGAGTAATCTATACTAGTTCACGAGACATGTGGGTACAGGACCGGAGAGGGGGAGGGGGGGGGGTGTTACTACAGAACGAAATTTGATGTGCTGTAAAGCTACTTTGATATAATATAGACGCGCTGTTCCTTTTAAATTATTCGTGTCTTTTGGCACCAATTGCAACTGTTTTATGTATCCAGCATCATAAGCTCAATATAACGTTTGTTATTTACTTATCCAGCCGGTAGTCGGATGTTTAGGCTTTGGCTAACTGACTGAACACCACGAAATAACTCGTTATTTGTCCAGTTGCCTCATGTTCGGAGTATCAACGGATCGTACCATGTTGTGGGTATGATGAATAATGCTTTTATATCGCAGGAATACATGCCACGTTTATCGGCCTTCCGTTTGTTGGAGGCGAATTAATTTGCTGGTCTCCCGGATGCGCCGTATTGTATTGTTGGGCTGGAAACTTTATATGGCCACTGTCTACGTCATCCCGACTGGCATATATGGATCCATTTGCATTGTTGATATTAGAATGATTGCCTTAGTGCTTGCTCACGTCTCAATGTTCTGTCGTTAGTGTTGTATGTTCTGATCTTTAACCTGCCAGGTAATTCGCGAACGTGACCACCGGTTTGTGCGGTAAAGGATCGTTTTCGTGTATCACGCTTGTACCACTAGCGCACAGGCAACTATCGGATCTGTTAAGTACTGGACCCAGTACTTTAGAGATGACGGCATAGGTAACAAATATTGTTTATTTCACAGTTTTATTATCCTTTTTGACAGGACTATACAAAAAATCCACGCAAATGTATATCATCGTGCTAAATTATCTTGATTGTGGAAAAGTACATACATAGTATATGATTCTTTTTACAATCATGTATTACGGAATTGTTCTCGTTTAAGTTCTAAAAAAAAAGTACCCGAAAAACACCTTCGCAAATAATCAATTGTTAAGTAACAAAGATTACCATAAAAAGGTTACAGCGAGTTAACCTTAAAATATAGACATGCTGTCAAGGACTTTTTTTAGAACTTTTAAAGGGAACAATTCCGTGATACATGATTTTTGCGTAACTGTAACCGTTTACGCAGCCTCCACAACGGAAGCTCTCAAAAGAAATATTTTTACAAGTATTTGCAATATTTTCATTGATGCTACGCTTCTATTGATCGTAGCGTAAAGCTATATAACACTTTGGTCGTTAAACCTACCTCTTCCCTTACAAACTAGTTGCATGGGACTAAGTGCGAATGTGACCCAGTGCGAATGGGACCAACTGCAAACGCGGTACGAAGTGCGGATAACCCGTACCGTGTTTTAGTATCGGATTCAAATTGAGCTTGATTTACTGTGAGTATCAAACACCGTCTATCATTTAAATTATTCGTTGGGAATTATTATTTTATGCTTCAGTACGATACTTCGACATCGAAAACGAGATGTACCAACCGATATTGGAGCGATTGGGTCCCCTCGTACGTAATCATCGCGCCATGTCGTGCAGCCGATGGCTTTACCTTCTTTTAGTTTATACTCCGACAGAAACAAGGGTGAGACAAGATAATATAAAATAACGATGAAAGAATACTTGCATGAAACAAGGGTTACATTTTTTATTTTATCCAAACAATTTATTCTGCTGGGCTGGATTGTGTACATAAATCTTGGTAACAAACTAATTGTACATCTAAATTGGGTACATTTTATCGGCTTCAATGTCAAACAAGTCACATTGCGTATGGCTAAACAGACCTCTATCTCTCTGTAGTTCTTCAACGTCGCACTTTGTGTGAATAGACACTCTGAACAATTACCAGTCTAGTTACAAACGAGGTATTGTGTTACAAGAGTAAAGAGATCACAATTGTAGTGCTAATTAGTTTTCGCATCTCGCCCTTTTGTCATGCAAACTGTGCCCAGCACGACGCAGTTGTAAACAGGTTCTACAAGTCTGTCGTTCGCCCGACAGTATTATTATGTAATTTGAATATATTTAAAATCTGATGAGAGGATGTTGTGATCTTCTTGAAGCACTAAATTGTTATTACGTGGTAGCATTAAACTTTTTTACGAGTTTAAATATTTAAATCAAATCGCGCATAAAATTATCTGTTTAGAAACGAAATGTTTTAATACAAAACGAGTTGTTCATCACGCTGGGAATGTCGATTCGTTTTTGCTTTCATATCGTACAAATGAGGAGTTTAATCGGCACACCATTATTAATCTATTAATATTGGTGACATCGGCTTGATAAGGAAAATGTCAGGGCCGGCCGATCTGCACCGAGTTTGTAAACATACAAACAATGCCCATGTGATGTGCATGGCTCAAAATAGGGTGTCCGCCCACTTTTTACATACTTTGGGTCATTCGGGCAAAACCTACGAGGCCAGTGTGCCAAATCCGTAAACATGTTGTGCTATTGTTTGTCTATTTACATTGTAGATTTAACTCTTTTATTCTGTACTAGCAACCCGCCCACTGGGGGGGACTCCACCTCACACAGGTGTTAGCTTTGAAATTTTCAGCTTTACTCTACTATTATTATACACCTAAACGTTCTTCATGAACCACTCTGTCTATTAGCGAAAACAGCATGTAAATTCGTTCAGTATTTTTGAGTTCATCGCGTTCATACAAACAGACGCGGTGGAGGAATTAGTTTTATAATATGTAAGGAAACATGTTTGTGAGTTTTATTCTATATTCTTGCTAAAATATGAAGTTCTAGCCACAAAAACACCAAACTTGAATGTCTGGGTGCAAAATAACAGTTGATTCACAAACAGTTACAAAAGTCACCATTCCACTGCATCCGAATTGGCCGAGTGAAACTTTCACAGCAAAAAGTCAATTTCTAGTCTGTAAAGTAACGGCGGCGTGTCGCTTCCAATCGTTCGGGCCGGTGACGTCACCGCATTGTAATCCGCCAGCCAAATTAAGGCACCCACTAAAGAAGTTTACGACTAATGCCTTTTAAATTGTAGTACAGGTTACAGTGACGGACATTTATGAAGTTATTTCAGTTTTGAAATGAGCCAGTTTCATTGTTTTCATGAACATTTTATACGCTTTTGTTTGGTATGAACTGCTCCAATTTTTTTTGTTCCCATGGAAGTCCGCTAATATTTCCCATGCAAGTAGGCGAGAGTTTCGAATAAGAATTGATGTGGGGCTGCTTCAATCACAAAGGAGTCCGTCTTGCATACTAATGAGGGTTATGCCAATTCTTTTGCTAGATGGAAGCCTGACAATAGGCGTAGAGTAAGGAATCGTTCTCCTGAATGGTAGCTATATTACAGGGTGCATACTCCATTGGCAATTTCTCACAATACTTCCGACATCCTTGGGATGGGAACTTAGTGCATAGCATAGCATAGTCGGCCTTTTATTGTTCCCACTGTTGGGACTCAGGCCTCCTCTCTAGGAGAGGGTATGGGCCATAATCCACCACGCGGGCCCAGTGCGAGTTGGTGGATGTCACATGTCTTCGAATTTTTGGTTCTAGGACATGCCGGTTTCCTCACGAGGTTTTCCTTCACCGTTTTGAGAGCAGTGTTGATGAAATAAATTACACAAAGTAATGCGCTTGGCTAGGTTTGAACCCGCAACCTACAACTCATAAGTCGGGGCCGTTACCACTCGGCCACCACTGCTCTGAACTGAACTTAGTGCAGTTTTATTTAATCGATTTTTAACTTATGAATGTTATTTGAATAAAATCCTATTCAAACATCGTTTGATACCGCGTACATTACTCTTCGATGTTAAGACAATGCTCCCATCCTTATCAACGCTTGTTATGTTAGATAGCGTATTTTTCGGCTCAGTTCAAATACTTTGTGTAAACTCACATGATTCGCAAGATAGTTTGATCAGGTATGTTTGTTCAGGCGTTGTCTCTGTTGAAATGTAAACATTTCTGGTTTCAACTGCTGACGGCACTATCCTCGGTCTTACTCATGTAATACCTTATGATGATATCCAGGAATTCAGGGTTCAGCTAGGGTTAATTTTACTTCGCTTCTCGGAACTATTTTGAGGTTTCGTAACCTCGACAGGAAATAAGGGCTATTTGAATGCGTGCTTAGCTATCGATAGAGTTTGAACCGAAGCTGGAGTAAGAGCTTGCAGACGAAACCGATTTCTGCGATGCGATTTCGTGGGGCAAAGCATCGGTTTAGGTTCGTCGCATCATCGGACTATACACTGTGCGATGAGAATCAATTCGGAAGTTTTTGTGATGCGTCGTTCGAGTTTATAGATTTATATGATGCGATGGCGCATCGCAGTTTTGTTTTTGGGCCCTATTTGACGCGAGATATTGCTGTATTCATCGGTAATTAAGCTGCAAAAGCCAGATATGAAGCAATTGTATCTGCTGACCTACCACGATCTCTTAACGCTATCCATTTAACGACAGGTCGTTCAGCTCAGGAGCTGCACTGTTAAAGAGATGGAGCTATATAGGGTGTACAGCTCATCTCACTTTCTCGCTCGAACGCTTGACATTATACCAAGCCATGGTAAGAAGGCCCCTGGGCAGAAGGTATTGTCTTAAACTAGACCATTCCCTTCCGTGTGATTTGTAAGGCGACCAATGGAGATTATTTCATGCCGAAGGTTTGGCAGCATCTATAGACAACATCGGATTACATTCCCTTCGTGTGCCAAGCGCCACTGCGCTTGACTTGATCATGCTATAACGATCCAAGGTGGGTCCATGGCTGTCATTTGACGTGATTTGAACCAGTTTAGTATTAATAAATATTTTTAATATACAAAAGAAGTGAATAGGAATATTGGTAATGTCACAAGGTATTTTCTTTTGAAATCAAACTTATGACTCGTTTTTACGTCCAACCAATACTATTATTGTTAACTGTGTGGGTTAACATAAAAATTGAAATTTGTTTTAATCGATTTATTTTGTCACATATATCAGACTGTGGCGTTGAAAGGGTTAAAAAGATACGCGTTTTAATAGGCAGGAAGTTAAAATTAAAGCAGCAAAGGACATTCTCAATCAACATTTACAGCTCTGTAATTGTACAATATTTTGGCGACAATATTAAACAAACATCACGTGTTTGCTCAGCGCTGTGTACTTGTGTGCTAAATACTGCTACACACACATGGCCACTGATAAAGTGCTGTGTAAACCTAGCCTACGTAAGTACGTGGTGATAATGTTTTTATGGTGCGCGCGCAGTATGGATTAACTTATAACTGTTATAACTAATGTTCTGAAATGTAAACACCTGAATTGCGCGGAAGCTTATTTTTTGAGCTCTACTGAAGGTGCTCATTAGCGGTGAAGTATAACAGACACGGAGGGGCTGGAAACGAGGCCGGTGCAGGCAAAAATGTGGAGCATGAACAACCTCCAAGAACAAGATTAGATAGAATAGATTTCGACCAATTTTACGTTAAATCTTTCGCAATATCTTGGCATAAAGTCCAAATGCCAATATAAACAATCAACACAGGTATTATCAAACCACATTTACCTAACTTACTTATCGTGGCTGCGACCAAAAACATTTACTCCAAACTACAACCATAAAAATTGTTTTCATAAACAGATCAGGCGTGAGCCCTTACATTTTTATGTTCATTTACTCAGTCAATTAATGTTATGACCGCCGTAAAAGGCTTAAATTCGACAACTAGGCACATATCACATTCCAAAGGACTTTAATAATTAGATATTCAAGCATGGCTGTTATCGACGCTATAATACCTTAGACGATAATAATATCGATTACATCAAGTGCGATATGAAATTTATTACATTTGTAATGAATCACAATAGGTATCGACGACCTTAATTTGAGTACGTGCCTGTATGTAATCTATAGCGAAATAATTATATCATACATAACGTTGCCATGAGAGGAAAACATTACTATTTATGGCTTTATGGCAACATGTATTTCGATAAAAAAAAAGTCTGACGGCATATTTTCGCAATGAGTTGGTACGTCCGTTACTAAAATGACAACCTTCATGCGCATTGATATTTTAAGGAAAAATTTATCAAAAAACTTTCAACAACAGATTTCAAAGGCAAAATAGGAAAAATCGTTTTCAAACGGCTTTTAGAGGTAAACAAGTATGCTATTCCATGCTAACAATTAATTAGCGTGTCGAGTTGAAAACGCGTTATTTTGAACGTGACAATAAACAAGTTGGTACCCGCATAGAAATAAAACTTGCAAGTGTTTTATGGCAATATCAAGCAAGTGAAACGACGACATTATTCAGTTATTGTTCTTATGGAAGGTCATAAAGTACACGAAACTTTATGACATTCTGTAATAATGTTCTATACCTGAACATTTTTCATGAATATGGGGGTAGATGGCTATTCTAGTTACCGATTAGGTAGGTACGAATGTCGTGGGCTGCGGTTGGAAGTTTAATTCAACTAATAAAATAGCTAAATATTTAAACTTTAACGTCTTGTTTTGATTTATCGGATCACTTTTGGATCGCTTTCGATATTTGATCTTGTCATCACTAATTATGTATTATTTTCACACATCAATTTCCTCTCGATCATTTTATCGGTTTTTATATACTTACCAAAAATGTTTTTTTATTCATTAATCTAATCTTATCGTAATAATTAGGAATACCTAATTATGTTACGTTTCAATTAAGGAAAACGAAACTTATAGGTACTTTCGCTGCAAAGTTAGATTACGTATTTTTCCGACACTGCATAATTCATTGATCAATTTACGGTTTTGGCAAAATTATGTAACTGCCTACTAGCCAGTCCGACGGAAAACATACTGGCCACAAGGAATGCGAAGAATTGTCGCGATTACGGTAGATACGAGATAAGGGCGTGGACTCACCGTCTGCGTCAACTTCGTTGATCATGTCTTGAAGCTCGGCTTCTGTGGGGTTTTGTCCTAAGGATCTCATCACGGTTCCCAACTCTTTGGTTGTGATGGTGCCATCGCCGTCTTTGTCGAACAGTGAGAACGCCTCCTTGAACTCGGCGATCTGTTCTTCTGTCAGTTGATCCGCCTGAAAGCAACAAACACGGTTTTTAGAAAATCTACCTTAGGCGAAGAAAATAAAGCACTTTTTTAACCGAAAATTTCAACAAAAATACTTTTTTGAACGACAATTGTTTTTTTTTTTAAATAAAAAATATGGGGACGTACAGTTTGGTTGACGACCATTGTTAATGAGTGACAGATACAAAGAGACGGTAGACGAACGCGGGCGGTTATCGTCTGCGATAAGATTACACCAGAGATTATGTGTAATTACCGGACCGGCCTCGTCGCGTCATACTGCGGTCTTTTGCGCCACAGATACAAAATACTGCATTGCCACTTTTATCAATAAATACGATGTTATTGAG
This sequence comes from Mythimna vitellina, assembly GCA_949316375.1. Classification (NCBI taxonomy): domain Eukaryota; kingdom Metazoa; phylum Arthropoda; class Insecta; order Lepidoptera; family Noctuidae; genus Mythimna; species Mythimna vitellina. The sequence continues at coordinate 24,865,461 of OX438693.1, forward strand.
ATAACACAACAGCCACTTTACAATTCGATTGTTATTTGAAAAATGGATACGCCGACATACTTATGTTATGATGTGGCCAAGGCAACAATCTCTTCACAAAATCAATAAATACTTGATAAATGAAGTGATTTGCCTTATGAATACAAATATGTCAAGAATGCATTCAGTAAATATCCCGTGATTTTGGGATCTATGCTCGACAGTTACACAAATGCAACAATAAATGTAAGGTACCTATGCAACTAACAATTGCGACCCACCTGCCATGTTGAATTGAATTAATTCCTCAAGCCAAGTCGATCATCTAAATCCTTTACAAAAACCAGCCAATGGGCAATGATTAACTTTTTTGATACACCTAACAAAAAAACAAGACTGTGTAATCATTCAGTTACCAGCAGCCATCAGAAAATAGTTTTCAAATATGTCATGCTACGACTCCGCCCATATTTAAATGAATACCCGTTTCAATTATTTTAACTGCTTCAATAAAAACAAATAATTTTGACTTCAACAATAGGCAGTAGTCTGTAATCACATTCCTGAATATGGATTGTAATGAGGAAATAGGCACAAAATATGTCATATCATACATTTATCCTCAATATACATTAGGGTAATCATTAAAACTTGTGTTGTTGTAATAGGCATTGGTTTTCCTGCTGATATCCACCATGATGTGGGCAGTGCAATCATAACTATAAATACAACAGGCCATCTCTTATCAGTAGGCAAGGTTATTATTAACAGTACCACCATTGTTCTCTAGCAAAAAATACCACTGACTAGTTGCCATACCAAGGTTATTGTGTTTAGAATAATTGTACCTCGTGAGCACCAGGCAGGTTCTCCATAAACATGTATATTCTTACTTGAATCAAGGAATAAAAGTGTAAAACTACCTAGTTTATCAAAAACCAGATCAACTAGAAAATAAAACAAACATGGTTATTAATTTGCCAAAAATTATCAAGGTTAAAAAAAGGAATTCCACATAACTGGTTTGGTATGTAAATGTCTGAACTTTAATTTGTACAACATTTTGAGCTTATATCTATACTTTATATTTAACAGACGCAGTTGAATAAGATGTCCAGTATTTTACATAATTATATCCTCATAATGTCAAACTAAGTTTGCTATACATCAGACTCTTGCAATAATTATACCCACTACATACAAAAATGGTGTTTTAATAACATCATTCAGTTCATTATCACGCATTTCCTTTGCATAATTGAATATATCAACCATAACAGGAGTTCAGAGAGGCAATTTATCAGCCAAGACATTCTTCCTGCCACTGACAGCTCTTCAAATAAGAATCAGATTCTTATTAGCACAAGCTGTCAGCCTTGCTTGAGAACGTTTTTCGAGATAACCGAAATAATGAGAGAAAGTCTATCACGAACACAAGACGGTTTGGAGTCAGCTGTGCCAGATGCAACGATATTTACATACCATGGCGACACAACTCGAGCCACGAACTATCTGAGACGAGCGCACTCACGGCACACTACGTGCCACACAATATGACTATTGTTTAAAACCGCAGCCTCCCAGACCGGCGTAGAAACGCGACCCGTTTAGCGAATTGCGTATGAAAAATATAGAAGCGCGCGTAGCGATGAGTCAACGGGCGTTTGACAGTTGCGCCCGGCCGATCGATCCACCGTCAACAGGGCGCGACTATGCTTCCCAAAATCGAAACAACGCACTAAACCACTTGTTTTCTTTGTACTAAATCCCGAACGCCATATTAGAGCGTCACAGACTGCCGGCATCAACCAAAACTAACGTCATTTAGCCGGTACCACCTACGAAACTGGCGACGGATGTTTCTCGAGCCATTCTAACGGTCGTTTATAAAGTTTAGAAATCCCGAAACACTCGCGATCCTTCCTATATATCTGTGATCATTGGTCCTGCATCCTGATCAAGACATTGGCTTCGTTGCCGATCCGCAATGCGGTAAAAAACGGCCATCACAATAATATAATGGAGGCCCGTCATCACTATAAACACCGATGCACCACATCCCAGAAATATACCCTGAAACATATTCAGGACGATCCCCTGAATGCACTCCCGACACCTTTCAGCAGAAATATCACTCACCATTGTAGATTAACTTGGATTATCAGGAGCTACACTAAAAAAATCACAGACTACGCCGCAAAAGCGACCGCACGGATCGACGGTTGAAACGATACTGCCGCCCTCACTCGCGCGAGCGGCCGCGCCGTGAAACTCGCGACCGCGATTCGCTTCGTGCTCGGTCACGAATCGTTCCGAATCGACTATTCGATTAACCGTATTTTCATATCCGTTTTCCGACGCTCGGAATAGTTTTTAACACTACGCTACAATCGTTTCGTTTCAAAACTTTATCACTCGGACGTCCAAGTCCATGTCTCGGGACGCACGACACAGGATTAAATTTGATCCGCAAAGGATAGTCGGTTTTATATCGGGCTGGTGCGGCGGCGTGGACTGGCGTTCGGCGCGCGCCGATTGGCCGTCGCGCACCTGCAATGCGTCACTGCGGGCGCTAGCGGCGTCCGCGGAGCGAGTGGCGAGCAGCGAGTGGCGGCCGGCGGCGGCGGCGTCTCACGCCTCGGGCTGCGGCGCGCGGTGGCTGCTCGGCTGCTCCCGATCACCCCGATGCCCTAGTTCGCGGTCGACGCGAGGGCGCGCCGCAGTGGCCGCCCGCAGACACCGGCGTGCTAACGAGATAACGCGGGGTGACGGGCGCAGGCTTCCCGCCACGTCGCACCGCCATCATACGTGCCACACGCACTCATCACGGTTCATGCCGCGTCGCATTACTGACGCAATATGGATGCTTATGCAATGATAACTACAGATCTATTGACAAAACCTATGGAATTCTAAAACAACCCAACTCACTCATCTTAAACCGATTTTAAAGACAATGATACACTGTAAATACAACTCGTTGTCTTTCCCTTTCTCAAAAACCAAACCTTTAGCTAAGGTTATTATGGCAAATTTTATGAAGATAGCATAAAGTCATAATTAATTTGTCCCACCCATGTCTTAAGCTTTACCGGATGCATTTTCGCCTAGATATTATTTTACAAGCCCCGTGTGCCACAAGTGGTCACACTCACAAATAATTTACTTTAAGCGTCACGTAAATACATTTTTTCTGGTCTTTGACAAATATGTAATATAAAAAAATATAACAATTCTTATTCTTTATATTCATATCATAATCTTAAGATTTTATCTGTAGTTATATACAAATAAGTTGTCAGAAATAAGATAACTTCCTCCGAATCAGAAAATTGCAAGTACAAGTGCTCTCCAAAACTATCAAGTACAAATCGATTTTAAAAAGTATTTACTAAAAAATCTGGTTAGAGGATCCACTCTATTTCTGGCCACTAAAAAAGTTTAAGACAAATCGCTTTAGAACAAAACTTTTTTAAAAGAGTATTTTTAAAATAAAATAATGATTATTGTTGAATTAATTGTAATGACCTTTAGTGTCTAAAAAATTTTAAAAAAATTGGTATTAAAAATAGGTCGTAGATGCGCTAAATATACTCACAGAAGAGAACTAATAACCATTAGTACAGCGCCATCTAATGTCAAGTAGGAAAATCACTTTTGAAAATTGATCTTCATGGATCGATCGTATAGGTAATGCTTCATAGATGGAGGATGTTTTAATGTTGTTAGGACATCGATTTTTTTTGTTTTGTTAAAATGGATAGTGTAAATAATGGATAAAAATTATTAGATAGTTGCAAGCATTTCGTTCAGATTTATTAGTGCCGTGTTCGTCAGTACCAAATCAACGGATTACAACAATGTGTAGGTACCTATAAGTATATGTCGTGGTCAGATCTTAGACATATTCATTTATTTATTTATTTAAAATTTTATGCACTAATGAAACATTGTACAAAGGCGGACTTAATGCCTTAGGCATTAAGGCATTAAGGCCTTATTCATCAAACTTTAACGTTTAAAACCATAGATATAAGAAAGGCGTTTTTTTAAATTTCTGTGTTTAAAACGATCTGGCCAGTTTTACTTGGCCATGTCGTGCACAGGTTATCAATTTCTAAGATCTGGCTACGACATATAAAAGGAGAATCTGATGGAGTGACATATTAACGTACAGCCGTAAGTACTGGGGCTAGGATTTTCCTAAATTTACTCCCTAAGGGGATGAAATGGGGGCCGAAGATCGTACGGAGAACCTATTTACACACAAGCGAAGCCACTGACAGAAACTAGTTATCTTTTAAGTTACTAGTTACTCAGATACATAATAAATTATATAAAAGTTAAAAAAAAGAGGTACCTATCTGTTTGTAATCTATACCTATTAATATTATAAATCTGAAGTTTGTTTGTTTGTTTAGTTGAACGCGCTAATCTCAGAAAATCCTGGTCCGATTTGAAAAAATATTTCAGTGTTAGACAGCCCATTTGCCGAGGAATGTTATAAGCTATATAATATCACGCTATAGCCTAAAGGAGCGGAGTATCGATGAAAAATGTTGTGAAAACGGGGGAAAAACATTCCTTTTGAGAGCTTCATTTGCATGCGCTGCGTCAAGGGTTAAAGTTACGCAAAAATTATGTATTACAAAAATGTTCCCCATTAAAAGTTCTAAAAGAAAAAGTCCACGACAGCATACCTATCTGTTAAGGTTGGCTCACAATAACCTTTTTTATGTACCTACCTAATCAAATTTGTTCGGAAATAATGCATTATTTGCGAAGTTGTTTTTATAGGTACACATAATATTAATCCTTGTCCAAATGAATAGGTAGATACATTAATGATTGTATTTCATTTTGAACAGAATCACTCTTTACATCATTCCATTTCGATAAATATCTTGGGAGATATCACAGTTCTAAAATAACGATGCAAAAGAATAAATATGCGCGAATGCTGCGACTCTATCCGCGGGTCACACACACCGCAGACTGCATAAAGGTAACGTGTGCTCGAATGGTGTAAAAATTGCTCTTTGGGAAAAGTTTTGCAAGATGTCAGTATAATCATATGGGATGAATGCACAAAGATTCATAGAGACATAAGAAATTGTAATAGAGTAATGGGTGGAATCACTTTCAAATTTGCTGATAATTTCCGCCACAAATTGCCAGTGATATTTGGGGGAACAAGAGCTACAATTATGAAGTCTCGCCCGCTATGGAAATTCGTCCACTATTAATATGAGTACACATTTGAGCTGAGGTAGTTTTAATTGTCCTTCAAAGTTACTTTTATTAGGAGACGGAAATGTACCTTATTGTGAAAACAAAACTTTTTACAAAAAAAGAAAACCGACTTCACTAAAAAAATACTAAAAGGATCAAAATAACTTTAATTTCGGAAGTCGGTGTTTCTCGGTAAGTATTGTTTGTTTTTTATTTAACACCGACTTCCGAAATTAAAGTTATTTTGATCCTTTTAGTATTTTTTTAGTGAAGTCGGTTTTCTTTTTTTGTAAAAAGTTTTTTATTTCACACTTTTTAGTTGCGATACACTTATAAACAGAGTGCCTATTTCTCATGAAAATTCCAATTAACCCAAACACTAACACCCTAACGCTAGGTTTTTTTTTTTTATTGGGTGGGAAAATCATCTTATGACAAAACCCGGTCTTGGGCGGAGCGGGAGATAGTGTCAGACTTTTACTGAGTAAAAACCCACTCCTGTTCCGTCGTTGCCTTCGTCCCAGGGGCCCTGGGTTTCGCTTTCACACTACCCGTGGCCCCAGTAGGCTTCGACCCTGCTGGGCCCCTACGATTTGCTGACATCTTTTTGAGGCGCGCGTGGAACAGTACGCGCCGTCGACGACTTGGGCTCGGTCCGATTACCGGACGGTCGGACGGCGAGCCACCCATTGCTCGCCGTCCGCAAGCCCGCGCCTACGGTGGCCGGAAATCGGGATCGGAATCCCGGCGGCGGCGGTTGGAGCGTAAGGACCGTTGCCTCACGCGATCGGCCGCCTCCTTCGCTAGCATTACGGCTTCGCAGAAGGAGGCGACCGCCTGCCACTCATCCTCGCTCCGGAGCATGGCCTGAACCAAGGCCCGGCGCGAGAGATCGCCGCCGCCGATTGCCCCCACGAGGACACGGCGTTGCTCTGCCCAAGCGGGGCACACCTCCACCGTGTCCTCCGGGCGGTCCACACAGTGGCGACACCCGGGCGTCGTTTCCGCACGAATCCGGTGCAGGAACCTCCCGAACTTACCGTGTCCGGTGAGAACCTGCGTCATGCGGAAGGACGAGAGATGAGGACGCCGTGAGGTCTTTCCAACCACGCCTCAAAGAGGGGACTTACCGCCATAATTGTGACGTGCCCAGCACTAGGTCGCGACAGTCGCTGTCACCATTTCTCCATGAGAACTCGCCGGAGCTCTGTCCGCCATGCTGCGACTTGTCGCGGCAGCGGAGTTTCGCCCCGGCGTTGCATCTCCATGCGCAGATCGTGCATGAGTGCAAGGACTGTTGCCTCCAGCTCCCATGGTGACTGGCCAGCAAGGAGGCTCGCCGCTTCGCGGGAAATCGTCCGGTATCCTCGCACCATCCGTATGGCCATGATCCTCTGGCACGCGTTCAGCCGGGCTGCCGGCTGCTTCCGCAGCGCCGGCGCCCACACCGATGCGCCATAAAGGGCCATGGACCGAACGATCTCCGCGTAGAGCCTCCGGCAGCAGGCGTCTGGACCTCCAAGGTTGGGCAGGAGCCGCCCGAGGGCAGCCCCAGTCCGATTTAGTTTGGGAGCCAGACGTCGGAAGTGCTCCTCGAAATCCCATCGGCTGTCGAGAACGAGTCCCAGGTCGTTGACCCGACGCCGATGTGGACTCCTCCCACCGTTAGCTGGGAACCCGGTGGTGGCGCGTTCGGAGGGCCGTGAAAGCACATGGCCTCTTACGGACTTGTGCAATGCCACCTCGAGTCCCAGCTCCTGGATCCTGCCAACGACTGTCGCAACCCCGCGTGTCGCTAGTTCGACCGCCGCCTGGTACGACTCTCCCTGCGCCAGGACCAGCGTGTCGTCCGCGTAGCAGACCACGCTGACCCCACCAGGGAGGTCGCCGCGCAGCACGTAGTCGTAACCGATGTTCCACAAGGGTGGCCCTAGTACCGATCCCTGTGGAACACCGCACGACATCTCTCGACGTTCCCACTCCCCCTGGTGACCAGGGTAGGTGATGTACCTGTCTGACCCTAACGCTAGGTTACATTATTTTATTATGAAGTTCCTGTGTCTACCTTCCACCTTCATCATCAGATCAGTTCGATAGTATTTTATAGTCAAAGTACATTTCATGACAATTCTAATAAGCCCAAACACGGCTATGATACGTTAATTAATTACAGAGTTCCTGTGCCTACCTTCCGGCTCCATCATCAGATCAGTTCGATAGTATCTTATAGCCAAAGTGCATCTCATGACAATTCTAATAAGTCCAAACACGGCTAGGTTACATTGATTAATTACGGAGTTCCAATGCCTACCTTCCGGCTCCATCATCATCATCAGATCACTTCAGTGCATAACTATTCAGAACCATTCATTTATTTGTATTATCATAGTCGCTTAACTATGTTCATTGGGATATCTATGTGAGTATGAAGTTCCGTGACCATTTCTGGTCTTCTTCATCAGTTCCATTTCATCAAATGTTACTTTTTGACTGTAAATGCTTAAGTTCTTGATGAAAATACCAAAATCACTACATAGTTGCCTATAATTTTTGAGGAGTTCCCTCGAATTCGCCAAGATTCCATCATCAGATCCTGATTTGGTGACTATGGGACCATTTGGGAAGTATACTCTTTCCAACAAAAAAAGAATTTTTCAAATCGGTTGGCAAACGACGAAGTTATGCGCGAACAAACATAAAAAAAAAAAATACAAACATCCGAATTGAGAACCTCCTCCTTTTTTAGAAGTCGGTTAAAAATCGAAATTGATCGTGCTTTGTGTGAGTTGACCTAATCTCCAAAGTTTACCCAAATGTAGTTTAAATAGAAAATTAAATTAAGAATAACAGTGGATGTGTCAAAGTGCAATATTAGCGGTTAGAAACATTAGTGTTAACAAAATCAATAATAAATAATTCTGGCTAAACCTCCAGGAGATAGCATCAACTACATTTCCATTGATAATGTAATGGATTAAGAGGATGCGGTATATTACCCTCAAGAATTCCTGAGTTTGCTAAATCCAAGTGGCATTACCCCACATTCGCGCAAATTAAAAACGGTATACCAATTATTTTACTACGAAACCTTAAACCATTTTGGTTAGCTATGTAATGCCCCATTTACACGTGGGCCCAGCCTCGGCCAATCGACATACTTAGCAATTGTGTAAACGGGGAAATCCCGTTGAAAAAATGGCGATTGGCCGAGGCTGGGCCCACGTGTGAATGAGGCATAACTGATTCAGACTCCAAATCAAATTTCTTCGCTGTAACATGATTTGTGCACAGTTTTGACTGGTCCAACAGTAGAGATATACTATATATATACTGATACCTCGCATCCCTATGATACAAACGGATTTACCTTTTCATTTTAAAAGAATTCAATTTCCGGTGCAGGTATCTTTTGCGGTAATAGTTATTAAAGCCTAACAAAAAGCAATTAAAACAATTAAGCACGTAAGAATAGATTTACGTGTTTATATGTTACTCTACCGAGATCTGGTTTCGGAGAAAACCAATATGTACTTCTACCGGAAGAAAACAAAACTAAAAATATAGTGTACATAGAAGTATTTTAAAATGTTAACTACAATCTACTTAGTCCCTACATATTAATAATACTATAAGACCTAGTATGTACTAACACCCAACGTTCAATAGTTCCACTGTTATGCCCTGTTTACACGTGGGCCCAACCTCGGCCATTCGCCTTCCCTATCCATTGTGTTAACGGGTTCCCCCGTTTAAACAATGACGATTGGCCGAGGCTGAGCCCATATGTAAACGGGGCATTACTTTAACAGCGTGATGCACCTAAAACAGCTTTTTAATGTACTTAGAATTCAAAAATATTTACAACTGCTACGCGAAATAAGTTGCGGACAAGAAGAGCTAGGTTTTGATTATAATAAAACAAAATCAATAAAAAAAACCTAATAAAATCATTTTCGACTTCTACACAGACGAACTCGCGGGCAAAAGTCAGTATTGAAATAATATTTTTTTTACTAAATTCATAATCATTATGAAAGTAATATTAAACATTTATGATATTTTTATATTATAATTAAACTTTGTTACAGATATCGAATGGATAGGTAACAAAAATGCAATATGTAATATTGTCTTATTCTATCTGTTCTGGCTAAACTTCGAAAAAGTTAGAGTGATTTTGACGGGACCTTCACTTAGATGTTATAAGGAAGTAACCTAGACTACTTTTATTTTAGAAAATTTATTAGGGTACCGTGCGAAAAAAAATCTTGACAACATGACGATTTTGTTCCTATAAGCGCCTAATGTTGAATTACCTACATATTTTGAAAGGGCTTATTTTTTTTAAATATAAACACTATCTTTATTAATATATATACATCTTAACTATTAAATATTGTAACTTAATAGGTATTTAAACAAACTGAAAATAATAATATGTACAAACGGGTAGAAAAAGAACTCATAGGGCATCAAAAAATTGGCAGGTACACATCGATGTCAATGGGAAAAATGCCCAGAACGCTGGCAGCATTGCCACGTTGGATGGCAATGCTGATTTTTTGACCGAAGAAAAGCCCAGCCCTCTGGTCACGCTAAGAGTTGACCGGCTGTTTGCTGATATCCCGAACAACTCGATGAGCTCTCGGACCCCATGGCCCTAGTGTTTCAACCCCAAACGGCTCAAACATATAACCTCAGAAAAAGGGCTTATTTTGAAACTAATTCGAGCCTGAAGTTGATAGATCGATACTTTTTGCAAGTACTTGGGTAGGTACTTAGTTGAGTCCTTGAAGAGTAGGCACCGAACTCTAATGCGTGTGTCAATCACGGGTCACATCCTACGAGATGAAGATCTAAGAGGTTGGAGCAGTTAGAAATGGTTTCGATACCTACATAAACTGAACAGTTAACACCAATGTCTGTGGTAGCATTTGCACATTTCCCACGACGACTTCCCTTTTCCAGTATCCAATAAAATACGTATATTTGTGCGGCTGACTATACCTGCACACCTATTTAAATAAATGTTTTATTTTAAATTTTTCGAGTGACATTTGGACTGTTTTAGGGAGTTAGTGATAGTGCGACGGGTGACAGGACAGAATGGAAGAAAAAAACGTTTTGCGCCGACCCCAAGTAAAATGGGATAAGGGCAGGAAGAAGAAGAAGGCGATTCGGACTAACTGATTCTCAGAAGTTGTGTATAAAGTTGGTTTAATTTTGTATTTCAAATGTCTACATAACTGGACAATGAGAATATCTAGAATCATTAAAAAAGGCGCGATCTCAATAAAATGGACCTGCGTATTTATTGTAGTGTTGACTACTTCAGGGAAGCTTGTCAAGAAGGCTGATTTGATACATGGTCCTACTACCAAATATTGTAAAAATATTTTAATGTGTTACATCCACATTTTCGTACTTAAGTCTGTCTGTCTGTTGCGCTTTCACAGTCAAACCTGTTAAACTACAGAACTGATTTTTATAAAATACTACTACTATTAGACTACTATAATAATACTACTACTAGATATTACTACCAAAAATGTCAGGGTTGCATAATAAAAAAAACCGACTTCACTAAAAAAAACAAAATAATTTTAATTTCAGAAGGCGGTGTTTCTCGGTATTGTTTGTTTCATATCCGACTTCCAAAATTAAAATTATTTTTAGCGAAGTCGGTTATTTTTTCTTTGTAGAAAGTTTTTGTATAACCTGCCAGCGCAGGTTATACAGAAGAACGAGGAGTATAACCTGCCTATATGCTTAGCGTTCGTGGATTACGAGAAAGCTTTTGATTCGATTAAGATTTGGGCTGTATTGCAGTCTCTCCAACGACCAACGGTGCCAGATTGACTATCGGTACATCGAAGTGCTGAAGTGTTTGTACAAAAACGCCACAATGTCAGTCCGACTTTAGGACCAGACCTCGAAACCTATCCTTATGCTGCGGGGTGTGAGGCAGGGAGACGTCATTTCTCCGAAACTGTTTACGGTTGCAATGGAAGAAATCTTCAAGGTTCTGGACTGGAGTGGACTGGGCGTTAATGTCAATGGCGAGTGCACCACTCACCTTCGGTTTGCCGACGATATAATAGTCATGGCTGAGACTACGGAGGAGCTCACTACAATGCTCGATGACCTTAGAAGAGTTTCAGAAAGAATGGGTCTTAAAATAAACATGGACAAAACCAAAGTCATGGTAAATAACCATGTAGCACCCACTCGGATCAAAATCGGAGACTCTACACTCGAAGTTGTAGACGATTACGTTTACCTGGGACGGACAGTCCAGTAGGGTAGGTCTAGCTTTGAGAAAGAGGTCAATCGTCGAATCTGACTCGGCTGGGCAGCGTTCGGGAAGCTGAGCGGTATCTTCTCGTCCAACATACCATAGTGTAGTGTCTCAAGACGAAAGTCTATGACCAGTGCGTGTTGCCAGTGATGACATATGGCACTGAAACATGGTTGCTTACAATGAGCATCATCAGAAGGCTTACAGTCAGCCAAAGGGCAATGGCATAAAGAATGAAGATATCCGCAGGAGAACCAAGGTTGCTGACATAGCCCGAGGAATCGCCAAACTAAAGAGGCAGTGGGCCGGGCACATTACTCGTAGAACGGATGGTCGATGAGGCCGAATGGTTCTAGAGTGGCGACCGCGCACCAGAAAGGCGCGTTGGAAGGCTTGTGGGAGGCCTTCCATGGTGCGTTTTCCGGACCGACGACCTGGTGAGAGTCGCGGGAATGCGGCGGATGCGAGACGCACAGGATCGGTCTTTGTGGACATGCTTGGGGGAGACCTATGTCCAACAGTAGACGTCTTTCGGCTGAAATGGTGATGATGTTGATGACTGACCGTAATGCGTACCACTACTGTAAAATTAATATTTTGTGATAAAAATAAAGAGGTATTTATGTTTCCTTGTTCAGTAGCAGTTTCAGTCACCCTCTTGCAGTCGAAACATAGGAGGTGATAATGGTTTTTATTTTAGTTGGGAAATCATCCAGTAACTTCTCCCGCTCTAGGGTGGTGCGCGAGAGCGTGTCAGACTTATGCTGACTATAACCACACCTGTGTCCATAACCCTTTGCCCACTTAAGTACTCTTTCAGAAATTCCCCTTGACCCCAGCCGGCATCGGCCCTGCTGAGCCCCTACGGTTTTGCTGACACCTCTGTGAGGCGCACGTGGAACACTACATGCAGTCAACGACACGGGCTCGGTCCTTATCGGCTGTTGGCCCAAGCGGGGCACACTTCCACCGTATGATTCATCGTGTCCTCTTGTGATGGTTCGTACAAGGCAATGGAAACTCGGACATTTCTTCCGCTTAAATCCAAAACAGGAAGCTCCCAAACTCTCCATGTCTGGTGAGGGCCGACGTTATATGGAAGGTGAAGATGCCGTGGCACCTGTCCAGCCGCTCCTCAAAGAGGGGAATTACCGCCGCCATTGTGTTGTGCTCAGTATGAGTACTTACCTATCTATTCAGTTTCACTACACTACAATACTTTCAAAGACGTACGATGAGTTACATTGCATTCCCCTACATTGTTAAGACCTCTATGGTCCGGACTAAGGTTTTTTCCTCGTTGTTTATATTGTGTACATCGAAGGACTGGAACAATTTACCTGTGGCGGTCTTCCCGTCCGATTATAATTTAAGTGTCTTTAAGGCTAGAGTGAATAGGTTCTTAATAAACTAATGCGATACACCATCAACGATTGAGTCAGTGCTTATTATCAGGTGGGAGCGCTGTCAGACACTGGTTTAGATCATAAAAAAAAGAAATCTACAACTATTTCTTTTGCACAGTGTTTGCTTTATGTTGACACAGTGTTAAGCTTTATTTTATAGCATTTATATCATGGGACACACGCACGTCGCCGCCATTAGATATTGGATTTACAACGCTGGTGAGCACGCTATATTGTGCTCACGTATTATCGCCTTTATTGTCATGTTGCATAAGGCACATCCCTGCTGCTGAGAGGCATATAGTTCACTGCGTATGAGGCATTTCGTGCCTATATTGAAATTCTTAGCCGCATCTACATAGATGGTTGTATACTTCTTACGCATTAAATTGTGATAGCTTCGTGACGTTGTTGGTATGGAGGAATATGTTTTACTTGTCGTCAATTCGTCAAGGAAGTTCTAACATTGTGTACCTACAGCATGGTGAAGTGAGCCCTAAAAATTGGGGTAAGTATTACCGTACTACTACGTCATTTTGGCGGTGTCATGTTTGATGAAATTGGCGTCTGAAGTAGGATGCCATTTTTTTAACAAAAAATGGCTTGCTTCCTTTTTATTACTAAAACGCTTCTGAACATGGAAAATCATCTTAAAGGTAAAAAGTATCCCATGTGTTATTCCAGGACAGTCTTCCCATGGACCAAATTTCAGCTAAATCTATTCCACCGATAGAGCGTGAAGGAGTAAAAAATATAAATATACACACGCTCTCAAACTATTAATATTAGTGTTGAAGAAACCATACAACGCTCTACAATATCTCTTCTTCCAAAAATAAATGTTCTAATGTTGGTTATCATAATTTATTGTTGTTATTTTGCTCTCGTGTAAACAACAGCTAACATTGACTTGTACTGTTAAAATTTCCCCGAAATTATCTCCCGGTTGTGTCGCTAGTTCGCTTGTATTCTGTACAGCCCCCCTAGCCAAGTTACAACCGTTTCGTTCCGATTTTCTTTTCATTGATTGTCTCGAGTCGGCCACGCCTCCTATTCCTTTGTTCCCACCACGTGACTGAGCGTTGAGATGACGTCAGAATAAAGGAATCGGAGGCGTGGCCTACTCGAGGCGATCGACGAAAAGAGAATCGAAACGAAACGGTTGTAACTAGGCTAGGGGGGCTGGTAAGTAGTAAGCATTTTAATTACTGTCATTATCATCATTAATTATTTTCAGCCAAATGACATACACTGCTGGGTTTAGGTTTCCCATAAACAACGTCACATCGACTGATCCTATGTGCTTTTCGTATCTGTCGGACTCCCTTCACCAGGTTATCGGTCCACCTTGTGGGAAACCTTCCGAAGTTAAGCTTTCCGGTACGTGGTCGCCATTTCATAAGCTTTCAGACTTATCAGTCATCCGTTCTGCGAGTAATATGCCGTTGCTTCCACTACTTAAGTTTGACAGTTCATCGGGCTATGTCGGTTACGTCAGTGTCCTACAAATCTCTTTATTAACCGACTTCTTACTGATACGATTACATAGGGAAATTTCATGTATTGACGCACCCTTCATTGCGTACATAAGTTATATTAATCCCTACTTATATTCCTGTAGTACTGCTAAAGTATATGTCTGTTTGTTACTACTTTACGACTGAACAGCTGACCGGATTTGTGTGAAACTGGGACAGGACTGGGAACTGGGATGGTACTTTTTATTTCGGGAGTATGTTTCTTAGCGATAATTTTACACTTTCGTGCGTATATGGTTATTTGCAGCAAGTTAGATCGAAAATGTATATATGTTTAACTTCGACTCAATTTTACGTCTCAGGACTCAAGCCCATTGTTGGGGTTTGAGTTTGAAACTGAAACTTTTTATAAGTGAGTAAAAACGTACATCAGGTGCGTCAATTATGAGTAGGAAAAGGGTTTGAAGTATGTGCATGATGTACATCATCATTTTAGCCATAAAACGTATAACGCCTGTGCGTCTCGCATCCATCGGATTTCCATGACCTTCACCAGGTCATCGGTCCATCTTGCAAGAGGCATTCCAATGCTGCATCTTCCGGTACTTGGCTACCACTCCAGAACCTATCGGCCCCATTGACCTTCTATTCTGTGAGCAATGTGCCCTGCCTACTGCCACTTAAGATTGCCAATTCTTCGGGCTACGTCGGTAACCTTGATTCTTCTGAGGATATCTTTATTTTTGATTCGATCACGCAAGGAAACTCAGAGCATAGCCCATTACCCTTTGGGTGAATTTAAGCCTACTGATGAGGTCCATTGCGAGCGGACATGTTTCGGAGTCATATGTCATCTCTGGCAAGTCGTACTGGTCATAGATTTTCGTCTTGAGACGCTGGTTCTCCTGCGGATATCTTAATTTTTTTTGCCAAAGATACTTCAAAGGATAGTTGTGAACGCCAAACAACTTCTACAGCACGTTATTTTCTTTCGCCATATTGGAAAATGTAGATTGTTTTCTCATGCACAAACTTATTTTCCTAGCTCGACTCTTGCGGTGAAAGATAAACCTTTTAACGTTACGTTCGGTATCTCAGCCCAAGCTCGTTCCATGTTACATGCGTCTCTCTATCGCATGTAAATTCTTACCAGTTCGACTACAAATATTTCTAAAACCTTATGTTTTATTCATGTAACATTTAAAAGAGCGCGCACAATTCTAACATAGGTTTGTAATAGAGTTATTTCGAGTTTGATTCGATAATCACACTAATATATAAGGTGAATGTTTCTGTGTATGTTTGTTAATACTTCAGTGACAAAATGCCAAACGGATTTGGACTAAATTTGGCATATGGGTGGACCGATTTTTAGGGTTCTGTTCCTCAAAAGGAAAAAACGGAACCCTTATAGGATTACTTTGTTGTTCGTCTGTCTGACTGTCTGGCTGTCTGTCTGTCAAGACCCTTTATCTCGAGAACGCGTGGAGGTATCGAGTTGAAATTAAAACCATACACTCAAGCAAGTCTCTTGAAGGTGTGAAAAAAACTTCTAAGATAACGAAAAAAAAAGATACGGCCGCTTATGTCGCAAAAAACGTATATTTCGACACTCACAAGGGAATCAAAATTCATATATTCTTACTTCCCGTTGACCTAGAATCCTGAAATTTGGCATGAAGCAAGGTCTCATCAACAGTGGACGTCTTTCGGCTGAAATGATGATGATGATGAAGGTCTCATAGCACAAGTATAGGAAAAAATAGGTCTGAAAACTTTTTTTTTTGATTCGAAAAAATCTTCGTAACTCAATTTGGAAACTGAACTGTTTTCATAGATAAGTTTGTACGGAACCCTCAGTGCGCGAGTCCGACTCGTACTTGCCTGGTTTTTCTTATTATGGATAGGCTCGCTCCACTATCTCACCTGATGGTAATCGACGATGGAGCAAGCATGCCTAGAAGTAACCTATTCACTCTTGACAAACCCTTAGGTTGTAGCTATCAGGAAATGACTCCGGCAGGGAATTCCACTTCTTAGCTGTACGCACAATTAATGTGTTCCCAAACCGCTTTGTACATATCGGTGGGATATGTCCTGCCTCCCTAGCCAAGTTATGATCGTTTCGTTTGCGTCGAACGCCTAGAGTAGGCCACCTCCCCCGATTCCTTTGTTCTGACGTCATCTCAACGCTCAGTCACGTGGTCAGAACAAAGGAATCGGGGGCGTGGCCTACTCTAGGCGTTCGACGCAAACGAAATGATCATAACTTGGCTAGGGAAGCTGGTGTAGCACATACGATACTTTTTATCCCAGGAGTAGGTGTATTTCCTTGGGATAGTTTTCTACTTTAAACGGGCGAAACTGCCAGCAACTGCTAATATTATGAAGGCGACAGTTTGTGTACGAGTATGTTTGTTACTTCTTCACAGTCAAATGGCTGAACGAATTTGGATGAAATTTGGCACTCGGGTAGACCATATCCTGGCATAACACATAAGATCAGTAAAGTGCGGGGCCTATAGCAAATTCTACCAAGGGGCCCACTAAATCAAATCAAAGACTGGATGATGATGAGCACAATCATTTCATTCTGTGTCTGGGTATAATTTATCTATAATATGTATGTATTTAGAAATATTTAAGTATGTTTATCAGTTGCCTAGCACTCAAAACACAAGCTCTGCTTAGCTTGGGCCTAGACGGCGTTGTGTGAATATTATTATATAATCTATGTAAAATGAAAACAAATTAAAAAAAAATCAAATTTTATTTTTCTAACAAGCCGCAGGGATTTTATGTAGTGATAGCCCTATAGGCAGTTGTTTACATTGTCTTTATTTATAATTTGGAATCGATAAGTTTTTATAGGTAAACGCTTGTTACCAAAAGAGTTATGAGTATACATGTGGATTTGTGGAGATGGAGAGGGCCAAAGAAAAGATGGATGGATTGTGTGAACAGTGATGAAAGAAAAGGAAGTTAGTGATAGCATGACGGTTGACAGGATAGAATGGAAGAAAAAAACGTGTTGCGCCGACCCCAAATAAGATGGGACAAGGGCAGGAAGATGATGATGGTCTTCTTTTTGTACGTCTAAGCGGGGCCCTTAGCATTTGCTACTCTTGTTATGAGGCTAATCCGATACTGCATAGGATAATTTTTATCCTAAGAGTATTTTCCCTAGGGATAATTATCTAAAGTCACGCAGGCGAAGCCGCTGGCAGAATTTAGTTCAAAAATATAATCAAAAGGAATTCAACAAACTTTGAGCATATTTCAAAAGAGTTGGCGGACACTTTTTTTAAGTTGATGTTTCTGATTTCAGTATTTCAAGAGAAAACTGTAACTTGTTTAGACTCTGAAGGGAATACTTTATTCTACTTCGACGAGTTTCGTGACGCGAAATCGAGTTTGCCAGATGATGTTACTTAGCGAAGTTGGAAGAAAAAGTTTTGGGTGGCGAATTAGATTATTCTTCGTTTTATTATTTTGGTTTTGATTTGGATTCTTTTAAAAAAGGCTGGAATACGAATAAGTACTTAAATATAATTTTTCAGTCAGTGTCTAATTCGGTTTAGGCTTACCACAGTCTCTAATGAATGAGGAGCAGTGATGGTCTGGTGGTAACGGCTCCGATTTACGAGTCGTGGGATCAAACATAGGCAGGCGTTTTGCATTGTGTAATTTATTTCATCAGCACTGTTCTCTAAAGTGGTGAAGGAAAACATCGTGAAGAAATAGATTTAGACGCAAATTGAAATTATAATATTTAGAAATGTTTTAAGTACATTTAAGTATGTCTAGAGACTCACCGACCCCACAGTCAAACCATTACAACGGTTTTGTGGGGCTTATCTTATAAGTTACTTACCTTTTTGGAATAAAGATAAATAAATAATAATAACCAGCATGTCGTAGAAGCAAAAATTTTAAGACTATGTAACATCCCCAAAACGCATGGAGCTCGCGTGGTAGATTACTTCCCATTAGTGAGTCCCAGCAGTGGGAACATTATAAAGCTGTTTATGTATATGTTATACTTTAGTATCGACTAGACAAGTCGATACTAAAGTATTTTATCTGAATATCGCATTTGAAATCAGTTCAATTACCAAAACTAATTAAGTAGGTATTTACTTTAATCTATTGAGTTTGATATCTGATACAGACTGTCATTCCAGGGATTATAGATTAATTACCGTAGTATTATCTGATAACTCTTCTATAATTATTTCAATAAATGATTCACAAGTAGTTATTACAAAATAAATAACTGTTTATTAGGTTAAAACGTTATCTAAACTAATGGGCTCAAGATTTTTTTTTATAAGTTGTGTAATCAGTCAATGGCTTCTCCCACTCTAAGGCGGTGTGAGAGGACGTGTCAGACTTTTACTGACTATAACCCTCTCCTGTTCCTTCTTAGCCTTCGATCCAGGGCCCCAGTAGGTTTCGACCCTGCTGGGACCTTACGGTTTGCTGACATCTCCTCAAGCGCGCGTGAAAAACTACGCACCGTCAACGACTCGGGCGCGGTCCGGACGGTTACCGGACAGTCGGACGGCGAGCTACCCAATGCTCACCGTCCGCAAGCCCGAGCCTACGGTGGCCGGAAATCGGGATCGGGATTTCGGCGACTGAGGCATGTGGGCCGTTATCTCTCGCATGCGGTCGCCTCCTTTGCTAGCAAAGAGAGCTTACCGCCATAATTGTGGCGTGCTCAGCATTGGGTTACGACAGTCACTGTCACCATTCCACCATGAGATTCCACTAGAACTTTGTCCGTCATACTGCGACTTGGCGCGGCAGCGGAGTTTCGCCCCGGCGTTGCATCTCCACTCACAGATCGTGCATGCTTGCAAGGACTGTTGCCTCCAAATCCTACGCTGGTAGGGCAGCAAGGAGGGTCGCCGCTTTGCAGGAAACCGTGCGATATCCCCGCACCATCCATATTGCCATGACCCTCTGGCATGCGTACAGCTTGGCCGCCAGTCGCTTTCGTAGCGACGCCTATACCGGCGCCCCATAAAGGGCCATGGACCGAACAAACCCCAGTGCGATCCAGTTTGGAAGTCAGACATCGGAAGTGCTCCTCGAAATTCCATTGGCTGTTGAGGACGAGTGTTTTTAATTAGTTAAGTCTTTGAACTGTTTTATTTATTTTCCATCAAATCAAAATTATCGCTCTTTGTAAATATTTATATAGCTTGTAACAAGTCTGCGTAGTACAGGCTTCAGTCTCCATAACACCAATGTAAATGTACTTACTGAAACAATGGAATTGTTATTTTTGCATTATGTGGTGGAGAAAAATAAATACTTTTATTATTATTATTTATTACTTCATCATCAACTCGACGACGATGTGAACTCCTCTTACCGTTACTAGGAAACCCGGGGTTGGCGCGTCCTAAGGGCCGTGAAAGTACCTGGCCTCAGACTTGTCCAGTGCCACCTTGAGTCCCAACTGCTGGAATCTCTCCACGACGGTCGCAACCCCGCGTGTCGCTAGTTCGACCGTCGCCTGGAACGACTCTGCCTGCGCCAGGACCAGCGTGTCGTCTCCTTAACAGACCACGCTGATCCCGTCAGGGAGGTCGCCGCGCAGCACGTAGTCGTACCCGATGTTCCACAAGGACAGTCCTAGTACCGATACCTGCGGAACACCGCACGACATCTCTCGCCGTTTAATTTAGATTATATGGAACCCTCAGAGCGCGAGTTCGACTTGCATTGAGCAGTTTTTTTTATCTATGGTTGTAAAACGCAAACGTTTTCGTGGACATAGCTAGGTCACCTACAAATACGTCTATTACACACGTAGGTACCACCCACATCAGTACACAGCTAGAGTACAACGTAAACAATTGTCCACAAAAACATGTTAACTAAGTAAAGTACGTACAGGTATGGTAAGCGGTAAAAGTATTAGTTTTTCAAGTAATTAGCGAGGCGCGGCCGGGCGGCAGGCCCATTACCGCACTAGTGTGGTCATCACCTAATTGAGTTTACATTCTAGATCGCATTGATTACGCGACAACTGATACGGACTTAGTCTAACGCTCTTCGTACACAACACGGTGATAGGCTTTTAGGTTGCCGTAATTTGGGTGTGTTGTGTGTCCATTTTTGAGGGTTGTTTGAAGGATTGAAGTTTAGATTGATTGATTTATAAACCTACTCTTTGTTGTACTTACACCAAAAAAAATACTGTAGATGCTTAAAGTGAATAGGGTGTAACAATAGGCGGTCTGGTCTTGTTCCTGATTAGGTTTCGAAGTACGAATTAGGCAGGGCAAATCTAAGAAAGAAAGAATAAAATTTATTTAGTGAGGAACATCCACGATACACCAGAACATTGCGATTTTTTCTAATTTTAGAGATTACTGACACCCCGTGCCTCAGAAAGCACGTAAACGCCGTGGTCCCGGTTGTCATTCGTAGATCTGACATTTGTTACAGGTAGCCAGGCGCCTGAAAGTCTGATTATCACTCTACCCAAGGAGTATCGTGCTGCCCAGTAATCGGGTTTTCGAGGTCTGGCCCTAGTTCAGGCCTCGATCCGGAGCGAGAGGGAATGTGATGCCAATGTCTCTTTCTGCGAAGCAGTAATGCAGATTGGTAAGACGAGCAATGGGTATCTCTTGGTTCGGCCGTTCGGTAGCCGTCCGGACCGACCCCAAGTCGTCGACGGCGCGTAGTCTTCCACATGCACCTACAAAGTGATGTCATAAAACCGTACAGGCTAAGCAGGACCTGTACCATGACGTTTAAAGAAAGATTGTTTCATTCTTATTTCCAGTGTGGGTAAGAGATGGCGCTAGACAACCTGTATAGCTCTGTCTCTTACCCACACTGAAGTAAGAATGAAACAATCTTACTTTGAATGTCATAGTAACACCGCAGGGCCTCTGCCCGCTAGCGGCAAGGGGAATTTCTGAAAAGGATACCCGTGGCCCTAGAAGGCAAACAGCAACTATGATTTTTGCCAGTAATAATATTCTAACGCACCCTATCGCTCCACCCTAGAGTGAAAGAAATCATTGGATGATATCCCACCTCAAAACAAGACACAAAGAAATAAAATATATCTTTTCCATCCGACCAAGTAATCAATTCATTAACTTTCAGAAACTCGTGCGTCTTAAAAAGTTGCAAATAAACCGTAAAGTAATAACATGCTAAACTCGGGATCTTCGAATTGATTCGGATGGTTTCGCGGCACCTTATAAAACGTTATATAAGAAAACTTGGCGTATAAAAGTAATGATGTGGAAAGTTTAGAAACGATTATTGTAACACGTGCGAGAGCCTACTTTTGCGAGTATTTTTCTTCAGCTTAGGAAATTCTACTAATGTGGTTTTATATTCATAGTTTGTTTTCATTTTTGTTTTCTTACACAGTTTTATTATTTAAAATCGTTTTTAAAGCGAAGGAAAAAGGTTTGGTTTTATGTCGGGAAAAGAGAAATTGTAATCATAGCCATCGCACCTCAGTAGGCAAAAACAGAACCCTTATAGGATCACTTTATTTTCCGTCTGCCAAAAGCTTTTTTCTTAGGAAAGCGTGGAGGTATTAAGCTGAAAATTTCAATTACTCTGATCCCTTGGAATAGTGAAGAAAATGAACTTCAGTCAAGCAATTTAAAGATAAGATTTTTTATGCTCTGATTAGGCACATATTTCGGCGCTCGCTTGGACAGGAAAGGACTCAATTTGGGAATCGAACTACTTACATAGGTAAGTTTGTACTTAGTTGAGCCCTTGATACACCAGCGGGGTTACCATGACGTTCGAAGTAAGATTGTTTAATGTGGGTAAGAGACAGAGCTATACAGGTTGTCTAGCGCCATCTCTTACCCACATTGGAAATAAGAATGAAACAATCTCACTTTAAACGTCATGGTACAGGTCTAAGTCTGACTCACATTCTATCGGTTTTTTTTAAATTATTGGTCGACTGTTCAGAACCTATTTCATATCTTGTTGCCTTGACACTTGCATCTGTATCCACATAATACGGCCGTAAAATATTATCTTTTATTTATTTATTTAAACTTCATGTACAGTGGTGGTACATAGGCGGACTTAATGCCACAAAGCATTCTCTACCAGTCAACCATTGGGTTAAAAATACAACACTGTGGTAGGTGTGCACAATAAATAAATAACAGATATTTTTGAAATAGAATGTAGTATCATTAAATTAAGTGGCTTATAATAATAAAATACACACACATTAATAATACTCTTTTCACATGTTACATTACACAGTAGACTTTTCTTCGTTTACCTTAAGCCTACCTCGCTAAAACGTAAAACTGGCTCCCTTAAAGAATACGCAGAAATAAGTACTTCAGCCTTTTCCCTAGGGAGTCTAGTGTTCAAAGTAATTGAACATGGTGCCACGTAGGGTAACTATCGGCTGACCTTTACTGAAACCACGTTTTGGCAAAACTAATATGTAAGAGTTACATATTTATCTGACCGGTTTATATCTATGTGCTACTATGGTGTCTACCCTTTTTCTTGCGGGACTTCTTCAGATAACACTTTTCTGTACAAGGGGGAACGAGAAGGAGTCCTCCTTCATTTTCCCTTTATTTTAGCTCTGAAAATCATGAGGTGTCAGAGCAACGCCGTATCCTCGTGGGGGCGATGGGCGGCGGCGATCTCCCGCGCTGGGCCTTGGTACAGGCCATGGTCCTGAGCGAGGAGGAGTGGCAGGTGGTCGCCTCCTTCTCCGAAGCAGTAATGCTAGCAAAAGAGACAGCCACCGGGATTCCGGTCCCGATTTCCGGCCACCGTAGGCTCGGGCTTGCAGATGGCGAGCAATGGGTAGCTCGCCGTCCAACCGTCCGGTAACCGTCCAGGCTGAGCCCAAACCGTCGACGACGCGTAGTGTTCCACGCGCGCCTCAAGGAGATGTCAGTAACCATAGGGACCCAGCAGGGTCGAAGCCAATTAGGCTCCGCTTGGGCGGCGGTGCTCCGCCCAAGCCGAGCACGCCATCACCGTAAGCCCTACCGTGTCCTCCGGTCGGTCCACATAATTGTGACATCTGGGGGTACATTTATAGATATTAGTAGCTAGATGTTGCGATAGAAAAAAACGCTACTTAAATATTTTTTTGTAACATTTTTCAAACAATTTCTGAGTTCTCGAGTGAGTTTTTGTTTTTAATAGGTAACTTTGTGGAAATTCTTTTGTATTTCATAATTTTTGTTCAAGAACCGTTAATTATTACTGGGAAATGTTTTGTTAATTACTGAGTGGTCACGGCTGGCTGCTTCGGGGTATTCCCTTGTGTTAATTATAAATGATATCCCGGTTTGTATTCGGTTGCAATGAGAGGGTTGGTGAAGCTTTCGTAACGAAAGTAATATTATGAAGTGGTTGAATTATTTACTAATCTGAATATTTTTTCATAGATTGTAAGCTAAATTATCACTTAGTGGTATAACATGGCTAGTGTTCATTCAGGAAAAATATTCGGATCCTTTAAGATAGAATAGAATAGAATAGAATAGAATTTTATTTTGCAAATATGGGTAATACATAGTTCTTAAGATTATATTACAGCTCAGCCACATTTTACCATTCGGCATGCAAACATTTAAAATTATTTATATTATTGTTATGACACTTAAACATGTTTTTGATCAATTTATAAATCACTATTATTAAATGTTAAATCATCAATTAAATTAAATTAATATGTATGTATTAAAGGGAAAATATAAATTATTATCGTTAGACTATATATTATGTCATTACAATTACAAATCATAAACCATTATCATTAGATTATATAAAATGTCATTACTATTACAATTCAAATGTCAATACCAAAATCAAAAATGTCAAAAATAATAAATAAAAAAATACAAAATCAAAATATCAAAAACCAAAATATCAAAAATCAAAATGTCAAAAATCAAAATGTAAAAATCAAAATGTCAAAAATCAAAATGTCAAAAATCAAGATGTCAAGAATGTCACACTAATTAACATATATTTTTCTCCAATAGGAACTCAGTTACACTGTAGTACGTTTTATCTAACAAAAAATTCCTTAATTTACTTTTAAACTGTGCTGTATTTAAAGCTTTCCAATCACTTGGCAATTTATTGTAAATAATTGTGTATTGTGTAGATAGATTGTGTAATAGATTATTTATTAGGAAGAAATAAAAAAAAAGATGAAAAGAAAATTAAATTATATGGCAAACCTCAAGGTACACAACAATATTTAACTAAACACGAAACAAAAAAGAAAATAATCAAAAATACAATTGTGTTTCTCACGGCTGCGTCAATAGAGAATGCTCGAAAATAATTTAGTTTGACGTTTTTCTTTCGTAAAGTGTACAAACAGTTAAATATCTGAGATCCTACCACAAATTTTTAATGCGATCCATTTGAGGACCTAAATTGAACTGTTAAAGGGATGGTACTATACACGGTGTCTTTGTAATCGACGCACAAACGAATACCACGGATCTAGTAGTGGTGGACATTTTCGTCGGCTTTTTCCTAATTATATAAAACTGTACTTTTTTAAATTTAAGGCCGCTATTCCACTGGCGTTTTACGAGCATTGGCGCTTCTCCAACGTCTGCGCAGCGCCAACGTTGCGCAGACGCGGCGTTAACGTCGCAAATTTTTTGTGTACACCTAAAACCGCGACGTTAACGTCGCGTCTGCGCAACGTTGGCGCTGCCCAGACGTTGGAGAAGCGCCAACGCTCGTAAAACGTCAGTGGGATAGCGGCCTTTACTGTGTAAAATCGTTATTCTAACCAACCCTGATGATATTTTTAGTAAAAAAAATAATAAAAAGGCATAAGTAAAAGTTATTTAATTAATAAGTCATTGGGGTAGATAAAATCTTTATTGTAATCAACCTCGATGACATTTTTAATTTTAAAAGTAATTCATTTATTTTTTTTACTAAAAATGTTATAATACCGATTTTATACAGTTTAAATTTAAAAAAATAAAAGATTCTTTTTTTAAATTACGAATTAACCGAAAAAAAATTCCACCACTTGGGGTCCAGAATCATGTACTGGATCCAAGGTATTTGTTTGTGCGTCGATGTCAAAGACACCCTGTATAATGTGACTGATCCTAGAAGACTCTGAATTTTGCCTATGTGATGGTATGGAGGTCGGTTTCCCCTAAGGGGAAGGGGCGAGCTCCATCTCCACTCGCCCCTATGGTTCTCATCCTAGTAACTTGGACAAACCCCCACCGATAGTAATGAATTCCCAAGAAATATATCACCTTGTCCCGACTTAGAAAGCTAGAGAACAAGGAGGGGATGGAGAAAAACAATGTTAAAACAATTAGGGTTTTTCAACACTTTCTATAACAATTAACTCCTTATAACGGCCTACTTACCCATCACTAAGACAATACAAAACTTAAACAACCGTGACGCATCGTCAGTCGGTCGCAGATCTATTTACAGTTGCCTCGCTAAACGCCGAAGTGGTTTATAAATCGACACTTCTCACTTCTTTACTAAGGTGAGAACAACATAGCCTTCACGCCTCGGAGCTACGTCTAGCTGCGGGACTTTTCTGAAATGTGTCAATTACGTGTCTCGCTAAATATTATTTTTTTGTATCAGTAAGAGGCCTAGGGGGGCCGGGTGTGATTTAACGAGATATAGTCCCTAGCGTTCCTTAGAAAGACTACCAATGCAGTCCAGGGTACTTGGCGGTGACTACCCCCTTCTCTCTGGAAGTGCGCGCATATCAAAAGCAATGTAAAGTATCCTACTGTGAGTCAGTCCATAGGGAGAGGTAGGCGTTGCTAACGCCTGGTGATTCGTGATCTCATTATAGCTCAACTGGCCCTAGCATATAACGAACATATATTCGGTTCAGCCTTCAATCGGCAGCGTTTCAGTCATCATAATAATAAATAATAATAAAATTTATTCAAATTATACAGTAATGCAGTGAATATAGTTTCTCTTAAATCTATAAAAGTTCTCAACGTGTTCTATGCCTGAACTACGTCATCCTTTGTTTTAGGCGAGAAAAGGTAAGACATTATGAATAAATAATCACAGTAATTTACATAACAAAAAGGTAAAATACTCATCAAAGTAAGCAAAAAGAAAGTGTATATAGTATAAAAAATCTTACTTGCTAATAAAATATTAGTATACTCACTTAGTTAACTAATGCAAGCAATCTTTGTTTTAATACACCTAGTAACTTCTCTGTATCTTCATAGGACAATTTTTGTAGAGCTTCCTTGAGAGACTTCTTACAATTTACGTTATTTAAGGAATAAATGCTTGCTTTCACATTCTGTCTATTATAAAGTAGAGGTCCCAGAAAAACATAAAATTCGGCAGTGAAAGCATGTTTTCTTTTGTGGGACTAACTATATCTTTCCATCTCTTTTTAGTAAGCTCAGTGCTGTAATGGAGGGGCTGTGTGTTGTTTTAGTACAGTACTGATTATAAATAACTGTTGGATTGTTAGTACTTCACATGTTTTATAGAGCGGGTTTGTGGGAAAAAGAAAAGGGTGGCAAGAAGCCACCTTGACATTCGCTCTTTGGGCTCTTTCAATCAGAAGTGATAAAGTTTTAGTCAAGGATGATGGTAAGTGTCAAGTCCGCTCCAAGGAAAGTCAATGTCAAGTTCACATCAAAGGAAGGCTTTCTCCGAGTCCCTAACACCAACCGCAAGCTTAGGTCAACTTGTCATAAAACGGAATAAGGAAGGATAAAACAGACAACACTCACCCATTCAGTCTTCAACAAAGTTGCTGAGACACACTCCTTACGCGAATACCAGAACACAACTAGCACCCATCTATTCGTGCTCCAACGAACACACTCAGATCTAATAAATACTAAACAAGCCTAAACTGGTCTTAGTCCACTTGAGTCTAATACTGTGTCACAATCCTAGCACTCCTAAGAATTACAACGGGACATTATGTAGCCTTTTTTCCTTTTTTGTCCTGCGATTAGAAATCTCATAATTAAGTTACTCGTTTCTATGGAATTCTGTCGGCCTTTTAATTAAAAGGACAATTTATGAGGGGCCAAGTGGCCCATGTCGCCAGACGTGGTATTTAAAGACAAATATAATATTATATAATATTATTAATATTATATTAATGATAAGTGACAGTCACAATAGAATCTCTCCCTTTTTCTCGCTCACACGCTAGAAATTTTAACAAGTCATGGTAAGGGCCCTGTTTAAAAAAATATATTTTCAACTAACCACACACACATTCACACGCACCACACCACACCACACCACACCACACCACACCACACCACACCACGCCATACCACACCACACCACACCTCACCACCACACCATCGCACACCACACACTACACCACACCACAATACACACACCACATTTTAATTGAAATTATCATTTAATTCTCTGAAGACATTTTATCGGAAAGATGATATCTCTTCATACATTGCTTCGGTAAATTGATACAAATGAGCGAACTAATATAGACACTAGGCGTGGGCAAAGTGTGTCATCTTTGCGATTGGAACATTTGCATCTGAATCATGTTCCGAAACAGTAATATGTATCATTTGGAACATCGGCTCCAAAGACACAAACGGACAATTTGAAACATCAGCTCACAAGATACAAATGGAACATTTGGAACAACGGATCAAAAGATACTAAAATAGACACTGACTGTTATGAATCGTGATCTGTTACGTTGCGCCATATACACCAACAGTTATATTTAATTGAATTTTAATTTGAGAATAATTTAAATCAGATGTTTTTAGTTCAGTTCATTAAAATTTACAACTATTTGCGTTTTATTTTGAATTTTAAAAAGACTGCAGGTCACTTAATGTATAGAGTGTTTCAGTGTTCCAATTGTTCCAAATGATGCATTTAAAACCTTACTTCTGTTCCAATCTTTCGAAACACTAAAATATTTCGGAACAGTGAGTCGGTTTAGTAAAGAGTTACACACGCCTTATAGACCCTTCATCTCATTTTCTACGCTTAACTAAATGGTTGTCTCGATAGAATCGCTTTTGTCGATACGCGTACTTACAACTTTGGCTATAAAAACTCGGACAGTCGCAGACAGAAGTGCTCGATGTGATAATTAAATGCGCTGGACACGCCCCTCGCATCAATCATGATTCAGATATGGCCCTGAACCTGCTGGCAAGCGTTACGTGTCATATCTACTGAACTGGTTAGGTAATATAAGTACATTTTGACACAAGTGGAGAAAGTTTTTCATTGTGACCGAGGCTGAATTGGCCCTAGCCGTGGGCAAGGGTGTTATAAAGCCGAGTGCTGCAGTGACAAACCACGTGTATCATACGAAAACGACATTTTTCAATACATTTACGAAGATATAAATAAACGGAGGTTAACGCGCGAATCGTTGGGGTCGTTTGGCGTCAATAAATTGTGGCGGTGGCCAGTTCGTGCACTTTTTCGCACTAGTGCGAAATACAGTAACTTACGTGCCTAAAAGTGGTAGAAATAAGAGCGGGTTTTTGGGTAAGTGTATTGAAGAGTACTTTTTTTTTTATTCTGTGACTGCCTCAATAGCTTTTACTGGCGGTTTTTGCCCGTATAACTAATTGTCGAGAAATATTCTACGGGAACTTGTCACCTGTATATATAATATACTAAGTCATAATACTGGTCGATTAAGCTACCTTTTTTTTGAGGTGAGAAATTATTAAATTACTTCTTCCTCTCTAGGGTGGAGCGAGAGGGTGGATCAGATATTTACTGACTAAGATACACCTATGTTCTTTCATTTGCACTTTGCGTTCTAGGGCCACGGGAACTCTTTCAAACGCTAAAGAAGCGGCTAAATTAGCCTATAAGCAAATAGCAACGAGCTATAGATTCTCACATTTCATTCTCACAGTATCAGATCTGATACTGTGAGAGAAAGTTACGTTTCTGTGTACTGACCCATTTCCAAAGTCGGATTACATAATTCACGAAAATCCCGCTACATCGTATCCCGTCGTAGCAGTTCCAGTACTACGCCGTAGCACCGTAGCTAAGCTACGGCGTAGCCAATTAAGCGAATAGCCGATGGATGGAAATTACGCGTCACATCCGGCCGCGCTGACCTTGTATATGAGGGCATGAGCCGCATGAGGGCAGACTAAATGATCCGTATGTAAATTACATTTATTTATGAGATCTATGTAAATAAGTGAATTAGGAACGCGTAAGTATGTACAAATTATGTAAATGAAAAAGAGCGTCTGTTTTACGATGATCATGCAGTCAAATCATAATTTTCTTTTCTTTGCCTTATTGTCCCACTGCTGGCCAAAGGCCTCCCAAACATTTAATTCAAATTAAATATATTTTATTGACATGTATGAAACTGTGAATATGGTAAGAGTAAAGTACGGACCTGGCACTGTTATCTATTTTATCTATGCTAAATTATACGCCTACTGTGTTAACAAATACTTTGTTAACATTGGAAAAGATCTGGCTTCGAAGTTGGTTCCTCCAGATAATTCGTCTGTACTCCGCTACGTTAGTGAATCTGTATCACAGCCCAACTCTCTTGGGATACTGCCAGTGACCTATGAAGAAGTAGCAGCAATCATACGGTCACTTTAAAATAACTGTGCAACTGGCTGGGACAATATTCCTGCCTCTATATTTAAGCTTTTACAGGAAGTGTTGATACTACCTATTACGCACATTTGCAACACCTCAATTGCTGCTGGTGTATTTCCAAATAGTTTCAAAAAAGCCATAGTGACCTCTGTATATAAGGGTGGAGACAGAAAGCGATTTACGAATGATAGGCCTATTTCAGTGCTGAGTAAATTTATTAAAGATTCTGGAAAAGATACTTATTAACAGCTTGAACAAGTATCTCAACAAATTTAACATAATCTTAGAAAATTAGTATGGATATAGATCTTTTGTGTCAACTGAAGATGCTGCTACTAACCTCAGTGCTGCAGTAGCTGATAGAATGGATAATAGCTACGAATGTTATGGTATATTTTTAAGATATATCAAAAGCCTTTGATACGGTCTCTATCTCGATCCTTTATCCAAATTGGAGCATATTGGAGTTCGAGGATTATCTTTGAATATTTTTGAAGATTATCTTATCAATCGAAAACAGGCAATCAAAATTGACACTATGATAAGTGAAGATGAATAGATCGAATATAGAGTCCCGCAAGGGAGTATTCTTGGCCCCACGCTGTTTATAATATGTGCTAATGACTTGGACAGGATAGTTCTTAAAAATTGTGATATTTTACATATGCTGATGACACAGACTTATGGTCATCACTGCATATGTTAAGTGTACGGGAAAAGCTGGGCAGAAGCTAAGGTGCACGCCGAGAAAATCTAAGAGAGGTCATGTTATGGCTATCTACTAATCAGCTTACTCTAAATGTATAAAAAAACAAAATATATTCGTTTTATCTCCCCAACACCTCAACAGTACAACACTTACTGCCCATAATAGTGCCAAATCATCAATTACTTGTTCTTGTATACTATTGAAGAATGTTTGCAGTATGAGGTACCTTGGCATATTAGTTGATGAACGATTGGATTGGCGCCAGTCAGGAAGTTAGTTTACGTTTTTAAGAATCTTCATCGTTCTGCCGATCTTGGACTTTGTCAAACAATATTAGGTTATTGTATTCCGGTGTGAGGTGAGACTTACAAAACTCTATTCCTGAAAATAGCAAGAGCCCAAAGATCTATCTTTAAGATCATTGTAAACCACGTGACTATTCTACCACAGAATTATACAAGGACTGCAATGTATTAACACTGCGACAGCTATTTTATTCTACGCACGATGCTCAGGCGGCATTCACTACTTCCCCTAAATAAAGAGGTTTTATGAAAACGTAGTGGTGCGCTTGTTTTCCCCTCTGTGCGATGTAGGACAGCTTTCACACAGCGACAGTACAAGGTGTTGAGTTCCAGGCTTTACAATGAAATCAACAAAAAGATCTAACTATAAAAACTAAATAAGCATAACTTTAAAATTAAATTATCTAATTGGTTAAAGTCATTAAACTACGATGAGACGGAAAAACTCATCGAAGTCGTTAAGTGATGTTACAAAGCTTAATTTTTATTTTATCTTATCCTAATTGTTATTTTTTGTTATCTTTTTCTTTATTTTTGCGGCCTCATAATTAAAAAAAATGCACTTACCTAGAAGACATACCTAATTAGAAATACCCACATGTTATGCACCAACAGAATGGGATAATATATTCTAAATCAGACTGCACTAATAAAACGGTGGACCGCCGACTACACAAGGTACGGGTAGTGCTCAGTTTGGTTTTGGGTTCGTTGACTCACTTTTGGAACTAACCAGTGTAATGTGATGTTGTCTAGTCATTGTGTTTTGTGTACTATTTGGAAGAATGAAGAATTATTATTATTGTATTATTATTATCTCGGAAACTCTTTTTGCAAATTCGTTGTCTGTGCCGTCCACTGTCCTTTTGATCCACTGGATACTCTTTTAGGTGAGGTTGCAGGGTGCATTAAAAAGCAACATGTTGTTTGTTTGTTCCAGTTTTAAAATCTGAGAATATCCAGATTATCGTGTAGGAATCTAATTCTATAATCATGCATTTCTTAATGTCTTACAGCTTCTGTTAAAGGTCAAGGTGACATATTCGATCGAAAGAGCAAATCCTAATCATTAAAAACCAGCCAAGTGCGAGTCGGGCTCGCGCACGAAGGGTTGTTTACCGTCCGTAGCAAAAAACGGCAAAAAACACGTTCGCTGAATGGGAGCACTACTGAAATATTTATTTTAGTATTTGTTTTTATAGCGGTAACAGAAATACATCATCTGTGAAAATTTCAACTGTCTAGCTATCACGGTTAATGCGATACAGCCTGGTGACAGACAGATGACAGTGATAGCAATAAGGTGAAACCCTGAAAATGTATAGTTGCCGGTCTCGATAGCATACGTGATGTGTCTGGCAACTGGCAGCGAGAGCCGCTTGGCACCGGGAACGTCGGCGCCGCCTCCTGACGCCAAATTATTGCGAGTATGTCGTAACTTGTATGAAGTAGTCGCTTCATGTGGGTTATGTGTTGTTTCAATTAATAGTCACAGTTCTTGCGTGGACCTTATTTCGTTGATGGTGGAAAATTATGAAGGACAAAATGAAGAGTCGCTGATATTGCTTAGGAATAATTTTTTTTATAGATTCACGTTTGACAACTATCTCACCTGATAATAAACAATGATGTGGCCGACGATGGAGCACGCTTGCCTAGAAATAACATATTCACTCTTGACTTAAAGACCACAGGTTATAGCTATCAGGAAATACAGATTCCGGCTGGGAATTTTACTCCTTTGCTGCACGCATACTGAATGTGTTGCGCTTCGCTCAAGAGCGGGAAAAGTTATTAAATTATTTCCCAGCAAAAAAAAATTGACATATTTCTGAGTAAGATGCAAAACAAATAAGTTATCATTTTTAAGTAAAAAGGTATGGTTACTCTTGTTACCTAAATCAAAAGCTCACGGTGGAGCACACGGTGGAGGTGTGCTCCGTTTGGGCAGAGCAACGCCGTGTCATCGTGTGGGCGATCGGCAGCGGCGATCTCTCGCGCCGGGATACCAATCCCGATTTCTGGCCACCGTAGGCGCGGGCTTGCGGACGGCGAACAATGTGTAGCTCGCCGTCCGACCGTCCGGTAACCGTTCCGACCGTGCCTAAGTCGTTAACGGCGCGTACTGTTCCACGCGCGCCTCAAGGAGATGTCAGCAAACCGTATTGGCCTAGCAGGGTTGAAACCTAATGGGGTAAGGGTCTGATTCTGAAAGGAAGACTCAGCTCTGTTACGAAAGTTTTTTAGTCAGTAAAAGTCGGACACTATCTCTCGCTCCGCCCAAGAGTGAGATTTGTCATTAGATGATTTTCTCACCTAAAAAAAACCTAAATCCACTTTAAATACAAGCATGATCATTAGTATATTTCTAAGCCTGGTAATGAGAAAGTCCCAACAATTCCTATCGATAGTATCACAAGCGCCGACATCACTCGCTCACAACTACGTGCGCATCGCGTCGCCAGCCTAATGTCAGCATAAAGATCAATTTATCCGCATTAGCATACACCAATAACGCTTGATTTGGCGATAAAGTATGGCGGCCGCGATCCCCATGCCAAGCGGAGGCGGATGACTGAAACGCCTCAATCAGGAGCCTGCAGGACGGCATGCATACTGAATATCTTTTTAATAAATTCTCCTATTCGGGACTCATCATCATCTTCCTGCCCTTGTCCCATCTTATTTGGGGTCGGCGCAACACGTTTTTTTCTTCCATTCTATCCTGTCAAAAGTCATACTATCACTAACTTCCTTTTCTTTCATATCACTGTTCACACAATCCATCCATCTTTTCTTTGGCCTTCCTCTCCCTCTCCACCCATCCACATGTATACTCATAACTCTTTTAGTAACATGTGTTTCATCTCTCCTCTTTACATGACCATACCAAGACAAACGATTCTCCTATTCGGGACTATGGATAGGAAAATTTAAGACATTTTTCCGGTTTATTATAAACGATAAATTTGGTTTATTGGTATAGTAGGACTGGTAAATCATTAAAAAGATGGCTTATAGACAAAAGTGAAAGAACAAAACATATTTCGTCAACCTACATGGAAATAAGGGCTGGAGAATATTGATGATAAAATTCGGTGCATCAGGGTATAGCTACTACGTTTTATTGTTCGATCGTTTCTTCCTAAAGAAAATACGAATAGCTCCTAGTTAACTTGAACTAGCAGGAACATTCAGTAACAAAAGAAACCAATGAATTAGATAACAAGATCAAATGTGTTTTATTCCTTGGTTTGTACCTCGTTTTACCCCTAGAAAGACAGTTTCAAGTCTGGGATAAAGTCAATATTCGAGCCACAAAGACTGCTGTAGCCGTGTCTCAATTCAGAGCAGGTCGAGTGAACGACATACATACTTGCCTCTCCGGCTCCCCGGGGCTTTCGACCACTTGTGCCATTTCCGAACGCTCCCAATTTCACTTTCCTATATCTATTATAAAATCTCCAAAGGCTCTGCTCATATAAATTGTATGAAAAGGTAGAATGCGGTGGAGTATTTCGGTTAGCTTCGGATGACTTCGGAAGAGTTCGGTTGACACGGAAAGCTCGGGTTATTTCCATAATAAATGACTTATTAAAGCGAAATTCATTTTGAGCGGTGCGAAAGAAAAATATGAGAGAAATACTTCGGCGTACGGCCGCCCTTCGAGCGAAGCCATAGGGTTGGTTCTTTATGGAGTGACGAACATTAAACAAGTTGTAAAGAAAACTTTGGATAATTTTCTTTATTAATTATTTGTACGTTTGTTTTGTGTAAGGTAACAAATAAGAACGCATATTTATAAGATAAAAAATGTGTTTTTGTAGTCGGGGTTTTGTTTATAAACAATTATTATTTTTATTTATGGTGCTATTCCCTCAGAACGTTGAGCCGTTTTACTATTTATTTAGTTTAGTTTTTTATTACGTAATGACATACACCACATAATTTTTGATTAGTACAAATATTTAAATGGCTTATTAGAAGGTCTTGTTATTATTTAAGTAAAGTCTCAATAAATAATATTCATAAACAGCAAAGTTATTAGAGTTTGTTTATATCCCAAAATGTCACTCAATTTAGGGAAATATTGTTCAGGCTATTGATTATGAATGAATAAATGGCGATAAAAATGGAAAAAACAACTGCGCGTAGTATTTTCTAGTAAATAGCAATTGTTATGAATGATTAATTTAATTATGAATTTACCTATTAAGATAAATTTTCGTGGACAATTTTGGGGTTTTGTTTTTTTTTATATTTGACTTTTTAACTTTTGAATTTATGTAAAAAAATTGTGGTCTATTCCATATTTCTTTGTACTAATTAAAAATAGGGGTGTATAGACTAATGGCTAATGGAAACCTTTCGTTTAGCTCCTCCAGTTCCGAGGTTTTATTATGAAGTCAGAACATCCGTTTTCTTTTAGCATAGCATAGCAAAATCAGCCTTATAATGTTCCCACTGCTGGGACTCCTCTCTAGGAGAGGGACTGGGCCGTAATCCACCACGCGGGCCCAGTTGGTGGATGTTACATGTCTTCGAATTTTTGGTTCTAGCACATGCCAGTTTCCTCAGGATATTTTCGTTCACCGTTTCGAGAGCAGCGTTTTCATTTATAGCATTATATTCCAGATCTACACATGTACACATTTGCTACAACAAATATCAAAATAAACACAATTTTACTTTACGTACGCTTTCTCCTTTCACTAATATAACTTCGGGAGTTTGAAACAGATTTGAAAAATTCTTTCCATTTCATATTTTACATAAAAATACCTTTTGCCACAAATAATAAATATTAAGTCAGTCAGCCCATAATTCATAAGTTTCCAGCAGCCCTATCCTCTAGGTAGCTGAATGGAGTACAGGCGCGATGCAGTCGTGTAGCATACACAGCGCGATAGCAAACATGAAGTGTTCGCGGTAATTACGCTAAATACTCACTCGTTAAAACTCGTTAGGTATTAATTGTACGAGGAATTCAACAGAGCAGTGATTACAAAGGACTCAAGACCAGCCTGGTAATGAGGATTGAGTCGTGATTATTTTGATCTGGCTATAAATATGGTGAGTTTTTTTGTTTATTTGGAAAATCATTTTATGACTTCTCTTGACCTAAGATGGAGTGAGAGGGTGTGTCAAACTTTTACTCACTAAAACCAACCTGTGTCCTTCAGTTGACTTTCATTCTGGCACCTTCGCGAGGACACGACGATGAACTACGCAAACGGGTCACATCTCCAGGCGGTCCACATAATAGTAACCCCCGGGCCTTTCCTTCACTTGAATCCAAAACGGGAACCTCCCGAACTTACTGTGTCCAGTGAGGACCTTTGTCTTGCGGAAAATGAGGACACCGTGGCGCCTCTCCAGCCACTCCTCAACCTCACGTATCGTCGCGATTGCGGCGTGCCCAATAATTATGTTTGGTGAAGTCTTTACTTGTGCCCAGTTGATGGCATGACGCTCGAGCCAGATTAAATGGGTCTTAAATGTAACCAGGAAGGTTACGCTGTTTCTATGCGCGACTGATTTTTTTTTTTTTTTTAATTGATATAAACCAGTGCTTGACTGCGATCCCACCTGATTAATTTGTTTTGGCTGGATATTGCAATTCCTATATCCATCCCTTTCCTACACATACCTATCGAGTGAAAGGGACTGAGCTACTCGCGTAATCGTTTGTGGAATGACATTTCGATAACAGCAGCACTTTTCAATGGCATCGTTTGACTGATCCTGTTCGTGTTACGTCCTCAATCAAAATCCAGGAATCGAGTGAAGTCTGGTGTTTTTATCCTGAATATAATGACATCGTGCGTGCTAAGCGGAGACTAACCAGCCCCCCTAGCCAAGTTACGATTGTATCGTTTGCATCGAACGCCTCGAGTAGGCCACGTCTCCGATTCCTTTGTTCTGACGTCATCTCAACAAACCAGCGTCAGGCACTAGTTGCCTGGCATTTATGCTGAACTGGACCTATTTTGGTGCAGCCGTGAGGCCACAACTATTTTTATTTTATTTTTGTGTTTCGTGTTACCTAATATTGTGTTTGTGCCTTGTGCTGTACCAAATAAATACTTTTTTCTTTCTTTTTCTTTCAATGCTCAGTCACGTGGTCAGAACAAAGGAACTGGAGGCGTGGCCTACTCGAGGCGTTCGATGCAAACGAAACGACCGTAATTGACTAGGGGGGCAGGTATTTTGCCATCCGTGTTTTCAAGGGACGAGTTGTTTTAATCTATTTTTCTTATGGCTCGTCAATCACACCCACTGCGACAGCCAAATTTCAAGAAGTTCGCAATCTTCCGCCTGAACTGCGCAAACACAGGGAGATGTAGGTGTATGTACTATAAGTAGACCTGTGCTTATTGTGGGCTAGCTATCATCTTATTCACACTAATATTCTAAGGGCAAACGTGTAGCGATGTATGTATGTTTTATGTATGTTTAATACTCCTTTCCGCTCAAACGACTGAATGGATTTCAATGAAATTCGGCTTGGTTTGATTTGTTTGGTGGGCAGACGATGGCCTAGATACTTTTTATATCGCGAGTACGTTCTCTTGGGATGTTTTTTTACTTTCATTTGTGATGTTAGGTCAAGTCGAGCTTTTTAGTGAAAGACTGACACTCCCTGTTGCTCCACCATGAGCGAAAGAAGTTATTTGATGATCTCCCACCAAAAAAAGGTCAAGTCAGAGTGTTGTTTCTGATGACAAATATGGTAGCTTATTACATAATAAGTATAAAATATAATCGACCTTGTAATGTTCCCACTGCTGGGAATGAGACGTCTTCTCTGTCGCATGTCACGATGTTTTGATTCACCGCTTTGAGAGCAGTGGTGATAAAATAAATTACACAAAGTAATGTGCCTAGCTAGGTTTGAACCCGCGACCTACAACTTGTAAGACGGGGCAATTACCACTGGGCCACCAAATCTGCTCTCTATTACAGCTTAGCCTGTTACATTATGTATTTATTAGTAGGTATCGGTGAAAGGAAATCAATTCCGTAGATTGATTGTATTTATCAATCGTTATCTAGATCCTTTGAGCCGCAGATAATGGAAGTTTTGTGTTAATCGGATATTTGCCTTGTTGTGAAACTTACTTTTAATATGAAACAATATTTCATGATATTATGGATTCCGTATTAGGTAGACCTGTTGGTTTGTGTGGTAAAGATGGAATTTACGCAATTTTTTGATGATGATGATGTAAACAAAAAAATCTTTTTATATAAAAAAAAGAAAAACGTATTTATATCAATGGAAAAAAATATTAAAATGTGCATAAAACCTTTAATTTCAGAAGTCGGTGTTTCTAGTTGTTTCTTCGTTATTTAACACTGAGTTCCAAAATTAAACTAATTTTGCACTTTTTATTTTGTGCTACGATCCTATGAGGAAATTCACTGAAATTCATCATCATATAAAGACAATATTTCTATGGTACCAATTCAGAAGTACATAAATATACATTTTCAAACAAATAAAAAACAAAAAAAATGGTTCACTATTGACCCAAAAATCGTTCACCGTACATACACATGAAAAAACAGTCTAACATAATTAACCTCCTCTTTATTGAAGTCGATTAAAAAGAAAATTAACTAATATGCTTCATAACTTAAACACAATGAATAAAATAGTTAAAAAATTAAATTAAGAAATAGTAGCTACGACTATTAAGAAATAGCTACGACTTCTCAGACCATAAACTATGGGCATTCAGCAAATAGAAAACCAATTTAAAGTTAATCGTTGAATGCAATCGTAAAAAGTTAGCGAAATATTAATTCAAATTACAAACCAATACATAAACACGTACACATTAATTTATTTATCTATATATACAAAGAGAAAATCTGACTGACTGACATATGTCAATGACGAATAGGAGCGTGAAATTTTGGTCAAGGTTTCATTTTATGACGTAAGCGAGCATTAAGAGAGGATTTCCCTAAATTCACTCCGGGGTATTTCCGAAAATTCAAACGGGGTTCCGAAGTACGTGAGGAGAAAGGTCGGTAGCGAAGCCGCTTGCAAAACCTAACTAGTTTATTGTATACATATTCCCAAAAAAGGGTACCTCCATCGAAGGTGCGAGACGTTCAACATTAATGCGCTCACTCGATCCAGTAAGGTACGCGCCAGTTACTGTCCCCTCAGGAATACATTGCATTAGCCAGTCCAGTAAGCCCACTGAAATGGCCAATCCCATTTTATTGCTAATGAATTGTTAAAACTACTGATTAACTTGCTCCTAACGTGTTTGAAGTTTGTTTATATTATCTTGTTAGGTACACTATGACTGTTTAGTTTTTTTTCTCACCTATCACGATTGGTTAAAGACTAGTACATATTAAATTCTAATTGGAAGCAATTTCAATAACACTGCTATTTTTGACAACAAGAAAAACCTCGTGAGTACACTTAATATATGTAATTGTGTAGAACTAATGTAAACTAGAAAAAATCGAAGACCTGATACATTTTTCAACTTGTACTGAGCCTGACTGGTGATTACGGCCCATACTCTCTTCTAGAGAGGCCTGAGTCCTAGCAGTGGGAACATTATACTACTGATTATTTTATTTTATTGTATTAGCCCTTGTGTGTTTAACTAGTCACGACTGACTTCAGACTGCTAGCCACGATTGTCTTTAGACTACTAGTAATGACTGACTTTAGACGGCTAGTAAAGACTGACTTCAGACTGCTAGTCAAGACTTACTTTAGGCTGATCGTTAACAGTTTAACTAGAAATATAACCAATATTTTATTGTATAAGGCAAATGTTGGCATTTTTAATTCATTAAAGCTCGAGCGAACGCCGGCGTTCGCTTGGTCATTGTCTTTCTATTGTGTCTCTAATTACGCTACTCAATAGGTTAATTTATGTTCTTAATACATAATACGCCCTAAGTTTAACACAATAGATAGAACAGTACCTAACTAAAAGTATCTACTTTAATAGTAACTATATTCCTTAACTCGAAGGTCCATGGATCTAATCGTATACAATTAAAGGCAATAGATTCTAAGAATAGAGAAATAACCCTTTATAAAACCGACATAGATTGGCCTGATAACTTAAATTGTACCTACGTGGTTACAATAATTTTATGCAGTTGTAATTAATATGAAAATTTCCTTTGTTTTCATTATATTCTAATTAGCGGTTCGCGTTTCAAGCGATACTTTAACCGCAGCACTAGCTCTGCCGCGCGGCGCTCGCTGCACTAAATAGATGCACTTGCCTGACTCGCCTGCCCTTGTCTACCGCCATAATTAAAAACTATAAATAAGCCAGCGCCTGTATAGTGAGATTAAGCTGTATGTTATGGCATATTTTCGTGGCAGGAGTAAGGCCGTGGCTTTATGGCATACTTTCCAGTATGGCGTATTTTATAACTACATGCTTAGGTACTTACTTTTGATATGGAGTAGTGTGGTGGGAATGAAAACTTTACTCCATAATTTAATTTAACGATGCTACATTCTTTTTCAAATTTGTGTTATTTATTTATTGTGCACACCTACTACAGTGTTGTCTTTTTAACCCAATGGTTGACTGGTATAGAATGTCTTGTGGCATTAAGTCCGCCTATGTACCACCACTGTACATGAAGTTTAAATAAATAAATAAATTCTGGTGGGATTCTAACTGGCGTCATGCAACTGCCGCCAGTTCGAATGTGAACGTGAACGTAGTTGTCTGGCATTTTGCTGAACTGAACCTATTTGGCATTACATTTAATCTTTAAAATCAAAGAGTAAAAGATTTCTGTTTTTCTATGTTTGTATATTTGTTTGTAGTTACTAAAATGAAACAACTACTAGACCTATTTTTAAAATTCTTTCACCAATAGAATGCTAATTTATCATTGAGTGACATTAGGCAAAGCCGCTGGTAGAATATAGTTTTCAGTATATTTGTTTGAACATTGTATGCCAATAAACATGTTTATTTCTTTTTTTAAGTACTTATTTAGTGCAAGT
The DNA here is from genome assembly GCA_949316375.1 of Mythimna vitellina. Classification (NCBI taxonomy): domain Eukaryota; kingdom Metazoa; phylum Arthropoda; class Insecta; order Lepidoptera; family Noctuidae; genus Mythimna; species Mythimna vitellina. Next base: position 24,906,525 of record OX438693.1, read on the forward strand.
ATTTTCAGTTATTTGCTTCCTTGTACCTATTCTAGACTTGATGATCAAGCACGAACCATGATTTCATCATTTGAGTGTTTCCTGTTTCCTAATTTCCGAGCACCTTACAATGATTAGTTAGTTAGTTCGTCGTGTAGGCGCATGTAGATTAAGCTACGATTGCTATCGTCACAACATAAAATGGAGGGAGACTATTCTACGATGTGTACCTACTGAGGTACCTCTCAAGAGAGCATTGTAAATTAAACTATTAGTCGGTACCGACTGTCATAAAATAGCAGTTATGTAGTAGTTTATAACAATCGTAATCCGAAATACCATAGTCTAGTCTTTGGCCACGCCATAACTATAGCGGTAAGTCCTCTTTTTGAGGAGTGGCTGGGGTAGTGCCACGTCGTGCTCACCTTCCGGAAGAAAAAACGCAAGGGTGTCACCATTGTGCGGACCGGTCGGAGGACACGGTGAAGCATATGGTGGAAACGGAAAAAACTCAGTAGAACCGATGTCCGAGTCTGTGACCGTAGAGCGTTGCCCTAACACGTGAAGGGCAACTGAAGAACATAGTTGGGTATTATTTACTAAAAGTCTGACAGACTCTCTGGTTCCACCCTAGAGCGGGAGAAGTTAATTTTCCATCTCAAAAAAAGACCAGTCTTATATGATCCAATGCCATATCACTATATCAAAGACTATTCCAAAAAAAATGAAAACAAGGTGTTGCCATACTTGCATGAGCCTCCCACTATATTTTAAATGACTCATCCACCATATTCAAATTTCCCCTAAATTAGTGGAACTCTTAATGCGCAGTGCCCACGTCCAGCAGTGAACGTTAACTGATATGATACGTATGCTAATGCCACTGTAATTGCTCCGAGCGCGGTGAATATTAATTATTTTCATATAACATTTGACTTGATTGTTACAATGAGTTTCGAGCAAGGCGCGGTGCGGCGTGGTGCGGTGCGGCGTGGTGCGGTGCGGCGCGATGTGGTGCGGCGCGGTGCGGTGCGGCGCGATGTGGTACGGTGGGGCGCGGTGCGGCGCGATGTGATGCGGCGCGGTGCGGTGCGCTTTTGATTAAAGTGAATTATGTTTAAAATATGGACGTGATTCATGTTCGCTGAAGTTGATTCGTTAGTATGCATTTAGAACATGTTTTAAGTCTTATGAATTTTAAAGTGAATAGAAAAATATTTTTTTATTATTATACAATTTTCTGCATGTCTTGTAGCGCCCTTAGGTAAGCGAAGTCGTATTTTTCATGACATAACCGTGTAGAGTATTACAAGTATTATTTTTTTTTCTTCTTCAATGTTTATGGATTTGTTATTAGGGTATTATTGTTTTTATATTTTTTTTTAGTTTGTAAGTTTCTACTGTACAATGCCTTGGACATCCTCTGTAAGATTGTACAAGTACTTGTAAATAAATAAATAAAATAAATAAGGAGGACCCAAAGAGAAGATTTCAACTTTGTTGGTCTGGCCGATAATTTCATGAAATTGTATAGTTAACTGATACAGTTTTTTTAGGTGAATGTTTTTGCTTTAAATACAGGAAATGTGCTTTTATTTTCGGTGGGAAAATCATCCAATGACACACTTCTTTTTGTGTCAGACTTTTAATGATTAAAAACCCACTCCTATTCCTTCGTTGCCTTTCATACCAGGTTCGAGTCTTCCTTTCAGAAGCAGACCCTTGGCCTCAGTAGGCTTCGACCCTGCAAGGCCTCTACGTTTTGCTGACTTCTCCTTGAGGCGCGCGTAGAACAGTACGCGCCGGCGAAGACTTGGGCTCGGTCCGGATGGTTACCGGACGATCGGACGGCGAACTACCCATTGCTCGTCGTTCGCAAGACCGCGCCTACGGTAGCCGGAAATCGGGATGGGGATCCCGACGGCAGGGGCGTAAGGGCCGCGCCCTCGCACGTGCATGTGCGACTTCTTCCTTTGCTAACATTACTGCTTCGCAGAAGCAGGCGACCGTCTGTTACTCCTCCTTACTTCGGACCATGGCCTGTACCAAGGCCCGGCGCCAGAGATTGCAACCGCCGATCTCCACCACAATGTATATTATAGGCTATAAACATGTTTTGTTAGATTTAGGAGTTTTAGAATAGACTAAACTTTATTGTATACCAAAAAAGTAACATAACTATACATAAACTTAAATCTATGGGTACAATGACGGTCTTATCACTAACAGCGATATCTACCAGACAACCTTAGAATGGATCGTAAGAACTTAAAATAATACAGCCTTACGATATTTAAAAACACGTTTATCTATACTTAGCTGTAACAATACAGCGTGCACATGTTGACAAAGAGCTCCCGTGACCCTCCCTCCAGCCACGATGCACCATCAATAAAAGTAGTATAGCGTCACGTCGATTGTGAAGCCAGTCTAGACCGCTCGAACTCGGTCACGTGCACAGCCTGTGTTCCTATCAAATGCAGATACCATACACACATATAAAATACACAATATAGATAATGGAAAAAGTTTACAGATGCTTGGCTATTTATTTTATGTAATAAAGTTTTCTTGCAAGGTATATGATTATACTACACTTATTTATTACTAGCTGACCCAGCGAACAGTGGCCGGGTAGTAACGGCCCCGACTTAGAAGTTGTAGGTCGCAGGTTCAAACCAAGCCAGGCGCATTACTTTGTGTAATTGCTCACAAAGCGGTAAAGGAAAACATCGTGAGGAAACTGGCATGTCCTAGAACCAAAAATTCGAAGACATGTGACATCCAATAACCCGCACTGGGCCCGCGTGGTGGATTAGGGCCCATTCCCTCTCCTAGAGAGGAGGTGTGAATCCCAACAGTGGCAACATTATAAGGCCGACTATGCTATGCTATGACCCAGCGAACTTTGTACCGCCCAACAGTTATTGCGTGTAGTGTGACATTTTACTTCTGGAACACTTTAAATTCATATATACCTTTCGACGTAGTTAACGGATTTCGATGAAACAAAGTCTAAATCACTAGAAAGAATAAAAAAGTCGACGCTGTCTGTCTGTCCCTATGTATGCTTAGATCTTTAAAACTACGCAACGGATTTTATTGCATTAAAAAAAAAAATAGATAGAGTATTTTAAGAGGAAGGTTGTTTATTAATTAGTTTCACCCGCGTCTCTAGTTTCACCCACGTCTCTAGTCTCACCCGCGTCTCTAGTCTCACCCGCGTCTCTAGTCTCACCCGCGTCTCTAGTCTCACCCACGTCTCTAGTTTCACCCGCGTCTCTAGTCTCACCCGCGTCTCTAGTGTCACCCACGTCTCTAGTTTCACCCGCGTCTCTAGTCTCACCCGCGTCTCTAATCTCACCCGCGTCTCTAGTTTCACCCGCGTCTCTAGTTTCACCCGCATCTCTAGTGTCACCCGCGTCTCTAGTGTCACCTGCGTCTCTAGTCTCACCCGCGTCTCTAGTCTCACCCACGTCTCTAGTTTCATCCGCGTCTCTAGTCTCACCCGCGTCTCTAGTTTCACCCGCGTCTCTAGTTTCACCTGCATCTCTAGTGTCACCCGCATCTCTAGTGTCACCCGCGTCTCTAGTGTCTCCTGCGTCTCTAGTCTCACCCGCGTCGTCGTTGCCGTTTCATCGACATATTGTCATAGTTTTGTATGTAAGCTTCACGCAGGCGTACACCAGTGACGAATACGCTTCTATGAAGCTACGCGTCAGTAGACAGTAGGCTTTACGCTAACGTAAGTTTACTGATCGTCAAATAAACAGTAGTCCGTACCTACCATATTAATTTCCCTTTCTACGTCTCTGTTTACTTTCTATAATGTAACAATTTCCTGGGACTACGGATTCCAGAAAATATTCCTTTTTCAAGAGCAAACTTTCCTTTTCACTTTCATGTAGTAATAAGTGGTTCCTAGAACCTGTGCGCCCTGCGCAGCTGTGTCTGGCCGGCTGAGCGACTCCAGCTTGAGGTATTTTCCGGTAAAGTCTTTCGTTGAACTTGTTCTGTCTTTGTTATGACGTCATTATCTAATCTGCTTTCGTAATCTTCTTCTTCTCTTATATATATGTAAAAATCAATTGCTGTTTGTTAGTTTCGCTAAAATTAAAAAACTAAGACCGATTATAACTATTTTTTATTTTGTTTTGTCCGCTGTTATATCTGGGTAGTGTAAAAGAAAAAAAATTGGGGAGCTAAAAATTTAAAATTGATCACGGAGGCGTGTAGCTAGTCCTTATGTAAAGCAAAGTCCCCACCACTTTTTTCTGTATAAACGTGATAAATTCAAAAACTACTAAACCGATTTTCATACAGTTTTCACCAATAGACAAATCACTCTGTCTATCAGGAAGGTTTGAGTGTATACATGTCTATTTATAGTAGCGAAAAGCCGAAAATTTCAAAGATTTCTAACACCGAGTGAACAGGTGACCAATATCGTTATAAATGTAAGTCTGATGGCCATTATTGCATGTTTGAATGAAAATGCGATTTTCTGTGTTCAGCGTTCGGCGTCTGAATGTAGAAGCTAGCTTGTTCTTGTGAATTTCTATTTGCTCCAACTCTCCTGTATATTATATAACTAGCTGATTTGGTCAACATTGTTCTGCAAAATAAATTATCAAAGAAAAAAACAGGGGGTCTCGCATCCATCGGACGCCCGCGACTCTCACCAGGTCATCAGTCCACCTTATAGGAGACCTTCCAATCCCGTATCTTCCTGTACGCGGTCGCCATTTCAGAACCTTTCGTCCCCTACGGCCATCTATCCTGCGAGTCATGTGCTCTGTAAATTGCCACTTAAGTTTGGCGATTCTTCTCGCTATGTCGGTAACCTTGGTTCTCCTGTGAATATCTTCATTTCTGATTCAATCACGCAAGGAAACTCTGAGCATAGCCCTTTCCATTGCCCTTTAAATGACTTTAAGCCTTCTGATGAGGCCCATTATGAGCGATATTGGATATATTACCGGCAATCTGTATAATTCAGGTATTCTTTACAATACCTAGGCAATGTATAGAATACCTGGAGATTCCAGGAAATTTACGAAATATTCTGAATATCCTAGGTAATGTATACATTGCCGGTATAGAGTACCCCGCTGACCACCTTTAGTGTATATTTATCGACCTATCTACAAAATGACGGGCAAATGAAACATGTTCTATTATTTAAAATCAATGTGTATAAAAGAAGAGAACAGGGAAGGAATTGATGTTGTTTTAGGGCATCCCACACGGATAGGTTACGTTAGAAGGCTAGGGCAGAAGCGGAGCTCGGATTCTTTGTGGTTATTTTTTTTTTATAACCGCTCGGAAATAGGACCCTTACTTTAAACCCCGCAGATAGAAATAGGACCTGAGTACTTATACAAAACTTTAACATGAAATTAAAAATGTTGGCTACAAGTAACATAATGTAATTTGCTTATAAGGCTAGCCTTCTAACCTAACCTGTCCGTGTCGGGGTGCCCTAAAATTAAGTCACCTGCTTCCCTGCTCCCGTCTTTTACACACATTACCGGCTGCGCATTCGACTTTGTATAGGATATCTAGGTAAACTTTTTTTTTTTAATTGATATAAACCAGTGCTTGACTGCGATCCCACCTGATGGTAAGCGGAGATGCAATCATTGATGGTCAGGCGCACTAGTTTATTAAGAGCCTATTCACTCTAGCCTTGAAGACACCTAAATTATAGTTGGACGGGAAGACCGCAGCAGGCAAATTGTTCCAGTCCTTCGATGTACGTGGTATAAACGACGAAGCGAAACGCTTAGTCCGGACCGTTGAAGTTTCAACAACGTAAGGGTAACAACGTAAGTATAAATAAATAATATTATATACATTATCTACACGTTTCAAGTATTGTAGAACTGGCCTGTTGGTCTAGTGGTTAGTGGCTCTGACTGCTATGCCGGAAGTCGTGGGTTCGATCCCTACCCAGGACAAATGTTTGTGTGATGAGCAAGATCATTTGTTCTATCTATAATATGTAGTATTTAGAAATATATAAGTATGTTTATCAGTTGTCTAGTACTCACAACACAAGCTCTGCTTAGCTTGGGACTAGACAGCGTTGTGTAATAGTTGTGGGACATTATTATTATAATTATTCTATACATTGCCTAGGCATTGTATAGAATACCGGATTATACAGATTGCCGGTAACAGATATATATTTTCGACATAGTTCTCTTGTACGTATTTTTCGAACCATAACATTAAAAGTCTGTGAAAGATAAAATAGCAGCGCAGTATTTTCTAGAAGCTTCCAACCGTTTCGTGCACAAACTCAAACATCCATTTATGCCGCCATATTTCATTTTTGCCCCTTATATCCGCCGCGGAGTGCCTACTTTGAATTCAGCTTGAAGCCACAGTCAAGTAAAAGCATTTAATGCACAGATTTAGCAGTCATCTCGCTATTTACTTAGCTCCCTTAACCACTGTATCTACATATAGAGATTCACGACTCAATCCAGCATCCAATGACGGTTTTGAAAGGCGATGGGTTTTGATAATGGTCAGTAACAGCAGTGTATAGACAAGTTATCAATGTTTCAGACTTCAGGGAGTAAATGAGGATTCGGCCTTCGACGGTAAACGATGTAATGGTTCGAGTTAAAAGCGTTGGGATGTAAAGGATTGTATTTTAGATATTAAACCATTAAATATTTTGTGATAATGAGTTAAGGGAAATGTTTCACGCTTTTGTAAAAACTTTCTACCCTAATACATATTTCATGACGAGGGTGCGCTTTTAACACCACAAAGCCTTTTTGTCTTGGAATAAGGTAACACTAAAGAAAGTTTTAGGTATTGTCTCTGGCAGGCTTATCTGTATAAGTTGCATTTAGGGGTGTTACGGATATTTGCATCCGCATCCGTAAATACGGAACATTCGCATCAATTCTGACATCTGCTTATCCGCATCCGCAACAAATTAATGCGGTTCTTTAACGGATGCGGATTTATAACTGGAAAGAAAATGGGCAGGGCCAGCGGAGTGATGCAAACACGGGGCGCGTGTTTTTGTTACCTATTTATGCTTTTATCGTTCGCGTACTGACACTGACCCGTAGGAAGCATTGGTGACAGGATTCTACAGGTGACGTGATTTCCTCTGTGAATTCTTTAGTGTTTGTTTAGTCTGTTTATCCAAGTTTTTTCAATATTCGGACATATGTACATATAAAGTGCAATCTATACTTATAATAAATTTGTAGAAGTGAAAATTCTGTACATTAAAATATCAAAAAAATAAATGGCAAAAAGAAATTTCTCTGTCTGTCGGTCTGTCTGTCTGTTTGTTCAGGCATCACGCAAAAACTACCGGTTCTCCTGTTCCGGTTCGATTACGATCAAACTTGGTATAATTATTCTTTATCCTGGGCACCACACTGGGTACTTTTTATCCTGGAAAAGTATATACAATAAAAAACAAACTTAATTTTGGCGGTTCGATCCCTAGACTCGATAACTGTACCAACCGCAAATAATAAGTTACTCGTAGGTTACGTCACCCGCAGTGGAGTTCACTAAGGGGCGCTGCGCACGGCTAAGATACTATAATATTTTATCTTAAGGTTCTATATTGCTCGACATACAATTCAATTCAACACACGACGATGATAATAAATAATATTTTATATTTTCGTATCTCAAAAACCTAATAAAACCATTTTCGACTTCTACGCGGACGAAGTCGCGGGCAAAAGCTAGTAGTAAATAAAAATGTCGTCGCCGATAAAAAGCAGTGAAAATGATCCGGAGAAGTCCGAGTGTAAAAATTGTAATAAAAGTTACTCGTGAATTGTAAGTTCCTATTGTTTTTTTTTTTTATTTTTTGGTTTAAAATCAAGAATTTAACTATCTCGCAGAAGGAAATACATCCTTTAATATGGTTCATGGAGCACTTGTTTCAGAAATATAAGGGTTTCGTTTTTGTCGACTTAGGAACCCTAAAAAGCGGTAGTTTGTGTGTGTACTTATGTATCTATAAGCACGTTAGAAAAGTATGGATTGCAACATCCACACACCATTATCACAGAAGCGTTCTTCAGCAGACATTTTAGAATTGATACAAAATATTATTCAATTCCGTTGCCCCAACGACTCGGGAGTTCTATTATATTCATGGAGCAGTGTCTGATATTCTTGTAAAACGACATTATATTGTGTCCCGCGGTCTCAGGACGATTGTCACGTCATATTGGAAATGTTGGGGAATTGTCAGGTTGTGTACCCCTCAATATTTAGGATCTTTCTGTTGCTTTGGGTCATTTTGTTTGATAATTTTTATTTATTGGAGACGACGCTTTTTGGGCTTCATTGCAGGCTGAAACAACAACCCTTCCTCTCTCATTCAACTTATCTTTGTCTTTCAAACAGCTTTTATTTTTAAAATGATATAAACTAGTGCTTGACTGCGATCCCACCGTAGGGGTCCAGCAGGGTCGATCTCCGCTAAAGGGGAAACCTGTAGTCCTAGAACGCAAAGCCCAACTGAAAGACACAGGTGTAGTTTTAGGCAGCAAAAATCTGGCACGCCGTCCCGCTCCTCTCCAGGGAGAATTCATTGGATGATTAACACCATTAAAAAAAACCTGAAGGTAAGCAGTAAGTAATAGCAATCGTTGATGATGAATCGCACTACTTTATTAAGAGCTTATTCAAGGCTAGAGGCCTTGAAGACACCTAAATTATAATTGGACAGGAAGACGGCTGCAGACAAATTGATTCAGTTCTTCGATGTACGTGACATAAACGAAAAGACGAAGAGACGAGAGAGTGGCAACAACGTAAGGGTGGACACTGCCCGTACGTCGGGTTGTAAAGGTGATGGCAGAATAAAGAGATGTATTCAGGGTATTTTTTTATAGGTAGATAGATATCTAAAATTATAATAGTACTTTCATAGTCGTACATATTAAACAGCATTTATAGAAATGAGTACTCAATAACACAGATATCAATAACACTAATATTACAAAGGCAAAGTATGCGTGAATACAAACTTACACATGTATGTTTGTTACTCCTTTACGGTCAAACGTCGGAACGGACTTGTATACATGGGTAGACTGTCCTAGAATAGAACATAGAATACACGATTATATTGTTATACTAGCTTTTGCCCGCGACTTCGTTCATGTAGAAGTCTTAAATGGTTTTATTAGGTTTTTTGAGATACAAAAATATGAAATAACGAGTTTCTCAAATTGTGCTACGGGCGCGTCGTGGTGTTGCCACTTTATTTAATTTTTTTATTTTACACTGCACCGTCCTTTCGTCTTTATGTCGACACCGCCACCGGCCCACGCTGAAAAACAGCGCTGTGAGCTCATCGCATTATGCGTGAGGCCGCAGCTTTATGCTGAGCGTTCGGCCGTTTTGCGCGGATGTGACGCACATCTTACCTATCAATCGATTTTGTTTGTTATTTAGTTTTAAGATTGCGTCATTTCGCGCGAATAAACTGTTTTTCTTTCTTTCTTTCTAAATATTATTTATTATTTTCGTCGTGTGTGATAGTCCATTGAATTGTATGGCAAGCGATATTGTATCTTTTATATTATATTTTGTATTTTTTAATTAGTACAAATACATAAAGGGCTTACTTAGTAGAAAACGTCTTGTTATTATTTATGTTTAGTCTCAATAAATGATGATGATGAGTCTCAATAAATAATATTCATAAACAGCAAAGTTATTTGAGTTTTTTTATATCCCAAAATGTTACTCTATTTATGGAAATATTGTACAGGCTATTGATTATGAGTGAAAAACAATGGAAAAACACTGCGCGTAATATTTTCTAGTACCAATTATGTCTTCGTGGATAATTTTAGGATTTGTTTTTTTTTTACTTTGGACTAAACAAATATGATTCGTAACGGGTACGGATAGCGCCCAATTTTTTTTTGAACTTATAAAAAAACTAGTGGTGTGTATTATTTAAGGAAAATTTGTATTTTTGTTTGTAATGAACAAACTCAAAAACTATTGGACCGCAAACCGTTGTCAGCAAATCGTAGGGGCTCAGCAGGGTCGAAGCCTACTGGGGCCAAGGGTCTGCTTCTGAAAGGAAGACTCGGCCCTGGAAGGCAACGAAGGAACAGGAGTGGGTTTTAAGTCAGTAAAATTCTGACACTATCTCGCTCCGCCCAAGGCGAGAGGGGGATGTCATTAAATGATTTTTCCACCTAAAAAAAAAGAACATCTAGAGGCGCACGCGGAACACTACGCGCCGTCGACGACTCGGACTCGGTTCGAACAGTTACGGAGCTGGACGGCAGCTACCCTTTAGGCGAGCTCGCTGTCCGCATGCCCACGCCTACGGTGGCTGGTAATAGGGTCTTGAGCCCGGTGGCTGGAGCGTGAGGGCCGTTCCGTCGCGCGTGCGGCCGCCTTCTTCGCTAGCATTACTTCCTCGCAGAAGGAGGTGGCTGCCTGCCATTTTTCCTCGCTCCGGACCATGGCCAGTACCAGAGCCCGGCGCTAGAGGTCGTTACCGCCGATCGCTCCCTCGAGGAACAAGGAGTGATATAGTTTATATTTTATATTGTCACGCTGTCGAAACTAATGGCAAAAGGCAGTTGATTTATAAATCCAATCCATGACTCATTTATACAAGCGAGAGTTACTGAATTCACTTGCAAACATTGCTTGTTCCATTATACAGTAATATTCAGACCACTTCCCAAACCTTTACAACGTTTCAGTTAATTTTTCCACCGTAAATTCTGAAGGCTGTTTCCTCGTCCACATAGCCGGCAGTACTAGCTTTCCTCTCTATTTCTTAACTTCCTCACTTCGCTAACATGAAATTAGTTTATCGTGTTCCCTACTAAGCCGCGCTGGGCGCTGGCCGCGCCTGCTGATGCATCTATAATCTTGTTTACTTCACCAACTTTTCATTGAGTTACTTCTTTGTGAAAAACAACGACGCATGGCCTGTGTTTTGTTGTTCTTCCTTCCTTTAGCTTCAGAGAGTTCGCGTTGTTGTTGAGTGACGGATTATTACTACATCACTAGCTTTTGCCCGCGACTTCGTCCGCGTAGAAGTCGAAAATGGTTTTATTAGGTTTTTTGAGATACGAAAATATGAAATATTATTTATTATCTTCGTCGTGTATGATAGTCCATTGAATTGTATGGGGAGCGATATTGTATCTTGAGATAAAATATTATAGTATTTTAGCCGTGCGCCCCTTAGTGAACTCCACTGCGGGTGACGTAACCTACGACAAACTTATTATTTACGGTTGGTATAGTAATCGGGTCTAGGGATCATACCGCAAAATTAAGTTTGCATTTTATTGTATATACTTTTCCGGGATAAAAAGTACTCAGTGTGGTGCCCAGGATATTAAAAAATAATTATACCAAGTTTCATCGTAATCGGTAGTTTTTGCGTGATGCTTGAACAAACAGACATAGAGACAGACAGACAGTCTGACAGACAAAAATTTTTTTAATCACGTTTTTGGGTTTGGTGTCGGTCTAGTCCACCACACCATTATGCAGCTTTATGCTGAGCGTTCGGCCGTTTTGCGCGGATGTGACGCACATCTTACTTATCTATTGATTATGTTTGTTATCTAGTTTTAAGATTGCGTCATTTCGCGTGAATAAACTGTTTTTCTATCTTTCTTTACTATTTTTTTTAAATATTTTCAATGTACAAAATTTTCACTTCTACAGATTTATTACAAGTATAGATTACCTAAACTAAATTAGTAAGTGAGTGACATGATATAGGGATTCAAATTGAAAATACTTTTATTTTACGTAGGCTTAGCTTCTAACGTTATACATTGTCAGAAGCTGGTGCACGGTTCCAGTTGGTCGTCTCCGATGGAGAAGGATCGGCAAGGAAATCCATTGAGAATCTTTTTTTTTTTAAAGTGTGATTTTACAATATTACCATAGTAAAATCTTTGCGGACGGCGAGCAATGGGTAGCCGGCCGTCCGACCTTCCGGACCGAGCCCAAATCGTCGACGGCGGGTATTGATCAACGCGCGCCTCAGGGAGATGTTAGCAAATCGTAGGGGCCCAGCAGGGTCGAAGCCTACTGGGACGAAGGCAACGAAGGAACAGGAGTGGGTTTTTAGTCAGTAAAGTCTGACACTATCTCTCGCTCCACCCAAGAGCGGGATTTGACATTAGATGATTTTCCAACCTAAAAAAAAATTATAAAATATTAAAACGTACAAGAGGACACTATAGACCGGTCAACTTTGTACCCGAATCCAGGTCTAATGTCCAGCCGCTGTTGTCATCAGTATTATTTAGTTATTAATTAGACCCCAGCAGAATATTAACTAGGTCTAAGAGTTCAATGAAAAAAGGTAAAAAGCATCGACTTCTAGTTATTCTATCGATCGTTAAAACAACCTCTATCTTTAAGAAGATACTAAATCATCAAATAATAAAATATATTAAAACAAGGAGTTTTGGTTACCTAAATTGAAAAGGTACTGTTACATATATTTCCAAATCAAATGAATTTCTAAGCTGGGATGAGCCTGTTTTAATATTCAGAGGGAGGATTGGCAGTCCTTGAGGGCTGGTATTGACTTCGTAAAAACTTTGCGTAGAAAACATTTTGTGTCTTATTTTTCTTCTACATCGACATAACGTAGCTACATACAAGTGCGGTGAACTTGTCTGAGTGTTGTAACGCTTTTATCTGCAGCAAGATCGTATAAATATATGTTTCTGATTTCCAACATTCCTTGCGTAAATATTTAATACTGAGCATGCCTTTACTTCCGCAGAAACTGCTCAGGAATTAGTGTGTCAAATTACGTAATACATAATTCCAAACACAGGCACCATAAGTAATATGCGAATACATAACACATACGATCCAAATGCTGCCAGTCGCTGGAGTTAGTCGACAACGCACGACAGAGCTCCTGCCATCGCACCGAACATTCACAATTAATGCTTCCTTTCGAAGCGGACGTGTTATAGCTGAATAAATTGAACCCGCGTAAAGGCTAAACGGGGTCAAACGTGCGTATTTAAAAGTTATTTTTTCATAATCATTTCGGGCTGGACCGAGATTCTGATGAGCTTACTCGGTAATTAGGTCGGTGGCCTGTAATCCTATTATTAACAGTCGAAACCTCTGTTGAATAGGCATACCATTTTTGTTATAAGCTAAGTTTAGCCACGTGGTCTTCTCAGTAAAGCCACCCTGGAAACAATGTACCTACGATTACCTAAACAAGAGAGCTCGAAATCTCCAGGTTGCGGTAAAATTGGCGACGCCGCCGCCGATCTTATTATCGGTCCGTAAAAGCTTAAAATTAAAAGATCCATGATTAGTAAGTCGTGTACTATCTGATTCAGTGGCTCGGGTGTGGCGGAGCGCGGGTGCTGCTGGGGGGCGCCGCGGGAGGCGGCGGGGTGGCGGGGGGTGCGGCGGCGACGGTGCTCCTTATTTTATTATCGCCTTCCTTCCTCTACCCTCTCCCCTCCTCCCCCGCGCCCCCTGCTTGCACCGCACACCCCCGGACAGATCCACTGCGCGCATGCGCCCGGCAACTGTAAGCAGGCATTACACTAAATACTCCTTCTACGTTCTTCTGACTCATGTTCGCTTGTTCGGTGTTATTAACTACTTACTAGCTTTTCCGTTTACACTTCTGTGGCCTATCCCAAAAAAAGGAGTGAGTGGCTCGCACCGCCGTTGTATTTTTCTATCAGGGATTGAGTTGACCGGCAGTGTGAAAAAAATCCTGATGACATCTATAGGCGACTTTGGCTCCAAGTTTCCCTTAGTAATACGTCCAGATAAAGCTAAATCAAATGAATAATCGCAGTCAACAGCTGGTCTTTATTAAAATTGGTGTCATAATTTTTCTCTCCAATAAGTTTATTTAATTGAAAGAATGTTTCCTAATCGGATCAGTACTTCTTGATATTGTAATTTAGATTCATTCTGTAACACAGAGACTAATTTATTCATTTTCTCGAACGGACGCTCTGTTTAGATCATCATCATAATTCACTTGTCTGGAAGAAATTGGTTCTAGGTAAAAGAAACGTGATCCTGTCGAAAGTTTGGGATAACTCGATCATGGTAGCGACTGTATGCTCAGTGAGCTGAGTGTTCGGTTACCAAACATATTGTGTTCACGTCCCGGCTCTTGTTTCACCCTAATACGATTTGGCGACGATTTCTTTGTCGGCTGCAGTTTTCATTGATTTCTGAAAATTCGATAAAAGCTTCCTTCCCGAGGTACGTTTTCATACAACCGATATTACGGGATGTGGAGTCGAACAAATAAGTATATTTGCTAATTTTATGTTAGTTTTGCTTGCGTAGCTTTGTATGTGTTGGTATGATGTCATCAAATAACCTCCGTGGGCAGTGCGAAAGGTAGTTTTTATTTTTATTATGGTTTGCGCTTGACCCCAATCGCATCTGATGGTAAGCGACGTGAGGAAGAGATGAGAGGTAGTTCAAGCTTTCCGTCCTCCTCTGCTTGCTCAATTAGGTATTGGTGTACATTTTGCATGCCAAAACTCAGGCAGAATTTACCTGGCTCATTACGAGTATATTTTTAATACTCTTGGTAATTAAATATCAGATTTCGAAGTCTAGCCAGTTTAGTTAGTTTGTCATGTTACATATTAGCAGCCGATTACGGTCAGACGATAACGAGAGTACTTATATGCGAGACATAAAACGCACCGTGCCATGACATGACATTAACAAAACTTGCGTGCGGCGGCCTGGATGTGACGTCACCGTTTCTAGATCATGCAGGCTACTTACTAATGTTTACTGCCTAAAATTACGCACAAGTAGTACGTGGTGAAGTTACTGGCAGGCAATTTGCAGCGTGAAGGCAAAAGTTTCCATGGCGCTCTCAAATATGGTGGACGGACTTCATTACATCTATGACATACTCCAGTATCAATGGCAACTCCCAAGCCGCCAAACATATTATTATCATAAACAGTGCTGCATAGCACCGCATCACGACAAAAGCGGTGGCGCAAGACACGACCTAGACATGATCTTGACCAGCCCCCTCAGCCAAATTCCTGAAACATCTCAGGTTCGTAGTAATTCCTGAGCCAAAGCTGCTAAGTCTTCAAAGTCGTGTCGTCTTGACCACTCTGCCCCCCCCCCTCGAACGTCTCGAGTAGCCCACGCCTTCGATTCCTTTGTTCTGGCGTCATCTCAACGCTCAGTCACGTGGTCAGAATAAAGGAATCGGAGGCGTGGCCTACTCGAAGCGATCTACGCAAACGAAACAATCGTAACTTGGCAGGGGAGCAGAGTGGTCAAGACGACACGACTTTGAAGACTTAGCAGCTTTGGCTCAGGAATTACTACGCACCTGTGATGTCTCAGGAACTAGTCAGAATTCGTAAATGATAATGATGATATCTAGTTTTCAGCTAGGGAGCGTGGTGGACAACTATCAAATATACAGATTGAAAATACTCTTCATTTTTTCTCTTATCGAGACCTCGTATTATTTCTATCATTCATACGAATAGATACAAACTTACATACTTAAGTAAATGAGGGTTTAATTATTGGAAATAGGTCACACTATCACGACCTGACGGGAACACGTGGAGTTAGGTACCAGCAGCTCTGTATGTATCCCTTCAATAACGTAGTCACAAAGAAGTAAAACTAAAGCAACTCTATCCTCATAATATTTAAAGTGACCTTAATTGCGAAAGCGTGGGTTCGACGTTCAGAAACTGCCTCCCAATCTGTTTTATTTCACAAATCCCACGCTTTTATTCTATGTTAGATAAATATTGGACTTGTGAAAATAATTTTTGACTGGCCAGTTGGTCTAGTGGTTAGTGGCCCTGACTGCTATGCCGGAGGTCGTGGGTTCGATTCCCACCCAGGACAAATGTTTGTGTGATGAGTACGATCATTTGTTCTATGTCTCGGTGTAATTTATCTATATATGTATGTATTTAGAAATATATAAGTATGTTTATCAGTTGTCTAGTACCCAAAACACAAGCTCTGCTTAGCTTGGGACTAGACGGCGTTGTGTGATAGTTGTGGAATATATTATTATTATTATATTAATTCTACTAACTCTTTCTAATTCGTGTTTCTTGGCCAGACAGGGAGAATCTCATTTATTGCATATGTGGGTGTCACTAAAGGTGTCCTTCTTTTAAGTTAGGCGATATTGCTTTTCTGTCATATTTAACTAGCTACCATCAGTCTGTCTTGATAGGTAATTTGAGTACCGAATGTGTTACTTAAGTGGTATAATTTTAATATTTTATACAATTCTTTAGACTGACATTGTAATAAAATTCAATTTAATTTAATGACAATCCAATGTAACTTAATGATAATCCAATGCAGTCTAATTTAATTTAATTTTGATTTTAACATTCCATTGTATGTAATTTTATTATTTGTATTGTCTGTATGTGATTATGGAACTAAAATGAGTCTTTGGTACTCAAAATAAAAAAATAATAATAATAAAAAAATAATAATAGTCCGTCGGAGCCGTGCAGGGCCGACGCCTACTGGGCCATGGAAACGGTTCTAAAAAGGATACACATAGTCCTGTAACGCAACAGGCCACTGAAGGAAATATGTGTGGTATTTGTCAGTAAAACTCTGTCACAATCTTCTCACACCATCCTAGAGCGGGAGAAGTGATTAGATGACTTCCAAAAAAAGTAGTTTGTTAGTCTCTTCAGGTGGCTAAAATATAATTATATATTATATGTAAGAACACATATGTATGTACATTTATATTTGCGCAACATACTGTAGGTAGACTTACTACCTTCTTTGAACTCAAACGTTTTACTACGATTTGAACAAGTTTTTATTTCGTACCTTATACGAGAAAATAAAACAATACAGTGATTCCAAGCCCAATTCAGCAGATCCGTAACACTGATAAACAAACCGATAACGTTTCACACCGAAAAACCTGAAAATAAATTGCCGAACAGATCCACGGAACGTACAATAAACCCTATCTATAGTATTTTACCGGCGATTTCCGCCCCGATAGCCTACAGGGCTACAGGAAAGGGGCCGGGTTCTGCAGATACGCCACTACGCCAGTGTTCCGACTGTTCGCGGCTAATAGCGTCTCTGTTACACGACAATGGCAAGGTTAGCGCGGGAATAAAATTGTTCGCTTCTGTTACTGGAGAATGGGCGAGAATATAGAATAGAGTAGAATTGTTTATTTCTGAGTATATGGTATTTGAAGGTCTTAATATTACATAGTTATTGATTTACGGGAAGAATTAAATAAGTGTACTTATATTACAATGTTCAAATATAAATTAAGAAAAAAAAAACATGTATAACACTAAAAAAAGAGAATACCATACCTATTGAACAGTCTGCCGGCAGACATAAGGAGTGAAACAAACACAAATAGATTTAGACGCAAATTAAAATTATATTATTTAGAAATGTTTTAAGTACATTTAAGTATGTCTAGAGACTCACCGACCCCACAGTCAAACCATTGCAACGGTTTTGTGGGGCTTATCTTATAAGTTACTTACCTTTTTGGAATAAAGATAAATAAATAATAATAATAATGTATATAACCGTTTACGTCGCCAACATACCAGATGCGAATATATATTTATAATATAAGTTCTTTGTATCTCATTTAAGTGTACTATAATTGTTCTTATGAGATCTAAAATTCTTTAAACCTAAATAGAATCACACCATACTACTTTTGCCGGTGTAGAAATATTGAGTGTGTATCTAATTAGCAAATTCACATTTATATACTCAATTATAGTTAAATAAAAAAGGCAGTTTTGAGACGAACATGTGTAACTTTATAGGCCACGTTATTTTTATGCAAACATTACATCTAAGTAAATATTGGTCGAGGAGATTGTCTGTGGGATATGAACGTGTTTGTGACACTGTCTTTTCTTGCTTATAAGCATTATGAAAAATAAGATAAGATATAAGAGTAAGAAAGAATGAAAGAAAAACATTTTATTTATCTACGGAAAATGACGCAATCGACTAGCGTGTAATTATATAATAATTCTATAGACAAAATATGCGTCGTATCCGCGCTAAACGGCCGAATGCCGTAGCCCCATGTGTCGAGTCCGCAGCGTTGGTTTTCAACATGGAGGCGTTCACACTCTAATCTCAAATGCTCGATTACTGTGGATTAAGCCAGAGTAGCGACACGTAAGATTAAGCTTTTGAGTTCTAGAGTAGTATCATTATTTTGACGGAGTCCTCTTCGGCTGATACCTGCTAGGGTTGCGAGATTTTTCGACTGAAATATCGTGGAACGCAATTTTAAGTATTCATGTACTTACGATTGAAATGTGATTCCATGTGATTTGTTTTTTGATTTTGTATGATTTTTACAACGCATAAAAGCACACAACCTTTATACCACATAAAACAAATATAATAATAATTGCGTAACACGTTTATGTCACTCGCCGATTGCGACTGAGTGACATTAAGCCACAGTGGCTTAATTTCTGTGGTCCACGCATTAGAAGCGAGTCACCTGTCTTCCGCTGATTTGATTTAATGTAAGGTTTTGCTCAGTAAGAGTATGACACACGCTGTCAGTCCATTCAGGGCGGCAGGAGTCATTTGATGATTTCTCTCTAAAAAAGAGTTGTAATAAAAAAAAAGCTAAGTATTCCACTCTGCACCTAATTGATAGGCCACGTGTTTTTACTATTATGTGCAACTCCCTCTAAAGTCATTACAAATTCCAAATTGAATTTTTATTCGGAATTAAAAAATCTGATATTTTTTACCTCTAATTTATGGAAGATAATAATTTAATTTAGTTTATAGATTGCCGAAATAAAGCCTTTTAATAGGTAGTTGCCTAAGTCCGGGCTGTATTAATTTTAGGTCACCAATATCCTAACCTCACTAAAACTATACCTACCATGCTATATTTGAGTGTATAATCTTGTTTGAAAAATTACCTCTTCTAAATAAAGACACAGCTCTAAACTTAGCCCAGTTTATATTAAATACTGTCCAGTATTAGTAGACAGACGGGAAAAAATGGAATCAAAATAAACGTATTAGATTCGACAAGAGATCGTATTTGTTTTAGCAACCAGCGCCGCTACGAGGGGTCAAGCTACAGTGGAACTTGTTTCTAAACATTTCATAGGCTTCATGTCCTCAAACTAACTCACACATGCAAATGACTACACTACGTACCTACGTAGGTACTGTAGACCGTTTCATGCCCTTACAATATTCAGCTCTTTGTTTTCAACAAGGCTGCTAAATTGCCTTGTTTGGTACATAATTTATTTAATTACCTTTAAAAAGCAACTTGTGTAGAGAGCTATTCTGATTATTTTAATGGGAGAAAGGTTTTTTAAATAGGTTACGTTTTCATCAACGTCAATTACATCATCGCTTACTATCACGTGAGTTAGTGCTCAAATGCGAGCTTCTCAACAACTAACCCGTTACCAGCGACTTCTTTCGCGAGAATGTTTACAAACTTAAACACCCCTTAAGTTATATTTTGAGGGTAGGTTTGAAAAACTAATACAGATAGTTTTTATTATTCATCTTGATTAGAATTTGT
The DNA here is from genome assembly GCA_949316375.1 of Mythimna vitellina. Taxonomy (NCBI): domain Eukaryota; kingdom Metazoa; phylum Arthropoda; class Insecta; order Lepidoptera; family Noctuidae; genus Mythimna; species Mythimna vitellina. The sequence continues at coordinate 24,926,122 of OX438693.1, forward strand.
GTCAAGTTTTAAAATTATTAACCCAAGGTATAAGATTCTGACATATAACACCGCCTTAATCATTTTATAGGGTTAGTTTTGAAAACAAGTATAATAAATTACTTTTTATTTACTTGGGTAATTGTTTCTGCTAAATTTCAAGAATACGGGTAAAAGGAATAAAATTCTGCACACAAATAAATTTCCCCCATTTCACCCCTAAAAGTATAATTTTCAAAAACCCTTTCTTAGTGCTCTACTGCATCATAAAAGGGATCCTTGTGCAAATTTCACGTTCCTAGGCAGTCAATCAGTTTCTCCTTTTACATCTTATACTCATATGTAGATAGATGACAGAAAACATGACTCTCCGTCTATGGAAATCGGTTAAAAATAAAAGTAGGTATCTGCCTGTACCAAGGCCCGACGCGAGAGATCATTGCTGGCGATCTCCCTCACGAGGACACGGCGGTGCTCTGCCCAAGCGGGGCACTGTAGGTATCTAGGAATCTAAAAGTTTGAGTTGTTTCATTCCATTTATCTTTGACAGTCTAATAATTAACCAAAGTACACTGTGTATTACTTCGGTACTGTCTTCATATTCATTTGCGTGACATTTTCAAAAGACATTACCAATAAGGTCACTATGTCAGCTGTCCATTAACTAAATTAAAGAAAAATAGACAAACATGTCGCCATATTCACGTATATTAATCAAGCAACAACGTAATGTCTCACCCCTACAAATTAAAACTTTCTTAGTAATGACACAGGTACACGCAGTCAATTACCTGTATCTATTTTTACTTTTATAAAATCATCAGTATGTAATTTGCTTATGAATCCAATTGCACGGTTATTTCGCTTAAGGAAATTATGATTATTTATTTAGTATAATCGGCCTAATAATGTTCTCACTGCTGGGACTCAGGCCTTCTCTTTAGGAGCGTAAAAAAGACCCACAATTAGACCCCTAGACCCCAGGGGTCTAATTGTGTCTCTTTTATTGTTATAACATACTACATTTGAGGCCAGATTCTACTTATATCGAACTTTTTTGAGCTGTGTAAAAATCAAAACATGATACAAATTAGTTGGCTCGATAAAAAAAAATCGCGAATCTGACCCTAACTTAAAATTTCAAACATGTATATCTACGAGATTACGTTACAGTAATATTCGAAAGTTACATAAAATAATAAAACTTTTTTTTTAAAAGGGTCTGGCAAAAACAAAAATCTTGAAAAGTTACTAATATGTTTTATTTTTTATAAAAATAAAATTGCTGTTATGAGGCTGCGAAGTTGACATAAACCCGGACAGAGTTCATCTCTGACTACAACCGGCTCTTAACTGAAGTTCTAATTATTTTAACGTAGCATTCTTTCAGCCTAGCATTTATGTTTTTACTATTCATTGAGTATCTGATGTCTAAAGGTTTAATAAATTGGGTATTGTGTAAGAAGCTGTACGCCTGCCAAAAAAGTTACTTTTGCGGGGCACCTGAAACGCAAGGGGCAACTGAAAAAACATGGAAGGCATGGAAGTCAGAAAAGGTCTGACATTCTCTCACCCCACCTTGAGCGGAAGAAGTTATTTCATAATTTTCCACCTCAAAAAAAACGTTAATTGTTTGCATATTTCTAATTGTAAAAGACATATTTTCGAAGTAAGTTCAAACGGTAAATTACAACATCAAATACTTAATATTTAAGACTATGTATATTTCGTTTCAGCAAAATGCACAGTTTCTGCGGTCACGATACCGACACCGCAGAAAAAAAAAGCGAGACTCCAATAGGACGGTTCACATAACCTACATCTTTAACATAACCGGAATATCAAGCATTAACTTGGCCCCTACGATAAAGCTAGAACCAGCGGGTTCTTGGCATAATAGGCCGGTTGGCGGGCGCCCCTGGCAGCCTCAGTGCGCACATTTGCCAAACAGTTTTTTTCTTAATTGCCAGCCTTTGTCTGCATGTATATGTTGTTGGCACCAAGTCGTGTGCGCTCCGTTTTTTGTTCTGTTCCTACAAGGTACAAGCGCTCTTACTGCGAACGAAATGTTTCAAACGATTCTAGTGCGTTCGGAGTTTATTTTTGTTAGGGGATTCCTAAGCCGTAGACATTACAGTTGATAATCATGACCGCAGACAACGAATGAAATTAAGAAAAAAGGAAGACACAAAAACATTTTATTATTATAATGTCGCAATCTTATAATAATAAAATGAAAGAGTTCTCTTGACCCTTAAAGGTGGAAGGGCAACTGAAGGAACACGGCTAGGCACGACACGGACTTTTACTCTGATTAATCAGTCAGAGTAAAATTTTGACACTACAAAGACAGCCCGAGCGGAAAGAGTAATTCGATGATTCACGTCAAAAAAAAAGTAGTTACCCTTTGTATCACAGTCATGAGGACTTACCATGAACTGTTAAAATATCAGTCGTGCGAGCGAGTAAGAGAGATGGAGCTATCCACCCTATATAGCTCTATCAGTTTAGTTCAGCTCGTAAAATGAACCGCGTTAAAAATTCGTGGTACCATTGCAGTTCTGCGTGACCTTCTCCCCTGGCTTACGCGTCACTAGCCGGAGACACCAGCGCACAATTGATCTAATTGATTCCGGATCGGTCGCGAGCATGATCGATGTCGTCAGTCTCAGTAAGTCCCTTGCTGTATGCTAAACGATACATTCAATGGTAAATGTATGGGTGGCAGGGGCGGGTTAGATTTCGTGTGGCTTCGGGGCTATTGAGTTAAAGATGCGTTGGTAACCGCATATAACGTTAACTATTTGACATTGGTCGCTTTAAATGTCAAATATAACAAATGCGTGCAAGTGTCAATTAGTTGAAGTTCACTGTGCTATTTTGACACATATTGTAACGTTTTCGGGCATGTTAAGTCAGTATTCACACTGTTAATAAAAAAAAATGTGTATTTATTAAAATCCGAACTAAAAAAATGTAATGAGAAAAAACATTAAAAAAATACATTCAGCCGAATATAGAACCTCCTTCTTTTTGAAGTCGTTTAATAAATAATACATTTTGAAAGAATTTTCCGACATGATTCGTATGCTTTCCAGTATACTGTGTTTGACAAACAGTCATCATATACGCATTTAACACAATTAATCATATTTTAATGTACTCAGACTCAAACGTCACTAGTTAAACTCAGCAAGAACTTCTCGCATTTCACGCGACGTCTCGCTAACTTCAGAGAGCTCATTCTCATAAAGAGTACAATGACATCTGTAATCAGATCCGCATCCGCATCACACACACAGACGAGAGCTACAAGTATGTTCACAAATCCTTGCCTTGTGTTCCTTTGATACAAGCAGATACGGGTTCCATTAAATTAACTGCTAGCTAAGTAATTCGCCCTTCAAAGGAATGCCGCGGTATTTTGATAATGCCTTCACGGAGAATCTGCGTAACTACCGAGTTGCGTGCCGCTGGGGTACGAGAATATGGCGACGTTGCGAAGGTTCGCGATGAAAATATATTATGATAGATGAATAAGTATATTGCGGATATACTGCAGCAATGGATGGCACAGGGAAGTCTTGAGCCCTACAGGTCGTGTTTGATTGGCTGACATTAATTTTACTACAAGGTTGAGTAAGTTAGGTTAACGTGGAACAATAATACTTAAAACTAGTTCGTGTATTAATAAGCACCGCAGCCTTGACCGAAATATTGCGCTATTAGTCATTCTAGTAACTAGTTGATTTTATTAATTTTCATAATACTTGGCTAAGTTTGAAATTGATATAAATTGTATTGTAATTGTATAATATCGTGGGCGGCAGAAATATCTTACAGTGATTGTAAAACTAAATCTACACTAGAGCAAAACGAGACGTTGAAGTACCCACCATAATAAAACGTAATATGTTTTTCTCGAAATGGTTAGATAAAGCTACTGTAGATTATAACATTCAGATTTATCCAGTTTGTTTTTACAAAGACATTCCAATCAGCTCCTAAAGCATCCGCTAAAAATTTGCTCAACTTGAGGATCGATTAGCCATGACTTCATTTTTAATTGCTTACCAGTTGCAGACAGGCGGGAAAATGTATGCATACTTACAAACCGTACGAATACTAAAACCACAAAGGACAATTCCGTGGAAAATCCGGAAACACAATTGAATTAGCTTTTCCAGCCAGAATTATTTCACGTGCGTTTGAATTAGCTGCATTCTATTCCAACACGAAGGCCGAGGTTTGTAGTCGTACAAATAAGTCCGAGCACACTGTGCGACACTTTATTTAGCTGAGCAATTTAACTTTTGCGCCGAAACTTGTAACGTGCGGGCAAAGCGGGCAGAGCGGGAAAAGCGAGCAAAGCGAACGCTTTAATTTAAATATTCAGAAAATCATTTAGTGTGTGCCAGCACGAGCTCAATAATAAATGTAGTGTCGCTCGCTCTCACTGAAACTTCCTGAAATGGGACAATGTTTTAACGATGCCATGTAAAATGTTCAGCTTACGTGCTTTTATTATGAGTGCCTGCGTTACATTTTTGATTTCCTTTGTGATTTATTTGAAATTCTTCTGGGGAAATATTCATTGCTTGATAAATTTTCGTCTGTGTTGCTTTAATTCCGGAGATTGCTGGGATCCGCCTTCAGCCTAACTTCACCGTAATTTACTTAAACAATAACAATGGCTATTATTCTACTGATAAAATTAACTGTACACTGCTGTTTTAGGCAACCACTAGTTCCACAACTAACCATATTAAATTTAGAGTCCATAATTCACCAAGTCAGAGTCCCAAAACTTTTACGACAAAGATAAAACCTAGCTCAGCTCTGCATCTACAAAAGTTTTCGATAAATTGACCAAAACAAAGGCGTGCTATTTCATCGTCAGCGGTCGGACAGAGCAAGTTAAAACAAAAGGCGGTGGTAACGAAGATTTACTCGTAATGCCCAGCAGCCGTCGCCGGGCGGTATATTTATTACCACACATAAATATACGTATATGAGGCAATGCGATGGTGGGCAGTCATGGCACATTAGATGACGTCACCAAGTCGTGGGAGATAATGAAGTGATTGCATCAGGACGATCACTTTATAAAGTTTCTAGTGTGCGCAATTTGTAGGTATGTTCGGGTTATTTGCATCGTAATAATGTGTAGGTAATTAATCGTGTGTAGGAGGTATTATACATTTGCGGTTTTGAAAGACAACTTCGTATATTTCCTCCATGGGGTTCACGTTTTGGAACGTGCGGATACTTTCATCTTTTTGGTGACCGGCAAAAATTCAATTAAAAATTTTTTATTCAATTTGGAAAATTTACAGGTGCCTGTACAGGTTTGTTTGAAATATATACTTTGAGTTTTTGTTTTTGATTTGATTATAGGGTTTAAAAACTCAAAACGATTTTTCTTGTGTCCAAAGCACACAGTTAATTACTGACTTAATAATCTTACTGTTAAGTGTTCGTTTCCATAAAAAGCACGGCGTGTATGCAAAGCTGATGGCGATGCTTTTTAATATTCAGGGTGCGTGGCGGTTGCCAGGCGGCTGTCATTATACAATTGCTTTCAATGGCTTTTAATTTATGCACAAATAACCCTTTGTTAGGGCGCCGCCATTTTGCTAACGTTTTTAATTTTCTGCTCAAAAAAGAATTTCTTTTCACTGTAATGTTGGTATATTGAATTGGTAGCGCTTGGTAGCGACTAGCGCTCCCTCGGCGGAGTTTGTGATTCCTCATTTTATTCTGAAATAGATTTTTATTCAAACATTTCGTGTTGAATTTGGGTTGAAAATATAAAATTGTATAAAGATTTGCAAGACGCTGGAAGAATACAAATTACTTAGAAGAAAAGGTGTTTTTTTCCATTATTTTAGTTTAGGTAATTACGCCGAAAATGGGAATTACGAAACTAATTAAGGCATTTTTCCACACTATAAAATAAAACTGCTAATAAAGGCCCAAAATAATCAAGTTCCCTGCGGCTACATAACGAAGTTTAATTAAAAGTAAGAAAACCTTGTTATGAGAGGATCTGACCTGGCATGCTACCATCTTTACCGGCGGGTTCCACCACACGGCTAACCGTTCGTTAGTTCGGCGCGGGAGCAGCCAGTAATTGCTCGATAAGAGACCGTCAAACAGTCGTTAACCATGCACGGGGGACTCGGTCATAGCCCGTAATTAACGAAGTCTCACTTAATTGCTCCGATACTGTGGAACTGTTCTAATGGGATGGTTTTGAGAACAGAAACAGGTGTGTCGTGGTAAGGTGTGCGGACGTTTTTAGTTGTCTGTACACTGTGTAGAAAGGCTTTATCGTGTTTGTTACTACTAAGTTGTTGTTCATAGTACCGACGAGATATTAATCGACTTTTAGTTCAGTGTAATTACCATATCGTGTAGAGCAAATCTTGAAGCAAGCATTAATGTAGAACCACCATAAATCATTATGGAAATCTAAAGAGAGTGACCAGCAAACTTGTATCTATTGTGATTGTAGTCTGTCATGTAATGTACTTGTAGTGAAACAACAACAAGAAGCATTTATCGTTCAGTGGACTTCAGAAGTCAATAATTCACTTAGACTTTTCCTTTCACTTCCTATTACCATGGAATTACCCTAATTTAACTTTTATAACCTACTTAAAAGTTTGCTTTTCTGAAATCAGTATTTGGAATGTATACGTTACCACACTCAGGCAATTGTTAAGTAAATTATGGGTATATTTGAGTGAGAGTGTATATTTTTGTTCGGCCCGTAGCGGAACCGATCAAGTTAAGTGTTATTTATTAATAAACGGCGGCATTATCGGAACGTCCCGCGTGCCGCGCACGTCGGCGTCGCCGCGCGCCGCCGCCGGCCGCTCCTCAGTAAGGACATCATTCCGCAGTCCGCATTGTTATTCATCGGGCGACCTCCTTTGTGACGTTTTAGGAGCATGCGATGCCGCATCCTCCCTCTCGCTCGCACGTGCGCCGTGATGCTACCAGCACGTGAGACGGGTGATGTGGTGCGTGAGTTTTGCGCTATGAGCTTGTTCTGGAGTCCTTCACTCCTTCTCGCTTTCCCATAGCTTATCCGATACGTAAGACAGAGATGCAAGATTAGCGCAACAGTTGTCGCACGTAGTATCGATCGCGTATCCGAGCCACGTGCGGTGCCCGCCTCCTCTACCACTCACTACAATTTTCATTGCAATTTTTCCTTTAGAGCGACGTCCATAGCAGCGTTTCTTTTATGAAACTATTGATTTATTGGTGGCGGACGAGCGGTGTACGTCGTCGCTGAATGGATGGGCGCACTGTAGTAATTGCTTCATTTCTTTCTCGGATGTGCTCGCTCGTAAAATAAAACGGAATGGACTGCGACTGGTTTTCCAGCGATACATGTGTAGCAATAAGTGCTTGATAAACTGTTATCATGTTTATTGTTACGTAACACAATGGCGGATCGTGATGGATCCTATTTCGAGAATCACTTATCTAAATAAATTTAATATAAAGCGTATTACCTAATTTGTCACTGAAGCATATAAAAATGCTTTCAGAATTCTCTACGAAGAACATGTAAAAATATTCATTAAAAGCTACAAAGTTTCCCCTTTGATCTCGCGACTCCGGTACATGTAACATGATAACAGATTTTATCAGTTAATTTTTGAGATTATCCTCTTAAATAATAAACTTGAAATCGGGATTATAATGTCGAGGACGTCAAGGTAATGGTGACAACATTATTTTATTATTTTTTAGAGGAACATCTGAGAAAACTGTTACCTAATTTAATGTCAGGTAGGTTTGTATTAAAATTTTCAGTTCTAACTATATTTTTTTGTTAAACCAATTTTTTTTAGGATCCGTACCTCAAAAACGGAACCCTTATCTTGGGAACGAGTGAAGATATCGAGTTGAAAATAAAACCATATAATCAAGTCTGCAGTCCCTTGAAGCTGTGAAAAAATCTGATTTCTGAGTTAACGAAAATAAAAGATACTGCCGTTTATGTAACAAAAAACTTATATTTCGATACTCTCAAGGGAATCAAAATTCACCGAGCATTAACTGGAAATAGAATCCTGATATTTGGCATGTAGCAAGGTCTCATAGCACAAGTGTAGGAAAAAATCTGAAAACTTTAAATTTGTACTTACTTCACAAAAAATAAACTTTTATTATTTATTTATGTACAAACAAACACTTAAAAATGAAAAGAACAAAAGCAGATAGAAGAGCACAAAGGTACTGCTTATTTCAATTGAAATTTCTACCAGCATACCTGCGATAGGAGAGTTGTTGGATAGTTTTTTTTTACGATTCTGAAAAATCTTCGTAACCCAATTCGGGAATGGAACTGTTTTCACTTAGTGATAAAGTAGCATTCAATTGGAGAAATATTTTTTTAAAATAGTTCTATAGTGTAAGATATTTAACTCTTTACAATATTATTAGTATAGATACAATATACATAATAGACTGACATACTAGTTTTTCCCGCAGCTTCCCCCACGTAAATAAAATAAAGCCACGTAAATAAAATATCACTTAGGAATAAAGCAGCTTTCTATCGGTGACAATGTGCAATTGGACCAGTACTTCCAAAGATTACATCCTACAAAAAAAAAAAATATATAAAAACAAAAAAAAAACAAACTTTACCTCTATATAATATTAGTGTACATTAGTTTTACCAGCGACAGCGGCCTTCCGAAAGTCGAAAACTTATCTCACGGCAGTTTCCTCTGACCTCCCTGCTTCCTTCCATTCACTTGTATGATATTCCTCCATCTGTATCTGTCTCTGGCGGTGTGAAGGGTCTTGTATGTCGTGGAGTCAAGGGCGGTGCGGATCTGGTCGGACAACGTACTCGGCTGTGCCCACATGGCCTTTTCATGGGAAACCTCGAAAGGCTGACCGGTAAAGTAGCTGGCTACTTACTCGTCTTTAGAGGTTTCCACCTTCTTGCCTTGCAATGTGACCGAAGTATTGCAGAATCTTACGAAGACACACTTGAAGGACGGTAATGTACTATCGTGCAAAAGGTTCTTATGCCAAGCATATAAACATACACATTTACTTTCACGAGCTCTTAGCTAGAAAAACAGCCTCACATAATATTATTATAATTTGTTAGTTCTAAATTTGCGCCTTGTTCCGCCAAATAAAATGTTTTTCTTTCTTTCCTCACGGGGATATCACCTTGTTTATGTCACGCTTGGCGTGTATGCGGCACTCGATATGCGGATGGGTGACCATTTTAACATATACAACATTAGTTTTAGTATAAACAAAATATTTAGCGGCAACAGAAATGGATGTATTTCTGTTGCCGCTATAAAAACGAATACTAAAAACTAAAAAAAGGTTATAATATAGTGTCTAATGTTGTATAGATAATGGAATGGAACCCTTCGTGCGCAATTCCGCCTTACACTTGGCCCGTTTTTTTAAACGTATTTGTAAAACCAAATATATAATTTACCACTTACTCAGAATCTTTTCCTTAAGTCGAGTCCATAAACTAACAAAAGCAAATAAAATTCCGTATTCCCCTTCCATCAAGTGAGAGACAGTCGTGGAAGTTAATAGTAGCGCAGGGAGAAAGTTCAAGTCCTTTGTAAAGTTCGGGTGAAGTCGGCCGCGGCCCGAGATGATTCGGAACCTTTCGGCAACTGTTCGAAGTTTAAAATGACTGTTGGAAACTGGCTTGTTAGAGATACTGCACCTGGTTTGAATGGTATAAAATGTTCAGTCAGTCCATCTTCATACTTAGGTACTACATCTATGTCCTGAAGATGATGATTGAGTGATTAATAACATTTTATAGATAAGTAACTGACTCGGCAAACGTTCTGTTCGTTCCACATAAATTATTTATTTTATTTTTTCATTTATTTTATTATTTGTGTATTTTATCTATGGACCTGATAATAAAGGATTATTATTATTATAAATTATTAGAATAGAATAGAATAGAATAAACTTTATTGTACACCAAAACAAAACGTAACACAACTAAATATGTGTGTGTGTTATTATTAAAGAAAAAAAACTGGGCAAGTGCGAGTAGGACTCACGCATTGAGGGTTCCGTAAAAACTTACTATGAATACTGTTCGATTCCCGAATTGAGTTACGAAGATTTTTTTTTGCAAAAAAAGTTTTTTTTTGTTAAGTAACAACAAATTTACAGTTTTCAAATTTTCCCTATACTATTGTGCTATGTGACCTTATTGATGTGATTATTGGTCAATGGGAAGTACCCTATGAATTTTCATTCCCTTGAGAGTTTCGAAATACACGTTTTTTGCGGCATAAATGGCCGTATCTGTTTTTTCGTTAACTCAGAAATTTGATTTTTTCACAGCCTTAAGGGACCGCAAACCAACGTATATGGTTTTAATTTCAAGTCCATATCTTCACGCGTTCCCGAGATAAAGGGTCTTGACAGACAGATAGACGGACGGACAACAAAGTGATCCTACAAGGGTTCTGTTTTTTCTTTTTGAGGTACGGAACCCTAAAAAAGGGGGATGGGGGTGGATGGGTAAAAATAGTTTACGTCCTGTTTTCAGACCATTTAGTAGATCTACACACAAAATTTCATAAGAATCGGTCAAGCCACTTCGGAGGAGTTTTGTTACAAACACTGCTTATCATCCCTTTAGGGGGAGAATGTTTGAAAATCCTTTCTTATTCTTTGTACACGTCACAGAAGGCACCTCTCTGCAAAATTCCAGCGTTCTTGATCCTAAAGTTTCATCTGGGCGATGATGAGCAAGTCAGTGAGTGTGCCTTTATATATACAGAGTAAAGTAAGGTATGTGTTGTTTCAGGCGACTGAGAGATTATGTAAAGAGGATAACTTGCTGTGTGAATAAATAAGTCTGTACCCTAATCATTATTGTACGCTACTGTGGCTTTCATGTAAGGTTTAATTCATGAATAAGATAATGACATGGTCAAAACTATCTATCCGCTGACACTGACCTTTTCGGATGAATAAGATTGTTAAATATTACAGACTTGTGAATCATGAATATGGCTGCTTTTGTACTATAGACAGGTCTAAATTTATCTTTCTTCTAGAAGGTATACGAAGCCAAATATCTCATTTCACAACCGACATACTACGCCATCCAACCCCACGCTCCAAAATAAAAAGGACAACAAGAAAAGTTGCCCAAAAGGAATCCAACGAAACACCAATCAAACAAAACTTGGAAGGGAATATTTCCGAAAAACATATGAGCGATATATTTTCCTTATTGCGAAAGAAAACCTCGTTAGAATTGCGTGTTTTTTTTTTGGAAACTAAAAAATGTTGATTGGTTGACAGTAGAGCTAGTGCGTACAGACGTGAGGCACGCGACCTCAACACGGCATGGCTCGGCAGGACGAGCTGCACATTAGCGTGATATTCTCATCGTTTATCTTCATCTTTATGAACACTGCACAACGATTTCGAAGCTAATAAAATTTATCACCCTCATCATTTGAATACGAACTACCCAACCCCCACCAAAGTATTTTTAGACCACATTTTGTTCAACTCTAGAATTTTCTTCATCGCGAAAACCCGCATACCAAGAACTGTCATAGCGGTTAAAATGTTTTATGTGGAACGTAATAATGAGATGCGAATCATAACCGCCATAGCTGATGGAATCTAGGCTACATAGCTGACGAGATACCTACTACAGAAAATCTGTGAATTATGTACGGCGAATTTATAATACAACCAGGTACAGCCGAGAAACCTTATTAAAATTCAAGTTTCTTGCCTATTTTCTCTCCATTTTCTCTTTAATAAACTACAACAACAAGCGGGTATAATCTCCGAGGAAGCCAAGCTAATCCCCCAGAGGTTTTCTTAGTTAACAATTCCATTAAAATCAGTTATACTTCGGAAGTAATAAAACTCGAAGTTACGAAGTCTGAGCGAGCGACACTGTTGAACAAGTATACAACATGAATAGTTGAAGCATTGTGATATGCTCATTAAAATAATCGTGTATTGTACACAGTGCCAGCTTAATCGCATGTTGGAGAGAGTTAGCGAGTCTGTCACGCGACGTGTTCGGCCCGGCGAGGGGTTTACAGTCGACACGCTGGATTTTTCAATTGATTTCCAATTAGAGGCACGGCCACCTGTGCCGCTGTGCTGCATTCGATGTGTTATTCAGGCGCATTACGATTGTATGTCAATCGGTTCAGCTGATGAAGTGATACGATGAGTGATTAATGATTCAATCTGAACAAGGCCTTGGAGTCTACATAGTTTATTGTTTGAGTTATGATTTACGGTTGTTCTGGATTGTTCTATCTTTGTCTGCTTCCTTGTTGTTAAATAGTCGTATTCTAATTGTTTTTATAAATTAACTAACGCCTTTTACTAAAGGGAAGGGCTGAAACTATAGAATTACTTGATTCCGCCATCTCCTTTCTACCATCGGACAACCCGACGAACGGCAAGTATCCACCCTTACGTTGTTGAAACTTCAACGGTCCGGACTAAGCGTATCGCTTCGTCGTTTATATCGCGTATATCGAAGGACTGGAACAATTTGCCTGCTGCGGTCTTCCCGTCCAACTATAATTTAGGTGTCTTCAAGGCTAGAGTGAATAGGCTCTTAATAAACTAGTGCGCCTGACCATCAATGATTGTATCTCCGCTTACCATCAGGTGGGCTCGCAGTCAAGCACTGGTTTATACAATAAAAAAAAAATGCCAACTGCTGCGATCTTTATTGAATCGTGTTATTTTGTATTTGTTTGTAGTGGAGACGTCAATTTTAGCGGATAAATTATACAAAATTGAGATAAATATTAGGGTAAATCTGTTATCTCAAATCACATTATGTAAAAAACATTGAATCATTGTAAAGTCAGCATTTCTATTCGCAACAGATATTGACATCATCCGCCAATTGTTTGCATGTACACAATTTACGAGCACAGTATTTGCGTTCCCAGATATCTGCCATTTAATATTAAAACGGCAGCGAGCAAAACAACAGCGTTGTTTACCGTGTAAAGGGAATTTATTTCTTGCTTTCTAAATAAGGGTGAATCGACGTTCATAAAATCTAAGTGTGCCTATAACTCTGTAATGTTTTCACGAGCACTGCGCAGGTTTGCGCGGGCTGTGCGGGTTGCACGGAGCTCGCGTGCTCGGCTAGCGCACGCCACGGCCCCCCGACACGACATCACTCCGCGGAAAATGATTTGCGGGAAAAGAAAAAGTCAGCGAGGCGGGACTTGACAAACTTTAGCCTTATCTCCACGTTATATCTGTAAAACTAACGTTATAATTTCTTTTGTAAAGTTAGGGGAGCCTCGGAGCGTAGCGACAAGGAACTTGATTTATTATGTACATTGTTTTAGAAAGTTGTGGTAGAACGTAAGATTGTCGAGTGCTTTTAAAATTTTAGTTCCTTTAAGCAAAAGCGTGAAAGCGTACCTACCTATTTATCACATTGTCAAATTATATACAGGTACGATTGTATGTTCCAAAAAATAATTCCTCACCTCCCCCTCAAATAGCCTTGCCACAACAATTTATAACATTCCTTAGAACCAATTACTTTCGGTATTCCGTTATATTTTCCCAACTAACTTATAATACCATAACGTGACATACAAGTCACTCACGCTGGAATGTAGCGGGTCCCTCGAGACGTGGAGGATACACGCACATACATACGTACACAGATGCATGTATACATGTAGAAAAGTCACACGCGTAAGTTAGCGAGCACCAGAAAGGGACGTTTCTTGATCCCGTTTTCCGGGATTTGCTCGATGACCCACGATTGTTGGTTTCCCCCGAGAATTGAGCCCGCATTATATATTTATCCTGCACATTATAATAAGGGAAAGGTTTGCCTGTTTGTTGTTGTGTGCGATGAAGTTAAGACTCGAAAGTGTTCATAATTCCAACGTATTTATGTTAGGGTTCACTTAGCATAGCATAGCATAGTCGGCCTTATAATGTTCCCACTGTTGGGACTCAGGCCTCCTCTCCTGGAGAGGGAATGGGCCGTAATCCACCACGCGGGCCCAGTGCGGGTTGGTGGATGTCACATGTCTTCGAATTTTTTTTTGGTTCTAGGACATGCCGGTTTTCTCACGATGTTTTCCTTCACCGTTTTTGAGAGCAGTGGTGATGAAATAAATTACACAAAGTCCTTAATGCGCCTGGCTGGGTTTGAACCCGCGACCTACAACTCGTAAGTCGGAGCCGTTACCACTCGGCCACCACTGCTCACTCGGGGTTCACTTAATTTAAATAAACATCTTTATATACAGAAACAAGTTTCTAAGTACCAAGAGCCATGTGAAAGAAATGTTTCCATTTTAAAAAGCTATAAACTGATAGAGACATAAACTTGTTGGAACTTTGTTATAATATATTATTAAAAGAAAATTCAGTCTGCATACTTTATTCAAACTAATAAAGTCACATTTTTAGAACCGAACAGAATATTTATGGGCGCGATATTTCTGTCTCCGCAAGAATAAAGTGGGATCTTCGGAACCCCGTCCCTGCAATTTATTCCTTTAAAAAAATGTTCTTAGTGTATTTGTTTTGTTTTTGTGTAGTTTGATAAATCCGTGAGCAAGCGCCACGAATGTCGGCCATTCATCACTTCTGCCTGGTGGGCTGGTGGCGACTCATTTACATTGCGGTGAGCATGCGTGTCGGTAACCCATCTACTCAGACGTCAGAACCAAAGCGATTCATGTCATTATTTGTAGGTTTAAGCTTTTGATGAATGTAACCATCAATCGTAACTTTATTTATATAGTTGGTTTGGTTGGCCTATTATGGCCCACGGTTGGGCAAAGCCTCCCCCTCCCTTTTCTACGTACGTCTGTCCTTGGCTATTTTTTTTTTTTTTTAAATTGATATAAACCAGTGCTTGACTGCGATCCCATTGTGCAACTGTTGCGCTTCATCAGCAACGATTGCACCACTGCTTACCATCAGGTGGGATTGTCAGTCAGTCAAGCACTGGTTTATATAAATTTGAAAAAAATGTGATTGTACCTATTTTTTTTGAGGTTGATATTTGATAATATCCTTCAAGTCCTCTAGGGTAGAGCGAGAGGGCATGTAGGGCTTTTACTGACTAAAAACAACCTGTGATCCTTCATTTGTGCACTAGCTTCTGACGTTTTATAAGTGCCCATGTAGGTCTGTGTGAAATGACTTTGACTTACTTTTTGTGTTCTCTCGTTGCTCTAGGTCGTTATACCTTTACGAGTTGGTAGCTGTGTGTGTAGTTTTTCTCTGCTTGTAACATTCAATTGCTAAGAGGCCAATGTTAAACTTTATCTAAATTAGTTGCTGCTGAGCTTTACTTCTAAAAATATCGCATTATCACCTACTAGAGCCACCATCGAAGTTACCAGCATCATAAAGTTACATCAAAGTTCCTAAAATACGGCGCGTGAAGACAAATATTGCTGGGTGCTTTGGAACAAATCACGCTAAAACGCGTGCGCCCCGCGGCGTGGCGTGAACGACGTGCATCAAACTGACACCCCGAACTCTACCCACTCCATTATTCACGCAAAACACATATAGTGGTGTTACGACATGTGTAAGGCTCGTATTTTTCCCATGGGGAGTGATGGTGGTTGGAAGTACGAGGTAACGAAACGTAAACATTTAGATAATCTTGAAATCTGGGACTTGCTAATCAAAGCTATGATATAAATAACATCTAAGGGCTTCCGCAAAAAACTACGATGCAATGAAAGAAAAAAAAAAAAGAAAGAAAAAAAAATAACTTAGTTGGTACAGCACAGGGCACAAACATTATATTAGGCAACACGAAACAAAAATAAGAAAAGAAAATATAGTTGTGTGCCTCATATTACGGTGCGATGAGAATCAATTCACAAGTTCTTGCGATGCATCGTGCGTGCTTGCAGATTTTTATGACTCGACGTTGCGTCGCAGTTTTGTGTTTGGACTCTAAGTCCAGCAATTGGTTAGGTTGTCTGGTACATAATGAAGATGTTGAAGCACGCGCAAAACCTTCAATTAATAATATATATATAATATATAATATTCACACAATTGTCCTGGGTGAGAATCGAACCCACGACCTCCAGCATAGCGGTCAGGGCCACTAACCACTAGACCAACAGGCCAGTCCAAATTATTTTACAACGGTAGGAATACAATAAATAGTGTCGTTGCTTGGGTGCCTACCTAATGTATTAGGTGTTCCCCTTCCATATGCTGATCGTGAGGTTTAGCGAGGTAAGTATTTCACATTCACAGCCAAAATCTTCAAAGTCCGGGTCTTAACATTGAAGGTATCTACTTGAAAACAAAAAGAAATAGTTTTTTTTTGCCAGCCTGTTCTGTACCACTCCAGGACAAAAGCCTCCCTCCACTTCTTCCACCTCTTACGAGCCCCAGATTCCTTCTTCCAGTTCTGGCAAAATCGGTCTAACTCGTCACGCCATCTCCTTCGTGGTTTGCCGGGGCCCCGGCTCACCGTCTCAGAGCACCAATTTTGTGCTACTTCGGCCCACAGTTTTTCGAGTATGCAGCAAAAATGTCTTGCCTCGTCCTGCTTAAGTTGGGCAGCCTTTTGAGTCAGCCATCCGACATCAGCTATGCAGAAATGTCTTGAAGATGACATTAACAAATGACAGAAGCTTGTCTTGTATTGCTAGCTGTCCTCCGAGGTTTCACATGAGTGTATAGTTACTACACTGCTCCTAATGGTCGTAGCATGATGTTATGTATAGCATCCCTCGATAAATTTTGCTATACAACACTAAAATAATTTTCAATTCGAATCAGTAGTCTCCGAGATTTGTGCATTCAACTAAACCAACTCTTGAGCTATATAAGTATAGATAATCAATTTTTTTTATGTATAGTTCCTTCTGTTTCTTTCTCTGCTTGTCGTAAAGCTAGGTACGTCGGGTACCTCGCCTACCTTCCCCCCCCAGTACGTGCACAATTTATGGTGGGCAGTGCATTACCTTTACGTGCGCCTGTCATTTCATTTTACTGGAAATGTTTTAATTTTTTTGCTCATTTTTATGTTTAAGGGTGCGCCATGCCGCAGTATTTATCGCTGCTTTGAAAATCCCTCGAGGACATTAATTATGTTTGTAAAAGTAATAAGGTTTTTCCTGGAAATAATTGTAGGAGCTATTGTTTTTGGTAGCTATTCGTCGTGCCTACCACGGTACTAAGTAATCATAATTAATGCTGATGAATAAACTTATCTCAACATTAATTAATAAAGTAGACTGTCTCTAAAACTGTTCGTGTATTTCATGTAAAATATTTATTTATTTTTGTCTGTGTGTGTATGTATTCGGTATTGTGCGCCGTGTTGAAGGTTGTGTCTATTTTCGTGATAATGATAAATTATGAGTCGGCACATAATTCTGTGAGTAGTATTCATGCAGTGACGGTGATGTATGATCGTCGGTGTCAGGAGCGGATCCAGAATGTTGCTGTTAACCGCGCCGAGGATAACATTTTATCAAGGCTAATACTAAAAATCAGGCAACAGCTTTTGTTGCAGGTTGTATTTACTTTAGAGCATTCTTAGAGATTCTAGAAATTACTTTGTGGACGTAATCATATAACCACGTAGGGTTGCTAGGTCTCGAAACCGAAAAGCCGAACAGACTATCCTATTTAGCCGAACATTAATTGATAAAAAAGACGACATTTCTTTTTTTAGTCTAACATGATTTTTTAATAACAATAAAATTTATAAAAAAAATGTAATGAAAAACAATAAAATTAAGTGATATAATTGCTACACTACTTGCTTGTCCGCTCTGCTTGTGCTAGCGAGACAAAGTAAGGCAGAATTCAAATGACAATTATAAACAAAATGCTCAAATTTAAAAAGCCTAACAAAAGTCGGACGGGCCAGACTCCGCTTAATTTGGCCGGACACGCAACTATAAAGCCTTACCATATGCTTGCATAACAGGCGCTTCACCATCAACCATTGCGTCACTGCTTACCATCAGGTGGGCGCAGTCAAGAACTAGTTTATAACAATAAAGAAAAGTGATTATTTTTCACATACGCTTCTAAATATTATTAAACTGCTTCGTTGCCTGAGAGATAGATGTTGGGAAGGTAAGAAAGGTTTAGCTTATTAGTCTTTTCGAGATGTAAAAAGTCTCCTACTTGAATGAAAAGGCAATGAAGCCGAAATTTTTTCATTTAGTCTCTTTTAACGTTAAGATTGATATGCAATGTGAGCAAAATTGTTATTAATTCTGTATTGTATTAGTTATTTAGCATCTGTTTGTTCTTATCTCTAAACCTCGTACCTACCCATAGAATTTATTACTCTGTACTTTATAAGTGAGGACTTGTTATTAGCTGTCAGTCTAACAAAATCCCTATTAAAACGCGGTCAATTCTAATAGGCAATAAAAAACTAAGTTATTGATCAATAAAATGTCTATAATGAACTATGAAGTATCGCCAAACTTAAGCGGCAGTGGGTAGGGCATATCACTCAAAGGACAGATGGTCGATGGAGACAAAAGATTCTGGAATGGAGACCACATATCGCAAGTCGCAGCGATGCAAAGCCTACCATAAGGTGGGCCGATGATCTGGTGAGGGTTGAGGGAATCCGATGGATGCGAGATGCACATGGCCGTTCGTTGTGGCGACACTTGGGAGAGGTCTATGTCTAACAGTGGACGTCGTTTAACTGAAATGATGATGATGATGATGAACGAACTGTAGTGTACTTAATATTTCTTATTAAACTAGCACCGTTTTTTATTTACTTGTATTACTATTTACGCTAATTTTCAAGTTTAAGGGATAAACGAATTTCTATTGAATTTTTAAAAACTCCTTCTTAGTGGCAAGGCTTTATAAAGTCGTCTCGTGCAAAGTTTCATGTCGTTAGGACCAGTAGCTTCGACTATGCGTTGATATGTCAGTCAGTCAGTATCTCATATTATGTATTATTTTACAGTTGAGGTACTAAATATAAACAAACAAAATATCTGCATTAAATTTAACTAGTAATAATAATATACCGTATTGATGTAGCAGAAATTTGTAGACGTCTCGTAGCGCCTCGTAGAGGCCTCGGAGCACCTCGTAGAGGCCTCGCACCACCTCGTAGAGACCACGTAGCACCTCGTAGCGACTCGTAGCACGTCTACGATATCGCGTAGACGCGAATATAAAACGGGCTACGAATACAGAATTAGGTTTTGTTGGTTGAGTCATTACTTTATGGGACGTGTACACAATGGCCATGTATCGTATATTTCTATAGCACCTATTTTATAGAACTTGTGATTTATAGCAGCTTCGGTATTATGATAGAATATATACGTAGAGGTATGTTCTACAGAATTGTATAAAGAAAATTTATCAAATATAACTATGTGTTTTAATAAAAGAAGAAAGGAAAAGTTCAATTAACAGACACAAAAAATACAAATATACGTGAAAATTAACTTAAAATAAGCGCTTCGCTTCGTCGTTTATACCGCGTACATCGAAGGACTGGAACGATTTACCTACTGAGGTCTTCCCGTTCGATTATAATTTAGGTGTCTTTCAGGCTAAAGTGAATAGGTTAATTTTTAAAGGTCGGTCAGCTATATAAATTCATACGATACGTTAAAACCGCTACAAAAGATGTCGGTTAGGTATGTATATCAATAACAAATTGTTTTAATTTTCATACAAATGGGCCGAAGACTTCTTCGGATGATTTTCGCTATTTGTTTCGGATTGGGCTATTAACGTCCACTTGAAAAATTCATCCTGTACCAGTTTTAAGCTGTATATAGTTGAATTTGGCTTCAGATTATTAAGATGTATTGACTGGTTGTATCTTACTTTTTTTCCTTTTATTGTATGTATGCAAATTGGTTATGAATAAATGAAATGGAAATAATAATAATTGGATATTAATATTTTATAAGTTTAAATCAATCTATAACGTTGTCCTGCTTGTTAATTTGCGGGTCTTCATCATGGCCGTCCACTCTTCTCATTAACACTTACTAACATTTATTTTATCTACCGTTATGCTCTTTAATTTCTTTTCTACTGCCTGTTTTTTAATTTTGGCATTCAGTTTGAAAACAAAACTTGACCACTCAATTCCAAGCAAAGTAAACTACCTTTACAGTATAAATAAGTAACCCTGATACAATTAATCTATAGGATCACATCAATACGCTGAGTAAATTTGATAGTATATCTATCTATCTATCTTTATTATCCACAAATCGCTCCCGCTAATAATCTTATAAATATAAGATTTATGTTTATGTGCCGCAAAATGCGATTATGTTTAAAAGGTTGTGAGCCTGGAGATCTGTCATACAGGTCTCGAACCTAGTTCAGACTCTAAATACGGTACATAGTGTGAGAGAAAAAAATGAATAAATTATATTTTTAAATATTTCAACAAAAAATAAAAAAGCATTGAATAAATATTTATTTTTGTTATTATATGAACTTTTATGAATCAAGGTTACCGACATACCACGAAGAATCGCCAAACTTAAGTGGCAATAGGCAGGGCACATCGCTTACAGAACAGATGGCCTTGGGCCCGAAAGGTTCTGGAGTGTTGACCGCGTACCGGAAAACGCAGCGTTGGAAGGCCTGTTACAATGTGGACCGATGACCTGTTAAGGGTTGTGGAAAACCGATGGATGTGAGACGCACAGGATCGTTCATTGTGGCGACACTTGGGAGAGTCCTATGTCAAACAGTGGACGTCTTTCGACTGAAATGATGATGGTGATGATCTTTATGATTGAATCAGGCGGAATTGTGAACCATTCCACACAGGAGCGTCAGCAGTAAAGTCCACAGGAACTACAAATGTTGTTTATTTGCTGACCTTGTTTGTGACCTAGACAGAAAGAAATACTTTCGCATTTATAATATTAATACGGATGATTCAAATATGTTAACCGTCTGTCTCAATACATCGGTTTTTCAGGTGTGATTCTTAGAATTGTTACTATTCAGGACCAAAGTAACAATTTGCTCTTTATTATCACATTACCTTACCCTCGCTCCCAAGTGAAATAAACCCACGTACCCACCAGCCCGATACAATTAATCTACAGGGTCACATCAGCACGTCGGGCTCATGTATGATTGAATCAGCCATCACTGCCCACTCAGTACGGGCAGCAGCTCCCGCGGGACCGACAAACGATGTTTATTTGCTGACCTTGTGTAGATGTGACGGCGACAGTCCGAACTATGGCAAATCTGAGCCCTACCACGAACTCTTAACGCCATCCATTTGACGACCTAAACTGAACTGTTTAGGGGATGGTGCTCAAAGGTTCAAAGCATTTTATTTGAAATAAACCATTTACAGGTACTTTTGAAATGCCAAAAAGTAAGTCAGAAAAAAAAAATAGGATGACAATTGCACATTCCAAAGTGTAGATCTTTATGAAGAAGAATGTGTAAGAAACTCCATAGACACTCTTTTCAATCATGTTATGTATTACAAATGTCTCTGTTACATGTTTCTTGTCGCTACTATCATGTGGGAACAATGTAAATAAAGTAAAAATAAAAACTTAACATATATATTAAAATAGCAACTGTCAGCTAAGAGATGACCTCTCAACTAATAGCGCCCGTTCTCGGAAATGACGAGAATATTAGCACCACTCAGCTCAACCATTTTGAAAAGAATTGAATGATCCAACACACGCGCCACCATCAGTGAGACATTTGAGTGAGCTATATAGGGTGTATAGCTCCATCCTTCGTTCTCGCTCACATGTCTGATATTTAAATACATCATAGTAAGGCTCCAAGATCCCGGCAGGCAAGGATTGACTGCACCACACGCATCAATACTGAAGCTGTATCTGTAGAAAAGTAGGCTAACAATTTTTTTTTGGGTGGGAAACTATCAAAACATCTCACGCTTTAGATGAAGTGAGAGGGATTGTCATACTTTTAATGACTAAAAAACCCCGCGGCCGTGGTAACTCTTTCGAACAATCTAGCAAACAATAATATTTATAATGCTAACTTTGATTAAGCGAATCAATTGGTCGATAAATATTATTGTCCTCAAAATCCTAATCGATTTATTTGCTTTAAATGCGGTTTACAATGTGTTCAAATTATATATTTATTTGGCACAATGTCGCCTTAGGTCTTAAAATACAATGTTTGTTAAGATATATACCAACATTTACTGTGTAAGATTTAGTGAGAGTCTGCAATAAACAATAAGCGCATCACAGTTCGAAATATAACCGGTTATATTTTGCCCGCGGTAAGTTTACTGGCAAATTCTAAAATTTACCGTATTTCGGGCTTTCACAGTAACATGTCCGTCACTTTATTGATGTTTACTCTCCTAGGACCACTAGGTATTGGAATACTGTTGTTACGAACTAAAGGAAAACATTCCAGAAAAACGGATAGTGCTTTGAAAGATGGTAAGTAATGGTAAGAATCGTAAAATGTTGTTGAAGTTGTGGTTAAAGAGTGTGATTTGGCAGCCTACGAGGTAATAAAGTTTTCTTAAAATTTTTTGCTTCCAGAGGATTTCGTGGTTCTTGTAAAGCTAACGTGCTTTTACGTGATGTTCTGAGGCCTAGAGTCTTGTCACATGAATGTTCAAAATAACAGACTGGACATGGGTGCTTTTGAAAGTACTGGTGCCGCATTGGCCGGGAGTCGATGCCTAGTTCCCACCATTGTAGCAAGTATTTAAGGAATGTCTAGCGTAGGCAGTACAGCGCCATGACCTCGATGTGGCTGTCGGTGCTGCAGATAACGTCTTGCTTCCGGACGTGGTTCAAAACTCAGATCTCACCCCCGAGCGGTGCACATCCATGAGGATTACCAAACGTTAAAAAGATATTGAAACGAATGGTACATTTTCGTAATATGTTTATTACGAAAATATCTTACAGACTTATGATGCATGGTCCAAGGTTACCCCAATATAAAATATTATTCATCATCATCATTTCAGCCGGAAGACGTCCATTGTTAAACACAGGCCTCCTAAGAGTCGCTACAAAGAACGGTCCTGTGCGTCTCGCATCCATCGCATTCTCGCGACTCTCACTAGGTCATCGGTCCACCTCGTGCGAGGCCTTCCTACGCTGTATCTTCCGATGCGCGGCCGGCAATTCAGAATCTTTCGGCCTCATCAACCATCTGTTCTAAGAGAAATGTGTCCTGTCCATTGCCACTGGAGCTTGGCGATTCTTCGGGCTAAGTTAGTGACCTTGGTTCTCCTACGGATATCTTCATTCCTGATGCAATCACGCATGGAAACTCTGAGCATAGCCCTTTCCTATTACCCTTTGGTTGACTTCAAGCCTTCTTTTGAGGTCCATTGTGATATTAGTTGTCTAAGAAATACATTGTATATTATAACATATTTACTGGAGGTAATTTTCGTTTTGGCCTTTAACCGTTTTATGTGAAAGTAAAATAAATGAATTAAATGCTTTCGGCATGAATCAAAAGCACAGAATTATTAGTTGCGTTTGCGCATTTTTACGTCGCGGGTAATAGCTAGTTAGTTGACTATAAATATTATTCATTAAGAATTAATATGAAAAGTTCTCTTTCAGCTGTTATTGACGCTGTGCGGTATTATACAAATGCCAGTAAACTTTTTATTTTAAACGGCTATTCATTCTGCAAAGGAAGGAAGTGCTGACTCTCAGTTCTGCACGATCATTGTGCTGTGTATTGACATTGTTCGCTACTAATCGTGTGTCTACTGACCTAGCTACAAAGAGGAGCTCTATTTACTTCTGTTTGTTAAAGTTTGCTTTGTAAACTGTGTGTTATTAGTAATACAAGTACAACTTATGTATTTGTAGAATCGTTTGCGATTTTACACTGCTTTGCTTAGGACCCCGATCTTGGTAAATATAAAGTTGCTATTATATTACAAAGTGTAAGTCTAAAAGTTAACATAGATATTGATAAAAGTGATTAGGTTAATTCTAGGTAAGCGCGCTCCATCGTCGACCGCATCGTCGCTTTACATCAGGTGAGATAGCGGTCAAGCGCGAACCTACCAAGAATAAAAAAAAAAAACTTAAGTATCAAAGAGATTATGACAGCAATATATTTTGACGGTTGGTTTGTCGCGGGTTCGATTCCCGTTCGGAACAAAAACCTGGCATGTCAGATAGTTTTTCCGGGCCTGGGCGTCTTGTGTATGTGAGTTTACATGTTTGTGAATGCACCCAAGATACGTTTATATTTATTTTTGAAGCAAAAGGAAGAAATTACTTTATATTAAGACTACATTAGTTTTATAGATATCAAGCGTAACACAACAGTACATTTGCGCCAACCACAATAAAAATCTACGCTCATCTCATACCCACCTTCTTATATGTTACACTCACTGGACTGACTTCCTTCACTGTTCTCTCTTTGTTCAGGCTTTTTCTGTGCAGAATGCGGAGCGCAGGAGATGAGGATGGCAACAAACCGATTAACATTTAAGATTAAAGTTCGCGAGCGTGTTCGTAAGAAGTTGGCAGTAGTATCATCATAGCGTTTATGTTTCTCCGTTATCGATTTGGACCATTTGTTTGAGTGCCTTTAATTGTGTATTTACTCTATCCATTTGTGTATCTATTATATAATTGTATTGGTTCTACGGTTCATTTGAATTTGCTTTTTTTTTTTTAATTTCTTTAACTTTTTACGTACATACATAAAACAAAAGATAAGAACAAGGAAACAGAAAAATAGGTACAGACTGATGCTTATTTCTAAAGAAATCTCTTCCAGCATACCTTTGAAAGGAGATTTGGAAAAATAGAGGTACCTGTGTGTAACAGCAATAGGAAAATAAGTGCACACACAATAGATTTTTTTTTCTACATTATTGCACTTACCACTATTTTTCTCAGCATCGTACAAAGCACAGTAAAAAGGTTGTCTACTAGAAAATGCCAAAGGCAATAAGTCCGCCTCTGTACTTTTGTGTGCATAAAATATTTAATAAATAGATGTAATATACCTTTAAAAGCACTTAGAACAAAAATCTTACAACATCACATATTTTATACAAATTAACATATACAGCACTATTTATCATAACGGCTCACTCTCTTCAGCTTTTACAATGAATTTCGACACGATGCCGAGACGAGATCGTCGAACTGAAGATGATCTCATTAGCCGTCGCTCTCAGCCTCGGCTTTCGGCCTCATCCACTATGCAGATGATGGCTTTGATCCTCGTTCGGGGATGGGGTTCCCACCCCACCATGCGCCACCCCCAGGTCAATGTAACGAACTTTGGTGGCGCTTACAAAGGACCGATTAGATATTATTGGCAGTGTTGGTGTCATTAAGGTAATTAAGTATTCGTTTTATTGGTAGATATTTATTGCTGTTAATAATGGCTGTTTGGATGCTATAAATCTATGAATGGTCACGGTTGTTTTCTTCGTTATTATAAGTAAAAATATGTTGCGTGTTCGTAATGTCTGAGCGTCGAAGTAGCAGAGAACTGTTCTCAGTCTCAGTAAAACATGCGGCCTTCGCTAAAGATGTCTATAAAGTAATGCAAATAGGAAGTGGATTTCCGAAACTAAATTCTCTGCGTTTGAGTCTAAAGCTTTTAAATACAACCCATTCATAAATCACACAAATTTTTCAATCTCCTTCCGCAAAGAAGCTTCAGCCGTCGATTTGTCGATACGCGATTGCTTGGATCCCGAGGGATTAGTCCCGCATCCCGCGTCCCGCGTCCCGCGTCCCGCGTCCCGTGGCCGAGACGTCGGCACATTAGGCCGCACTTATCGCCGGATCGCCCTACGGACGTGAGTCAGAGATAGCGGTTATGACCTAATACTTTAGGGCTCTACGTGGATAGTGGACTTGAATCTTTAGAGTTGTTGGACTTTGTTCATTCTGCAAGGTTTATGAGATCTCTCTACCACATTATACTTAGACAGAGTTTGAGATAATTGCAAAGAAACATATGCAAATTAAACTCTTTTGTTGGCTAGACAAACCGTAGCTCTTCAAGCAAAAAGAATATTTTGCAATTTGTAACTAGTCAGCTTTACTAAAGGAATTAGTTGTGCGCTCATTAGTTAAGGTAAAGAAAGAGCAAAATGTAAATAACACAGGCCAAGTTCGTTCGAAGACACTATTGATTTTACACCATTTTTTCTGTCGTGAAACGTGTCAGGAATAAAAATGTTGAATATCACAGTGTCTAGTCCGAGCTTATTTGACGTTAACACGATTGACACGTTTATAATGTTCGGCGTTCCGATTGGCCCGTTCCAAGCTCTTGACCACTCAGAGAGCTAAACGCAGTAATCGCGTTGGCGTGAAAACAACTCGCACACAGAACACAGATAGCGTTCGATCAAATAACTATTTCGTTTTTTTTTAAAGACTTTCCTAAACGCATCTTGTGGTAGGTGTGATTTGGGAGAATATGTAACGTCACATAAGATGTTTACCCTATACCCCATCTCTTTCTGTGTATCTTGCTATAAGTGCACATACGCAAAACAAGCGTTCTCATTTATTTTCTCTTTCCAGTGTGTCTGTAGAATGAACTTCGTTTCTGGCAGTCTCCTGACTACACCCGTTTTTCTTCATTTGATACACGACATACTTCTGACGTCTGACAATTCTTTTTTTTTCTAGAAGTAATCTATTCACAATAAGTTTTCCAAAGCTTATCAAATGACCCAAATAACTGTCAAATCATGCGAGTATAATACTAATATTCACACACATTGGAGTGCAAGCCGATACGAATGAATTAGTTTTACATAATAAAAGGTATCTATACATCCAGTTGGGAAATAGCGGAGTAGGTGTAAAAATTAAGTAAAACTCGTCATCATCACTTCAGTCGAAAGATTTCTGACACTGTTAGACAAAGGCCTCCCCCAAGTGTCACCAAAACGAACGGATTTGTCGCATCTATCGGATTCCCCCGACCCTCACCAGGTTACTGGTTCGTCTTGTGGGAAGCCTTCCAACGTTGCGTCTTCCGGTCTTCCGGCGCGCGGTTGTAACTCTAGAATCTTTCGGTCTAATCGAAAATTTATTCTGCGAGCAATGTGCCTTGCGCACTGCCACTTAAGTTAAGAGATTCTTCGGGCTGTGTCGGCAGCCTTGGTTCTTTGCTTAACTGAAACTATCTACATTAAAATCAGAACAAACCCTTTGTTGTAGCACATTCTCCAACAATCTATTTGTACTACATAAAGCCTTGTAACATAACTGTGAAATACCTCGGCTGTGTACATTAAAGCGCGTGACATTTATGATTTCAGCTCAGCCGGGCAGGCGGCGCGCGGCGCCTCCACCGGTGACACGAGCGCCTGTAACACAGCCTTCGTTATAACATAGCGGGTACTTGTAACACGTGCCTCATAGCTTACTTTATAAACGAATTTGCTTAAAATGTATGAAGGTTATTGGAATGTTATTCTTTTTAAGATGAAGCATTTTTTTTCCTAAACGTGCAACAAAAATAATTTGACGGCGTGAGTTTATAATATGTCTAAATACACAAAATTTACAAAATATACTTCCGCCGTTTACCTAAAAGGAGTAGACAGGTACAGACTACTTATGCCGCATTTTAAGAAGTTTTTCTAAACGTAACTTTGGTTAAAGAACACAAACCACTTAGTTCCCTGTACCGGCACCGGAGCGGAGGTGGATGTCAACGCACTTACTCCCTCTACTCAGGAGTCTCCTCACGTTCAGTCGAGGAGGGGAACCTCCTTATTTTCAGCTAATTTGTCCCGGAGGAAGGTCCTTTAGAAAAACGTGGAGCACTTCTGTTGAGGGCTTCAAAAACGAGTAATGTAATGACTCGTCTTTTTAGAATTACTTGTACCAGTGAAGTGAAAATCTAAAATTACTGTTTCATATGAATGTAGTATGGCAGTATCATATGCTGCATATCTTATTTTAATCTATAGTAAATCAGGCATATGTGCTCTAGTCGGTAACTTGCTGGACTGGGGCACGTATGCCTGGTTCACCTTATTATATTTCTTCAATAATTTGAGCTAAACGACTACAGATGCGCTTTTTAACGGTACCTTTCCTTGCCACCAACCTATCTAGTATTCTCACAAGTTATTTAAAATTGATGTGTGGGTGCTCATTTTTAGACAACACTTACAGAAAATAAATTCTAAACCAACCAAAAGACCGTAATACAAGAATTACAGACTCGAACATTCCAAGAACGGAATAAATAAAGTAATAAAACTTCAAGACCGACATAACTTGAGAATAAACAACACAATTCGCTTACATTTTAAAATAAACCCGTTTGAATAAAGATGCAGCCATCAAAAGAGCGGGAAGTACCGGAGGCTGGGCTGGTGTTGCCTGTAGGGCCACGTTTACGAGGCCGCCGCACATTATCGTGAGTTTTGTGGCGCATAAAAGCGTCCTCTAAACATAAACATTAGGGCGACAGTTACCAGCGGCTGTGACCTCTCACATTTATCACTATCCCGATGTAAGCGAACGAATATGTTTTTTAGGGGTATGCGCGTTTTATGAGATAGGGACATCATAGTTGTAAATTGTCCTTTATATATTGCTGTAGTCTTATAGGTATGTAGTTGTATCGTCGTTTGTTATATAAAAGGATATGTTTATGGAATCGATGATGCGATCACCCATTAAAACAGTATGTACAGTCCCGCCTTTCAGGATAAGAGGAGGAAATAGTTCTTGGGAAATCCGTGTAAGTCCACCTATGTTTAAGTAAAACCTTATGAATTTCTATCAATCAATATTAAAGGGTTTTTTTTAGGTAGGAAATCATCCACTGACTTCTCACGCTCTAGAGTGGAACGGCTCTCCCGTGTCAGAATATTGCTCACTACAACCACACCAGTGTCCTTCAGTTGCCCTTCGCGTTCTAGGACTACGGGTTACCTTTCAGAAACTCCCGTGGCCTTAACGGACATCGGTTCTGTTGGACCCACGGTTAAGCTGACATCTCTTTCACGTCTTGTTGACGACTTGGGCTCGGTTTGGATGGTTACTAGACAGTCTACGCCTACGGATATTTAATGGTTTTCGATTAGAATTCAGACGCTTGGTAAATGTATTGGCTGGTGTGTTTATAGTGTCCAAAAGGATATCTATATAAAACCCTCTTACGTTAATCTCTTAGACACTTTTTACGATACCAATAAAATACACGAGCTAGCCCATAGTACATATATAACATAGCGACGAAATAGTACGAACTTAATATAATAAATTCAATCTTGGCTAAAGCTTAACAGTACCAGTGCCAGGAAAAATTCTAGTCGAGCTGGATGTAGGGCTGTCATGTTATAAGTTCCTTTGTCTAAACTAAGAAAGCAGTCTGGGATGCAAATGCGCTGGTTTCAGTTCAAGCTCCCGCGGTATACGAGGTACACTCGCTTGCATTACCTGCTGTAGCGAGGCAGCTGCAGACCTGAGCCGTTTGTGATCCTGTTTAAGGTTTATTAATTGTGTCGGGTAATCTAGTCGTGAGACTAAACACGGCGAACAATCAGGTTAAAGTTTAAATTAATTACATAATTACTTCTCAAATAACTGCTGTTAAAATAAACGTTCATCTATCTATCTATATGACAATGATTTGTCCTGAATGACTGATGGATCAACGCGCAACCTAAACCGCTGGTCGTAAAGACCTGAAACTTGAGGTGAGATAGCGGTCAAGCGCAAACCTATCAAGAATAAAAAATAAAAACTTGGAGGGTATATTCTTTGTATGACGTAGGCATCCAATAAGAAAATTTTTTTCGAAATTCTACCCCTAAAGGGTTGAAAAAGGGGGGCAAAGTTTGTATGGGACAACGTGATTCCTTGGTCCAATCTACTTCAACTTTTGTTAAACTCACCTATAAGCTTGCTGCAATGCAAATACTCTTAAAAAATAGAATGTCTCAAAAGTTCGATGGTAAGGACTAGAACATTTTGTTTATAAAATAAACGAATTCTTCCATAACAAAAAAAAATGAATTATGAATATTATTATATATATATAATTAAGATTGGGGTAGAGTTGGGTAGAGTAGGATAGAGTAGACAGTTGACGGGAGCAAAGCCGCTGGCAAAAGCTAGTCTATCTATATAAAAGGAGAAACTGATTGACTAACATATCAACGCACAGCTGAAACTACTGGGACTGGAAACGTGAAATTTTGCAAAAGGTTTGCTTTTATGACGTTAGCGAGCTCTAAGATAGAATTTTCCAAAATTCACCCCCTAAAAGGATACAACGGGTGTCCAAAGTTTGTATGGAGATACCTACTTTGACGTGGCGAAGCCTGGTAGAAGCTAGTGAGTTCATAAATATGATTGTTATTATAGAGTTGCAAAAAAATAGATGTATCTATGGGTCCGAATAAAACCTACCGATAAAATGAGGAATCGTAGTGGTATTCTTTGAGATATTTTTTATCATACATAAAAAACAGGGCAAGAGCGAGTCTCTCTCGCGTACTGAGGGTTCCGTACAAACTGTGAATGGTTCAATTCCTGAATTGTGTCTCAAAGATTTTTCCGAATCGATTTTTTTTTTGTGACGTGAACAAATTTACTGTTTTCAAAGTTATTCCTATATCTGTGCTATAACACCTTGCTTTATGCAAAATTTCAGGATTCTGGCTCAACGGGAAGTACCTTGAGAGTGTCGAAATATACATTTTTTGCGATATAAGCGTATCTTATTTTCGTTAACTTAGAAGTTTGATTTTTTCTCAGCTTCAAGGGACTGTAGACTTGAGTATTTGGTTTTATTTCAACTCGATACCTCCACGCGTTCCCGAGATAAAGGGTCTTGACCGACACACAGACAGATAGATGGACCACAATGTGAACCTATAAGGGTTCTGTTTTTTTTCCTTTTGAGATACGGTACCCTAAAAACTATGTAGTTCCTCAGAGAGATCAGGATTAAAGTTGTCTTGCTACACCTCTAGTTTCAGTTGCATTTTCAGTACATTTTCTAGATTCGTCACGCGATACGTGTTCCAAGGATTCCGTATGTTGCTCCAAAGTAAGACATGACCTTTTCATTTTCTCATATGTATTATTTATTCATTTGAATCCGTGCTCCTGTTTCTCTGTACATTCTCGTACTTTATTTATTTGTTTGTTCGTGTATTTTCTGCACATTGGTAAGGTTTTATTTCCATATCCTTGAATATTACAGAAATGTATTGCTGCAGAAATATGCGTTTTATGTGAACAGCGGAATTTATTGAAGTTGATATTTTTATACTGAAATATCTTGTTTTAAAATGAAGCTTTTATTCTAAGCTGCAAGGGTAGCGTTTATTTTTTTAAGAATATTACTAAAATAACATTATTCCACAACTTTTGTACTATGAGTATTAGACAACTGAAAAACATACTTATATCATTCTAATTACATAACATGTTATAGATGAATTACACCAAGATACGAGACAAATGATCGTGCTCTTCACACGAACATTTGTCTTGGGTGGGAATCGAACCCA
Source organism: Mythimna vitellina (assembly GCA_949316375.1). NCBI lineage: Eukaryota > Metazoa > Arthropoda > Insecta > Lepidoptera > Noctuidae > Mythimna > Mythimna vitellina. The sequence continues at coordinate 24,957,674 of OX438693.1, forward strand.
CGACCTCCGGAATAGCAGTCAGGGCCACTAACCACTAGACCAACACGCCAGTAAAACAGGTGTTTTGAAACTAAAATATTCTTGTTTTAAATTGAAGGTTAGGCAATTGTTTATTTTGGAAGAACATAACTGAAGTAAATGAACAAGATATAATCCAATATTTACGTTCTGTACAAGCAGTTTAATCCTAACATTACCAGGCAGCAGGCGCCCGCCGACCGCGACCAAACTTGTTCTCTTGTTACTCTTGTAAGAAGTCGCGAGGCGACGGAACTTAGATTAGGTAGTCAGATGTTGAACTGATGTAGTTCTTTTTAAGAGTCTATATTGTGTTTTGGCCCGCAATGGCCGAAGACAGACTTGTGTGGAAAAGGGAAAGGGAGGCCTTTGCTCAGCAGTGGGACATAAATGGGCTATAAATAATAATAATAATAATAATATTGTGTTTTGGCTGGTGTAATGTATTTTCGTGTCTTTTGTGACCTACGTGATAGATACTATTATTGGAAACTACTAATACTAGGTATTCGGTTGAACAATTTGAATAAAATGACAACCTTAAACGGATCACGTGACCGTGGCTCTAGAACAAAAAGTATACAGCTAGATTTTAGTAGTAAAAGTCTGGCACGTTCAACCCTAGAGCGGAAGAAGTCATTTGATGACTTACCACCTCAAAAAAGGAGTCAATAGGAACAAAGCTTTGATTAGAATTTTTTCTTTGGTATATATTTACATTAGAATTTTTAAAATCAATCCTTTAGTTTTTAAGTTTATTCATTACAAACCAAAATACAGATCGTTCCTCTTTAAAATAATGTAAATGTAGAAGTATCTTAGATAGATTTCAAACAAAGCATCGATTTTACTTGCTGGGGAAAAAATGGTAAATAACATGAAAATCCCTTTAAAATTGTTTTACATTTTACCCCTTAGACTGTAGCTGTTTTTTTTTTTTAACATGAATATCCCTTATTTTTTTAAAAAAGGATCGGCTAAAAACTCATCCACATAAAATTAAAACCTCTACAAAAGCAACCCTTTATTATTCTAAACGATATTAAAACAACACTACAGTCCAACAATGCAGCACCAAATATCGCCACAGCTAAGTCAATGACCTGACTGGAACGTTAAACAAATAAAAAACACGATGAAAATGTAACAAAGGAAGAAAAATAAAAATGGTCACGATAAGGGGCGGTGGTCAGCGCATTGTTGTTGCTACGCGATTTGGGACATGATTAAACGTACGCCGATCTGGGCTCGTCGGTCTCCATAAATTTTATATAGCAACTGCCCCCCTAGCCAAGTTACAATCGTTTCGTTCACGCCGAACGCCTCGAATAGGCCACGCCTCCGATTTCTTTGTTCTGACCACGTGACTAAGCGTTGAGATGATGTCATAACAAAGGAATCGGACGCGTGGCCTACTCTAGGCGTTCGGCGCGAACGATACGATTATAACTTGTCTAGGGGGGCTGGACTTCTAGAGCTACATTAGATCCACGCCACGCAACGCGAATCTACGTAGGTACTAATCAGGCGTGGCCCACGTGTGCGTCGGTCTAATGTAATTCCCGCTTAAGTTTGTGAGTGACACATTGTGCGCGCTCTCAGACATCGAGCATCGTGTTGAGGGCAAGCGATTATGGTTCTGTGGTTACAGAAAAAAGAGAATTCTGCTACGGAATATGGCCCGGTCAACTACATTTTTACTATTGTGGCCTATTTAGCAGGAATCACATAATTTCTCGATGTGACAGCTCAGTTATAATAAAATAAAAAGTCATTTATCTACTAAACAATTACATAATTCATACAAAATTAAGATTATATTACATTATATTACTTATGAGTCATATTCACTTATTCATTCTTTACAAATATTAATTAGATAGTAAAAAAGATAAATATTCTTTTTTGTAAAAAAAATATTGTATAAATTATTATTACTAATTTTAAAATTGTTTAAGCAAAACATAACACGTTAAATTATTAATGTTTTTTTTGTTTATAATATTAGTTATTTGATTTAAATTTACGTTTTATCACAGTTAGTTAGAATGTAAGTTTCATTTATTGCTATTATATCAGTAAAACTAATCAAATGAACTTGGTCTCGGACTTGGTAATCGGATCTGTACCTTAGTTGATTTCACCGTTTGCAAAAATATAAACAAATAAATAATTTTTCCTCAGTATAATAAATGAAGATATTAATCAAAAATAATACTTATTTGTGCATTTTTACCTCTTTTAACTAATTTATATTAGTCGAGCATCCAGTACACGATTAGCGATCATTGCGTGTGCTCCTTCACTCCTTAGTATTTCTAAACCTTTGGTCCAATAAATATATCTATTTAATTGAATTATTTAAGCAGCAGTATCATTTCAAAATCTTCCTACCTTCTACAAATGGAAAAATTCAGTTTAAATGAAATCTCTACACCTAAAAAAATCTTATCAGCTAGGTGTCGCTAACGGTTCCACATAACACTTTACGCCATCAATATTTCCGACCTACTTGAAATCCAAATTGATTTACTTATCTAAAACGATCCTATTTCGAACTTGATCAACACCTGCGAAATTTGAAAATACACGTCCAAAAATAAAACCAATCACGCCTCCTAGGAGCGAAAAATGAAAAAGGTATGTAAAGGTCGCGCCAAGCGGCGCTATCTCGTACCCGTCCGCTTCCCTCGGTAAGTATTCATAAGCGAATTTATGTTGCCAGATGAAAAAAATAAACAAGCAGAGCCTCTGAAAAAAAGAGTTTCATTTTCTTTCGGAGGAAGGAGGGAACGACATGACAAATGTGTGCGTTTGGATGTTTCATGAGAAAGGCTTTGCACATTTTATACCCTCTTCAGCCATCTCAAGCGGTCACCTTCAAATATGGCGGAAAAAGATTTGGTCCATAGGATTTTCTCGAAGTACCTACTTGAATGTGTAATGTGATGAATATTTTACCGCTGATCAAACACTGCACTATCTTTACAATAAATCCAGTAATGGTGTTGCCGTGTTTGTGTTTATTTATCTGATATATACCGGCATTGTTTGTTCAATGTAAATAAATTGAACTCACGCCTCGCTCATCGCTCATCAGCACTTAAGAACGACATTTACTGCAGCGATGGAAGGCGGGTGATACTTTGTCGAAAATGATGAACAATATTTTTTCCACTTAATGAGGCCTAATCGAGCATACATAGATGGATATACTCTTTATTGTACAACATAAAAAAATACAGTAGGAGCTTAAAATTAATAGGGTGTGACAAGGGGTGGTCTCATCGAGCGATTTTTAGGGTTTCGTACCTCAAACGGAAAAAACGGAGACCTTATTGTATTACTCTGTTGTCCGTCTGTCTGTTGGTCTGTCTTTCTGTCTCGACCCTTGTTTACAGACAATCTTTGTCCATCTTCTTAAAAATGCATATAGCCGTTGAGTAATTCTAATTGACCTACATTTTGTTGGGAAAGGCTAAGCCAATGTAGTAGTTGAAGAAACATATGTAGGTGACTTCACGGTAAAAGTAATCTATTACACAACTCGACAAATGGTTGTCTGTGTAGACGTATCAAGACAGCCGAACAGAACTGCCACTGTCTATATTTCTCTTCTATTACTAATTTAATGAGAGCAGTGGTTGCCGAATGGTAACGGCCCCGACTTACGAGTTGTAGGTCGCGGGTTCAAACCCAGCCAGGCGCATTACTTTGTGTAATTTATTTTATCACCACTGCTCTCAAAACGGTGAAGGAAAACATCGTGAGGAAACCGACATGTTCTAGAACCAATAATTCGAAGATAAGTGACATTCACCAATCCGCACTGGGCCCGCGTGGAGGATTACGGCCCATTCCCTCGTCTAGAGAGAGAAAGCCTGAGGCCCAGCAGTGGAAACATTAAAAGGCTGCTTATGCTATGTTATGCTAATTTAATGTATTATAAAGAGGAAAGATTTGTATTTTTGTCTGTGAATATGAATTACTCAAAAACTAGTGGACCGATTTCAAATTTATTTCATTAATAGAATGCTACTTTATCACTGAGTGACAAATCGCCGCCGCCGATCGCCCCCATGAGGACACGGCGTTGCTCTGTCCAAGCGGGGCACACCTTCACCGTGTGCTCCACCGTGTCCTCCGGGCGGTTCACACAGTAGCGACACCCAGGCATCGCTTCCGAACGAATCTGGTGCAGGAACTTCTCGAACTTACCGTGTTCGGTGAGAACCTGCGTCATGCGGAAGGTGAGGACGCCGTGAGGTCTTTCCAACCACGCCTCAAAGAGGGGACTTACCGGCGTGCCCTTCAACTATAGACATAGTAATTCATGAGGAATGTTTACGTGTATAATACATGCATTTTACAGTAGAGAATTTTAAAGATTTTTAACACCCGTGTAAAGCTGGGGCCGGTCTGTGGTTTATAATAAACATACATACATTGTCCGGTCTTCGCCATGAAAACACGCGAAGACACATTACACACACACAGACATTGTAGTTTTCTAAAATTCTGCACCACTTCCTTAATTTTTTTTTTTTTTACAAAACAAATAAAGTATTAGCGAAATTGCTCCAGCCGTTCATGCGTGATGACGTTACCAAGGGAAATAGGGATTCATTTTTATATGTAACTAGTAGTTCCTACAAAGAAAAGCTGGCTTTTCGTAGAAAAAAAAAATTTCAAACCACCCAAGGACCTACTCAAATATACACATAAACTTTCATCGAAATCCGTCAAGCCGTTTAGGAGGAGTTAGGTTACAAACACATGTACAGAACCATTTCAAAATAGATTATAATAATAATAGTAAATTAAAATGAATACGCCCCTGATCTCCTTAACTTCCCCTCAAGCGAAGGTGGATCGGCTGTAGAGTGCAGCACGTATCACGCGAGGTATCGCGATTGACGTCAGAGTCACTAGACAACCGGGTCAAGAGGCGCATCCGCTGAGAGGCATCGATCTCACGTGAAGACGGTTAGTAGTTAGCTAGTTTTCAAGATTTCTTCATAGATACGTAGGTATTTGGCTTGTGGAGACTGAGTGATGTAGAGTACGTTAGGCCATTAAAGAAACTTAGGTCGCTGGTTATTGTTCGGAAGACCACGAAGGAAATGGCGAGACGACCTGGATATCTTCCTTAAGAATTGCAAAGAGAATGCGAGGAACCGTGATCGGTGGAAAGAATGGAGGGAAGCTTTAACCCAGCACTGGAACAATACGAGCTGGCTATAATCATCATCTTCCTGCCCTTGTCTCGTGTTATTTGGGGTCGGCGCAACACAATTTTTTTCTTCCATACTGCCCTGTCACTCGTCATGATATCACTAACTTTCTTTTCTTTCATACAGGGCTTGTTAACGTTACCAAATTCACACTATAAGTTTCGTTAATTAACGTTATTTTCATAAAGTTAACATTTTAACGGTAACACGAGTAACGATACCTTGGTATCGAATCTATAAAATAACGTTACCAATTAACGTTACAAGTATCGATACTTTTATCGTTACTTAATGCATTGTTGTCAACCCGCGCAACCTAAGCGGCGCGGCGTAGCGCGGGCGGCGGCGCACTACGGAACGGCAACATCGCCAGTCAAACGATGCTTGCTAGTTGCTACTAAAATCTAAACTAAATATGGTACGGTTTCACAAACGAGGCGTGCGGTAATTGTAATTTTGATTAATTACTCATTCGCTTAAAAGTTTTTCAGAAAAATTGGCGTCATTCAGAATCTCATATTAAATGTGCAAGGCTTGTATTGTGTACTTTTTTTAATGAGTACATTATGGGGGGCCAAAGTTCACGTAAAATAGCAGATTTTCAGAGGTCTTTTGCTAAATTAGTTTTACACAAGTTTATTAAAATAAAATTTTTTTTTTTTTTTTCTTGAAGTAATATAGCAAAAGTTCTTAATTAATAACTAAAACTTAAGGGTTTATTCCCACTACTCACCTTCCAACTATGGGTGGTGAGGCCCCGCTTACTTAGTATTTTCTTTTCATTTTACTCCTAACATTAAGTGATTTGATTTGTAACGAGTATCTATACTCTTCGCCTGATAATACCACGCCATATTACGAATCGCATTTCGAGGTTACAGATCCGATTAACATTGCTGAAAGGGCTCAAAAGCCTTTACATATATTAAAAAAAGAAAACTAACAATGTTAATCTCTCACGGCTACGCCAAATAGGTCAAGTTCAGCAAAAATGCCAGACAACTACTACAACAACTAGTTGCCTGACGCTGGTTTTCAACTGAACCGTATTTGTATGTATGTACGCGTATACATAAATAAATACATAGATAGAATAGATACAAAGATGCATATATAGACTGCCAAAAACGACCATTTGGCATGCGAAAAGATCAAATACAGATAAAAGAGTGCAAAGGTCCTGCTTATTTCTAACGAAATTTCTTCCAGCAGACCTGCGACAGGAGAGTCGGATGAGAGATGTAGACGCAGTGTGTATAAAAAATATAGAGAAAAATTAAATAGACTATATTATCTGAATTAAATCATATAATACATACATATTTAACAATAGCAGTAAATAAATAGATACAAACATAAATTGAGTGAACGAAAAACGATCACGCAAGTAGCCAAGATAAGCAGGGTTAGACACACAAATACATATAAAAAAGTGAAGCTAAACTGCACGTTCCAAAGCGTAGATCTTTATGGAGAAGAACGTGCAAGGAACTCCATAGACACCGTTTTAAGTCACATTAGTCGCTTCTATTATGTGAGCACAATGTAGGTAGATAAGTAATGAAAAAAAAATTAATAAAAAAATAGAAATTAAAAAAACCAGTCTCAACTGACGGCGCCCGTACACGAACATGACACGTGCATCAGCCCCACTGAGCTCAACCCTTTTGAAGGTCCACCAAATGACCCAATAAAACGTACCATCATCAGCGAGACATTTGAGTGAGCATGACAAACTCTCAACTGCCATGCTCATAATGTCAAACAAGTTGTAACCTCATAAAAATGCTCCAGGGTACTTCACATTCTTATACAATGCTATTGTTTTCAAATACAAAAAGTAATAAATGAGCACATCATCATCATTTTAGCCGAAAGACATCCACTATTGGACATAGACCTCGCCCAAACGTCGCCACAACGACTGATCCTGTGCGTCGTCATCCACCGCATTCCCGCGACTCTCACCAGGTCGTCGGTCCACCTTGTGGGAGGCCTTCCAACGCTGCGTTTCCGATGCCCGGTCGCCACTCTAGAACCTTTCGGCCCCAGCGACCATCCGTTCTACGAGCAATGTGCCCTGCCCACTGCCACTCAGGTTTGGCGATTCTTCGAACTATGTCTGCGACCTTGGATCTCTTGCGGATATCTTCATTCCTGATGCAATCACTCAAGAAAACTCCGAGAATAGCCTTTTCCATTGCCCTTTGGGTGACTGTAAGCCTTCTGAAGAGGCCAATTGTAAGCGACCATGTTTCAGTGGGATATTTCATCACTGGCAACACGCACTGGTCTCAGACTTTCGTCTTGAGACACTAGTATGTTGGTAGAGAAGATACCGCGCAGCCTCCCGAACGCTGCCCAGCCGAGTCGGATTCGACCATTGACCTCTTTCTTAAAGTTAGATCTACCCAACTGGATTATCTGTCCCAGGTAAACGTAATCGTCTACAACTTCGAGTGTAGAGTCTCCGATTTTCGTCGGAGTGGGTGCTACATGGTTATTGACCATGACTTTGGTTTTGTCTATGTTTATTTTAAAGCCCACTCTTTCGGAAGCTCTACTAAAGTAATCGAGCATTGTAATGAGCTCCTCCGTAGTCTCAGCCATGACTACTATATCGTCAGCAAACCGAAGGATGTACTCGCCATTGACATTAATGCCTAGTCCACTCCAGTCCAGAACCTTGAAGACATCCTCCATTGCAGCCGTAAACAGTTTCGGAGAAATGACGTCTCCGTGCCTCCACCATCCACCATCTGGTCCTGAAGTCGGACTGACATTGTGATGTTTCTCGTACGAACACTTCAGCACTTCAACGCACCGATAGTCAATCTGGAACCGTTGGAGATTGCAGTACAGCCCAAGTCTCGATCGAATCAAAGCTCGTAGTCCACGAATACTAAGCAGAGAGCTTCATGATATTCTGAGAACATCTTGATGATATTCTGAGTATAGATACGCCACCCTGGTCGACACACTCTCGATCCTCACCACATTGTCCACAAGGGACCTGTGGACGATAAACCTAAAACCATCCTGGGACTGCTGGTCATCTCCCCCGGAAATAAAGCAGGTTTCCAAATTTGAGAATTATCGATCCTCCTCCTGTCTTCAGACTTCAGATAATCCCACAAGACTATCGTAACCTGCTCAATTTTTCTTAAAGTTCGATGATCTTCTCGTCGAAGCGGAGTGTACGCGTGCTATATGTTGTCAGGTCCGGTCGTTGTTTTCTAAAGGGGTAGCCGGATCCCATCCGGAGATTCTTCGCACGACTTGCTTCGCCATAAGGTTATGGCGAAGCAAGTTGATCGCTACTGGAGTTAAGGGTAGTGAGGCTGCCGCCCGGCAGTAGTGACCACTAGGACCTATTCCTTTTGGTTGTGCTTATCATTATGGGGTTTTGCCATAATCGCCACGCTTAACATGCCGATTGGCGAACGCAGTGTGGATGTTGCAATGCACAGAGAATGCTGCTGCCCATTATCTGGTGTGTCCTTTAGTCACCTCTTACGACACCCTCGGGAAGAGATAGGATGGTGTTATTCTTTAAGTCTGGACACCATACAAAAATTTTCACAAGCTCCTTTAAAATAAACAGATAAAATAAAAAGCACCATTTCGAAAACAACAATACAAAAAGGGCAGTAGTATCTCCTCCAATATTTATAAAAATATAAAAGAAAAAAATATTCCGGCATTTAGCCAAACATTTTTATCAAGGATATAATCCTCCAATGTATAATATGCTTGCTTGTGTTATGTACACTTTTTTCTTCTGTCCGTACAATTAAACTGCTAGTTCAAAAAATAAAATAATTACAAATTAATTATAAACTGACGAGACTGCCTTAAAAGCCTTAACTGAAAAGATACTATACATTAACTACTAAACAACAGTTGCTCATGTGTATCACAAGCCATAAACACACACAAACGCTCGAAATATATTACCCTCCTTACTGCCGTTCATTAAGGGGGAGATCAGGATTATTGATGATTTTAAATCCAACAGCACCTCTAAACGGCTAGTCGTATGTTTTGAAAAAAATATATGTTAAACTAGACTATTTGCCTAATAATTTGATATACGAATATTTAATTTTTTTTCGTAAAACTTCGTGTGCTTTATTTTCAAAGTTATGTCTAACACACACAAAAAAACGAAAATCAGGCAAAAACCGTCACGTGTATTTTTATGAAACTTTCACAAACTAAAAGATAATTTAATTACCAATCTTTTGATATACTGTTTTTGTTCATATTGTGTTTAATAAATGAAGGACATGTTATTATTCGAATAATCTTTATGGGCGGTGAGTGGCGCTAGGTCCTCTTTTGTTCGCTCAAGGTCGCTGGCATATAGTGTCCCCTTAACTAATAGACCGCAAAGCCATAAATATTAAACATATGAGCGAAAAATGTATGACGTATGTCACGCAATCGAAGGTTAGAGAAAGATTTAGGTAGGTATAGGATTTATTTATCTCTAGATACTGAATCAGATCCATTATTATCTTTATATAAACCCTGAAAATCGTCACAATGATGGCGAAAATAATCTTCAGTATCCGTTTTAAGTTCAGGTACAAAATTACGTAGCCTTTTTTCATTTGAATATAATAAATGTACGTAATTCCTATTTAAAATGAAAAACGTTGCGCAGCACAAGTGTTTTTGATTTGAATACCTACGTGATCAAACCAGTACTGCATTAATGTTGACGAAAAAAAGAGATAAAAGAAAATAAAGTTATTTAACGGTACTTTTCGTATGTATTTGGTAACGTTATCAGGCCGTGGGCCATGGTAACGCTACTATTTTTCGGTAAAATCATCGATAACGTTAAGTCAGTTTACCGGTAAAAGTTGTCCCAAGTATCGTTACCAAGCATAACGTTACCTCTGCTAATAACGTTACCTTCGTCCGATGAAAGTAACGATACCAAATTTTTAACGTTATTCAAAGCCCTGCTTTCATATCACCCTTCACACAATCCAAACACCTTTTCTTTGGCCTCCCTCTCTCTCCATCCACATGTATACATATAACTCTTTTAGTAACTCACATTTCATCCCTCCTCTTTACATGACCGTACCAAGACAAACGGTCAACGGGCTGCCTATAATATAATATAATAAATTATTGTTCAGTATTGGTAAACTATCATCATCCCAAGTTAATGTTTAAAAGATTTACACTTTTAGTGATAAGGTCGACGATTGTGTCGCCCTCAAAATATTTCCTTCGTTTATTTTTTCTGTCCTGTCGGCGGCGGCTGTGGAATTGTTCATACAGGTGGGTTTTAGTTAGTAAAAGTTTGACACTCCCTCTTGCGGAGCAAGAAGTAATTTGATGACTTCTAACCTTAAAAAAAAATCTTTTCTGTTTAGTGTATCGTAATAATATTATTATGGCGAAATTTTGTGAGTGTGTGTGCTTGTTATTTCTTCACGCTCGAACGGTTGAACGAATTTGGATGGAATTGGGCACAAGTGAAGTGTACAATGTGACATTAAATAATCTGATGTTTCATTTAATTGAGACCAATAATTATGTTGGTACTAACTTTTATTTGACAAAAGATCTTACAGATAATTATTATTATTCAAAGTTTTGTAGAAGACATATTGTCGCTATAGTATTATTTTTTTATTACAGCCGAGAACTTGGCTAAACAAATTGCTCCTATTGAGCAATGCAGTGATATAACAATTGATTTTGCGAATAACTTGGTGTCAAATATTGACATTGATTTAAATTAGAAATTAAGACAACAGAGACAATCTCTAGCATGAATGTAGTGATAAACAAAAATCTTTCCCGTCAAGTTTTGAAATCAAGAAAGAGTATCAACCTGGTGTATCAAAATATTCAAGGTTTAATGAACAAAAATTTTGAAGTAGAACCATTTCTTAACTATAATAATATTGATATTGTTTGTATAACAGAACATTGGCTTCAAAGCCAACAGCTCATATTCAATTTTAGTAATCACCAAGTTGGTAGTTCGTTTAGCAGAATTTATGCCGTACATGGTGGCTCATTGATCTTAGTAAATAACCACTTGAAATATAAAGAACGGAAAGATGTTGTGAGTCTATCTGTTGAGTGGTCAATTGAAATAGCCTGTATTGAATTGGAGCAGTTTATTATATCAAGTGTGTACAAACCCTCTTTTGATGGTAATGGGTGAAGTGTTTCATAAGATTTCTAAATTCAACAAGTACGTAAAAGTTTGTGGTGATTTTAATATTAATTTATTAGAAAACTCAGCTTCATATAGTAAAATTATAAGTTTATTTCAGTCCTACAATCTTGTTAACTTATTTTTGGAGCCGACAAGAATAACTACTATTAGTGCCACTTGCATAGATAATATTTATACGGATTTTGTCCGTAGCCACAAACAAATTATAAATTAACTAGATTCTGATCATTGCGGGCAATTAATTATTTTTCAAAACTTAAACATCAAAGTAGCTAAAAAGAATATCTCTGTTAACCCTAAAACTACAAGACGTTTAGAAACTTTTAAAACTAAATTTACAGATAGTTTACCAATGTTGTCAACCTCAGTTGATATCAATCATCAATATGAAGGTTTCTTTAACATCTACTGTAAGCAATTTAATTCCATCTTTATACCTACTATTTCAATTAATGGTAACGTATCTTTTGGGTGAATGACCTACCATTAGTATTCACAAAAGTAGAACTCGGCTTTATGAGTAGTATGATGAAAGGTAACATGAATCCTTTGCTAAATTAAGTTTATATGTAAGAAAATATTTAAAATTATTTAAAAAAGAGTGTTCTGCCGAATGTCGCAAAGTCGCGTTAATATTTGAGTGACTTATTTTAGAACAATTGCAAAGATTTTTTGATAGTCATACATTGTTACATACTAATCAATTCGGTATTACAAGGGGTTGTTTAACAACTGATGCCGGTGTTGAACTTTTAGGACATATCTATAATGCATGGGATAACAAATGTGTTTTTTGTGATTGGTCCAAGGCCTTCGATTGTGTTCTCGATGAAACAACGATCAGGAAACTCCACAATTACGAGATCCGGAACTCCTCTCTGGATCTTCTTACTTCTTATCTGAATAATAAGGTTCAGAAAGTTGACGTAAACGGAAAAAGATCACCCAGGTCTGTAGTAACGATGGGTGTCCCGCCAGGGCTCAATTCATGGGCCATTTTTATTTCTAATTTATATAAATGATTTACCTTACCTGATAAAGGATAATAATGATATAATGTTGTTTGTAGACGACACTTCACTTTTGTTTAAGCTTAAAAGTCAGCAGTCGGCTATTGACGATATAAATATCGCCCTTTTTATAATAGTACACTGGTTTAATGTCAATAACCTGTTTTTATTGAATTATAAAAAAAATGTTATTTTTTTAATGCATTAAGTTTACGATGCCTCATATTAGGCAAGTGGAAACTAGTGTACAAATATAAGGTAAAGAGTTGAGTCCTGAAGATACTACAGAGTTTTTGGGTGTAACTTTAGATTTTAAGTTTCAGTGGGGCCCACATACAGATAAATTATCAAAAAAACTTAGCTCCACAGCGTACGCTGACAGACAAATTTGAAAATTAACTGACTGAGAGACAGCCCGTTTAGTTTACTTCAGCTATTTTCATAGTATCATGTCATACGGCATTATATTGTGGGGAAATGCCACCGATATCCTGACAATTTTTGTTTTGCAGAAAAGGACTATTCGTTCAATTTATGAATGAAGTCTCAGATACTCCCTCGGATATAAATTTAAAAACATTAATATATTGACTGTACCTTCACAGTATATCTATGAATATATTTTGTATCGACATAAAAACAAAAACATGTTTATAAAATACAGTGATATACATAACGTCAATACTAGGAACAAACACAAATTTGTGGTTCCTGTAACTAGGCTCAAAAAAATAGGAAGCTCATTTAGATGCCTATGTATGCACTTTTATAATAAACTTCCCAGTCAAATTTAAGAACTTAACATTTGTGAAGCGAAAACTTTGCCAGAAGGCTTTTTATACTCTAAAAAAGTACCTTGAGGACAAAACGGCTTGGGATTAACCTGCTCCAGCACTAACTAAATTGTAGTAATATGTACATTATGTACTTTTTTTTTCTAATTGACATTTTTTTTCTTGCATTTAATATTGACAATTACTTTTGTTTGACCATTTGACTTAGAACTTAAAAGGTTTTTTATTTTATTTTACCATTTGACATTTTTTTTATTTTTTTACTTGTTTCTTTTATCTTTACGACTTGCAATAAAGCTTCTTTGTAAAGTGTTAAATTTTGTAAATTTTATTTTATTGTTGTGAATGTGGGAACTATGTGGATTACTTTTCTTTTTCTGTAATTTTAACATGATGTCTGGCAGTTTTGAGTATTTTATGCGACCTACCAAAATGTCCTTTCTTTGGTATTGTTCGTCAAGTCGTTGAGCTCCTTAGTAGTTCTGAGTTGAGCTACATGAATACTGACAAATGCTTGCACTGACTGGACAGGTATACTTAAATCTGTGTGGAAAAAAAAGACCATCAGACACCAATCCGCATGGTTCTCATATGATTTGACCATGACATATTTACTGTATGGACTTTAAAAGAGACTTTGACTCCTGAGTTTGTTTCAGTGTTTCTTCTCAGGGTAGTCAGCTAGGAAACGCCGGCATCATCTAGTTTAAACTGACGAAAAAAAAAATTGACTGGTAAAAGTGTTTTAAAAACCTTTTTGCAAAATAAATATCATTTATCACTTATCAAGGGTAGACCATGTCCAGGAATAAAACTTAGGATACTTTCTGTCCCAGCAGTATGTTCCTTTGGAAAAATTATCTAATTGTCACTGGCAGACTCTAGTAGTATATAAATTCTATCTCAATTCTAGATTCCTCCACTTATTTAAGTTTGTTTTATTTATTTCTCTTTGTATTTGTTTTTAATCATGTCGGATAGTTATGTAAATTTAAATAAGTCATCCTAGTGATTTTATTTAAGTATCCCACAGTTAATCTGTGAGCAGCGCTGTGGGCTACAATATTGTTTATATGTTTTATATACTTGTAGTACCTAAGTTTTATATTGTAGCTGTTTGCTGTTCCTTTTTTATAAAAATAAAAAATAAAATAAAATAGATGTATGATTTGATAGTTTTTTTTTTATATAAAACTAATGTGTAATCCTTTTGTGACCCATTTCTCCCTTCCAGATGACAGATTGGAATCTGTTGAGAATGTAAATAACACGCATCAATTTGCACATTTCACATCGCGTCACAATCGCCACTTTAGTCGGCCGCGTCGCTCGAGCGGCGCACGATTGCGACACATCACTCATTCGCGGGGACATCAATCTTCAACAAAAATGTATGACAAACATTAAGAAACATCCCTTACATAATATTTCCATCTCCAAAGTAAATAACCAGTCTGTTGCAGGATGTAGGACGAAACAATGTCATTTTATAGAATTATTTTCTTATACAAAAAACCCAGTCTATCAGTTTTATTAAAACCCCCTGTTTTAATAAAACCGTAAAATTCCGGTGGTGGGTGGGAGGATGGGACAGCCGGGGTGGAGGAGGTGGATCGATGAATATAAAGTTTGGCAATAAAACGGGGACAGCGGCAGAATATGTGACCGATGTGGCAAACAAACACAATTACATTGTTTTTATATGAGACTAGAGAAACATGCGGTTTGGTTTGCAAACATTGAGTTTTTTTTTTTTTGCTGAATTTTTTAGATTCGATTTTCTTCTAGTTGCTGTGGTGGTGGCCGCGTGGTAACGGCCCCGACTTACGAGTTGTAGGTCGCGGGTTCGAACCCAGCCAGGCGCATTACTTTGTGTATTTTATTTCATCACCACTGCTCTCAAAATGGTGAAGGAAAACATCGTGAGGAAATGCCGGTGTCCTAGAACCAAAAAATTCGAAGACATGTTACATCCACTTACTTGCACTGGGCCCGCGTGGTGGATTAAGGCCCTTTCCCTTTTCTAGAGAGGAGGCCTGAGTCCCAGCAGTGAGAATATTAAAAAGCTGATTATGCTATGCTGTGGTACACGATCTTTTTTTGTCTGCGTCGTGGAGGATTTCAGATCATTTCAGAAACTAATCTACCATTACATGTTTGCAGTATGGACATTATAAGAGACTGATCTCTGTGTTTGTTTTGGTGTTTCTTCTCAGGGTAGTTTAAACTGATGGAAAAATTGACGAGTAAAAGTGTTTTTTTAAACCTATTTGCAAAATAAATATCATTTATGGCATACTTTCATGTCCTTTTGGACATTATTTTGTCATAAAGGTCGAAGATTTTTTAAAATTATATACTTAGTAGTTGAGTATCCAATCGACCAATTTAAGTAAGGTAATAATTATTGCAACATATTGACGGCCTTTTTTTGAGGCAGGAAGAACATCAAACGACTTCTCTCGCTCTAGGGTGATGTAGAAGACGTGTGACTTTGATTAAAACACACCTATTTTCCTTCATTTTCTCTTCGCGATCTCGAACCACGATAGCTCCTTCAAAAGATTGCTAGAGTTCATTGATACATAACGTATTGCTGCCCTTAGATATCTTGTAAGTACCACAGATGTCAACGAGGTTCAATCTTGAACAAAGCAGGTTCAACTGTTCAAATCATGCGTTTGCTCAGTTGAGCATAATCTAATTAAGGTACATAGAAACTCACTGAGCTGATAACAACTTGACAAAGAACTTCTGCAGTACCTACACCAGCTGTCTCAAAGTACAGATAGCCAGACAGACTTGAAAAAGGACATCATATAACATCAGATTAGCCAATTCATTTTACATAGATTTACTTCGTAATCCTATTCAAGTGAGTTTATAACTTTTTACTCTTACTTGAATATTTCATTCGGACTTATACTTGGATATCATCTGTATCCATACGAATATTATAACTAAGAAAGTTTGTAAGTGTGTTTATTTGTATTTTTGTTACTTTTTCAGGTTCGAACGATTTCGATGAAACTTGCTATACGGGTAAGCCATGTCCTGGAATAGTCCGTATTTATATCGGGAGTGTGTTTTTTAGGAATGATTTTCTATTATGACGCAGAAGCTAGTGTTATTATAAATGTGAATAAACCTTTGTCTGTCTATTTGTTACCTCTTCAAGTCTGAACTGATTTGGATTAAACTTAGCACTCTGGTGGACCGCATCCTGGAATATCTCATTTTATTCTGGGAGTCATCATCTTGCTGCCCTTATTCCGTGTTATTTGGGGTCGGCGCAACACGTTTTTTTCTTCCATTTTGCCCTGTCACTCGTCACGCTATCACTAACTCCCTTTTCTTTCATATCACTCTTCACACAATATATCCATCTTTTCTTTGGCCTTCCTCTCCCTCTCCATCTATCCACATGTATGCTCATAGCTCTTTTAGTAACATGCGTTTCATCCCTCCTCTTTACATGACCATACCAAGACAAACGATTCCCCTTCAACTTTTCAGTCACCGGCGCCACTTTCAAACTTCCTCATCTCCGCTACATGCGATCTTTTTTCATAGTCTTTTTCACAGCCCAACATCCTGACCCATACAGTATGACAGGTCTCTCATTTGATAGGATAGGATTTGTAGATTTTACCCTTCAACCGGTGAACAACAACTTGTGACCCACGGATGCCCCTCAAGGCATCCGTGGGTCACAAGTTGTTCCAGTAAGCGACTCGAGGTACCGAAAGTCGGAGCAGATCGGTATGGGCGTTCCAGCGAGAGCTAAGGGCACAGGACCGGAGAGATCGCCGAAATCGCAGAACAAGTATTCGGTTTTCTCTCTGCTCAATTTTAGGCCAACACTCTATAGTCTGTGCCACCACATCTCCAATCTACTCTGGACCTCTAGGACACTCTCGGCCACCAGCACAATATCATCGTGTTATTCTATTCTGGGAGTATGTTCCCTTAAGATCCGTCTTTTACGCGGGCTAAGGCGTTGGCAAAACCAAATCTTCTATTTATCTGTAATCTATAAATGTCGGTACAATAACATACTTCATTTTTGTACAAGAGCTGAAACTGTTAAGTACTAAAATGTTTGTCAAAGGCAATCTCTGTAAGTATTAATCGTGTTACGTATATTTTTTTACGTTTATTATTAACTACACTTTGGCTAAAGGTCAACTACTTATCGGCTTTTCATAAAGGCCCAGCAGGGTCGAAGCCTACTGGAGCCAAGGGTCTGCTTCTGAAAGGAAGACTCGGCCCCGGTATGAAAAGCAAAGAAGGAACAGGAGTGGGTTTTTAATCAGTAAAAGCCTGACAATATCTCCCACTCTGCCCCAGAGCAGGGGATGTCATTGGATGATTATTCCACCGAAAAACAAAGAAAAAAATCTTTTTTCACCTAAAAAGCACAGTTTATGTGACAGACTACGGGAGGAACGCCGCGAGTAATTATTAGTCTTCTACATTTTCCCAGTAGGCCATAATCCGTGCGGCTCTGTGGATGATCGAATAAAAACCGCAGCGAATTCTGAATATTAATTAAAACTTGTTGTTCAATGTGATTTTACAGTTGTTGTCTGTACGGAGCAAAACCAGTGTTGGTTGGGTTTTGGTACAAAGTTAGTAATATCGCATTTCTAATATGTCTCTAATCTGTTTATATGAACGCGTTAAACTCAAAAATTACTGACTGGATTTTCATGCCGTTTTCATTAACAGACACAGTGTAATATATGCATATTGTTGTAAAGAAAAGCCGAGAAAGATTTCTATCACTTGTGTGAAACTGGGGCTGGTCGCTATTGTTTTATATAAATAGTTTTTGTTAATTTTGTTTTTTATACAAAAAATAGTTGTAAAATCAAAAGATTTTCTCCAATATTCTCCTCATTGTTTGCCTATTAAAATCTTTCAGAAGATGTTAAACAATTTACGCATATATTACATAGAATAAGAATAGAATAGACAATTCACGTATAGCACGTGAATTGTCTATGTCAAATAAAACGGTTTCGTGTCGGCACCGTGTCATGTCAGTTATATTGTCCTAAATTATAATAATAGATTAGTGACTAAGTGAGTCAAAAGCCTGGTAGTGTCACGCGTGACTTGAATCTGGCTTGAACTGAATTCCACCAGTACCTGCTACAGGTTATATTTCAACAGTCTGATTACGTGGTTGATCTTTTACCAACTTCACCATGGGACATAACAAATCGAAATAATTTATCACTAGTTTATTCTTAAGATAAAATAACCATTTACAAGAGAACATCAGATAATGTTATGCTAACCTTTTGGTTACATTGTCAGTCGACAGTGATGTGGGCGGAGGAGTATTTGGATGCCATACTTATTATTTAGATTACTTTTTGTTAGTTCATGAGGTTTTTTTTTTTATTTAGTGTGTATGTCGTGACTAGGTCTTAGAATTGATCACTTCATGATATGGCCAGATCATTTAAATGTTAACATTTGATGATATGCTAAACCTCGTTTGGCCGTTCAATTGATGAAGGATTTCTATAATAATAAAAGGTCTAAAGAAAGTGTAAGATGTAGTGATCAATTTCTAAAATCTGGTCACGACATTTATATAGATTTATAAATATAATAATATTCCACAACTATCACACAACGCTGTCTAGTCTCAAGCTAAGCGGAGCTTGTTTTATGAGTACTAGACAACTGATAAACATACTTATATTTTTTTTAAATACATACATATTATAGATAAATTACACCCAGACACAGAACAAATGATCGTGCTCATCACACAAACATTTGTCCTGGGTGGGAATCGAACCCACAACCTCCGGCATAGCAGTCAGGGTCACTAACCACTAGACCAACAGGCCAGTCAAAATAAAGTGTTTTTTTTTAATATGTAGTATCTGTAAATATTAAGAAAATAAATACTCTCAACTATCAAAACCAAAAAGATAATGTTATGAACATATTCTAGTTAAGGTCACTGATATAATATAGTTTTTTATGGATTTATTCTCAACTAGCAGGACGGTAACATTAGTAGCCCTCCTACAAAGATTCAGTGAAGTAAATTAATTTAAAACCGCTAATACCTTGTCGCAACTTTGATGTCAGAGTGGTCTCAAGTCTAAGCTAATACAGTTGAAACAAGTGTTTTACATGGAGTGACTAATTTCATTTATATTATGCATGTCAAATACTAATTAAAAGATACAGGTAGATTTCAGAAAAAAGTCCAACTCTCTCGCTCCACTTAGATCGAGAGGAGATATTGAACCAGGACCCAGTGCGTGCGGTCGCCGCTGCCAATCGCCTCCACGAGGACACGGCAGTGGAGCACCGCCCAAGCTGGTCACACCTCCACCGTATGCTCCACCGTGTCCTCCAGGCCTTCCGCACAATTGTGACACCCGGGCGCCTTCGAGCCATTGCGGCAATTTTTACTTGTGCTACCTGTTATTATGACCACAAACGAAATAATAATGCCCTGAAGAGATTGTCTGAACACATAAATTCTATTTACATTTTTGTTAGTAGGTAGTTTCTTTGAACAGGTTATTTTCTTTACTTACTGAAATTGTAATACAGAATTTCTGGAATATATCTAATGTAATATAGGTAATATGATAAAAAACGGATGAAAACAAAAAGGAATTCGCCTTATACACAGCTGAAAGATAATATATTTTCTTACTTTTATCATCAACTAGCTTTTTCCCACGGCGTCGCCTGTGTTCCCTATTTATGGCACAGGAACTGGAAACGGAAAAGCCTGTGACACTTAGCGATAGTGTCCCTTCCTTTCAGTGAAATAATTTTGGCTATCGAATAAATAAGTACCTACCTTACCTTATTTTACGAAAAAATAAAGACAACATACCTATCATTGACAGTAACTTAGATTTAGATTTCTGGCAGCTGTTAGTATAACATAGTCGGCCTTATAATGTTCCCACTGTTGGGTCTCAGGCCTCCTCTCTAGGAGAGGGAATAGGCCGTAATCCACTACGCGGGCCTAGTGCGGGTTGGTGGATGTCACATGTCTTCGAAGTTTTGGTTCTAGGACATGCCGGTTTCCTTATGTTTTCCTTCACCGTTTTGTGAGCAGTGTTGATGAAATAAATTATACAAAGTAATGCGCCTGGCTGAGTTTGAACCCGCAAGATACAACTCGTAAGTCGGGGCCGTTACCACTCGGCCACCACTGCTCATTTTACCACTCAACTACTACTATTTTGTAAAATTAACTATTAACCTCAATAATATAACATGATTTTGACGATCATTATTGTAATATATCATCTAGTCGACATCGGCCACAGCAACCGCTTTCTTTATGGTGGTTGCGAGCTCTCCTGTGAGCCCCCTGTCCAACTTTGGCCGAAATATTCCGAGCACAGAACGGACATGGCAGAACACCGTCAATGATATGGTAAATGATGGTCCAAATTTGAGGCCGTCGTGTTGTTGCTCCATTCTTAGTCTTCTGTCATCCTTAAAGGCCTACCTTATCGCTGTTCACCTCAGAAATCACAGTAATATTATAAAAGCAAAAGTGTCTGTTTATTACGTTCACGCTCGAATGGCTAAACCGATTTGGACGAAACTTGGTACACGGCTAGACCATGTCCTTGAATAGTACATAAAATACTTTTTTTTACTACTTTCACGCGGGTGAGCCACATCAGCTTTTTTTTTTAGGTGGTAAAATCATCCGATGACATCTCGCGCTCTTGGGCGGAGCGAAAGGGTGTGTCAGACTTTGACTGACTAAAAACCCACTCCTGTTCCTTTGATGCCTTTCATTCCATGGCTGATTTTTCCTTTCTAAAGCAAACCCTTGGCCCCAGTAGGGCTCGGTCCGGATGGTTACCAGACGATCGGACAACAAGTTACCTATTGCTCGCCGTCTGCAAGCCTGCGCCTACGGTGGCCAGAAATCAGGGTCGGGATCCCGGTGGCTGGGGCGTGAGGGCAATTAACCCGTAACATGAACAGTCTATTGACTGATCCTGATCTCTTTAAAAAAAGCATTTTCCAAAGTCCTCGCCTTCGTAGCCTCTCACCCTCATAACAATATCGTTATAATAAAGCCGTAATAATTAGGGAACATAATAACAGTGTGCGCGCTAACACAGTGATTACGTCGGAGCAGGCTGCGGGTTATCGTCGCGGATCGTGAGTATCCGGAGCTGTTTCACTGCGCTTCGGCGCGACGTGACGTCACGAAGAAACGAGATGGTCTAGCTGGGTGATCAAGTCATTGAAGATAAGTAAATTGGCACATCGATTATGTGATGGGTTTCTGTACTGTGAATTGGATTGGCAAGAATCACATATTAGTTAATCTAGATGACAAAAAAAACTGGACAAGTGCGAGTCGGACTCGCGCACTGATGGTTTCATACAAACTTACCTATGTAAATAGCTCAATTCCTGAATGGAGTCTTAAAGATTTTTCCGAATCCCAATAAAAGGTTTTTTTTTTGTGAAGTAACTACAAATTTACTGTTTTCAGATTTATTCTTATATCTGCGCTACAAGGTCTTGCTTTATGCCAAATTTCAGAATTCTGGGTCAACGGGAAGTATCCTATAAAATTTGATTCCCTTGAGAGTGTCGAAATAATAACCGTTTTTTTTGTCAACTTACAAGTTGGATTTTTTACAGTTTCAAGGGACCGCAGACCTGAGTATATAGTTTTAATTTCAACTCGATACCTTCACGCATTCTTAAGATAACGGGGCTTGACAGACAGACGGATAACAAAGTAATCCTATAAGGGTTCCGTATTTTCCTTTTGAGGTATGGAACCCTAAAAAACAAAAAAAGAGAGATATAAATAGAGACAAAAACAGAAAATATGCTTCACGTCCGATCAGAAACCCTACCACCAGCTCTTAACGCGATCTGTTTTACGATTTAAGCTAAACTGTTGGTCATCGATGGGGCACGCTTGTCTTGAAGTAACCTATTCACTCTTGACTTAAATCTGTTGACTGACCCTCAAGTTGTACCTGTCACGGAACACGGACTCCGGCAGAATATTCTACCCCTTAACTGTAGCTACGTATAATGAATGTGTTCCCATAACGTTTAGTGCATATGATATGGAAGTCCACCATGTACCAATGTCGCATCAAAAGTAAATTACATGTCGTATTAGAGCCAATGTCAACGTCGGACATGCAGGAGGAGGCTCCGTGGTGTATGCTGTTTGCCGATGACATTGTGTTGGTTGCCGAGAGTGGCCTAGAGGTCCAGACCAGATTGGAGGTGTGGTGGCACAGACTGGAGAGTGTTGGCCTGAAATTGAGTAGAACCAAAACGGAATACTTGTTCTGCGATTTCGGTGGTCTCTCCGGTCCTATGCCCTTAGCTCTCGCTGGAACGCCCATACCAATCTGCTCCGACTTTCGGTACCTCGGGTCGCTTATCCAAGGAGATGGCGAGGTAGACCGAGACGTATCACATCGGATCAATACAGGATGGATGAAATGGCGACAGGTCACTGGAACAATTTGTGACCCACGGATGCCCCCCAAGTTGAAGGGTAAAATCTACAAGTCCGTGATAAGACCTGTCATACTGTATGGATGAAAAAAGATGTTGGGCTGTGAAAAAGACGGATGAAAAAAGATTGCATGTAGCGGAGATGAGAATGTTGAGATGGATGTGTGGTGTGACGAGAATGGATAAAGTGAGAAATGAATATATTAGAGGAAGTTTGAAAGTGGCGCCAGTGACTGAAAAGTTGAAAGGGAATCGTTTGTCTTGGTATGGTCATGTAAAGAGGAGAGATGAAACACATGTTACTAAAAGAGTTATGAATATACATGTGGATGGGTGGAGAGGGAGAGGGAGGCCAAAGAAAAGATGGATGGATTGTGTGAACAGTGACATGAAAGAAAAGGAAGTTAGTGATAGTATGACGGTTGACAGGATAGAATGGAAGAAAAAAACGTGTTGCGCCGACCCCAAATAAGATGGGACAAGGGCAGGAAGATGATGATTAGAGCCAATGTCAATGACAAAATTCAAGATCATCAAAATAAATCGGATAATGTGGAATTTACTAAAGCAGTAATTATAGAATTGTCGTACAAATAGTCCTATAATGAGTAATAGCATTTATTTATCAAAATTCTTAATAGTTCTTTTTTGAAATTATCCAAATTTAACGTTTTAATATTTTTAGGTAGTCTGTTAAATATTTTTTGGGCCATACAGAAGGTATTCTTATTCATTAGTGCAGTCTTTCCATAAGTCACTTCGAGTTCTGACTTATTTTTATCGCATAATTTTCGTTAGTAGCTTTTAGTAGCTGTTTTATATAATGAATTGTTAGATTTGACAAACACATTTGTTTCGTATATGTATAACGATGGCAAGGTAAGAATTTTTTGACGTAAAAAGAACGGATGGCAACTGTCTGTGCTTTTAAGGCCACACATAGCTCTGATACATCTTTTTTGGGCTCTAAATACGAGTTCTCTATTTACTGAATTGCCCCAGTATATTACGCCATATCTGAGAGTCGATGCAACATAGCCGTGATAGGCTGTTAGTACTGATTCTAGGCTCACCATTTTTGATATCTTGTAGAGAACATAAGCAAATTTATTAAGATTTTGCATATTTCGTGTGTCTGGAGTCTCCACGTCAAATTGTTGTCAATATTAATAAGAAGAAATTTAGTAACAGTAGTTGGTTTGATTTTCGTCCCTAAATAATTAATGTCTAGGATATTCCTTTGATAAAAATGCATAATTTCAGTTTTTTCTAAGTTAATGTTTAGATTATTGTTGTCAAACGATGATATAATTTTATTCAATGTCATATTTATTTCAATTTCATAAGTATTGGGGTGGTCACACTTAATCAATGTAAAACCCAATATATATGAAACATTTCTAAAATTGCTAGCACAATAACAAGATCTCCACACATTCCATATCCAAGCCTATATAACAGCTGTATCCTGTGTCGACCTGCGTCTATGTTTAATACAATAAAAAGCTGCGGACTTAGAGGTCAAGCCTTACACGTATAAAGTGTCTGTAAGCTATGACGCGGCGACGCGGCTCGAGTAATACGCGCCTATTTCATCTCGCACATACATGCGATAAGTTACCTAAAGAGTAGAAATTAGACAAGGGTAACAAAATTTTGGAAATATTGACTGCGCGTTGTATTTATTGATAACTAGACTGCGGCTGTGCGTGCATGAAAGTAGGTTTCCCCTTACAAACTTTGGACCCCCGTTTCATCCCCAGGGACGGTGAATTAAAAAAAAAAACCTTGGTAATCTTTGTATATATTGTAAAAGAAACCATAGTACGAAATTTCAGCGTTCTAGGTTCAAGGGTTTAGGTTGGGGGATGAAGAGTCAGTAAGTGAGTCAAGACTTGCCTTTATGATACAGAGAAAATGTTTCTCGGAATCCTTTCTTGGTTTTTAGATTACTTAGATTTAGTCAATAAAGCTCTGATAAGTCTGACAGCCTAAAAAGCTTTTATCGTATTTAGTACTATCAGTCATTAAGGTTTTGTTAACACAATGTAATGGTTTTAAATTAAATAAAACAAGGTTTTAAATCTTTATAGAAGTAACCAATACCACCAACCAAACAAAATTATTGTTAAATATACCTCGCCTGCTTCATACTCCAAGCCACAAACCTTTTAGGTGGAGCCCGGGGCATGATTCCCGTGATTTGGCGGGAATAAGCCCGAGATGTGAGACACGACCCGGGTATAACCGCCCGGGTGTGCGTACTAAGGTTTATTTACGAGACGCGCCTCGGGAAATGCGCATCTAAACTTGATAACACACATCCTTTTAGGGAATGCCTTGAGATCTTCTTTTGTTTCCCCAAAGAGAATTGCTTCGAGAGATGTCCAATCTTCCTTATTGAATAGCGTGATCGGCTATGTATATCAATGAGGTAGAGAGATGGGATCGTATGGGTTACTTGAAACAATAATCTACCTACCCTGATTCGTACACGTTAAAAAACTAAAGGATAGAGCATGTGAACGAGCTTTGGGCTCACATAATTTAGATTACCGTCATCATTATTTGTAGAAGAAAAAATATGTTTTTGGAAACGTGTTTTGTTGGCGCGCTTTTTCCCTATTAAAGGTGTAAGGCTGCGTCTTTCTCGCGTGCGTATCGCTATAAACGCGCGTCAACGACGCGTTAAAAAAATGTGGTGTGCATAGGCCCTAAGGTGTTTCATCTATGCTAGTTCTATATGGGATGTGTGAGGCCTATGTCCAGCATCGGACATCTTTCAGCTGTGCAAGTGGTGATGACCTATTGCTTACTGTTATGTATGAGTAGGTAGTTATAGATGTGGCTGCGCCGCATAGTAAAGACAACTATCTAATACATCAGTGTGAATCATTCCGTCTTTCTATTCACACCTCTGTAGCTTTCTACCTGTCATTGGCGAGGAGGATGGACTGATGAATCAATATTAACTGAGTCATTCACTGGTCACCAGCGATCGGTACGTCCACCACCCTTCCTGTCTACCCCCAACCGGTTAATAGTTGTGACGTCTTTGTCGTTTCTTCCATTTTATTTATCCGTTTGGCGCAACGTTCTTCTCTGCAGTGTGGTGACGCATGCATTCTGCGAGTTATTTATATTTTTGCTGCATTAACGTTGAATACTGCGAGTACACCACGTCGCAGGGTGTTGAATACTAAGAGCATTTTGTACGTATAGTTATATAGCGGTACTTTATTCTTTATTTCAGGAAAAAAACCGCAAACTGCTAACTATTTACGAGTTTGAATAAATTTCTTTGTTGTAAGACCAGGTATGAATTAAATGAAGCACAATGTAAATAAATAATGATACAGCTTTAATTTGATGTATATAAGGTTCTGTCTGTGTGTTTCGTCTTGTTCTCTAAGCTGGAAAAGAAACTGAAAGTAAGCTTTAGATTTTGATGTCTATAATGTCTTTATTTATTACTTTTGGAGATATTACGTCGCACGCTATTGATAGTTTATTATATAGATTGAAGTCCTTTTATTTAACAGACCAATAAATACCTTGTGTTGGAAAGTTAGTTGCTCCATATCTTCTTCCCAGTTAAAACACTAGGATGTATTTAAGGAAAGTTGCACACAGGGGTTCAATGTGCAATTCAAAAAAGTTGATTCTAATATTTTTTTATTTTTTTTAATTTAAATATTTATTAAGTTATGATATTTATTAGTTAAGATGTATATATAATATAATATAAAAATAGATTTCATTGCAAGCAGTGCGATGATGTAGTGATTTTAAGCCTTCTTGTCAGAACTAATGCTACACCGCACTGGTAGGACCCAACGTGCTGCTGTGTCCAGTAATAACCACGACGCATCCGTACTCGTCGAGGTTATTTCACGCCACGAAGTTTGAGGAGATCATAAAGTAAGTACGCGTGAAGACAAACTAGACTTTGAGAGGCGTGCAGTTTGAATCACGCCATAACACTAATAAATTTTAAGTCGTTTGTGGTGCGGGTGCTACTCATCATTTGGAGACCTTCTTCAAAGGAGAGTTTTCGCCGAACGGTGTCGTGTATCGATAATTTCGTGAAAGGATACCTCGTAGTGAAACATGACGCCGTCACTTCATGTGCAATAGTTTGTAATAATAAATAAATGAGTTATTGTATGTTATTAATACGTATTAGTTATTATTTTTAAGATTATTTGTATTTATAGACCAGTTCGTTGCCTGAAAATAAAAGATTATTATCATTTATTAAAACAAATGAAATCATCTAAGGCAACCCTACAATATCCGTCCACTCACATTCTAATTCATTCCCCGACCACGACCGTACAATAAACTTGTCCAGGCTACTACACTCGACCGTACTCCAACACACGCATGCTACTTACGATGATGTCTTTCTCGTAATATTTTTAATCAAGATGTTATATTGTTGCATTTGCTGCTAGTTGCGTGAACCTTGTAGTGTGGGCAGCTAAACTAGAAAATGGGAATATGTAATTTTATGACGTAGCATAGATAATAATATGATTTTTAGAAGTGATAATTCCATACCTACTAATATTGTAAATTTTAAAGTAACTTTGTTTGTCGCGTCTAAACTGCTGAATAAAATTTTGATGACTTTTGGAACAATAGCTTGGGGAAAACGAAAAATTACACCTAGTAATTATATTACGCAGACGAACTCACAAAAAGCAGCTAGTAAAATCATATAGTGAAAATAGCTATTGGCTGCAAAAAATATACTAGTTACCCAATTGTAATATAGACTGTATTGTTGTAGTCTCTCTACAAATACAATATATTAAATGGACCGTAACACCCACGTTTACCTAGCATAACTTTGCACATCGCAATTTGTATTTACCAGCAAAGTATAATAACATAATATTAATATGATATTCACACAACTATCACACAACGCCGTCTGATTCCAAGCTAACCAAAGCTTGTGTTATCAGTACTAGACAACCGATAAACATACTTAAATAAATGATTATGCTCATCACACAAATATTTGTCTAGGGTGGGAATCGAATCCACCACCTCCGGCATAGCAGTCGGGTCACTAACCACTAGATCAACAGGCCAGTCATTAATATCGCATCGTTAATTATGATTATGTCATACTTTAGTCGCCTTTGAAGAGAACCACAAGACTTATATGATACCAGTGTTCCCTGGTAAAGGTGTCGTCCTGCCCGAAAGATGGCATTTCGAAAAAAAAAAAAGTTGAAAACCCAATAGCAGCACCACCTACCGAGTCTAATTGTATATTTAAACCATCCAGGGACCAACTCAAATATGCACACAAAAATACATCCAAATCGGTTAAGCCGTTTAAGAAGACCTAGGTAACAAACACACTTACAGAAGAATTATATATACAAGGAAGTGACTTGTCATTAAAGATGAATCTAAATCTGGTTTAGTTCCAAAGATAATACGGCTCATACGGGCTATCCTCCTTTTAAGTAGGATCAAGGCATTTCATGGCGTCCCTTTCAGTCAGTTAAACCTCCTTAAATGTGCCTGTTCTGAATGTAAAGCCGCAACATCAGTATATATGGGCGACACTAGAGTGAAACGCAGTCTTTGAAACAAGTGTCCGACATAGTCTCTGACACAAGTGTATGACACTTCTCTTGGATTACTGAATAAAGTGAAGCTGTGACGTGCTCTACAGGTAAGTGAGTCGGTGGGGCAAGACCCTGGGATGTTGAGTAATAGGTTGGGATGTAATGTTTCCGTTTGAATTTTAGTTTATAGTTGGTTGGTCGTTGGAACAGATGACGAAGGCTTTCTATCTTCATTATTGTAGACAGAAGACGTTCACTGTTGGACATGCTAGCGAGCCTTGCTAAAACATTGTTGTAGGTCACTAGTTTCGAAAAAATCATGCCTGGTTTGTACGTACAACAACGTCGCGTAGCGTCGTGTGCCGTGGCGTGGATCTAGTGTAGCTCTATAAGTCTAGTTTCCATATAAAATGTATGGAGAGTGACGCGCCCAGATCGGTGTGTGTGACACACGTGTGAGCAGTGAAATCGCATGTTTTTTTCCTATACCATAATCTGACAATCATCTCCGATCTTACACTGAAAAGTAAAAACCATCAGCAAATAATATCATAAACATAATACATTCTATCTTCTCCCTTCATATTCCTTCAGGGAATTCAGCAATCTGTACTCAATTACCACAATCACACACATCATACGAGGTCGTTATGTAACCTGTGACCATTGTGCTCAAATCTGCAATCAGTATGCATCCCAACGGCGCCGAGTGTACCTCCGCTCTCCTGGTGTAATTTGTACAAGTGGAGGCACGTGCAGCTCTGGGATGATTGTAGACGATCGATTGTGAGTCAATTATGAACGTCTATTGTGTGTATAAAAGTAAGCTTTGTTAGAAATGAGTAAAGTTCGGGTTAGTCCACCTAAAATAAACAGATGGAATCATTAAGATACTACAAGTACAAACAGGCCGTACAGGCTATGGTGATATGTGGTTGTGGTTGCCGAGTACTGGAACAGATCTCTTTAGAAATAAGCATCAATTTGGAACCGTGCACTAGCTTCTGACGTTTTATAAGTGCCCATGTAGGCTTATATAAAAAAAAACTTTGTACGTATTTATTTTTGTTTATAGCATGCAACCGGCTCATTAAGTTTAGGAGACAGTCGAGAAAAGCATGCAACCGGTTCATTAAGATTGTTTTTTTTTTATTGTTGATGGGTCGGGTTTGACCGTTATCTCGCTTGATGGAAAGCGACGATGCGGTCGGCGATGGAGCGCGCTTGTTATCGTTTGAAATCAAATTACTTGCAAAAAAAAGTTTCAGGATAGATTGTTGGCTATTTTTTATACTCTCAAGTGATAAATCTAATATCACGCGGGTGAAGCTGCTGGCAGCAACAAGTGATAATATATATTGATAACTTTCCAGAGATTGATTCCTCATTTAAATTCACTATCGTAGCACAACAAATTTTCATACTACCACTATATCCTCACAATAACATAAAATATACTTACTTACACACAAACCATTTGCGTACTACTCTTAATACATGAATAAACTTAAGATTTGCCGCACACAGCCCACACGCGACAGCTACAAACACCGCCACGAAAAGCTAGAAGCGGCAATAGAGGAAGCTGAAGCGCGCGACAGCCATCTGTGGCCGGTGGCTGCTACTTTTTTTAACCCAAACGCGCAGTATCAAATTGGACTCTGACGAAGGTTTAAATGAGCGAGTGGCGTGTAAACTTCTTCTTAGTCAGAGTCCATTATAGCTCATACACACACACAAGGTGTTTGAGGCTGTGGCATGTGGCCCGTATGCGGCGACTCTTAAACATGGCGTCCGTACGTGTGCCTACGCCGTAGCCGCGTAGCTCCGTAGCCGCGTAGCAGCTCGTACCACGCGCTACACATTATTATAACACATTGCTCCCCGGGGAGGCAGGCAGTGTCTATATTATTATTTTAATTAACGCTATGTTTTTACTACTGAGTTTATTTTAAACATTAATTATTGAGGGTTTTATTATGGTGATGTTTCTAAGTGTTGTTTTTGTTAATTAAATGTTCTGTTTCTGTATATTTCCAAGGTTATTGCTTTATTATATTTCAGCCATGTTTCAGTTAAATTAAATTAATTCATTTTTTTTTGCGTGAAGTCTAAAGATACTCTTAAGAGGGTCCTTTTCCACTCGCCTATCGTCAACATCGAGCATGGTATAAAAGTTTGTTACTTCATCTAACGCAATCCAACGCGATGTTTGACGAAAAGGTAACGCGAAAAAAGAAAGATAACGCCTGAAAACTCTTTTGGAGGTAGGCGGAACAGAGAGTAAAGTCCCGCAAACCTCCGTTGAAAAGGGAGGATCCTCCGACCAGACGGGTGTTATGTCTGGTGGGCTACAACTGCCCGATAGATGATTTCGGGCTGTTCTATATGTTCTAATCGCGCGGAGAACTTTGATTGCGCGATGCAGGATTAGTTCTTATGTGACGCCATAGATGTCGCTACATCACTCCCCTCCGGAGATTGGAGATTGATGGTTCTTGATGCTTCTTGATGCGTGCGAAGCCTGTGGTAAGTTGGTTCCAGTAGGTCGGAACCGAATGCCGCATAGTTCTCGGTGAGTCGGAACTGTCTGCGGTGTTGCCCCAGTGAGTCGGGGTGGTGCTATCTCAGTGAGTCGGGATGATGCTGCAGGCTCCAGTGAGTCGGAGTAGTGCTGCTGGCTCCAGTGAGTCGGAGCGGTGCTGTGCGACGTAGTGGCTTGACTGCTTGCGTCGACCAGGAGAGGTTCTTCATTGCTCTTCATGTGACTGGCCGAAGGTGCAGTGTGCTTCGCCAAGGTTGCTGATGAGTCTGAGGTTGATGACCAGGTATGACCATGTAGGCATGCTGGTGGTCAGGATACCCTTTATAGCCGTGGGTGCTGGCTGTATGGCTCGCTGCTCGAAAGCTTGAGGAAGTGATGATGACGTCACGAGGTGCAGGAAGGCTGCGCTGACGTTCTTTGTCGAGGGTCACCAGTTTGGAGGTATGTGGAACAGAGAGTAAAGTCCCACAAACCTCCATAGAAAAGGGAGGATCCTCCGACCAGACGGGTGTTATGTCTGGTGGGCAGCTGCCCGATAGATGATTTCGGGCTGTTCTATATGTTCTAATCGCGCGGAGAACTTTGATTGCGCGATGCAGGATTAGTTCTTATGTGACGCCATAGATGTCGCTACACTCTGTTAGCATCCGGCAATTCCGTGATTGACTTGAATATTTTATAAAACTTCTTCCAGGAAATACGTGTTTTTATTAAACCTTTAAAAGTTTTTTTTAATTGTCGTCATTCAGAATCTTGATTAAATTTGCAAGGCTTCTATTGTTATACTTTTTTGACTTTTTAAATTTTTGAGTAAATTATGAAGTGTAAAAACGTTAATGCAAAATAGCAGATGTTTAGAGGTCTTTTTACTGGATTAATTTTACACAAATTTATATAATTGGTTTCAATGGATAAGATAAACTATAAATTCGAAATATTAAAAAAAATAATACGTTATCTACTTTGTGTAGAAAATATTTTCATTCGCG
This sequence comes from Mythimna vitellina, assembly GCA_949316375.1. Lineage (NCBI taxonomy): Eukaryota > Metazoa > Arthropoda > Insecta > Lepidoptera > Noctuidae > Mythimna > Mythimna vitellina. The sequence continues at coordinate 24,989,585 of OX438693.1, forward strand.
ATAATTTTTTTTATATGTTTTTGCTTTGTTGACACTACTCTCGTAGAGAATGTTTTTTTTTTTGAAGCGAGAACTACTTGTATAACTTCTTTAGCTCTAGATGGAACCAGAGGGAGTGGCAGACTTTTACTGACTAAAACCCAACTGTGTTCCTTCAGGTGCCTTTCGCGTTCCAGGACTGTAACTATTTCGAACAATGGCACAGCTCGATTGTGTATGCCTAAGGCATTAAGTCCATCTTTGTACGTTAGTGTAGCATGAAGTTTAAAGCCTTAAATACATTAGGGGGCAAATTGTCCCTCAAAACGACGCGCAACGCTTAATCTCCATGACTCTGCAACGCCAGTATCCTGCAACTTGTCCCCCAATATTTTACGACGCATTCATATGACGCGGAACATTTTGTTGGACAACGTGACAGCGTCATGTTGAGGGACATTAGGTTCCCCAGTGTATCTGACGCTTTAATTAAAAAAATATCAAATTTAATCAACACAGTGTATATAAATACAAATTAGAATATCGTAATCACATGAATTAAACAATCTAGTGCTACGCCGTAGCACTCAGACTTACGAGGCTACGAGCTACAAGAGATTGCGTAGCAGCAGGGGTCGCAAAACACAGCTTACTGGTTACAGAAAGACCTTAGGGGGTCCCAGTGGGCCCCCGCGGGGGGCATATACTCTGAGAAAGGATAAACGGTAAATGGTGGGTAAGCTTTGATAAATTGGATCCGTTGTTCGGGAATATGACTTTTGTGATGTTTGGGGATTAATAAGTATTGTGATATTATCGTGGAATATGTGGTTTTATTGATGGGTAAAGAGCGTTTTTAGTATGTGTAGATACTTGTTAGTTATTTTTGTATATAATAAAACGTACTGAACATGTAGGTGGGTACAATAAAAGAATCAATATAAAACATAACTTTGTTATCATTTCGGTACGGTGTTTTGGGGTATTATAGAAACATCTGTGTGGATTTTTTCCTCAAAAAATCGTTTCAGACACCAACTTGCATGGTGAAACGATTGAATCGATTTGAAACGATTTGATTTACTGTATGGCTTTTAAGAGAGACTGACCTCTGAATTTGTTTCGGTGTTTCTTTTTTTTTTTTGAGGTGGTAAATTATCCAATGACTTCTCCCAGTCTGGATGAAGCGAGAGGGAATATATATATATTACATAGTATTATAAACAGGTTAAGTTTTGTTTTATGTTTTTGTTTGTAGGCGGTAATCTCTGAAAGTACTGCTCCGATTGCAAAATTTTCTTTACCGATAGAGAGCTGCTTTGTTTCTGAGTAAAATAAGCTATATTTTATGTATGCGAGCGACGTCGCGGGCAAACGCTAGTTTATCTATAAAATGTTTCAAATTCAAAACTGGTCGTATTTACGAACTACGCAACAACTTAAATAGCGCAACACTTATAACTTCCTCAACACGAAACAAAACGCCATTCATATCGTGTTTCATGAACATTACAATTTACTCGACGTCAACAACTACTGTTTACTTCCTTTTCTGGAAGCGCACTGCTCCATAAACTGCGGAATATAAATACATTTGTACGACAGGCGCACGTTGTTGGATCACTTTTACTATTGTATGGGACTATGGACGAAAGACATGCGATGGAAGACGCGTTAGTAGAAAAAATATACAATAGTAAATTTTGATACAAGTGCAAAAAGTTTGTCACTTGTCAATATGGAAAGTGGCACAGTTGGACACTCACTCAAAAAGGAATGCAACCCATCCCAGCAATTGCTGGCGACCCTATCGGTTCGGACTCGCTCAGCGCAACTGTATTGTAAATCTGACTTTTTATTTTTACCTGTTGTTGCCAATTGTATTGCCCGCATCGAATAAATCCCATTCTATTCATTATTATACTATTGGTCACGTGCTACTGACGAGCTATCTCTGGCTAATCACACCGTCAATTAGTTTTGCTAGATGCACTTTTGTATTGCTACCTTTTGCGTTACCGAGTAGGTAGGTACGGAAATAATACAAAATTTAATTTCAAATGTATTTAAGCATGACTAGATTTTTAGTAAAATCGTGTAAATCCAGAAAATATAATCAATCACTTTCACTTAATGTTTGTACAAGATGACACATTGACTATCACTCACCGTGTTCACTACTCTTGGATCAACAAAGCAAAGGCCCATTTTCCAAGTCCATTTGGAAGACTTTTACGCATTTCAGTCGCCAAGGCATGGATAAAACTCTCAATGAATGTTAATACAGAACTAGTTGTAACTGCTAATTAGGCATCGAGTTGGAAGTAGAGATGGGTTTCTACCCGGTAAATACTGGGTTAATACCCAAAGCACGCAATGCATATATGGAACTAGCCAAACTTATAACATGGGCATAAAAACTATCTAAGCGAACTAAACGTTATTCGGTATTTCAAAAAAAGCCAAAAAGTATATATTGTTTTTAAAAAGAAAAAGAAAGAAAACATGTTTATTCTGCCTGACCCCATGCACACTGCATGCTGTTTTTTACCCATGCTTTTAGGTATATACCCTGTAAATACCCTCATCATCATCATCATCATTTCAGCCGAAAGACGTCCACTGCTGGACATAGGCCTCCCCCAAGTGCCGCCACAATGACCGGTCCTGTGCGTCTCGCATCCATCGTACTCCCGCAACCGTTACCAGGTCATCGGTCCACCTTGTAGGAGGCCTTCCAACGCTACGTCTTCCAGTACGTGGTCGCCATTCCAGAACCTTTCGGCCCCAACGGCCATCCGTTCTGCGAGCAATGTGCTCTGCCCATTGCCACTTAAGTAAATACCCTATTTATACCCAAATTGGGTATTTACTACTCATCTCTAGTTGGAGAACCTGATTTGGAATGTACCGAATGAACCTAAGGGAATACATGAAACTACTCAATCAATGACAGGAGTACTCAATCTACAGTCCGTTTCAAAATCAGCACAATGCTTGTATCAGTGTGTAACTGAGTACACTAAGTCGTACATTGTGTGCCAAGCGCACAGGCCTGCGAGTAAACTAATTAGTGTTGCCCTCCGTGTCCTATTATTACATCTCTTTGTTACTTCCCTTTGTTCATTATACAGGGTGGGTCGTCGTTGTGTTTGCACGCGTGTGTACGTGATACAATTCAATGGATGGACGTGAATGGGATTGTATGATTAATTGTGCTGGACTTGGATTCATTTGAGGACTGAGATTGTTTTTGTTCATGCTATGTTGTTGTTATATTCAAGGTGAGAAAACCTCAAACGGTGTAAATATAACCTTATCGGAAGTTATATGTTTGAGTCGTTAGGGGTTGAAACACTAGGGCCATGGGGTCCGAGCGATCATCGAGATGTTCGTGATGTCACCAACCCGTGTGTCAACTTTACACTTTTTCTTTACAGAGGGCTGGTTTTTACTTCGGTCAAGGAATCAGCATTGCCATCCAACGTGGCAATGCTGCCAGTTTTCTGGGCACTTTTCCCAATGATACCGATGTGGAGTTTTTTTGATGCCCAATAATTTCTTCTTCTACCCGTTTGTAAACATTATTATTTTTAGTTTGTATATACGAGTACTGTATGGTGTCGGACGTAAAGAATAGCACCATCCCATTTCTTCCCGTGGGTGTCGTAAGAGGCGACTAAGGGATATTTTTGAGACCTTGTGTACTGTTAAGCACCTCAGGTCACCGCGTGGTGGCGGGTAAACCACCAGCAACAGCATTCCCAAGGAGGGTTAGTGTCAGGCAGGCGGTCGACTGTAAAACAGTAGCCACATCTTATGCAATATGTCGAGTTTAAATGGAATGCGCGATAGGGTTAGGGCGTACCCCACATGATATACGAGTACACCTAATAATAAAACAATTTATTATTTATACTATATATTGAATTATAATCTATCAGGTAATTCTGGGTGTCTTTCAAGCCTTTTAACACACCAAGTTGTAGGTATTTGGTATTGATTACGTAATGAGTAGGGATTAATAAATAGTGGGCTTCATTCACAGCTAATATGACACTCAACATGACATGCGGCAGCCTTGTAATTATGTACATACATTATTTATTACAAACAATTTACGTAATTAAAAATAACGAGCGATGATGTCCGCGAATGTTCAACGTGAAAACTTTCTGTAAATATTTTTAGAAAGGCCTACAATCTAATTAGATAGATGGTTTGCTGGAAGAAAACTCAACTTTAGTTAAGTTCACCTATGTACATGAATAGATTGATCAAATTACTTGCCAGGCATGTTTTTTTAAATGATATAAATTAGTTCTTGACTGCGATTCCACCTGAAGGTAAGCAGTGATGGTCGTTGATGATGAAGCGAGTTTATCTAGAGCCTTTTCATTCCTTGTTCAACCTTAAAGACACCTAAATGTCGCTTGATATTTTTCTTTTATGATATAAACCAGTGCTTGACTGGAATCTTTCAGAGATTGTAGTTTTGATTTGGTCATGTTTTTGCCATCGTAATTTGATTTCTAATTCTCTATTAGGTACTACTCTGTCAAGAAAGTAACGGGAAAAGATCAATAATACACAAAATGTCTGTTATTCATCCAAATTTATTTTATCACTTTCAAAGTATGATCCTTTAGAAACGATACACTTGCGCCAACGAATAATCCATTCATCAAAACATTTTTTAAACGCTGCTTCCGGAATTGAGTTCAGTTCTCGCCGCGAATTCTCCTTTATGTCTTCTATCGATTGAAAACGGGAGCCACGAAGTGGTAATTTGAGTTTAGGAAAAAGAAAAAAGTCAGCAGGAGCCATATCTGGTGAATATGGTGGTTGCTGGATGGTATTTGTTGAGTGTTTGGTCAAAAATTCGTTCACAATGATAGCCTTGTGCGAAGGCGCATTGTCGTGGTGCAAAATCCAAGAATTTTCTTTCCACAAATCTGGCCTTTTTCGTCGAATTCGCTCTCTTAAAAGCCGCATAACGCTCAAATAATATTCTTTATTTACCGTTAGACCTTCCGGTAAGAATTCAGAGTGCACAACACCGCGATAGTCAAAGAAAACAGTCAACATGACTTTGACTTTTGATCGACTTTGGCGTGATTTTTTCGATTTCGATTCAGTTGGAAGGCGCCACTCCGAAGCTTGTTGACTAGTTTGCATGTCAAACTCGTAAACCCACATCTCGTCACTAGTAACAATGCGTTTCATGAATGTTGGGTCCGAACTGACTCGTTCTAGCATGTCCTCAGCGACTTTCATGCGATTGAGTTTTTGGAGAAAATTCAGATCTTTTGGGACTAGCCGAGCAGCAACATGTTTCATACCCAAATGATTAGTTAAAATGGTACGGATCGACTCGTGAGATACAGAAAGTTCGGCGGCTATCTCTCTCAGAGTTGAATGGGGATTTTCAGTCACTATTTTCTTCACTTTTGCGATGTTAACTTCAGTTGCAGACGTTGACGGCCTACCAGAGCGAGGCAAATCTTTCATCACATCTCGACCGCTTTTGAATACTTTGAACCACTCATAAGCATGAGTTTTTGATAAGGTCGATTCACCGTAAGCCTACTGTAACATTTTCAGTGACTCCAAACACGAAATTCCATTGGGGATGCAAAATTTAAGACAAACTCTTTATTCGATATTTTTGTCCATTATGAAATTCGCAATACACACTATATATTATATTACTAAACCAGCACTGTATTTAATATAAATAACAGATGCAACTCAAACTCCGCGCCAAAATGGAAATTAGTTGTGCCAACCTAACAACTACAAAAAAACAAAAATTTGAATTTGGAACCATAAACAAATCATCCATGCCCGATACTTTTTTGTCTGAATGTATATTTAAACTGCAGTGTCTGTGTTTTCTGATAGCTACAATCTAGAGGTTTTTTAAGTCCAGAGTTAATAGGTTACTTCGAGGCAAGCGTGATCTATCGTGGACCACATCATCGCTTACCATCAGGTGAGGTAAAGGTCAAACGCGAGCCTGTGTCTATGTCTGAGTATGGTTTCCGCACTTACCCCCGATTTCTGAATTAAGCATTTAAAGTTGAGTATTTCTCAAACAGTACTTTAGCCTGCAAATCTGTCAAAATTTGGCATTAAAGTACGGTTTGAGACGTACTTAACTCAAAATACTCAGTTCAGAAACCCGCCCTTAGTCCTGTGCGGACCATTACGTGAACCATGTACGTGAGCCAACCCGAGCCTATCCATAATAATAAAAAAAAATGTTCTATTTAGATAATTTGTAATACAAACACGCAATGGGCCCACGATGTTTGAACATTATCGTTTCTTTATATTTTGTAGAAGTCAGCCAGCTTTCTCAAAGTGATATTAATCTAGAGTTTCGCAGTATGAATGGGCGGCGAAACGTTGCGGTTAAATAATAGAGCCACTCTCTAAAATGTGTAGCGATGTGGGTCAAAGTGTGACCCAAGCGCGTCGGGCGGGGACCTAGTGCCAGCGGTCTTCTGAGAATGGGCAAACATCGGTTTTGGAAATACAAGAGCTTCTTCGTATGCATTACTAGCTACCTATTCCAGTTTCACATGGTTGATGGTCCAATCTTTGAAATTCGCTAGTTCGCTAGCTTCTAACGATTTACAAGTGCCCATGTATATACTCCCAAGCCGATTTCGGCTACGGTAACTGGATTCTGAAAAGCGCAACTACGGGTTACGATCATATGCTCTGATGTGACTAATAAAGCCTATCCTTGCTGTAAACGTGCGTGCACAGTGTGGGCACGTTAAAACACCATTTTTGTACAGGTACTGGATGTTGGAGGGCGGCTTATTCTTGATGGTATCTCGCCTGAAGTAAGATTTTTTTTTAAATTTTTAATAACTTTAAGACAGGTTTAAATATATTAGATATCTTAACCTGTCTTATGAATCATTTTGTCTATTGGTGAAAACTGCATAAAAATCCATTTAGTAGTTTTTAAATTTATCGCGTTTATACTTAGATATACCTGACAGACGCGTTGAGGAATTTTGTTTTATAATACATAAGTAAAGATGCGTTTATTATAAATGTATAAGTAATGTTTGGTGGGGTGTATACTTTTATTGCAACTTTCCAAACTATCTTTTAGGACGTCCAGTAGCAGCAGCCTCAGTAGCTTCTGAAAAATGGGAAGATAGAAGTTTAAGAAGAAGTTGACGAACTATAGAAATGAAGAACAGGAAAATCCAATATTAAACAAATATTCCGTTGTGTGTCGGAACGCTGCGGTAGTGCCATTATAGTAAACCACGGAAATTCCATGAGCCTCCGGTAGGCACCCGCGTCACGTACGAGTATCTCTACTATGTGATTGTTGAAGTACCTGCGGTATTTAGTTATCTTATAATTATTTATTTGAACCTAGTAAAGCTCTCAATTGCAAATTCATCTACACTTGGGTATTGAAGACAACAACTGTGACTGGAGACTATGCACTTTTTTTAAGTTTGGAAATCATCCAATGACTTCCAGTCTGGATGGAGTAAGAGGGCGTCTCGGACTTTTACTGACTAAAACCGCACCTGGGTTTCCTTTTCAGAAATTCCCCGCGGTCCTAGCTAGCGGGCATCGGCCCTGCGGGGCTCCTACGGTTTACTGACATCTCTTTGAGGAGCGCGTGGATCACTACGCGCTGTTGACGACTGGCCTCCGTCCGGCCAATTACCGGACGGCCGGACGGCAAGCTGCCCATTGCTCTGTCCGCAAGCCCGCGTCTACCGTGGCCGGTAGTCGGGCACAGAATCTTGGCGGCTGGGGCGTGAGAACATTCGTTCCCTCACGCGTGCGGCTTCCTCCTTCACTAGCATTACTGCTTCGCAGAAGGAGGTCACCGCCTACTATTTCACCTCGCTTCGCACCATAGCCCGAACCAGGGCCCGACGCGAGAGGTCGCTGCCGCCGATTGCCTCCACGAGGACACGACGGTATTCCGCCCAAGCGGGGCACACCTCCACCGTATGCTCCACCATGTCTTCTAGGCGGTCCATAAAATGGAGACCCCCTTGGGTTTCTTCCGCCTGAATCCGATGCAGGAACCTCCCGAACTTGCCATGGCCGGTGAGAACCTGCTTCATGCGGAAGGTGAGGACGCCATGTTGCCGCCTACTCCTCAAAGAGGGGACCGCCATAATTGTGGCGGAGACTATGCGCTGGAGGGCCGTTCTGTTAATAAATATAAAATAAGCAGAGGACGAAATAGGAATTTAGAGCATATTTATTAAACTGAGCAGTACTGTGCACACTCTCCAAAATGCTAACGATAGAAAATAGACAGACTAGCAACTCGACGCCGATGTGCAAGACTTTGGAGCTTTAACTCGACGTGTCCATGATTGTCGATGATCTTTTTGACACATTTCTCAACCGACACTAGCGCGTCAAGCTTTGTGTGTATGTGTTTGGCAGATCTATTCTAAACATGAGAGTATTCCATACTCAATCGAACTTGTGCTTGATAAAGGTTGAGCAGTGAAGTACTGTCTTCTTTGCTAAGATCCCTTATTTTTTTGGCAGTCAAACATATTGCGCTTAAAATACATTTAAAGTGATATTATAATGGAATTGCACAGTTTAATTCCACCAAGTCCGTTCCATTATCGGAACACTAGACGTAAGGCGTTGAGCCAACGGTGCAGGTATGTATTCAACTGTATGTTAATTTTACTGTATGTGTGGGGTACGAATAAACGTTTTTTCTTTCTTTTCTTTCTTTACATGGTGGACATCCCACCCATACGTACAAAGCGTTTTGAGAACACATTAATTATGCGTACAGCTATAAGTGGAATTCCCTGTCGGGGTCTGTGTTTCCTGATAGCTACAACAGGTAAATATAGGTTAATATATGGTTATAGGTTATAATATAGGTCTTTAAGTCATGAGTGAATAAATTACTTCTAGGCAAGCGTGCTCCATCGTCGGCCACATCTTTGCTTACCATCATCGGAATCAAGTGAGATATTGGTCAAACGCGAGCCTAAAAAAAACTGTTAAATTCTTAAGTATCGGGATATTTAATCGTCATATATTTCTTTGCTTTTAGAGGTGGCATTAACTATGTTACTTACTTCCTCGAACTTTAGGTAACTATATACATAACGTTCCAACCATCCCCCGCTCGCACTAGCCCCACGCTCCCCAGCCCCAGCTAACGACCAGTATAATGATGAAACACGTGCCGGCTAATGTTTCGCGAATGGCGCACTACAGTTATTGCACTTGTTACGAACACACCCTGTATGTATGTGTATACACACCTGATTCCTGGCGCGGGATGTAACTTTGAAACAGCAGTTATCTCGTGTTCAGCGCGCCAGGTCACTATCTCGAACAGATGTGATAGATAACAAAGAGAAATGATAAGGTGAGCTTAGATGGTGTACTGATTACAACACACTAGTATAATAAAGGCGAAAGTTTTCAGTGTATGTGTGTATGTTTGTTACTTCTTCACACTCAAACGGCTGAATGGATTTCAATGAAACTTGGTACACGGGTAGACAATGTCCTAGACTAGCATGTAGGATTTTATTTTAACTTTATATCCCTTGGGATATCACACAGGCGAAGCCACTGGAAGCAGTTAGTGCATACATACTCACTTTAGTGTTGACTGCCTGTCAATACCTATCTACTCTCCACAGCCCAGTTACTGGAAAACATGACACATTATGAATAAAATAGTTGTGAAAAATTCCGAAATCTGTCCGACTCTTGAATCGATTTTTAAAATTTACGCATGACATCCGGGACTAAGGGCACTAAGCACTTTGAAGCAAAGCAACCATTTTATAAGAATATACCATAAATATAGTTAATATAATAAATAATTAATATATTGTTTAAGAATTATAATAATATTTTGTTGAGCATTGGCTACTGCAAGCAGCGTTTTGTGAGTTCGATTTCCGCACGGATCAAATCAGCGTGTTCCTACAAAGATCAAATAATCTGGGTGCCTTGTTTAAGTTAACCTACATGTTTCTGAACGCACCCACGATACAGAATTAATTGCTTTCGAGGGGCAAAGTTTAAAAAAAAAAGAAAAATAATACTAGAGGTGTACACAAAAGAGCCCACCTATATAATGAACTAAAAGTAAAAACCGCCTATTTCCGTTGTTGAAAAAATAATAACTCATAGTTATGAAGCAATTTACTTACAAACGACCGCCTGTGACTACATTCGGCACAAAGACAGGTAATTGGTTCAGTAATTAAATTACTAAAACTAATTACTTCATGGTGCGGTACTCCCTGCCCTTTCACAAGCTTTCAATGTAATTAGTATCTATGTATTGTTACTACAAAGTGATTAATCATCCATTCATAATTTATTTCTTATTGAATTCTAAAAGGCTGCGGAGTTAGAAAGATATTCGTAGCGTTCGTGAGCGTAAATTACTGAATTTATGCTAAAATTTTGCCTTTCTTTTTACGCCGTTTTGCGCAGGGGTATTTCATTAAACTTTCTGCCTACATTTTCAGAGGTTTCTTGTCGGACTTTTTTTAGTAAAAATATCTACTGTGTTTGATGGTTAAATCATGACCCATGATTTTATCAATCGCAATTTCACTGTCAATAAATAATTATAACATAAATATAATGTTTATTGAATTGTTTGATTTAAATAAACATTTATACATTAAGGGCTCAAACTAGAGATAAAGTTACAAAATTGCATTCTACCTGAACTAGGTATAAATAAACCCGTATCTCAGGTAACTACCTCACTACAGGTAGGCGACCTACAAATCGTAAGTCGGGGCCGTTACCACTCGGCCACCACTGCTCTCTCTCACCACTGAACTGTCTGTATCTAAATATATTATGTTACGTTTTTGTTTACAATAAATAATTAAGAACAGAAAATAAAAACGACGACGCTATTTACGTGCCCTCATTATAATCAATCGAATTTGTGAGTCTTGTCTCAGCAATTTTCTTAGCCGGGCAGTCTTGTTCGCGTGTCTTGTGATTACTCAGCTTATTAAAACGCATGCACGTGGCACACTGTGACTGATCGGCGGCTGCTTGATGTGCACAGATCATTCGTAGATATTTTAACGTCAAATAATTGATACACAAGACACACGTCCGTTCTACTTGAATGCCAATAAACAATCGCAATCAATTGAATATAACTAAATAAATGCCCGCCGATTATAATTTTGATTTACTTAATTCTCTTGTTCTTGATGTTGTTAGGGTTAGCTCAACCTCTTATTTCTACCAACTGCGCGATAATGCCCTTTTATATGTCATACAACCATCACCTAAAGCAAGTCATTTTGTCTCTAGGAAAATAAAACCTAGCTTAGCCTAGTATGGGCGTTCCCTAGGGAATAAATTCCTTAATTTGCAAGTTTCTATATTAACTCTCTCGCAGTACTCGGGAGTTAATTATTCAAACCTCTCACTCGCGTTCAGAATTAAAATTTAGAAACTTTCGTTTCGTTCGAAATTCAACATGCCGCTTGCGACTTAAAGACACTGCTTTATCCCTTAGTCACATAGTCTACTTTTTTATCAGTACAGTTCTTGTCTAGCCCTGTCATCTTTCACACAATCCATCCAAGGTTGGTTTCAGCTAAATATTAAATTGTACCTATGTTCTCACCCCACATAATCGCCTCTATATAATAACACCGAAGATTTCAAACACTATCTTCAATTCCAGCCCTGCTTATTGCGTCAGTCGCAAATCGCAATACGTGAACCGTGACGTCATAGCTAAATGCCTCTCACACGAATACGTGAGTAGCGTTTAATTGTTGGCTGACGCTTTCAGGCCGTAATTAGTGACAGTCGCCTCTCGTCCGTCATTGTTTATTCATTAACTGTTTATACTTTGAGTGCGTCACTAATACAGGCTGTCTATAGTTACATTGTTGCAGGAGTATGTCGGTCAAATTACTTGTTAGGGTCGAGAGAATATATATATTTTTTTTTTTAATTTGAGGGCCGACGATGGAGCCCGCTTGCCTAAAAGTATTAACCTATTCACTCTTGGCTTAAACATCCCTAAGTTGTAGCTATCAGGAAACATAAACTCAGGTGGGGAGGGGGGGGGGGATTTTCATTATTTTACTCTCATTGAATAATTAGAGCAATCTACAATCCTCATTACCCTGCAGCATTAGAATGAATCAACAGTTTTGTTGTTTAATAAAGAAGTAACAATATCAAAAGTTTCTAAAATAGTTTCTAATTTTACTGCTTACAAGTCCATAAAATATAAGAGGTAATGTATGACTTCGGAAACCAGCCATATAAATTAGCATAACAATGTAACCTGAACAAAATGGCGGGCACTTTTCATCCTAATAGCTTCCACAACAGTCGTATAAAACGGCAGCTCATTCTTTCCTTTCTCCTTTCATTATTCAAAGTTGATGAATTTTAAAAAGTCGACAAAGCAAAGGTAATAAAGGGGAGGTTGTAAATTCTGTGCGCGGTGCTGAGCGTTACTGTGCTGTGGCCGCGATGCCGTACGAAGCCGCACTGTGACTGCGAGACCGAGTAATGCTATGCTATGGCCGCGGTGCCAAACAATCCAGTGCTGTGACCACGGTGCCGCGTCGCCGAGCGAAACCGCCTGAATCATCAATACAGCGCTGTGGCCTCCATGCTGAGCGATACCACTCTGTGACCGTGATGCCAAGCAATACCATGCTAAGGCCAAGATACTGGGCGATACCGCAGGGTTATTGATTTTTAATAATTTTTAATAATATTTTGGTTTACTAAGTCATCCCGTATTTACCTTATTCGTAATATCATCACTTGAACTTCAGTTGATAAGCAAATAAAAAACCGTTAATTTATCGCATTTGATCGACGCATTTGTGATTACAGGTAATAAATTAGATAATATGAGTCCTGTCTAACAAATTCAGGTTTATAATCATTCTAAAAATGTATCATATAAAACGTTAGGAAAATCGTCGTCAAACTGTTGTTTTTATAATATATCATGTCTTGAATGAAATGATGCACAAAGTCTTTTCATAACCGCATAAAGTCATCAATTGTGGTCTCGACAAATATTGCAGACGCACAATAATAACAACACGTTATAATAACGACAAATATATGTACATACTTTAAAAGTATTTATTTCATAATTAAACCTTCAGTATAACCGTAGTTGGTGTCTGTCTGTCTTACCTTGCGATGACTCGTGGCCGGCCCCACAGATACGTGGTTTTGCGGATGCGCTAAAATATGACACCGTGCGGTGAGATCTGGTGAGATGTGACATGCTGCGGTACACGTGTGTTCAACCCGTGATTGTGATGAGTCGTTGTGGTTTTTGTGCTCATTTAATTGTTTCTAATTAATTTTGTGATTGGGTTCTCTAATTATAGGTTACACAGGAGGTGACCGATAAATAGAGCGAGAAAATGATTTGATACATCGATCCCAAACAAATTAGTGTAAGTACGGGAAATGATGATAATTTTGTGAAAGATCTTAATAGTATTCTTTTGATTTCATAACTTATTCCTTCTTGAATAAAAGTATGGTTGGATTGTCAATATGTACTACTAGTGGCTACGCCCGCGTCATAGTAGATAATTATCCCAAGGCCAGAGTAAAAAACCGGGCAAGTGCGAGTCGGAATCGCACACTTAGCGTTTCGCAAACTTTGTACGGAAACTAACCTATGAAACAGTTCAATTCCCGAATTGAGCTACGAAGATTTTTCCGAATCGAAAAAAATTATAATTTTGGAGTAACTAAAAATTTACAGATTTCAGATTTTTTCTATACTTGGGCTATGAGACCATGCTTCATGCCAAATTTCAGGATTCTAGGTCAACGGGAAGTACCCTATGAATTTTTATTGCCTTAAGAGTGTCGAAATACACGATTTTTGCGACATAATTAGACATATAATTTTTCTTGGTTAACTCAGAAATTTGATTTTTTCACTGCTTCAAAAGACTGCAGTCCTGAGTATATGGTTTTAATTCCAACTCGGTACTTCCACGCGTTCTCAAGACAAAGGTTCTTGACAGACAGACAGACAGACGGACAACAAAGTGATCCTATAAGGGTTCCGTTTTTCCTTTTGAGGTACGGAACCCTAAATCCATTCAAGCGTGAAGAAGTAACAAACATACACGCAATCACAAACTTTCGTCTCTATAACATAAGTGTGATGTGAATTATGATTTATATCTTCAATATTTTACCTAATCAAATAAATAAGAACAATAAAACAAGATTAGGTACAGGCAGACAAGGTCACGGTCAAGTCGCAAACGGATGAGTTTCGTGAGCTGCGTACTACGTCAGCCATAACTGTTTATGTGTCGTTATGAGCTAAACTACCGTCTTTATTGTTTCTCTACTAACTCTGATATACGGAAAAAGATGTTAAGTTTAGAGGGTACATTAAAGCCGCTACGAAACAAAAGTATCTTTGTGAGGTTAAGGAAATAGGTTAGGTTAATGATCCGCAGTATGGGATTTGGCTCGGTCGGAAACCGCAGGAAAACACAGGACCCGCGGATAGGGTAACGTTTAAGAGAGGCCTCTTGTCCAGCGGTGGACATCATCCTGTCCTGTTTTATTTGGGGTCGGCGCAACACGTTTTTTTCTTCCATTCTGTCCTATCACCCGCTATCACTATCTCCCTTCTCTTTCATTTCTTTGGTCTCCGCCTCCTTTTCCGTCCATCCACGTGTATACTCATAACTCTTTTAGTAACATGCGTTTCACTCCTCCTCTTTACATGGTCATACCAAGACAAACAATTCCCTTTCGGTGGACATCTTTCGACTAAAATGACGAAAATGAATCAAAAGGTAAGTACCAAATAGTGTATCTGCGCTGTAAATCGGCTATTTTCCATATCAAACAACCAATTGGAATCGTGCACTAGCTTCTGGCTTTGTATAAGTGCCCATTTAGGCATGTGAAATAAAAACATTTTGAATTTTTGAAATGTTCTTGACGACGTTCCAGCTGCCTGTCAGGCCTATATATTACTCTGAAAGGAAGTAATCAACTTATTTATCCCAAATATCGTCATACCAATATAATATCAATGAAGTCAACACCTCATTAATAAAATGATCGTATCGCTCGCTCCCGTACACCTCCCTAAACGCGACCCGACGCATGCGCGCCGCACGACGATATAAATTAATTAGCGGTAATGAGCGCGCCATATTTGCGCTTTATGGCGAATAAACTCTCGTTTAGAGGCTCCTCCTTATATTAATGCGGAATATTGTTTTCTGTCAGGACTTTATAGCGTGTTAATTTTATTGTGGGATTCTGTTTTATGTTATTAGCTGTTATAACGTGTTTTTTGATCGTGAAATTTTGTTGCTCAAAATTGAGATGATGATTATACTGCCCGCGACTTCGTTTCATTGGTGTTAAGAACATTATTCTTCTTTGTCTTCCCGTCCCCACGGAAAAATGAAAAGTAAAAGTATAACGTTAGTTATCTGTCAGTGATAATACCGTCAATATGTGTCAAGTTGTTTCATAGATTAGCCGGAACAGACATACAGATAAAAAAAATGCATTTTTATTATAGTTATCGATAGAAGATCAAAAGTGTGGTGGTAGACTATTATTGTCATTTTGTGCGTACTGATGACCTAAAACTAAGCAATTACCCCAAAATGGATAACTTTTTGCCCTGTAGTAGTATGAACTGGGGTACCTACGTTCATTCAGGATGACGACAAAGCGAAAACGATGGGTTAGTTAAAGACATCATTAATACGTGATTCAATCTTGTATCGCATTAAAAAAAAAAGCTGAATTTCCCCTTACACGGCTAAAGCTTTATTTTATCTATCCTAAATAGATCTCTAAGCATTTTTTCACGACAAAAAGGTCTTTGGATCGGTCCCCAGGCGCTGGCTTGGAGTCGAAGGCCCCATTTACGTGCAAATCGTCACTTTGTTCACTCGTTCGACGGAGAAATGGCGTCATCTTTTAACACCATATACTTTTGTCACATACGTAAAAGGTATACGAAGATACTTAGGACGCTTTATTTAAAAGATAAGCTGATATAAACTTGCAGACAGTTCGGAGAAGGTACTTCTGACGACTAGATATTCTTGACAACAAATGGTGGACATCCCACCCACCATACCATAACCATACGCACAAAAGTTTTTAAAATTCAAATGTTTTTTTTTCGCATATATGGGCACCTATAAAACGTCAGAAGCTAGTGCACGGTTCCAAATTGGTCGTTTCTAAGGGGAAAGAACCAACAAGAAACTCCATGGCTACTCTTTAAAAAAAATGTTTTTCTTACAATATTTCCATATTACAGTATTAGTAGATATTATGTAAGGACAGTGTAGACCAGTCAATATTGTACTTAAAAGTACAATATAAATAATCATAATAAAAAGTGAGTCGTAATAGGAAGTAATCTAAGCATTCGTGGTGTCTACAGTGTTCTTACATTCACATAAAAAGAGGCTATGTAAAAAAGCAAAAACAAAAATTACAACTATCAATAAATGAGGCATCATCGCTTTCCTTCAGGTGAGATAGTGGTCAAGTGCGAACCATCAAGAATATAAAAAAATTAAAAGACGATAACAAAAGAAATTACTAACGATTTTATGGTGGTTGGAGTCTAATAATATAAAAAATATTTCAAAAGCAATGTGTTAGGAAAAAAAAAGTAGATATTACAATAAATATGGAGCATATTATAAGTTACCAGGGGGTCATATATGCGAAGCAGTCATTGCCAAACAAGCGTGTCTTTGACATAGTCCACGGTTACCGGACGGTCGGACGGCGAGCCACCCATGGCTCGCCGTCCGCAAGCCCGCGCCTACGGAGGTCGGGAAATCGGGATCGGAATCCTGGTCGCCACCACCGTTGGGGCGTGAGGACCGTTGCCAGACGAGATTGGCCGCCTCCTTTGCTAGCATTACAGGATCCTAGGGCTCCTGTATTAGTGACACTTTGCAGTAAGTGCTGCCTATTCCAGTAGATATCTTCACACTAATTTACAGCGATTATACCCGTCTCACTGACTCAGGGAAAAAAAGAAAGAAATATTTAA
The DNA here is from genome assembly GCA_949316375.1 of Mythimna vitellina. Taxonomy (NCBI): domain Eukaryota; kingdom Metazoa; phylum Arthropoda; class Insecta; order Lepidoptera; family Noctuidae; genus Mythimna; species Mythimna vitellina. The sequence goes on from OX438693.1 coordinate 25,006,674, forward strand.
AGCCAATAAACAATATGAAGTCATAATTAATACCAACAGTACTATCAGAACACACAAACTTAACCTTTAACATAAATCTGTGCCCTGCCCTCCCCAACTACCTCAAATAAAACATAATAACTCGTACAACAAACGTCTCTTTGTAACTAAGACTTCATAAAGAGCCGGAGTTGGCAAAGTTTTTGTAAATAAGCTGAAACAAAGGCAGGCCGGGCGACCCGCGCCCCTGCGGCCGGCGCGCCGGCGGCCCCGCGCCCCTGCGCCCGGCGCGGCGGCGGCCCCGCACCCTCGCGCGCCCGCCTGCGGCCCTGGCTTTAGGCGCGGCTTCAAATGTAATAACGAATTTTGATTATTATAATAAGTTCCTACGGAAAATGTTCAGGTAATGGCTTAAATTATTTGCTTGAGGTATAATATTACGTATTTATCTAAGAGAAAGAGCTGCTATTCTATACGTAAAATCGTCTTTTATCAAGGTACAGGTAGCTGTACATCACAGAAGATTTAAAAAACGACAAAAAAAAATTGTTTCTTGTGTGGGAGCACCTTCAAATATTTATTTTATTTTTTCGTATTTGTTGTTATAGCGGCAACGGAAATACATCATCTGTGAAAATTTCAACTGTCTAACTATCACGGTTCATGAGATACATACAGTCTAGTAATAGATGGACAGACAGACAAACGGACGGACAGTGGAGTCTTAGCAATATGGTCCCGTTTTACCCTTATTTATTTATTTATTTAATCTTCATGCAACACAAAGTACAAAGGTTACCCTTCGAGTACCCGGGCCTTGGTACAAGCCATGGTCCGAAGTGAGGAGGAGTGGCAGGCGGTCGCCTCCTTCTGCGAAGCAGTAATGCTAGCAAAGGAATAGCCGATTTCCGGTCACCGTAGGCGCGGGCTTGGTGTGAAGAGCAATGGGTAGCTCGCCGTCCGACCGTCCGGTAACCGTCCGGACCGAGCCCAAGTCGTCTACGGCGCGTACTGTGCCACGCGCGCCTCAAGAAGATGTTAGCAAACCGTAGGGGCCTAGCAGGGCCGAAGCCTACTGGGGCCAAGGGTCTGCTTCTGAAAGGAAGTCTTGGCCCTGGTACGAAAGGCAACGAAGGAACAGGAGTGGGTTTTTAGTCAGTAAAAGTCTGACACTATCTCTCGCTCCGCCCAAGAGAGGATGTCATTGGACGATTTTCCCACCGACAAAAAAAAACCCTTCGAGTACCTTAAAAACCGTAAGAAAAGAAACCTTTAATCATGGTGGTACGAACCGACGTGACCTGATTGATCCTGTCAATAATCTCTTCGTTGTTATGCATGAGACAGAACCATCAAATCAAAAAAACGCCACAACCAAATATTAAACACAAAAGACAGGAAAACATCTCGTGGCTTTATTAAATTTCGTGAAGCTTTTACCTTCAAAATGCATTAAAGTTGGCCAAGCTAGTTCGCGCCCCGGGGACGCGCCGCTCTTACGTAAAACCCTACATTACATACATATAGTATATATGTAACTATCATGATTTTGTCCGCAGTACGCAGGTACCTAGTGGCGGGTTTCCTGAACTTTCTGAAACCGCTGAAACAGACACGTGTAGACTTTGAGACAGTTATGAAGACAATTAGCTTTTATGCTCACAGATAGCTGTGTGGAGAGATTAGGTATAATAGCATCCTAAAACTCTGTTAATGCTGTTTAAATGGATGTAAGTTAATGTTACAGATGAACTTCTTTTTTCTGCGTCATCAGATCGGTGTAATGTTAACCAAGGCTTTTTTTTGAGGTTGGTAATCATCCAATGACTTCTCTCGCTGTAGAGTGGGGTGGAAGGGCGTAGCAGATTTTTACTGATTGAAACCACACGTGTGTCCTTCAGTTACCTTTAGGTACGTTCTGGAATCACGAAATTCCTTTTGAATAACTCCTCATGGCCCCAACAGACATCGGCTCCGTTCAGCCTTTACGGTTTTGCTGACATCTCTTTGAAGTCCGCTGTGGACGACTCAGACTCGGCCCGGAAGGTTTTCCAGACGGCCGGACGGCGAGCTACCCATCACTCGTCATACACAAACCCGCAACTACGGTGGCGGTACACAGAGTAACTAGAGCTAATAAATCGCTTTAATTTGATTTTTTTTTAATAATGATGTTATCGCTCATTTAGTTTCAAATTAGTTTTCATTTATGAGTTAGTTATTTCAAGAGGTTAATTTACAGAGAGTCCTTTTAAAAATAGGTACCTATACATAGTAACTGTGTACACATTTCACGTAACGTTCATCTTAATAAAAGATCGTAAATGTCCAGCGCTAAACATTCCGCTGAACATTTTTATTAGCGCAAAGGAAAGATATGAGCTATCCTGCTAAATGAATACCTTAGTCGTCTTTTACGACGCCGACCGGTCGGCGAGGGTACCGACACGTTTTATTTACACTTTTAAGAAATTATTTAGTTTAACTACTGTCGCCGTCGTCGTATCCGTTTTTTTTTTATTGTGTGGGAAAATCATCTGATGACAAATCCTGCTCTTAGGCGGAGCGCGAGATAGTGTCAGACTTTTACTGACTAAAAACCCACTCCTGTTCCTTCTTTGCCTTCGTCCCAGGGTCCCGGGTTTCGCTTTCACACTACCCATGGCCCCAGTAGGCTTCGACCCTGCTGGGCCCCTACGATTTGCTGACATCTCCTTGAGGCGCGCGTGGAACAGTACGCGCCGTCAGCGACTTGGGCTCGGTCCGGACGGTTACCGGACGGTCGGACGGCGAGCCACCCATTGCTCACTATCCGCAAGCCCGCTTCGTCATCTCCGTAACCTTTTCCCGACTAGCTTGGGATCGGCTACCGTGTTTTATATAGAGCGACTGCTTGCCAGACCTCCACAACCCAGTTACTGGGCTACACGAGACTCCTTGGATAGATTGATGGTCAAGCCTGTCTGGATTCTGACTACCTGTAACGACTGTCAAAGAACTACGAATGACAAGCGGGACTAACGGCTTTATTTGTATGTGCTTTCCGAGCCACGGGGTAAACTACTGTCGCCGTCGGCCTTTGAAATTGTAAGCTCCTATAAAGCATTCAAAGTTTAACTTGCTCGACAAAATATTGGTAATACTCGACTAGCATCCAACTACTGTGTCATAGCGTGTGGCGGGGCTGGAAAATCTTTTTTAATTAAGGTAGAATGAGCTCAAAGAGCCTTGCTTAAGGTTACCTATGGACTACCGTACCGGTACCCCACAGATACAATATATTCCGCAGTGGGAGTGCTTAGAGTCAGGCAGCTTTACATCCTATCTGTCACACTAAAATTTCATAAAATGTCCAAGAGCACTTGTGTCATGTCAAGTCGAAGGGTATATTGGGAAAAAATACGGTGCCGTAAAACAATTGGCAGAAGGTCGTACGGTTATATTATTATGGGTCTGCACATATATATGGGAAACTCAATAACTGACACAAAATTCTTCCCATAATACAAAACCAATGCAGAAATACAATAACAAAGTGACTTCTTACTTTAGATTATGACACAACTGAAAATTTATTAGCTTAAGTGGTGAACTCACGGAGAACACATTCATATATATTTATATATTAAACACTCACATAGGTACACTCACATTTATGTTTATAACTTACAGACACACTACCTTAATTCCAAACACTTTTTAACGAACTTCAATATTTACACACTTTCGGTACCTAACCATTGATGTATTGTATTCCTTCATAAAATAAAGTTAATTTTAGGAACATTCAACAATGTAAGGTATGGAGGGAGCCTGGATCTCACGTCACAGAGAATCCTAGTGTGAGTTCCAGGAAACGAACTTATATAAATGTAAGTATATTCTGCAATAATAAATTACTCTTATTCTAATCCAATCCGAATGCATTATAAAAGCACCTATAAATAAACATAAAAAAAATATATAATAAACGACGAAAATCCTATTTATAAGCACTATTGTACGCCATCTTTTTCAAGCAAGTGACGTCTTCTACGAGAATGATTTTCTTTAAACACAAGATTTTTCTTAAAAAACGTGCTATATGTAACAGTAAGTCTTTTAAAGCATATATGTTTTTGATTATTATTGGACTTGTAAACTGTAGTGTAATTGCTAAAGTCTAAATTCCACATCTGCGTCCAGGGCGGGATGCGGGTGGACCGTCCTTGGCCTCCTGCAGTGCTGACGTACGGAAGCAACTAGTGAGCGCTCCCCGGTCCCCATACCACCAATCAATTCAATAATGCAGTCTTTAGCGCGTGGGGGACTTCGTTCTAAATTAGTCGAGCTTAAATATGCAACGCTGCAACTTTGTTTATGTGAATGTCGCTTATTGCGCACGCGAAGTTGAATTTGAAACCAGATAAAAAGTCACCATTTATGTCCTTCATTAACTAGTCATTTTATAGCATTTTTTTTTCTGAGCATTGTTGCTTGGTTTCTTGGCCATTCGAACCAATACGTTTAGATCGGAAGCACCTGTAATCTGTAGTCACCGTGTCACAGATGCAGGTCAAGGTCGCGTCTGCCGCATCTCTCCCGGTCGCAGCCCCGCTCAATATTACAGCATTACTTCCGTACTATATGGGCACTATTTACTTTATCCGTTAGCAATAACTGCTTTAACTGAAAATTATAAATAAAGAACCACATCCTAATTTCCCGTATTATCTGTGTGTGTGTGGGTGTATCTTATTATATAGTTAAGCACAGATAATACTTTGTAGGAAACAATAAACCTCTCTGTCTAGGAAAATCTCTAGTCAAATTTTCCCTATGAATATGATCAGATCGTTACACCACCTTCTAAGCGGACGACCTCGACGATATAGTCCACCACCAAGCGTCGATCCTCGCCCACCTGTCCGGGTGCATCCGTACGACGTGGCCAGCTCACTCCCATTTCTACCTGGCTGTTCTTTCCCCGACATGGAATCTACTACTAGAGTAATGGAGAGTAGGGTCAATGCCGAATTAATCACGTAGCAAGATTAGCAAAAACAAAGTAAGGGTCTTGCATGGGTGTACAAAAACAAGTCATACATAATACCTGTATGTACCAATTTTAACTACTTCCGCATTTTCTATAAAGACAATGTAGGCAACTGCTTATCTACTCATCGCTACCTAAGCCCCGTGGTCTCTCTGAAAAATAGATTAAAGAATTATAATTCATTATCATTTATAAAGATTTGGGGTTAGTTAAATTTTGCATTAGGCTCCGCGCTTCTTGATCCGGTTCTGCGCAAGGTTACATTTAGACAAAAAAAAAACTGAGTATCAGCGAATCATTTTTTACGGTGCGTGTTTACGCGAGAAATGATCAGTAATAAATAAAAATTACTGCGCTGCAATTATAGGTCAAGGGCGGGTCTGGCAATCCCCCCCTCCGTACCGGCGCACCGCTCCCCCGCCGCGCCCGTGTGCGGCCCGGTTCAATATCATAACCTAAAGCGACACTTCAACAGCTCATTCATACCTGTGTGTGTTGTACAAGGGTCATGAATTAAATGTCGTGACGTATCGACGTCGAGAACAGCTCGCGTCGTGTCGTGTCGTGTCGTGTCGTCTGAAAGATTAGCAAGTCAGCAAGGTTGGCTGAACGCCGGCCGGGCTTAGCTAAGACTGTTGTGGAGGGTCTTTTAATCTCCAACCTTACCTGTAAGCGTTATCCCTTTTAGTACTTATTTTTAACGATGCCTATCTCAGGCCACTGCTGAACAGAGCGGAGTGATGACGACTCAGTATAATCTCTGAGCAGTTAATCTTTTCCGCCATCTTTTAACGGATAACAACATATACTACTCAACTATATCTACTAATAGTAACCACTGAATCATAACAAGATTAATACTTAATGCCTAAAAGTAAAATCTGAAATAAGTGTAAATAAATTATGACACACTTATGAAGATAATTATATCTATTATGATCGGAAAATTATGTGTAGAGTTTATATTATGCCAAAATACAAAAATGTACAATACAGTACTTATTTGCATTTTTTTTTTAACTGAATTAGTTTCGTTGTTTCTAGAGTAGCTAGACAACGCCAACTGCATTTTATTTAGGTAATTTGACAAAAAAGGCGTTCACATAAAAGTATTATTTTTAACCAGTTTCTAAAATCAATAGTTTGTCATTAATAGGTGAACCTAAAAATTAAGATACTGTACACGTAAGTGTACACAGGTTAGCATTGCGTGTCGCTGTAGGCAACGAGCTCGAGTATCAAGGACGCGGGATGCGGCGAGGGCGTCCCGGGCACCTGCCCAGCCGCAGCCAGCCCGGTCAATGATAATGTATACAGACATAATATATCTCCTAGCTGTTTGATCTCTTGTTAACATAAACTTTATGTGATATATTTATATAGTGTCCTTTAGGTAATAAGTAGTTAACATATAGAAACACTCAACGCACATGACATGAGGTGCTTGCATCGATTCTCAGCCTGGTGGGGAAAAGTATCATTGTGATCTACTTCTTTCTATTTATCTGAAATTTACATATTGCTCCGAAACGTAGTCGCTCACAATGGGCCTCATAAGAAGACTTAAAGTCACCCAAAGGGCAATGGAAAGGGCTATGCTCGAAGTTTCCTTGCGTGATCAAATTAGGAATAAAGATATCAGAAGAACCAAAGTTACAGACATAGCCCAAAGAATCTCCAAACTTAAGTTGCAGTGGGAGGACACATTGCTCGCAAAACACATGGGCGGTGGAATGAAAGGTTCTGGAGTAACGACCGCGTACCCAAAGACGCAGCGTTGGAAGGTCTCCTACAAAGTGTACTTGGTGAGGGCTGCGGGAATCCGCTGGATGCGAGACGCACAGGATCGTTAATTGTGGCGACACTTGGGGGAGGCCTATGTCCAACAGAGCACGTCTTTCGGCTGAAATGATGATGATCTGAAATTTAATTTCTCAATAGCAACCACGAGTATCGATAAGCGTACGGTTTTTCTTTAGTGAGAGATCATCAAATGATTTCCTTCCTACTGCTCTGTTTGCCAAATAAACATGTTTTCTTTCTTTCTCTTTCCCTCACGCTTCCAAATCGACTCACTGCCGACCCTTAGAGCAGAGGTCCCTGTGCAGAAACACAAAGCGAGATGGATAAAGGAACAACTTTGTATTTAAGCTCACGATGTAAAATCTTGTAGCAATCTAACTATTATTTAGAGAAACCGAAGTTCGCAACAGGTCTTCATACTCTTTAGAGAAAATGAGGCAAGCTACATGAGTATGTCTATAGAAAAAAGCATCAAATACGATATCAACGGATCCTGAGGAGTTAATCACAACATTGCTGCATTGGTGAAATTGCATCCATTACCTACTTCTTCTTTATATAAATAATTCTCCTGTAGGTACAGGTATAATTGTCACCTACATAATTGTTTTGGAGACTAGGTCCCTGGATCATTTGAAAATAAAATAGGACCCGGTAGGTGGCGCTGCCATCTAATTTTTATTTTTCTGAGGTACAGCCAGTTTTTCGGGTAGGACAACGTTTGTTAGGACAGCTAGTATAGTATATAAAGCATAATTATTCTGCCTACTCCGTCACCACAGCTAGGACTCAAACCTCCTTCTATTTGAGAGGGATAAGAGGGTCATTATCAACGCAAGCTCAGTGGCAGTTAGTGACTATGCATAGGCACTACATTGTATATGTAGATTTACTCACTATGTTCGGTTTCATCGTTTTGAGAGTAGTGGTGATGACATAGTCTACAAAAAGTGAAGTATGTACCTGGTTCGAACCCATGACATAGGCTAGTCCTGAGTTAAGCAACACGAATATTGACAAAAGCTTATATTGATTGGACAGTTCCACTCGTGTGGTTTTTTCCTTAAAATACCACCTCAGGCACTTATTATATATGTTTCTCACATGCTTTGAGCATTACACGTTATCTGACTACAAACGACTTACAAAGTCGTCTGTAGTCAGTAGTCGTTGATCGTTAGACTTTAAAAGAGACTGACTTCTGAGTTTGGTTTTGGTGTTTTTTCTCAGGGTAGTCAGCTAATAAACACTGGACTCATCTAGTTGAAATTAACGTATAAAAGTGTCATTAACTTATACCTTATTAATTTGCAAATAAGTATCATTTATAACTTATTGGCAGAACCAGTTCTACAGGCGGTTTTGTCCGTGTGTGAATGTCGGTTACTGCAGACGCTACATAAAAAGTAACTTACTTCCATCCTTGGAGTTCAAACTTGCTCTGTACCAAATTTTACCAAAATCGGTTCAGTAGTTTAACTGTGAAAGCGTAAAAGACAGACAGAGTTACTTTCACATAAATTATGATATTAAACATTTGTAATACATTAAGGTGTATACTAATGTATGAACTAGTATGGAGAAGTCACGATATTACCAATGAGTCACATCATCCCTAAAACTAGCACGAACATAAATACAAATAAAGTGCTCAGAATTTGATTACATACTTATTTTTATACTTTGAACAGCTCAACTTTTACCCGTACCTATTGCAGACTCTAAGAATAATTTAGATACACATTTACAAAGCCGTCTTCCATGTTTCCAGGGCTGAACTACAGCCTCCCTTACCAGCCATAAATCTACGTTACGTGGAGGGTATGCGTAGCCCTAATAAAATTACTGCCATCCTTAGCGAAATTATTCGGAAAGTCAATGGCTCTCTGCAGAAAGGTTCTCGTAATAGGATGAAAAAAGTTCCGAACTGACGAGAGATGCTTATGTTTTTACTTTTATGTTGATTTTGATACATTAAGTACATCCATCTTTTTTACGAATATTATGAAATATTTATTTTCTGTTTACCCTTTAAGAAAGGTCTTTCGTCCATGTTTTCTTCCGTAATAAGTCTTCCGTATTCGAATATCATAGTTTTTTCTTTCTTTTGTTTTTATATTAGAATGCGGGTGTAACACATTCTAATGTTTTTGTAGTATTTGGCAGCAAATGTTTCGATTCAGCCTTCTCAGTAAACTTCGCTGAGATAGCCAAAACTACAATAAAATTCTCAGCTCCATTTTACCGAGAACGCGCCTATTTCAATGATTCCACATATTTTCTAGTTGCTTAGTCACTTGAGATACAAAACTACACCAATTTTACGTCACAATATCCACTACGAGTCAATTTGCAAATAATTAAAACAGTCACTGAACTTCACTCGAAGAAATACCGGCAAAAACTTTGAAATATTTATTAGCTATGTTATGACTGATAACAAAATGTTTCCCAACTTCTTGATTCAATCCCTTCATTTTTATCAAGACTACCAAGGCCAAAAGAGGAATATAGGACAACTACCAGCCACCGCCACCGCAAATGTGAGCTTGCAGTCAGCGAGCAACGGATAGTTTGCCGTCTAGAGCAGTAGGTACTTCACATGAGTCTCAAAGAAATGTCAGCAAAATAAGATGAGGCCAGAGCTGCGAATTAATTGAAGGAGTTACCGCAGCCCTCTCAAAAAAGGGCAGCTGAAGGAACACGGTGGGTTTTAGTCAGTAAAAGTCTGAAACTCCCTCCCGCTCCAACCAGAGTGAAAGAAGTTATTTGATGAATTCCACTTAGAAACTCCCTAAGAAGGAATCACCACATTCACTACAATTCTCTAAAATATGCAGATATGATCCTTTTTTAACTGAACACTAATTACGAGTAGACTATGAACAAAAAGTTGTCTTAGGTTTTATTCCCTTTAGATGTAAAAGATCGAATAAATGTGTACACAGAAAGCCACTGAATATTCATAACATTTCTGTTGACTTAACCGATTACCTATATGATATGCGTCATATCTCAACAACGTAACGCATTTAATGTTATCAATCTATATCCATTCATTTAGCGAACTTGTGCATGAACTCCTTGTTACTTCAGGGAGGTTCCACCAGCGATGACTGCAGCAGCATCGTCGAGGAACCGGTCGATACGTCTGCGGCGCCACACGCTAAACTTTTGCACTAGGTACACTAACTCAATGTTCGAAGGTACGATTCCCTAGTCCCTTGTATGGACGAGGGCATAAGTTAGGTGTATTTTTATTACGTGTGTATGTGATACGAAGGCAAATAGTGATGAAGTGGGAGAAGACTTGCTGCGCCAACTCCTAATTGTCGGACCGGGCCCAAGCCGTCGACGGCGCGTACTGTTCCACGCGTGCCTCAAAGAGATGTCAGCAACCGTAGGGGCCCAGCAGGGTCGAAGCCTACTGGGGCCATGGGTGATGCGAAAGAGATCCCCGGGGCCCTGGAAAAAAAGGCAGAGAAGGAACAGGAGTGGGTTTTTAGTCAGTAAAAGTCTGACACTATCCCCCGCTCCGCCCAAGAGCGGGGATGCCATTAGATAACTTTGCCACCCGAAAAATAAAACTCTTAATTTTAAAGTGCTATCGTTGAATAAATTAGAAAAGACTTTCTTTTACGACGATACACTTAATAACTTATTTACTTTATTAGGCTTTTATTAAGGCAAGTTATGTTGCGGTCTTTAGGTCACAAAATAGGTAGGTACCTAATGAAATAAAAGCTATAATTACAGCTATAAAAACGTCCACGCCACTACGTAAGGAAAAGACCAATAATAACTTTAACGAAAGTACATACTTATGAAAATAAATTACCCTATTAATAAAACACTCAAGTATTCGATAAAAATATTCAGTACTTTTCTTATTCGCGAAGGACAGAAGATTTTTTATTCGGAACTTTTTTCATTGAAATTGATTTCCTCTGAGAAGAAAATTGTAAGTATTTCAATCGAATCTCGTCCAAATTGAGATGAATGTATGGAGACATTAGGTGAATGTGAACCATTGGGAGAGGCTTGTCCTCGCCTCGTGCGAAAGTGGCACAAAAAGGTTCTCATCAGAGTCGGAACAAAAAATTCTGCGAACTTTTTATCTTTTATTGCGTGTCGTCGATAGCTGCTCGTTTTTATGTGATCGGTTTTGTAGCAGATACTGCGCAGTTACACGGGCAATATTCTGTTTCTAACGGGCTATTCAATTTCACCCATTTTTATAATGACAGTTACGAAAATAAACTGTGTCTACAAACGTTTATGTTTTCAGGTAGAAGAACTAGAGAGTAATCGGTGAGTGAAGGAGATAGCTGCAACCGTGAGCGAACAGAATTCCGCCGAAGGAGGCGCCCTCCCTGGACGTTGGGAATCGAAGGGCGATCGCCGACCGTCATAGGCACGGGATTGCGGACGACGAGCAATAAGAAGTTCGCTGTTCGCCGTTCGCCCGTCCGGTATAAACCAGATCCGAGTCGATGGCGCGTAGGGTTCTAAACGCGCCACAAACAGATGTCAGCAAAACTGAAGGGGCCCAGTAAGGCTGATGCCTGATAGGGCTGCGCAGGAACGTTTGAAAGAGTGACTATGGCCCTAGATCGCAAAAGGCAAGTGAAAGACTCCGGTGGTTAAGTACACGCCCTCTCGTTCCACCCTAGAGCGGAAGTAGTTATCAGATGACCAACCTCAAAAAAAAAACTACTATTATACTCTTGATAAGAGTGTGCAGAACGTAAATATATACTTTCTAGTACTATTACTTACTAGTTATTTACTTTCTAATTAGGGCCACTGACCACTAGTGGCCAGTGGCCCTAACTGCTATGCCGGAGGTCGTGGGTTCGATTCCCACCCAGGACAAATGTTTGTGTGATGAGCACGATCATTTGTTCTGTGTCTGGGTGTAATTTATCTATAATATATATGTATTTATAAATATATAAGTATGTCTATCAGTTGTCTAGTACTCATAACACAAGCTCTGCTAAGCTTGAGACTAGACGGCGTTGTGTGATAGTTGTAAAATATTTTCATTATTAGTTGACAAATAAATCAAGTTCTGGTTCTAAGAGAGTCCAAAAGTTTTCCCAAACGCTGTTACGATCATTTTTAACATAGACAGCCCTTACAGTAGAACTATAATCAAGTATATATACACACTGTTCATGTCCATAAATGTTGAAAGGCGCCGCGTCGCGCGGTGCGCCGGTGTCAGCCATTAATAAAGTGTTTCCTTCCGAGCGGCGGTGACTGCGCCGTGACAATGTCGTGACACGCCGCGCCAATCACCGGCTGTGTGGGTCGTACCGACGCTTCTTTGTAGAATTCATGTTAGTTTGTCATTTAGACTTCATTGACGAAGATGACGACTTGAAGGTCATTTTTCCGCATCGCTGGGCACGCTACAATCGCGATGGTAATACGCCCTTTTATAGAGTGATAGGTATCCTCACCGGACATGGCAAGTTCGGAAGGTTCCCGTTCTGAAACGCCCGGGTGTCACCACTGTGTAGACCGCCTGGAGCACACGGCAGTGGAGGTGTGCCCCGCTTGGCTTGTCCATGTGGAAACGATTGGCAGCGACCTCAGTCGGTCTTGGTGCTTTATGATTCTCTTGAGTTATCCTTTCTTCTTAAGGGGACCAAAATTCCCTAGATGACTACGTGATAGTAATACGTAGGTAGTCGTCTTGATAATCAAAATGATGCAACAAACTGACTCACCCACTTCGCCCGTGACTCTATACTATTCATCATTTCGGAAGTTACTTACTTACTGAGTGCTAAGCAACGGTTTTTCCAAGACAAAATAATTTGAATCGCACCTAAAAACTTACCCTTCATAAACTAATCTACCTACCGTATTCATACATCAGTCCAGAATGAGATGCGCTCATAAAACATGAACGAAACACAAAGGTATGACGTATCACCTGACCCTCATCAGACGCACGCCGAAGCAAATTGAAAACGGAACATTTAGATCCCATCGCACGCTGATGCCTATAAAGGTAAACCAATTTTGCCGCGAGGCGAGAGGGGGCGGGATAACGCTGTCCTTTTCGCCCCCCATCCCCGTGCTGCGCGGAGGGGGCATGTGGCCCGACATTGACCCGCACTGCGCCGTGCCGCCTGCACAGGTGCGTCATTCATGTGCCCCCTCCGCCCCCCACAGCCTGCATAGCGGGCATGTTGCATTGGCTTGTTACCGGATCAAACTAGTTTCAGGGAAATTCGCTGCAAACTGCTTTATATTGACGGGAAATTGATATTTGTGTGAAAATTCTTGTTAAAGCTTTGTGGCATACTGAAATCAGAAGTTTCAGTATGCTAGCAGACATGGGGAACAAGGTCAATATAATATTATGTCCTGTGCAATACGTGACAGCTAAGGTACCTAGGTACCTTGTGAATTTATAGTCCTCTTACTCTTACCCACTAAATGCAAAATCATCAAGTTTTTATCCCCTGCTTAAAACTGTTTCATAAACTCTGTGTTAGTATAAAACTCTGTTATGTAGCCCCTCTCGGCGGTAAAGTAGTGCCGGCTTAGATATTACGGAGTCAATGGGCCCTTCGAGACCGCTCGCCGTAAAGTAGCTCGCAGGTACCTCCGTTATCTCGGGAAAATGGAGGCAGCGCGCTGGTGCCTATGAAAAGCAGGGCATTTTCTTTGTTACTATTTTGGGGTAAATATCTGATTAGAGATAGAAAAAATAATGACGACGAAATATATTTTAGAGTGAATATTTCACCGTATATTCCATATTTGCCATTGAAAGAATATTTTGAAAGACTGATGAATGAGGAAAATAATTGGAGTGGGGTGTTAGAGAATAAACCAGTGAATGTGGGATTAGTACGAATTGTTAATATGGATTAAGTCAGAATAGCAGTAAATGGAATGAAGAATGGTAAAGCCATTGGTCCAGATGGAATACCAGTGGAAGTGTGGAAGTTATTGCGAGTGGATGGATGGACGTGGTTAGCTTTGTTCTTCAATAAGTTGTTGCTGGAAGAAGCCATACCTGATGAGTGGTGCAATAGCTCTTCAGTGCCGATTTTTAAAAACAAAGGTGATGTGCTTGAGTGCAACAATTATAGAGGAATAAAGCTAATGTCACATACTATGAAAGCCTGGGAGAAAGTTATTGAAAGGAGGCTGAGAGAAGAGAGTGAAATTTCACAGACCCAATTCGGTTTTATGCCTGGTCGGGGTACAACGGATGCCATTTTTGCTATACGCCAGCTGTGCGAGAAATATAGAGGTGCGCATAAAAACTTGCACATGGTATTCATTGACCTCGAAAAGGCATACGACCGGGTACCTCGTGAGGTTCTGTGGTGGGCCCTTAAGGAGAAAGGTGTGCCTGGGAAGTATGTGCAGTTGATCCGAGCAATGTACAGTCGATGCAGTACCCAAGTCCGGTCTACAGTGGGCACCACTGGCAGCTTCAATGTGGCAGTCGGCTTACATCAAGGGTCGGCTCTCAGTCCTTACCTCTTCCTGATGATAATGGAAGCTCTGACGTCGGACATTCAGGAAGAGGCTCCCTGGTGTATGTTGTTTGCCAATGATATTGTGTTGGTTGCCGAGAGTGGCCTAGAGGTCCAGAACAGATTGGAGGTGTTGGGGCACAGACTGGAGAGTCATCATCTTCCTGCCCTTATCCCGTATTATTTGGGGTCGGCGCAACACGTTTTTTTCTTCCACTCTGCCCTGTTACTCGTCATGCTATCACTAACTTCCTTTTCTTTCATATCACTCTTCACACAATCCATCCATCTTTTCTTTGGTCTCCCCCTTCCTCTCCATCCCTCATCCATCATCCATGGCACAGACTGGAGAGTGTTGGCCTGAAATTAAGTAGAACCAAAACGGAATACTTGTTCTGCGATTTCGGCGGTCTCTCCAATCCAGTGCCTTTAGCTCTAGCTGGAACGCCCATACCGATCTTCTCTGACTTTCGGTACCTCGGGTCACTCATCCAAGGGGATGGTGAGGTAGACCGGGACGTAACACATCGGATCAACGCAGGATGGATGAAATGGAGACAGGTCACGGGAACAACTTGTGACCCACGGATGCCCCTCAAGTTGAAGGGTAAAATCTACAAGTCCGTGATAAGGCCTGTCATACTGTATGGATCAGAATGTTGGGCTGTGAAAAAGACGGATGAAAAAAGATTGCATGTAGCGGAGATGAGAATGTTAAGATGGATGTGTGATGAAAAGATGGATGGATTGTGTGAAGAGTGATATGAAAGAAAAGGAAGTTAGTGATAGCATGACGAGTAACAGGGCAGAGTGGAAGAAAAAAACGTGTTGCGCCGATCCCAAATAACACGGGATAAGGGCAGGAAGATGATGATATTCCATATTTGCCATTGGGAATTATTTGGTGCTTTAACAGATAATAAGTAGCGTGAACGTACATACCTCAGACGGTAAGAAAACTACCTGCCACTTTACTGTACTGTACTGTAAGGAAACTACCTGCTACTGTACTGTACTGTAAGGAAACTACCTGCTACTGTACTGTACTGTAAGGAAACTACCTGCCACTGTACTGTACTGTAATTAACTTGTGCCAACGGCTTTGCCTGTGTGAAAATTGGTTTCTCCATACAAACTTTGGATCCCCGTTATATCTCCTTAGGGAGTGAATTTTCAAAAAAAATATTCCTCATCCTTTGTATACATTATAAAAGGAAACTCTGAGCAAAGTTTTAGCGTTCTAGGTCCTTGAGTGAGACCGGACTTTGCCTTTTAATAATATTAGTGTGTGTGTGATCTTTTATCTGTCTGGCCTGTTGATCTCAACTGGCCTGTTGGTCTCGATTCCCACCCAGGACAAATGTTTATGTGATGAGCATGATAATTTATTTTGTGTTTGGGTGTAATTTATCTATATATCTATGTATTTAGAAATATATAAGTATGTTTATCAGTTATCTAATACTCATAACACAAGCTCTGCTTAGATTGGGACTAGACGGCGTTGTGTGATAGTTGTAGAATACTATTATATCATATTATATCTATTTATAGAAGATTATCAGTTTTATGACAGTTAGATATTGTTTAGTTTGTAAAGAAACTCGTAGTTAGAACAACTGAAGTGTTACGTCATGACTGTAAGCGCTATAAATAAAATTGTAAGGGATGGCGTGTTGCCACATGCACCACTCTAATAGTAAACGGCATAAACTTCGTCATTCTTACTCCCGTAGTAAAATCGCAGATATTAATAGAACCACCCAACTTTACTAATTTTAATGTTACAACATTGCTCAAACTGTATTTTACTTCACGAACAGCCCATTGAAATAATTTCAATGTAAAGTTATGAGCACGCTAGTCAAATGTCAAGGTGTTTCGTGGCAGAACTAGGAACCAATTGGCACGGCAGAAGTAGTCATAGACATGCTCGATCAGCCGAGTTTGATCCGCTAAGATGAGGGTTGCCACGTGTGAAGTGGCAGATTAATCTACCACTATTTACTGGCAATAAAATCTTTATGGCCAGTTTTCATGAGTGTGGTGTGAATACTTTAGTCAATAATGACTACAGGGTTTCATCAGACTAAGTCAGACAATATAGGAGTTTACCAGTCTCAACATTTTTTTTTAAATTTGAAGCTATTGAGTTCGTTTAGGTGTTTCTTCTCAGGTTAGTCAGCTACGAAACATCGGCTTCATCTAGTTTGAATAGACGAAAATATTACGCATAAGGTACGACGCTGCGTTACGCGGGCGCCCGCGCGGTCCCAGACAAAAGTGCTCCGTCGCTGCTCACGCGCCCGTTTTACTACATAATAATAGATTAAATTTCTCCATCGACACGACTGCATAAACACAGTTAAAGTTGAATTAGCGACACTGCGCAGGTAATAATCCGATTTCCGCTACGGGGAGCGCCGCAAACGACACACGCGCATAGTCACCGACTTGTGTCCGCGCGGGCACCCGCGCCCGCACGTGCGACCGCTTTACGCAGCGTTGGCACTTAGTGTTATTTATAACCTATTTGCAAAATAAACATAATTTATCAGATACTGTTTTATATGGGTATACCTTGTGAATTAGCCAAGGAAAATGTAAACTTGTTAATAATTCGAGAATAGACCCGAAGTTTCATAACAACCTTTGTCAATTATTATAAAAGGATAAGGTACCTATATCTGATCGCCTTTGTATTTTTATTTTTTACGTTATATTTATTCCTGTTAAAACAATTGTATGATGTGTTATTATAACATATAAATAAATAAATCTTGCATGTTTAGCAGGTCGATAGTCATTTTCATTCAGACTGCTGCTTCATTCGTGTTCAGAGTAGCCATAGTCTCCTTAGTTTACCTAGAGCTGTGTCTTTTATTAGCGGTTCAGTAAAAAAAACCGTGTGGACCGCAAATAGCAGAAAAAGACAATGTGCCATACTCAAAAAGAGATGGCGGTAAGAGCTAGTGTCTTTAAAGGAATGAATCCTTTCCGAAATCCAAGAAAGGTTGAAGTATTGGGAGACTTTTGCCTTCATCATCATCTTCTTCCTGCCCTTGTCACTACTTATCACTAACTTCCTTTTCTTTCATATCAATGTTCACACAATCCATCCATCTTTTCTTTGGCCTCCCTTTCCCTCTCTACCCATCCACATGTATACTCATAACTCTTTTAGTAACATGTGTTTCATCTCTCCTCTTTACATGACCATACCAAGACAAACGATTCCCCTTCAACTTTTCAGTCACTGGCGCCACTTTCAAACTTCCTCTAATAAGTATATTCATTTCTCACTTTATCCATTCTCGTCACACCACACATCCATCTCAACATTCTTAGACTTTTGCCTTGTACTGTGAAAATAAGTAAAATGCGATGTGTACGAGCACAGTATGGCAACCCCGTCCAGGTGTTAAGCTAAGGTTGCGTCCTTGCCTGGGCGCAGTGTCACCCGGTGCTAATCCTCCGGCCGCGACGTCGCCGCCGCCTCCACCCCCCGCGCGCCGCACCCCCTCCCCCCACCCGCTCGGCAACCAAACGTTTCGACACCGCACGGACTGATGCTATTTCTATAATGTTCGGAAAGTGGTTATATCATAGCACGAGAAACATTTAAATATTTACTTACGTTTAGAAAACTTTTTCAATTACGTCAAACAGGTCATATGACCCTAGATTTAGAACCCTATCCGCAATTACGTTTAGAAAAAATAACACAGTAAATGATCATGAATCTGAAATAAATAACACAATCGAAAAACTAATAGAATGGTTAAACATAAATAATTTGTCAATAAATTTAAATAAGTCCGTATACATACAATTTAATAAATCAAATAATCCTAAACATAACATAAAACTAAACATACCCAAAATTGAAGAAGTGATACAAACAAAATTTCTAGGTGTAACTATAGACCAAGATATTAATTGGAAAACCCATGTAGATACTGTGTCTAAAAAAATTAATAAATTCGTGTATGCTCTCAAACAGGTTAGAAATATAACTAACACAAAAACGGCGATAATATCATATCACGCCTATGTTGAATCTTTGTTACGATATGGTCTTATAATGTGGGGTAACAGTACTGATCACAACAGAGCATTCGTTGCGCAAAAAAAGTGCATTAGGGCAATTTACGGCCTGCAACCAGATGAATCATGTAGACCTGTATTTAAAAAACTTAATTTACTACCGCTACCTTCTCTTTACATCTACGAAACATGTATGTTTGTCAGGAAAAATCTGAATTTATTTGTTAAGGCAGACGACATTAATGTTCGTAACCGACGAGACCCCAACAGGCTCGTTCTAAGCAATATTCCTAGGTTGACCAAATATAATAAAAGCTGCGTTACAATGTGCGTGCGCTTATATAATAAGTTACCTAGTGATATAAAAACTCTAAGCATTAGATTATTTAAAAAAAAATTGTATCAATGGTTATTGATTAATAATTTTTATTCTGTAAAGGATTACTTGAATTGATAAAAAATGAATGTAGATACTTACTTACAAAATTTGCATGCTAATATTTAGCGAAACATGTTTGCTCATATTTGTACCTTTTACCACCTTTTATACCATGTTTTTTAGCAAATAAATATATTATTATTATTATTATTCTCCTTTATTCACTATAAACACATATTAATTACATTTTTAAATATTTTTCTTAAACAAAATGATACAAAAAAAAAACATTTAAAAATATAAAAAATAGTACCCCACCGGTATCGGGAACAGGGTCCAAGCTACCGGCGGTCAGGGCTCCAGAGTAAGGAACCTCCTAACAATACGAGCCGTGTCCAAGAGTACCGCTTTCTGAATCAAGCCCTTGATCCAGCCGCCTAACGCGAGCCTCCTAAGGTGTTGATCGAGGCTCTTGGCTATTAAGCCATTGCCCGACACGACTATCGGTACAATGATCGCTGAGTCCACATCCCACATGTCGACAACCTCGCGAGCCAAGTCAATATACTTAATTTGTTTATCTTTCTCGGCTTTCACGAGGTTCTCGTCATGTGGAACGGAAATGTCAACGATCATTGCACGCCTCTCGTTTCGGTCCACCACCACTATATCAGGCTTATTGGCTACAATAGTCCTGTCAGTGATGATGGACCTATCCCAGTACAAAGTGATATGACCATTATCAAGAACTGGGTCGGGCTCATACCTGTAGTAAGGCACTTCCGATTCCACAAGAGAGTATTTCAGAGCAAGTTGCTGATGGATAATTCTGGCTACTAGGTTGTGCCTATGCAAGTACTCTCCGTTAGCTAGACGAGAACAACCAGAGATTATGTGACGAATTGATTCTCCCGGACGGTGACATGCCCGACAGATGTCAACCGTGCCGTCCTTCACAATAAATCTCCGGTAGTTATTCGTCATGATAACTTCGTCCATAATTGCACAGACAAAACCTTCGGTTTCCCCAAAGAGGTCACCGAAACGCAGCCAGGCTACGGACGCCAATTGGTCTACATCGGGCCCGTGAAGGGCCCGGAAAAAGCGTCCGTGAAGTTCCTTGCTCTGCCATACTGCCCTGCGATCGTTAGTGTCAAGCACTACTGGTTTGCGCCAGTTCTCGTTAGCCAGGGAGAGCGGGGTGAGTCCCTTGTCCACTGCCACTACATCTCGATGCATACCCACGTCGGCAGCTAGAAAATATTCCCTGAGACTGCATACCTCGCGGTTGTGTAGGGTCTTAGCATTTAAGAAACCTCGACCCCCACACTTCCGCGGGATATACAGTCTCATCACCGACGATCGTGGGTGGTGCATTCGGTATGCAGTCAGCAGTGTACGGACCCGCCTATCCAGGGCATCAAGTTCCGTTTGAGTCCATTTGAGTACGCCGAAAGAGTACATCAATACCGGCATGACCCAACCGTTGAAGGCGCGCACCTTGTTTCCACCTGAAAGAAGGCTACTGAATACCTTCTTCAGGCGTCCAAAGAAACGCTCCTTCAACAACTGCTTCATGTCCGTGATATTGATGCCTAGAGCTTCCGACATACCCAAATACTTATTATTATTATTATTATAATTATGAAAATAGCTGTACGATCATATTATGACGTAGTATCCTTATACATGTCATATGATCGTACAGCTAACTCATACCTAGATCATAGGTTATTTTCATAATTTCGGATAGGGTTCTAAATCTAGGTCCTCACTTAGTGTATTTAAGTATCTTTCACATTATGTGCCTTTGATGCATGAATGACCTACATTACTCAGACGTCCGAAATTGTTTGCGTGATGCTGACGAAGAAACTATTTCAGCAGTTCAGTTTAGACCGAGTTGCATGCTCTGGTGAGAACAGTACTTTATATGTTCGCTATTTTAAGAAAAAAAGAGGTTCCTAGGAGAATTACAGCTCTTTGTAGTTTCGTGCTAATGTGAAATTTCTAAGGAAATTTTATGGGGGATGTTTAAAATTATCAAATGACTCCTACCGCGCTGGGTAGAGCGGGGAGTAGAGCGTCCAAATTTTGCTGAATTATACCCGCCTGTGTTCTTTCTGTTGCCCTTTGCGTGTGCCGCAGTAACTCTTTCGAACAATCCAGCAGATGCTGGAAGGAACAATGATGCAGGAACCCAAACCACAGGTGCCGCAGGAAGAATATTAATTCAAAACATCTACACACATACAACTCCTGTAAGAACCGAATACAGACCTTATCAAGGGTGTTAATAATTCCTACACAAACGTGAACTAAATGTAACAGGTTGAAGTACACTCGTAGCTCGCGTCGTAGCGAGTTCTGCTTGTTGTAGGCGTTGAGTTTGTCGGATAAATAAAATAATATCCAATAAATACTTAAGCAAGATGGAACAGAGTGACACAGAGCCAGAGGACGGGCGCTGTCATCTTAGAAGGCTTAGGAAACGCTGGTGTGACGACTTAGGGCCTTTTCTTTGAGGTGGGAAATGATTAAATGACTTCTTTTGCTCTGGACAGAGTAAGAGGGTGTGGACCAAAACCCACCTGTATTTCTTCCGTTGCCCTTTACATTCTAGGATTAGAACTCTTCCGGACAAACCTGCAGCCCATTCCTTAGAGGCGTTCCCGACGGATTGGTCAGAAAATACAACACAGAGAGAAGAGTTATTTGCCCAATAAGGGAATAAGTACTGCCTTACAAAGTTAAAAAACGGTACTTATCTAATAATTATTTCGAAAATTCTTTTTTTTGCATCGAAAAGCCTGAAACGACTTTTTCAAGGACACATTTTACAAGGGCTAGGTTTTTGAAAAACCTGTATCTTTGTTGGAACATTGAAAAAACAAAATTACTTACAAGTAGGTATTTTGTTTAACACCTAAACCCATCTCAATGGAATTTAACTTGGAATATATTCTAGGCAGGAAATGGAACAAGACTTGAGATAGGTACCTAAGCAGTTTTTATGAATATACCAAGCAGGCAAAGACATGGGCAGAAGCATTTATTTAGCATACCTACCTATCGAAGTAACTACGACAAAAATACGTTCTTCACAAAACTACGAAATCCTTTTTTTCTCGAAACTTCCTTTCCTTGAGTTACCACTTATTGACTTAGTAGGGCAGTAGGTATATAGGTCGATAAAAAAACAAGTAATCCATATTTCTCCTGCGACATGGTAACCCTTCCATCTTGTCTGGAAGGGGCGCGCCCATGGCTCGGAAGCAGTTTATGTTATAAATGTCAATCAAACGGCCATAACGTTTTATAGGCATTCCGGCTGAGCCCACGTATTGGGTTCCGTAGCATTCCGTAGCATTCCGTACTTGTTCTATTTGCCATCAGCCACCATTGTTAGCCACGAACATTTGTTTTAATAGCTGTCATGTTTGTTTGTACAAAATTGCAGAAATTGTTCGTCATTGCTGGTTTTTGTTTGATTGTCTTGTAAGTAATTGCGATAGCAAACAACACGCCACATTTCTTTTATGATTATATTTTCTTTATAATTTTGAAGAAAGTAATAAAGTTAGAGAGATAGAAAAATAGTTTAAACTGCTAAAAATACCGTTATTTGTGTAGCGACATCTATAACGCCACATAGGAACTAAAAAAATCGAAATCCTGCATCGCGCAATTAGAGTTCACCCCGCGATTTGCAACATATACCTACAACAGTCTGAAATCATCTGTCGGTCCGTTGCCCGGATCAGACATAACAACGATCAGACGATCGGAGGATTTTTCCTTTTCACTGGAGGTTTGCGAGACTTTATACCCTGAGCTGTTCCGCATTTCCCTAAACTTGTACGCCTACCTACAAAATATTTACCTACATAGAGCGAGATTCATTCGTCAATAGATAAATCGTGGGTTTGTGGACGGCGAGCTACCCAATTTTCGCCGTCCACAAGCCGCCGCAATGTGGCCGATCGATATTTATCCGGACCGAGCCTGAGACGTCTACGGCGCATAGTATTCCACGCGCGCCTCAAGGAGACGTCAGAAACCGTAGGGGCCCCGCAGAGTCGAAGTCTACTGCCATGTCATGGGTTGTGAAAACCCCTGGAAAAAAGACAAAGCAGGAGCATAGGTGTGAGTTTTAGTCAGTTAAAGTCCCTCACGCCCCGCCCTAGAGCAGGAGAAGTCATAGGATGATTTCCTACCAAAAAAAGAACATAAATAGATAATTAATAAATAGATTTTTACTAAACTCTTTTCGACACAAACTTTAATGAAGTGGTATTCAACGTGTTCAATTGTGGCCGAGTAATTCGTCGATTCACGAAGTATTCGACCCAACACGAATGATGTGTCGCGGTACTGTCGGTGCTAGTGTAGACAACACCATCGCGTATACCCGAATACGACAACTCGACACGAATATTCGCACGATAGCCCCAGCGTAAGAGGTTTTTCCTCAAGACCCAGTAGGTACCTACCCTCCTACTTAACTTGAAGACCGACAAGGAGCCTCTCATCCCTTGCCTCAACAGGCCTCTCCATGTTTTGTGTGTCAAGAGAATGGACAGCAACATCCTCAAGGGACAATAGATTCTGAAAGATTAACAATTTTGCAGGCAGCTCAAACACAATTCTACCAACTAAATACATACGTACCTAATATATAGAAGAATGATTGTAGGTATTCATTAGAAAATTCCGACGTACTGTGATTCGGTGCGAAACAATTACATCAAATTGCACCTTGGTGCGGTGCGGCAATGAGCAAAGCGAAGCGGTCGCAGACAGTTGGTTTGATATTTTCGCGCGAATTATTACGGTGCGGTGATTTGTTTTATTTGTAGCTATCAGGAAATACAGACTTCGAAGTTTACAATATAGGAAGCATAAGCATAGAATAAACAGCCTTATAATGTTCCCACTGCTGGGACTCAGGCTTCCTCTCTGGGAGAGGGAATTTACAATTAAACAAATTATAAATTTAGGTGTCTTCAAGGCTAGAGTGAATAGGCTCTTAATAAACTAGTGCGCCTCTCCATCAATGATTGCGTCACTGCTTACCATCAGGTGGGATCGCAGTTAAGCACTGGTTTATATCAATTAAATAATAATAATAAAGCACAAAAACATAAATTTCAGGTCAGTAACAATAATTAGGATATCTAACTGTCTTCATCATACTTAGACAGCTTTTAGGTATAGATAGGTAATTAGTTCATATAGTTGTCTTCGTGTCAGTCAGACGATTGAGGTTTAACCTTCACGTGCCACCTGCTGACGCGGGTAACCTTTCGATCAATGCCTCTTCACTCTTGATTAAGACATCCTTTTTATTGATTTAGGGAACCTTGACTATCTTCGTAAACCTCTATGTTTGGTAAAAGCTTGTGAAGGACAAATATGTAATTACTTTCTCTAGAATGTTGAATGTAACTTGTGTTAGCGGTATGAATGTAACATAATGTAACAATGTGGTGATGTCAGTACATATATGAAGGATCAAAGGCCGAATTCTTTGTGAAACAGAAGAGCCTCGTCGCTTTGTAACTTGTAACGTGAAACGTGAAAATATAAGTGAGTACCTACTTCCTACTTGTAAGGTTCTATAGTTAGGTTATTAAGTAGACTGATTAATAGCAGAGTGTAGTGTTGGCTCAATGGTTGAGGCTGCATGAGGTTGCCGGTTCGAAACCGGGCAAGTAGGTACCAATGTGAATTTTTCAATTCATATTATGTACTTTTGTAAATTTATCTAGAAAATTACTGACTGCCGGTGCCTCGGAAAGCACGTGAAGCTGTTGATCCCGGTTGTTATTCGTAGATCTTTGACAATCGTTACGGACAGTCAGAAGCCAGGAAATCTGACGCCAGTCTTGCCAGGGGATATCGCGTTATTCAGTTATTGGGTTGTGGAGGTCAGATATGCGGTCGCTTCATGTACAATCCTGGTTTCCAGCTGCATCCGGTTTGATTGTACCTTTTTTTTTAATTGATATTAACCAGTGCTTGACTACGATCCCACCTGATGGTAAGCGGAGATGCAATCATTCAATCATTGATGGTCAGGCGCACTAGTTTATTAAGAGCCTATTGCCTTGAAGACACCTATATTATAGTTGGACGGGAAGACCGCAGCAGGCAAAGTGTTCCAGTCCTTCGAAGTACGCGGTTATAACGACGAAGCGAAACGCTTAGTTCGGACCGTTGAAATTTCAACAACGTAAGGGTGCATACTCGCCGTTCGTCGGTTTGTCCGATGGTAGATAGGAGATGGCGGAATCAAGTCATGCAGTTCCCGCGCACACTCTCCAAAATGTAACCTGTAAAATACCGATAGGCTGGCTACCCTGCGCCTGTGCTCGAGGCTTTGTAGATTGGATTTAACCAAATCTGGATCCCCAATTAGCCTCTTCGCACGCCTTTCCACTGAGCCACCTAATCCTCAAAAGTGAAGTAGCCTAGGCAGATTTAGTCACTAGACTGTTTTGTCACAGTATATTCATACAGTGGTTTTGATCGTGATGTACACAAAACAGTCTTGTTGCAGACGTCGTTGACAATTCTGTCTAAGACAGTCTTGTCTCAAGTGTGCGCAGGCCCTTATGTGTGATGTAGGTATTACTTTTTTTTTAACAGTCTAGGCTTCAGCATTACCGTAAAAATCTATTGTTTGTAGGAACTTTTTTAACAGACGGTCATTGATCTGATCAAGAATAATTTTAAAATAATGGCAACACCTAGCTTCATTTTAATTTAGTAACTGACAATGTTAGTCCATTCTGAGAAATGTCTTTCAAGATGAAAGTAGGTATTAATCTTCGCGAACTGTAACTTAACCGCCCTAGTTTATAACTATAGCCCATTGTACTTGTTAGAATCATCAGCGGTCGATATTACGGCATCGAGATATTCATGTGAACTTAATATTCAGCACACATTCGGTATAGCGAGTTTGGCACCCCACCAGTTTTATATCTGCAGCAGATACTGAACTAGTTTTCGATCATTACGGCCTAGCTACCGTATTAAAGGAATATAACGCTCTTGAGAATGTTATAACGAAATTATTTTTACTACCTGGGTGGGTAGATTGTAAGTTTTTAATACCTATCTAGTCCGGCCCAGAGTTTAGAAAGGCGTCTCGTCTGAATTTCTGAATATCAAAACCTAAGTTACTTATCAAATAAAAGAGTTAAGCTAGAACTACTACGCACACGTGAGCCACACACGCCCATCTGGGCGCGTCGGTCTCCATAATTTTTGTAGAGAAACTATACTTGTAGAGCTACACTTGATCCACGCCACACTACACCACGTGACGTCGTTCTACGTACAAATCAGGCGTGTTACACGTGTACGTCGGTTTAATGTAGTTCTAGCTTTAGACTCACAGGTAGCAAATAAATCTGTTTCAAAGAAAAGAGTTTAATGGTTAAACTAAAAGGGGAATTGTAAATTAATAAAATTAAATGAAAACAAGATTCAGCAGAAGAATAATACTAACGCCATCTATTGACAAACTCTAAGTACTAAAACCTAAATTGTTTACAAAGTCTGTTATAGCTATTTATTCTATATAAACTTAAATGAATATGAATGATAATGAAAACAAGCTAATTTAAGTTATTACTCAAAAGAAAAAAACAATAGTTTAGAAACTAGAATATTCACTCAATTGCATGCTTACTTTGTAAAGATGAAATTAAACTATACCCAGCAGACACTGGCGGTAGTAGTCATACAAAGTTTTTAGTGATCAAATAATACAAATTAAACTCTAAAATAAATACATACGTCTGCTGTTTATTTTAATTTTATAAAAAATAAAATAAAATTGTAACAGAAAATCGATTGCAGAATAAACTTTGATGGCAGAATAACTATTGCGAACTATGTTGTCATCTGTCAAATTTGGCCTTCAATTCGCTGCTGATCCTGGGATGTTAATGCAATTTCCAAAAGGTTTTGCAATGTATGAGTGAGGTGTTCAATCAATTCGATGGTGTGACAAACGAGTAAAATTATTCCCGTGTTAAAATGACATCGAGGAGTAAGAATGCTGTGCGAGGCTACGAGACTGAGATTGAGAAGAGCCGTGAGGAGTCGAACTGGAGGAAGGCAGTGGACTTGGCTCAGCAGTTGAAGGCCAGGTCTCCGCAGCATGGTCAGTGACACACGTTACGTATTCGGAGAACACTTGTATCACCATATGGCGTCCTCAGTTAGGTCATTAAAGTGTAGTTGTTATCATGAGGGCTTAAAAACATTAAATTGTATTGTTACTTATCAGAAAATGTTTAACACAATGCCTGTTCGCTAGTTTCCTGTTGTATGATTGATAAACATCAGTAGGTACTGTCATTGTGTACCAACTATTGGTTTATTATGATAATTATTTATTCATGTTTCCTTGAATGACACTTACAAAACCATTACTTTTTTACGTTTTCGTGCTTTATAGAGTAGCTGAGGTTGATACAATCACCATCTCTAACTTATATGGGTATTTAGAAGCAATTTCAGTAATGGTTCCAATTAAACCTAAACCCAGTACTAATTGAGATTAAAACATAAATTCTGATGTTTTGATTTACTATCCTGTTCACTTTCCTCCTGTTATATTTTTATTAGAAAATAGGACCAGCCTGCAGTCAAACAGTTTATTGACAAAATACAATAGTAAACTCATTTCTGATCACTGGTATAATACAAAATATTCTAGGAGTTCCGACCCACAGGTGTGTACTTACTCTGTGGACCCTAATGTCTTAAAACATTAACTGTCATGCAAGCAAGTAACATAAAAGCACAAAACAAAATCATAATAAATAAAACAAATATCAAATTACCAACCTTTAAAAAGTTAAAAAAACTAGGTTTGTGCAGTGCTAGACCCTACAACCACCCTAGACCCTAGCCCTAGAACCATACAAGTTAGACCCACAGCTCATTCCTGAATCAAATCAACCTAAGCTAATACCTTCACTAGGCTTTGGGGCAACTTTGCCCACATGAGAAGGGTAAATTCTGGCATTGAAACATACTACCGAATAAAATGTATCCTATCCTTGGATTAGGCCAAGGCTTGTTTGACACATAATTGAATATTTTTTTTTAAAGATCTTATGGATTAATCACTTAATTTTTCCATGTTAACAGAAAGCCTTGCCCACTTCCTTATTGGAGAGGGCAAGCTTGAGGCACACCTTGAAGAATGGCCACCCAGCAAGGAAAACATCGAAAGAGCACAACGGGAGCTCTCAGATGCCCGTGGCTACCTTACCCTTGCTACGGATGAAGCAGGAAAAAGGGCTGGTGTAGCATTAGATGCACATCTTCTGCTTGGAAAGCTAAACTATGCATGTGGAACGTATGATGATGCATTGAAACATTATAAACTGGCCGAGCTCAATACATTGACAGAGAAAGAGTTACCTGTGTAAGTAAATATTGATTCTTTATCCTATCAAACTTGGCTTGCGTTAGCCCAGCAGTGCCGGAGCATACCGGGGTCATGAGTTGGCTACTGATAGGGAAGCCCGGGTTCCTGGAACGGAAGGCAAAGAAGGAACATAGGAGAGGGTTTTAGTCAGTAAAAGTTTGACACACCCTTCGAAGTCATTGGATGATTTCTTACCTAAAAAAAATTTTATTTAAAACTTATTTTAAAGATATAACTATCAATATAAGGCCAATACTTCAATGGCATTGCTTTGTTATTTTATAACACCTTAAAGTTCAGACAACAGATGTTTATTTGCAATGTAATTACATATTGCGAGGCATGAAGTGTCCTCTGTCTCTTATCTACATCTCAGTAATTAACGGCAATGGAATAGAAACTATGCAATTTGCTTCCTACATTTGCTACCACAATCAAAAATGGTGCATCTGACCAAAACACAAAACTGAGAAAAAGTAAATTAAAAATGATTTGAAATGTTTATCGTTTATTTGTCAAAATTTCACCACTGTTTTATTCCACTGGTGTATTGACACAGTATAGACTTAATAAACAGATTTCTATAGAATTTTATTGGTGAAATGTAGTGCAGACTTATAGATACCAAAAAATATTACTCGGTGTGCAATTTTTTTTAAAATTTTTTTAGAGGCTTCAATACACTCTGGGTGACTACGTTAGCCTCATGCGATCAATCCTATTGTAGCTCCACTCTATCCCCTACTCACCTCTACAAATATACCTCAGACTTTGAAGTGCACAAATATATAAATAACTCAATTTTGCATTATAGTACTTTTCTTTTATGGCTAATATACAAGTTAGCTTTTCTATTAACAGTTGCATTATTCCATTGCATTACGTGCCAAATCATTAAAAACTTAAAACCAATTACGGAATCTCATTGCAACACCCACTCCTGCTATTTATAACTGAATAGGTTTGTTGACTCACACAGTGTTAACGAAATTGATGCTAAATACCTTTGTGGCAGTATGGAGTAACGCTTTTGTACCAAAATAGCATAATTTTATGATTATTATGCTATTTTAATGTAATGTAGGAAATATTATGCTTACTTTCAGAACATTAAATATTTAATAACAAATATTTAATGTTCTGAAAGTAATATAGAATGATTTGATTTTTAATAACTGTTGCAAATAAAGGGAAATTGTAACTAATATTATATAATGACTGTTCCAGAATGGTCTCTGTTGGCTGAATACAATAGTGAACATACTGTTAATCACAGCTTGTACATAATGCATGACTTCATAAGGCCATGCATTAAGATTATAGGTTAACAGTCTATCTCTGTCATACTGTTGTCATAGTGTCATTTTCTTGTCTTTTTTTTAATATCTTCATTATAGTCTTTATTTTTAAATTGATTATTGAGTTGTGTGCATAAAAAACTATTTCCGCAATCCATTTCTCTCAATGATTTGTATCTAAATATTATGTTTATGAAGTTGTAAAATTTCTTCTTATTATTTAAAAACTTCTTAGTGTGTTGAAAAACGTCGTTTTATACATGTGGGCAATAGGGAATATGTATGCAATTGTTTTAAATCATTTTTAACTATAGTAAACAAATATGAAAGAATTTTTAAAATATTTTCTTTAATAACATAGTTTTAAAGCTTCTAATAAGAAAGAAAACTCTGGCATGATCTATGACGCCAAAGTTCATCACGCCCGTACGGCCGCCATAGAAAACGTCTTGGCAAAAGATACAGATATATATTTGTTTATAATTGTTATATCTCGTTTTTACGTTTAACTGTGAAAACAATACCAAAAGTGGTAGAAAAATACTGATGTTTTCATATATAAAAAAAAGAAAAAGTAAAATTAAAATATAAAAAAAGTAAAAGTAAAAAAAAAATATTGAAAAAAGTAGTAGTGGTAGTAAAATACTGGCACATCTACAGTAAATGCGAAATTAAGTTTTAACGGCCGGCCTAGTGTTTAAAATTGGATAATTTATATCTATAGGTACTAGTAGCCATTATCATAATTTCTGATATAAAATGTAAAATAAACTCAAAACTTCGTTTTATATATTTGTACAAACTTTAACCCTTGTATCTGTAAAATATGAAAAATTTAGATGTGCCAATATATTGCTAGGTGAGTGAAATGTATATACTCTATATTTGTGTATTTATTGATACTAAATATTTGTTCATGTATATTCAATATTGTCATTTCAGTCGGGTCTAAAACGATCTCGCCTTAGGCTAGGCGTTTATTTCGGTTATTTGGGGTGGGGGCCCTCAGGGAATAACCAGTTTATTTCGCCTCGGTTGCAATGGCAAACTTTGCCCACTTACATCAAAATGTACTATATAATCTATTATGTCTACATAATTATCTTATCTCCAGACACAGTTCTGCTATAAACACTTTAGTCCAAACAAGCAAATATTTTATATAAAAATAGTTTTGTGTCAATCCGTTATCGTGTGCATCTATCTACACACGTGTGAGATGACATCACCGAGCGATCAAACGTTCGCGCATGATGACCAACGCTAAACAAACTGTTAATAGACGTGTGCACATAAAGTATACACTAGATCTGAAATGGATAGACGGCAATAAACTCGCGCGCTTTACTTTATTTGACAAGACAGTTGTTTGACCTTCTGTAAAATGAAAGAAAGAAAGAATGTAAGAAAGCAAGAATAATATGAATTTGTGACAAACAACAATACAATAAAAAGGAACTAATCTCTAGATATCTACTTAAAATAAAATAAAAAATACAACATTAAAATGAAAAAGAAAGACCTGTGCGAGGCAAAAGGGCTAAGTCTCAGCATTATGCTTCGATATTTTAAAAAAGGGGCTTTGGTCCATTGTACCCGGGAATCAAACAGTGTTTTTTTTATCTCTAAATGGCTACTGAGCTATTGGTGAGACGTACTGACGTCTGATGATGTTGTAGATTTAATTTTAGTATAATACTAGCTCGTGCCTACGACTTCGTCCGCGTTATAAAACAGCGCAATGCCATTTGATAAAAGTTTCAAGGTTTCTTTTGTTACAATTTTTATACAATCGGTCCAGCCGTTTTGGAGATTAAATTGGTAGATAGACCGACAAAAATGTTAAAAATTACGTTTTTGTTATAGGTATCGAATATACTTTCATATGAAATAAGTAATAAAACTATGTTGATATTACGAACAGATACTTCAATTTTATTTGTAATGTATGATATGATGGTCCGTATTGAAGTAATCGTACAGGAAAGAAGCTAGTCTATAGAAAGTTCCAAAACTTGTAGTTCTGTATTTGCTTACGTCACGATACAAGGGCGCACAACACAGCTGAATCACGACGCGCCGCGTGCGCACCGTGTGTGTCATTGTTTTTGACATTATGTCGGGACTTTATCATTGGCAGTTTTGGTGATAATGTGTTTGTTTACCAACTACTTATGGACACATATAATCATATGAATTGTATTGATGATAATTTTAGTGACCACTATCAAAGTAATTGACTATCATTTTGTGATTCACATTTAACAACCTTCTATTGTCATCTATATATAAAACTAGCTTCTGCCAGCGACTTCGCCCGCGCGTAAGTTTATTTTTCCTTACAAACTTCCAAACCCTGTTTTACCCCCTTAGGGGTGGAGTTTCGTAAAATCCGTTCTTAGCGGATGTCTGCACCCTATAAGGAGCCTACCTGCCAAATTTACGGTTTCACGGCTGAACTGTTGCACCGATTTTGATGAAATTTGGTACGGAGGAAGCTTGGAACTCCAAGGATGAACATAGGCTGTTCTTTTTCCGTTTTCGACTTCGACTTCACGTCCACAATCACCAACATTCACGAAGCCGCTGGCAAAAGCTAGTAGGTTATATTTTAGGTACAGTCAACAAAGGAGATAAATAACCAGGGTCGTCAGATATACTTGAAGTGTTCGTGGAAACCGATGGGTGAATATGAATGAAACATAATTAAACTCGTAGTAAATATACAACTTAGGGCCGTGGTACAAGCCCTCCTTCTGTGAAGCACTACTGCTTGCGAAGAAGGCGGCCGCACGCGTGAGGGTACGGCCCTCACGCCCTAGACGATCCCGATTTCCAGCCACCGTGGACGGCCGGACGGCGAGCTACTCAATGCTCGCCGTCCGGCCGTCCGGGAACTGTCCGAACCGAGCTCGATACGTCGTCGGCGCGTATTTTTTACGCGCGCCTCAAAGAGACGTAGGTACGTAGCAAATCGTAGAGGCCTAGCAGGGTCGAAGTCTACTGGGGCCATGGGCTGTACGAAAGAGATCCCTGGGGCCCTAGAACGAAAGCAAAGAAGGAAGAGTGGGGTTTTAGTCAGTAAAAGTCTGACACGCCCTCTCGCTCCGCCCAAGAGCGAAAAAAGTAATTGGATGATTTTCCACCTAAAAAAAAATCTTGGTTATACATAAAAATGGTGTGCTTTTAAATGTTTGTTTCTACAGTGTGGCTATCTGTGTGTGCCGAATATAATATTTTTTTTTCTTTCTTTTTTGCACGTATGAGTTCAAATTACTAAAGTCCCTACTAGTTTTTTTTTTGCCGAATTTCTCTTGTTCCGTTAAATATCTTTTGGTTTTTTTACACGAATCAAGAGGTACATAGGCAAAAGTTACGATCAGTATTATTTTTATGTATTACGAGCGTAATAGAACCGAGGGCCCCGCCGGGTGGATGCGGCGATTAATTTTAATTTCGGTCCAAGTAGTTAAGATACATTGGATCTTGTCAGTAAATTCGTGAGGTACATTGAACAAACAAAGCTATGCCACTAGTGTTTTAGATCTAGGTCGAGCGTTTTACATACACGTCCCGTTACATTATTTGTTTTGCTAGAAGATTCGCGTCATGTCCGTGAACGGGCGCTGTCAGTTGAGACTGATCATCTCTCAGCTGCCAGTTGCTATTTTAATATCTATATTTAGTTTTTATTTTTACTTTATTTACATTGTTCTCACATGATAGCGACAAGAAACATGTAACAGATATATTTGTAATTACAAAACATGATTGAAAAGAGTGTCCATGGAGTTTCTTACATATTCTTCTCCATAGAGATCCACGCTTTGGAATGTGCAATTAGCATAATTTTTTCTGACTGAATGACTTCTTGACATTTCAAAAGTGCCTGTAAATGGTTTATTTGAAATAAAATGCTTTGACTTAGAGATAAAAAACAATTTTATAAATTTGGCAGCCGGAGTCTCCGCATCGTGGCCGAGTCGTACGCTATCAAGGGCCTGTGTTTAGAACAGAACACGGTCCCCGGCTCCACCAGCAGGTTCAAACAGGCCGAGAGAGAATCTGAAATGGTAAGAACTTTGTATTATAGTATGTCTATTATGTGTATTTTGAGATGTAAGAACATTATTGCCAGAAAAGATGACTCAGAAAGCACGTAAAGCCGTTTTCGTCGTAAATAAATTTAATTAAAAAAATATATTATTTTTCTCACCCTATCTAAGTGACTATAGCGCTGATTGATTTGAATTCGATTGAACATGACGTCACAACATGGCGTGAACCTGATCTTGACCGTCCGTCCCGTCGCTCTCATATTTTTAATTGTATCTTATAGTACATGGCAAGCCCCTTCATAAGGGGCAGATTTTGCTTGTTCCATCTTTGAACTGATATCGATGTTTTGTCCAGATCCGTAGTTTCGAGCTGTCATCAGACCTGACGCTGCTGTACCTACAACGCAACGGCGCCAACGCTCGCGCGGGGCCCACGCTCGAGACGGCGCTGCAGCGAGTGCCCATACTACACATACGAGCCGGCAGGCTGCAGAATGCAATAGACAGGTAAATAGGATGGTTGAGCACTTTGATTTGTTATTATTAGCCAAAGGCAAAGCCAAATTAATGCAGCATGTGTTTTGTGATATCTTTTTTTTGTTGCTAGATGAGAGCCCTGACTGCTGCCACTTAAGTTTGGCGATTCTTTAGAGATATGCGAAACAGGGTGTAAAGTCAGTTAAGTAAATACCTCCGTTGAAAAGGGAGGATCTTCCGACCAGACGGATGTTGTATCTAGTCCTGGCAACTGCCCAGTAGTTGATTCCGAACTGTTTGTATATGTTCCAATCGCACGGAAAACTTTAGATACAGCGGTACAGGATTTTGTAGTGTAGGTCTTATGTGGTAGCCTAGATGTCAGTACAATCTAGCTATTTGAAACTTCGTCGGTAACCTTGGTTCTCCTGCGGACACACATCTTCATTTCTAATTCGACTTCAAGCATTGGCTCTCTATTGCCCTTTGGGTGATATTAAGCCTTCTGATATGGCTCACTATGACCAATCATTCATAACAAATCAAAATGTGTCATTTTAAATGACAAGTCCTGTACAATATTATGTTATGTGTCATCATAAGTTGTAATTACTATAATAATTGCCTGCGTGTAGTGTGTGTAGTAGGTTGTTACCACCGCGCACCGGTCGTGGTCGCTAACCGGCTTACGGACAGATTGCGTTGGATCCAATTAACCTTGTGTGACATCTGTTACTATGTTACGCGTATAGTATTGTACATATCAGCATATGTACTGACTAGCCAGAGTCATTTGCCCGGATTAGTAATTTCCGACCTCTTTCTCTGACCGAAATCTCGATATTAATCCCAAAAATCCGGAGATGGATTTGGGTGCGTTTCCACTGACGTAGAGCTAGGCGGGGTGGAGAAGGGATTATAATAAAAAGGATCATGAATTGGAACATCACAGTGCTCGAAATCCCCACTTTGTGTCAGTAGAAACAGTATAAGCGGAGCGAAGTGAACTTTCAAATAAAACAAATGAATAAGCGGCCTCGAGCCGGATAGAAAGCCGTCTGGTACGAAGCGAAGGGTAGCTCAACTCCACTCTGCCCCCTCCACTTCAATGGAAACACTTGCCACTTTTCACTGCTCTTCTTCGCTTAACTCCGCCCACTTCTGCTTCACTAGAAACTCACCTTTAGACTTACCGAAGATGTAGGGTATGAAAGTACTAATATAATATAATAATAATATTCCACAACTATCACACAACGCCGTCCAGTCTCAAGCTAAGCAGAGCTTGTGTTATGAGCACTAGACAACTGATAAACATACTTAAATATATCTAAATACATACATATTATAGATAAATTACACCCAGACACAGAACAAATGATCGTGCTCATCACACAAACATTTGTCCTTGGTGGGAATCGAACCCACCACCTCCGGCATAGCAGTCAGGGCCACTAACTACTAGACCAACAGGCCAGTCAAAAGTAATAATGGTATATTTCCTGGTCTGGTCAACAAGTGCTGAACATGTTACTTTTTCAGATCTTAAACATTGTCCACATCAGTCTTAGCTCTGTGACTATCATATTTGGGGTCTCTATGTCGATTGTCTCCCTCTTCATGAAATCAACTTTGTTGCAGGTATCGAGAGATGCTGAACGCGGTGGAGTCGATATCGACGCAAGCATTGCGACTGACGCTCACGCGACAACTAGCTGAGGTGCTCATGAGAGGTGTCACTGGACAGGTGAGAGACATCATAACTGCTAACATAATAATTATAGTATTTTAAAACTTTCACACCTCCTTCTCGTACCAAACTAAGCAGAGCTTCTGCTATGAGTGCTATGAGACAACTTATAAACATACGTTTTTATATGTTTCTATACACATACACAGAACAAATGATCGAGCTCATAACACAAACATGTCTTGGGCGGGTCGGCAATCAAAACGTTTAGAGGTATACAGAACCAAGTGTAAAACCCCACATACCTCCGTTGAAAAGGGAGGATCTTCCGACCAGACTGGTGTTATGTCTGGTGGGTAGTTGCCCATTGCAGGTTTGCGGGTTTTTACACTCCGCATACCTCCTAATAAAAAAAATCCCTATTAAATTCCCTAAATAAAAAAAAAACATTTTTTTTTTAAATCATATTCAAATCCTATTCTAAATTTGTACAACCCTTTATTCAGCACTCGCGTTAACCTTGTAACTGCTTACGTCGGATAAATCCGACAAACTCGTGTTTTTTCCGCCAGGGTCGCAAATCCATAATTAAATACTCCATCTCGTCAGCTCTTCTGTCACCTATGGGGATTGAAGAGCTAAACGAGATGGAGTACCCAGTCGCAAACACTAGGACGCGTCAACATTCGTCGGATTTTTCCGACACAAGAATTTATAGGGATATTGAGGACCGTTCCCCATGTAATCCACTTCGATCTCGCAATACTGCCTGTAGTTGCGGCCGCCCAGGCTCTTTGTTAATACTGCTTAACAGTAAACATAGAACTAATCATTTCCCAGGTGTACAAAGCGCCGGAGAAGCTGGCGGTGGCGCCGCCCCAGGGCACACTGTCGCGGCGGAGAGAGGACCACGTGTCCGACGGGCCCTGGAAGCCCAAGAGATATGCGGCCATCAATCAGGTACGATTACATTAACGCTTCTATTTAAATTTGCGATGTGCCTCAATAAATATTTCATCAATTCAGCTGAAATGCACACTGCTTAAACTTCCTCAAGTGTCGACCGGGCTTCCACGACCCTGACCAGGTCATCGGTCCACTTTGTGGGAGGCCGCATCAACGTTGTGTCTTCCGGTTAAGGGGTCACCAATCCAGAAGCTTTCGGCGTCATCAACCACCTGTTCTGCGAGCAATTTTTCCACTGCCAGTTAAGTCTGTCGATTCTGATTTGATCACGCAGGGATACCCCGAGTCATTACCCTTTGGGTTACTGTAAGCCTTCTAATGAGGCCCATTGTAACCGACCAAGTTTCAGAACCATATGTCATCATTGTACAACACACACGTACTGTGTGACTGTTCCTAAAAATATAGAAAGGATTTTAAATAAAGAACGTTTCAAAAATATTAGAGAACAGTGACGGACATTCTGGAACCTGTTTAATTGGTCCAAGATTTATATTTCAGCGAGATAATGATGCAAAACAAACAACACAACTTTGCAAGAATTTTTAAGTGAGATACACATATTGAAAATCAGGACATGACTTCTTCACTCTTGGTTTTGAAACCAAATGAATTTACTATAGGATCTGTTTGTTAGGAAGGTTCAAAAATGCTGTTACACATATCAGGAAGATTTATGAAGAAAACTGCAATCGAATGGCAGAAAATAACCAACACAGCATTAAACAAATTAGTGTCTTGTTTGAATTTGAATTCTTCTTGGAAAGTCTAAAAAAATGCGCATGCGAACCCTAGGATCACAGGTTTCCCACATACGACTTGACCAACTTGCAAGGTAGAGAGGTGGGCTGGATGAAATGAAGCCCTCCAAATGATGGCCGCCTTGGCCCACGCATAATGGGCCATCATGGACTGAGTGCGGAAACCAAACTTAAATAGATAGATGTCTAAAAAAATGCTAATAAATATTCGACTATTATGGCTGTGTTAGTGACCAAATACTGAGCGGTAGTGTATCTTTTCATCTTGATGAATTCTGATCAAAATGTTAATTATCGTTTTGCTTTTTCTAACCTTTGAAATTCAAGGAGGGTTTTCTAAAATGACGTTCACCAGGTGGCATTACTGAGTCGTCAGGTCCAGGCACCTGTCAAAACACTTATGTTAATGATATAAGCGTAAACGTCAAAAGTTAGACATCAACGTCATATATACGTTTTCAAAAATAGAAGACGTCTCGGCTAATTGACGCCAACTGGTGCAGACGATGGGGGTGTGAATTTTTCTGAAAACCTTCAAAGAAAATATTTCTCATTGTTTTGCAGTTTGTACCAAGAAACGAGTACGAAGAGGTGGTATTACTTTTATTGGTTGGTGAAGCAATGGCAGTTCGAGATGCTGTGTTATCTCAGAGCGCAGAGTTCGAGGCTGCGCGGGCGCATGCGCTCCGTAACGCGGTGTGCATCGTGGATCTGTTGGCGCTGGCGGCCACGCGCTGGGGGCAGCTGTGTCTGGTGCTAGAGGTTAGTGTGCTATGCTAGCCATATCTATAGACTTGGTAAATAATCTTGAATATTTTCTTGCTTAAACATATTTGTGTTCGTCAAATTGGTTCGGCGCCCGCGCCCGCGTTATTGATAACGTAAGCAATGTACTTACATGTTTCGTACCAAATAGTTCCAAAGGCTAGTTAAACTAACGAGGAATCGTAAGCTTTTAAATGACTAATCTAAGCCACGAAACTTTAAGATATAACGCATGTTTGCATAACTAGAAAATATCTATGATCGCACGCGCCCTAACATAAAAAGTAGGCACGATCTATCAGCTAATAGTCTGACATCGGGAAAGGGCAAATGCACTTGTAGTAGAGCGCCTCACGTGCCCCGCCCGCCCGCAGCGCGCCCCTTGCCGTGCAGTAGTGACGTAGGTAAAAGTAACAGTCACCCTGGAAAGCGCGACGCGTGCGCGATGCAATACAACTACACCGCGAGTGAGTACAGCGATATGGTAATGTGCTATTATTCGGAAGTGGGTAATGATGGAGCAGCAAGGCGATTTTAATGTAAGTTCCCTAATAGGAAATAATTAAAAAAAAAAACATTGTTGATTAGAATCATATATGATTTAGCAATAGTAATAATTTATCGTTGTAAATAACCAAGTCGATTCCAATTTTTAATACACGCCAGTCTAATATGAAGTTATGGCAACAAGACTAATAATAAAATACCTACGTTTTCCTTGTCGTGCTTCTGATTCAGACTTAATTAGATATCGTGATCGATGAACAGACTGCTAGTCCAAAGCCTTGAAAAAGTAAAAAAAAACTTGAAAAAATAAGTAAACTTGGAATAACTTGAATCATGCCCGTGTCCAGTAGGTATCGAGTCAGTTAATAAGTTAGTGATGTCTTATAGCCGCTCCTAAACATCGTAAGTAACAAAACAAACGAAATTCCTGATGTTAGTTTGTTTAGAAAGATTATGGATTTATTTATTGTAGCGCGCTCGCGTAAAGTACCAAAATACTAGTCTTTGGATATTATTTTACCGAAACATGTAGGTACATTGCTTACGTCATCGATAACGCGGGCGCGGGCGCCGCGCCGCTAACAGCTGACCGGGTACAGGCGCACGCGCGTAGTTTAAAGTTGCAAACAGCTGTTTTGTTTGTTATTGTGTTATTAAACTAATTAGTAAATATATTATTTTTTTAGGTAAGTTGTGTGTAATCGTGAGTACAATCACGTCTTTAAGTATCGGTCACTAAATACCAGTCACCCTATATACATATATATAAAGATAATTAAAATAGAACAAAGATCAGTAGCAGTTAATAGACATACACAATAATGCAGTTAACGAACTACCGGGGAAGCCACATGTGCAGAAGCAATCATTGCCAAACAAGCGTATCTTCAACGTAGTTAAAGACTACGTTGAACCTTGTTATAGCTACGCCGTTTTAGTAAGGGCACGCTTCACATCAAGGTTTTGAACTTTCCCTCGCTAAGTTCTGCAACCGACTTTGACAGGTCGTTACAAAAGCGTATACTGTTAATTGTAATACAATCTCGAACGAACTTACATTTTTTTTTCTAAGATATAAAGTGAAAGCTGAGTCAGTATATCGATTTCTTTGAATATGTTTCTAAGGGACTCATTACGATCTATTTTATAATTAGATCGGATTGTACTCTTTTGCAAGACGCAAATTGATTCTTCATCAGCTGCAGATCCCGACAACAAAATACCATGTGTTTAGAACGGTCCTGACTACTTGTCTGAAATACTGGTTCTTCTGTCTTTAGTCTCTGGAGCGCGCAATGAAGTTCTCGTTTGGCTGCGCACACATCTGGCGCCAGCGAGCGCTCGCTACCGCCGCCGCAGCACCGGCGCCCGCGCGCCCCGCGCCGCCCGCGCCCCACACGCACATAGCTCCCGGTACGTATACACACACATCTGTACCGCCGCCGCAGCACCGGCGCCCGCGCGCCCCGCGCCGCCCGCGCCCCACACGCACATAGCTCCCGGTACGTATACACACACATCTGTACCGCCGCCGCAGCACCGGCGCCCGCGCGCCCCGCGCCGCCCGCGCCCCACACGCACATAGCTCCCGGTACGTATACACACACATCTGTACCGCCGCCGCAGCACCGGCGCCCGCGCGCCCCGCGCCGCCCGCGCCCCACACGCACATAGCTCCCGGTACGTATACACACACATCTGTACCGCCGCCGCAGCACCGGCGCCCGCGCGCCCCGCGCCGCCCGCGCCCCACACGCACATAGCTCCCGGTACGTATACACACACATCTGTACCGCCGCCGCAGCACCGGCGCCCGCGCGCCCCGCGCCGCCCGCGCCCCACACGCACATAGCTCCCGGTACGTATACACACACATCTGTACCGCCGCCGCAGCACCGGCGCCCGCGCGCCCCGCGCCGCCCGCGCCCCACACGCACATAGCTCCCGGTACGTATACACACACATCTGTACCGCCGCCGCAGCACCGGCGCCCGCGCGCCCCGCGCCGCCCGCGCCCCACACGCACATAGCTCCCGGTACGTATACACACACATCTGTACCGCCGCCGCAGCACCGGCGCCCGCGCGCCCCGCGCCGCCCGCGCCCCACACGCACATAGCTCCCGGTACGTATACACACACATCTGTACCGCCGCCGCAGCACCGGCGCCCGCGCGCCCCGCGCCGCCCGCGCCCCACACGCACATAGCTCCCGGTACGTATACACACACATCTGTACCGCCGCCGCAGCACCGGCGCCCGCGCGCCCCGCGCCGCCCGCGCCCCACACGCACATAGCTCCCGGTACGTATACACACACATCTGTACCGCCGCCGCAGCACCGGCGCCCGCGCGCCCCGCGCCGCCCGCGCCCCACACGCACATAGCTCCCGGTACGTATACACACACATCTGTACCGCCGCCGCAGCACCGGCGCCCGCGCGCCCCGCGCCGCCCGCGCCCCACACGCACATAGCTCCCGGTACGTATACACACACATCTGTACCGCCGCCGCAGCACCGGCGCCCGCGCGCCCCGCGCCGCCCGCGCCCCACACGCACATAGCTCCCGGTACGTATACACACACATCTGTACCGCCGCCGCAGCACCGGCGCCCGCGCGCCCCGCGCCGCCCGCGCCCCACACGCACATAGCTCCCGGTACGTATACACACACATCTGTACCGCCGCCGCAGCACCGGCGCCCGCGCGCCCCGCGCCGCCCGCGCCCCACACGCACATAGCTCCCGGTACGTATACACACACATCTGTACCGCCGCCGCAGCACCGGCGCCCGCGCGCCCCGCGCCGCCCGCGCCCCACACGCACATAGCTCCCGGTACGTATACACACACATCTGTACCGCCGCCGCAGCAGCTTAACTTAAGTAGCTCCGGTTGATTGGTTTTAGTAAT
Organism: Mythimna vitellina; assembly: GCA_949316375.1. Classification (NCBI taxonomy): domain Eukaryota; kingdom Metazoa; phylum Arthropoda; class Insecta; order Lepidoptera; family Noctuidae; genus Mythimna; species Mythimna vitellina. Next base: position 25,048,320 of record OX438693.1, read on the forward strand.
AAATTTAGTTAATTTTGATTGATTGTTTTAATTGAATGTATTTTGTATTTCAGGGAGTAGCGCATGGAGCGCGGGGGTGCGTGCGGCGGGCGTGGCGCGGCGCGCGGCCCCGCTGTGCCCGACCGACACGCCGCTACGCCTCGTTGCCGCCAACACGTGCTACAGGATGGGATGGGTACGTGCGTCACATACAGATTCTTTTAAAAGTGATTAGGCCAAACTGCAAACGCAGGCAACGGGCGGGCGTGGTGCCACGGGATCAAACATAAGAACTTCATTAGAGTGTCCGAAGTACACGGGGGAGGCGCTCCCCGCACTGTGCCAGCCTGGCCGAGTACTGAGACTTGTTGACTGCGTTTACTCGTAATTTGTGGTCTATGCATCCAACGTCTATTTATGTGCCGACTGAGATAAAAACCACGTCGTTATCGCGTTAAATTTAAATACTTAACAAACGTAACTGTGCAATGTAATTTTAAGGACCTTTATTTCTGTACAGATAGAAGAAGGCATCGAGATGGCGGAAGAAGCGCTTGCGATAGAAGACAAACGAGCTGGTAGCATGTTGGCGCGCTGCTGTCTGTACACCGGCATCGGATACCAGATGAAGGCTCAGGTCTGTCAGTACCACTGTGCATTACTTTATGACTGCAGGTCCTGCTGTGTAGGTTTATTACGACCAGGCAGATTCAGATTTAGATTCAGATATATTTATTGTTTGTCACAGGTGGAAGTACAGCTTTTAAAATTATTTTCGTAACAAGTATCACTGTAACATACCCATGGGGTGTACAATCTTTGATATTTACAATATTACATGTCAAAGAGAAAAGAAAACCTTCATACTACACAAAATTACCAAGGCAGCATAATATTATAATTACCATTACAGAAAATAAATTAATTGTGTATAAATATTAATTTGGAATTGTCATAATTATTGCATGATTAAAATATTGAATAAATTGAGTCAAAACATTAGGCCATTAGGCCTGACGCACTTCGCACTGTAGGCATAAATCTGTACCTACGCTGGGCGACCGCTTTCTCGTGGTTAGTTATGTAGGACACGTACACGCGTGATCGACCTGCCGGTTAACGCGTGCTAACAAAAATTATTTTCGAACTCTATCGAATATTCTATCGAGTTTTTATTTCAAATATTTGTGAAATTTTTCACGTAAAAAGTCAATGACTTTAAAGATCATTCAATATAAGTAGATGTTCCGGTACTAGTGTCTACTTTACTAATGCAAGGTCAACATATACTGGAATTACATCTTACAAAAATTATAATTATGATGTACCTACAATAAAGTCTTAAATGGCATACTACCTTTTAAAAAATACGTATGAACGCAAAGCTAACGCACACACTAAACCAACAAAATTATATCCCCTTCATTTTAATTTTATTTCATTTGTTTAGAGATTCCTAATTAAATGTAAACAATCTCTTTACCCTTATAAGAGATGACTTTTTAAAATACATATCAGAGTATGGATATAAGTGAAAAAAATTAAAATGAAGTGGATATCCCGCTACATTTTATTTTTTTCATTTGTTTAGAAATACCTAATTGAATGTAAACAATCTATTTACACTTATAAGAGATGACTTTAAAAAAATACATTTTAAAGTATGGATATGGACTTTAAATAAAAAACTTTTTACAAAAAAAGAATAACCGACTTCACAAAAAAAAAATACTAAAAGGATCAAAATAACTTTAATTTCGGAAGTCGGTGTTTCTCGGAATTATTTGAATCTTATTTAACACCGACTTCCGAAATTAAAGTTATTTTGATCCTTTTAGTATTTTTTTTTTGTGTTGTCGGTTATTCTTTTTTTGTAAAAAGTTTTTTATTTCACATTTTTTAGTTGCGATACACTTATAAACAGAGTGCCTATTTCTCATGATAATTCTAATTAACCCAAACACTGCTAGGTTACATTGCGTCATTATGAAGTTCCAGCGTCTACTTTTCACCTTCCGGCCCCACCATCAGATCAGTTTGATAGTACCTCATAGCCAAAGTGCATCTCATGACAATTATAATACGCTCAAACACGGCTAGGTTACATTGATTAATTACGGAGTTCCAGTGCCTACCTTCCGGCTCCATCACCATCACCAGATCACTTCGATGATACCATTTTCAACGTAACTAATCAGAACCATTCATTTATTTGTTTTGTCATAGTCGCTTAACTGTAAATACTTAAGTTCTCGATGAAAATACCAAAATCACTATATGGTTGCCTATAATCTTTGAGGAGTTCCCTCGATTTCGCCAAGATTCCATCATCAGATCCCAATTGGTGACTATGGGACCATTTGGGAAGTATACCCTTTCCAACAACCAAAGAATTTTTCAAATCGGTTGGCAAGCAACAAAGTTATGCGCGAACAAACATAAAAAAAAAATATACAAACATCCGAATTGAGAACCTCCTCCTTTTTTAGAAGTCGGTTAAAAATACATTTTAAAGTATGGAAATAAGTACATAGAAACAAATCAATTAGGTACCCATCTATCACATAATTTTAGAAAATCTGAATATATTTTATGTTATAAAACGTGGTACCTACGTTTTATAACATATTTCAAATTTTTCAAAAACTCACAACTCCTAACCCTAAAGCAAGAGCGGCCTGTTCAAAGGCGCACAACGGGCAGAATAAAAGAGACCCTCGGATCGTGGTCTTAAGGTGCATTTTGATTCGTTACGAGCGCGACTATTCCAGTGGGCAAATATAAAGAAGGTTACGCTCGTGCCGTGCAATTTAACTTTAATTTAACATTAGGAACGTTGTTAGTAGGTTTATATTACTATGTTTTCTTTCGAAGAGTGAAATTTCTGTACTTGTACTATTACTTCCACGACCAAGTACTCCCACGAACAAGTTTCGTTGATAGCTGGGTTTATTTTTGACTTAGATGTTTGTCTTTTTTTTAAATTGTAAAATGAATATAGTGTAAAAATCGATTTTTCTTTTAAGTGTTTCTTGCTGGTTTTCCTCTAAAGCAAACGATCAATTGGAACCGTGCACTAGCTTGTGACATTTTATAAGTGCCCATTTAGACTAATGTCAAATAGATAAGATGGATAAACAAATTATTAGTTGCAACATAAAACGCACAATTAAATTATACAGAACCCAGCACTTACACAGAAACAAACAATAAAATAACCCAGTATTATAATACAAGCAAAATAAAATAAAGAAAACATTAAAAATACGAGGTAATTATACAAAGTGACATTTATGGGGTGGGTACTTAGAAAAAGGAACACGGATAAAAGTCATAGTGCGGTGTGCATCCTTATGTTGTACCAACATACAAAAAACAAATATTATGAATGATTATTAAAAACCTTTATTGTAATACCTATGTTCACAAATGAAGATTAAAAAAAAAAAGAATTTAATGGGTGTTTTTCTAAAATATTTTTTCATCTCGCAGAAAACGAACGCCCGCGTCGACAAGGAGATAGCAAACGACACGTCATTGAAGCTGTTGCTGCGTGCGGTGGAGCTGGACGACAACGACCACCTCGCCTTCTACTACCTCGCGCTGCAGTACATGCATCTCGGCATGCTGAACGAGGCCATGGTGAGTTGTAGTTATTTTTTGATGTGAATACATCTTTAATATTGCTTTCAAAGTTTTTTTTTTGTTGGGAAAATCATCTAATGACAAATCTCGCTCTTAGGCGGAGCGGGAGGTAGTGTCAGACTTTTACTGACTAAAAACCCACTTCTGTTCCTTCTTTGCCTTCGTTCCAGGGCCCCGGGTTTCACTTTCATACTACTCGTGGCCCAGTAGGCTTCGATCCTGCAGGGCCCCTACGATTTGCTAACATCTCCCTGAGGGGCGCGTAGAACAATACGCACCGTCGACGACTTAGGCTCGGTCCGGACGTTTACCGGACGGTCGGAAAGTGAGCTTCCCATTGCTCGCCGTCCGCAAGCTCGCGCTTACGGTGGCCGGTAATCGGGATCGGAATCTCGGCGGCTGGGATTGGGGACTTATATAGTGGGCGGCAATTCGTGTTTTTTTTTTCGAATTATTTATAGTCACGTTTAACCACAATCTCACCACGATGGTGTGGCCGACGATGGAACACGCTTGCCTAGAAGTAACCTCTTCACTCTTGACTTAAAGACTCCTAGGTTATAGCTATCAGGAAACACAGACTCTGGCAGGGAATTCCACTCCTTAGCTTACGCATTACCACCAAAGAATACGAGGATTGAAATGTATTGCATTTCCTAGTGAAGTTCATATGGTAACACTTTTCAGCATTGAGAGTCATCTTGTTCTGTATGCACCAATTGTGTATTGAGTCTAGATCCTCTTGTAGTAAGGAAATGTCTCTAGCTGAGTTTATTCGTTTGTACAACTTTACATCATCTGCAAAAAGTGGACATTCACTGTGCTTAATACAGTTTACGATGTCGTTAACGAATATTAAGAACAAAATCGGACCCATATGAGACCCTTGTGAAACTCCAGAGATTGAATAATAGAAAGAAGATTGATGTCCCTTTACTACGACTTTTTGCTTTCTTTCAGTCAAGTAAGATTTGAACCACTGGAGAAGTCGGCCGAATATGCCAAGGTTTGAAAGTTTCAGAAGCAGTATATTGTGGTAGACCTTGTCGAAGGCACTGCTGAAGTCTGTGTAAATGGGGTCTACTTGTGAACGACAGTCAATAAGTCTGCCGAGGTCATTGACGTAAAGGGCCAAGTTAGTTGTGGTGGATCTTTTTGTGCAAAATCCGTGCTGTTGGGGCACCAGCTCTGTTTTAAAGTGCGATGTTAGCAGAGGACACACATGGACTCAAAAACCCTTTGAAAACACTGACAAAATCGATATTGGCCGATAATTTTTACAGTTGTCCGCTTCACCTTTTTTGTGGATCGGAACTACGTTAGCTTCTTTCCATTTAGAAGGGAATTCGGCTGTTTCAATAGAGTGGTTCAATATAATTTTAAGTGGAAAGGCTAAGCTACTCGCACAGTTTTTGAGAAGTAGTGGTGGGAAACCATCCTGTCCAGCGCCCTTGCATACATTTAGCTTTTTGAGGGTTTTCAAAACCTCCTTTTCAGAAAATGTGACCAGACCTAAACTATTTTGAGGATACTTGTGACCTTCCTGAAATGAAGCATGTAATGTTTCATCCGATGAGATGAAAGTCGAGGAAAAATGAGCTGCAAAGAGCTTGCAGATCTCGTCTCCGGATGTGGCTATCTGATTACCAAGCTTCATTTCGGACGGCAGATCATTGGACTTGGACCTCTTTGCCTGTACGAAAGACCAGAAAACTTTGGGATTCTGTGTTAAGCCGTCTCGATTCTTCCCACGTAGTTAATGTAGCTTTCTTTTATCATAGCATTAGCTCTTTCACCCAGCAATCTATTTTCGTAATTATCGCGAGGGTTTTTATATTTTTTATACCGTTTTCTAAGCTTTTCTTTTTCATTTAAGAGCCTTATAAGAGCCCTCGGGAACCAAGGGGGGGTATAAACCTGTTGCTTTTTTTGTCTTTGGTACGACCTTATCAATTATATTATGAAGCTGTGTATAAAGTACTTCTACCATTGCATTGACGTCCTCACACTCAGACAAGCATTTATTCCAATCGATTTTTTTTATTCGCTCATTCAACAAAGTATAGTTCGCATTGCGGTAATTGTATTTTATCGTGCGTTTACATTTTAATGAACTTTTAGTAATATTTTTTATAACAATTTCCAATGGTGGGTGATGGGAGTCTACAACCAACAAGGGGGTTTTACATTCATGAACAAATCCACCCGGAAAGTTACTCAGTATCAGATCAAGGGTTTTTCCAAGTTGGTTTGTTGCAGGGTTCAATCACAGTATGAATATGGAACAGTTTAGAAACTAAGCCTAGTTGATAAAATAAATACCTACGCTCCATTAAAGCAATAGGGTTGTCACTGTTACTTAATGTTTTTGATATTGTTTATTTTTATGAAAAAAAAAGTGTTTTGTAGTGATCATTCAATCGAACAGAAATAACTAGTTTACAAATAAAATTTAAATACGTAATCTTATGACATCGCATCAGTTAACCTGAGCAAAAGACGACCATATCACAGCCCGCCATAAAAGCAAATTCAGAAGTATCAACCGATTATACTGTTTTATTGTTAGCTCCTTTTTAACACTCTCGAAAACCGCGAAAACGACACCCATGACGAAAAAGTTGATAATTTTTTGCAGCCGCCATCTTGGATTTCCATTTTGACATTACTATCGGATTTAACACCCTCAAAAACCATGAAAACGACACCCATGATGAAGAAGTTGATAATTGGTTGCATCCGCCATCTTGGATATACATTTTGACAGCACTATCGGTTTCAACACTCTCGAAAACCGCGAAAACGACACCCATGACGAAAAAGTTGATAATTTTTTGCAGCCGCCATCTTGGATTTCCATTTTGACACCACTATCGGATTTAACACCCTCGAAAACCATGAAAACGACACCCATAATGAAAAAGTTGATAATTTGTCGCAGCCGCCATCTTGTTTATTTGGCTTCTTTGGGCCCCCATATCCTCCGGGTTGTGAGGCCTCTGCCATTGAATAAGACACACTATAACAATTAACTCCTTAACCGGCCTATTCACCCGTCACTAAGACAATACCAAACTTAAACAAGCGTGACGCATTGTCAGTCGGCTGCAGAACTCTTTATAGTTTCCTTGCTAGTCGTAGGCGCCGAAGTGGTTTATAAATCCACACTTCTCACTTCCTTACTCGACCCGAAAGTGAGGACAACATAACGTACTCTCATGTCCGAGCTACGTCTAGCTGCGGAGTTTTCCAGATATGGGTCCAGATTACGTGTCTCGCAAATTTTTTTTTTTTGTGTCAGAAGCCTACGAGGGCCGGGTGTGTTTTAATGAGATACGATCCCTAGCGTTCCTTAGAACGACTATCGATGTAGTTTAGGGTACTTGGTGAACCCTACTCCTACTCCCTGGAAGTGTGCGCATATCAAGATCAATGTAAAGTATCCTACTGTCAGTCAGCCGTTAGGGAGAGGTAGCCATTGCTAACGCTTGGTGGTTTGTGATCTCATTATAGCTCAAACTGGTCCTAGCATGTAACGAATATTTATTCGGTTCAGCCTTCAATCGGCAGAATTTCAGTCATGGTTGCGTCAAGTATGCTGGTAAATGTCAAGTTTACTCCAAAGGAAGGCTTTCTCCGAGTCCCTAACACCAACTGCAAGCTTAGGTCACCTTGTGATAGAATGGAATAAGGAAGGGTAAAACAGTTAACACTCACCCATTCAGTCACCAGCACAGTCCCTACATTCACTCGCGTACTTACACACTACTTACGCGAATACTAGATCAAAATCTACGCCCATCCATTGTACTCCAAGTCACACACACAGATCGCTATTATAAATATTAAACAAGCCTAAACTGGACTCAGTCCATCGAATACTATCCACCCCTAAGAATTACAACGGAACAAAGCTCTATGATATCTATCGAGATATCGAGCTTTGCTCGTTCGTCGTGGATAGGGTTCGGACGTCTAGCAGGAGCAGCAAGCCCCTATCCTGCCCTGAAGTCCCACGTCGCCGAGTTAACTTTCTTGTTCACGACTTGTCTGGCTTACACATGTTGTGGCTCTTTTTTGTCTTGCGATTAGAAATCGCATAAGTTACCTGTTTCTATGGAATTATGTTGGCTCTTTCATTATGAGGAGAATTTATGAGGGTCTAAATGGCCTAGCGCCTTTCGTGGTGTTTAAAAATAAATATAATATCTTTTTCTTAATTTGGAGTAAGAGACAGACAGTCACATGGCCAATTCGTTTTACCAAAAAAAAAAAACTGGCATCGTGCGTACTAAGCTGTGTCAAGGATTACAAGGATTATTGCAAAACTTCCTCTTAAAAGACAAGTTACTCTATATTTTTCCCAAAACCGGTAAATTCCACACCCTGCAGCACAAGGCAAATTTCAAATAGTTCGTAATCTTTCGCCTGAACCGCGCTAAGAACGAGACTTTCACTAACGGAAAGCTTACTAAGAGTAACTTAAGTTACTTTACATTTTCCCACGGAAACGGTTAAAACTGCCCCTCCCGCCTCTGCTGCCATTATAAAGTTTGTTTTAGAATAAGCAGAATAAGCATTTCGTGCATCTGTGTAAGTGCGTGGTTCCCTCCAGGACGCGACGCGCTCGTGCCTGTGGGCGCGCGCAGAGTGCGGCGGCGGCCTGCGCGTGGCGGCCGCGCTGTGGTCGTGCGCCGCGGCCGGCACGCGCGGGGCTCGCGCACTGCACGCCGCGCGCCTCGCCCGCCATCACTATCCCAACGCCGACTGGCCGCTGGCGGCGCTAGCCACGCTGCAGCTCACGTGGGACACTCCTGAGGTAAGCACAGCACGGCGGCCTGCGCGTGGCGGCCGCGCTGTGGTCGTGCGCCGCGGCCGGCACGCGCGGGGCTCGCGCACTGCACGCCGCGCGCCTCGCCCGCCATCACTATCCCAACGCCGACTGGCCGCTGGCGGCGCTAGCCACGCTGCAGCTCACGTGGGACACTCCTGAGGTAAGCACAGCACGGCGGCCTGCGCGTGGCGGCCGCGCTGTGGTCGTGCGCCGCGGCCGGCACGCGCGGGGCTCGCGCACTGCACGCCGCGCGCCTCGCCCGCCATCACTATCCCAACGCCGACTGGCCGCTGGCGGCGCTAGCCACGCTGCAGCTCACGTGGGACACTCCTGAGGTAAGCACAGCACGGCGGCCTGCGCGTGGCGGCCGCGCTGTGGTCGTGCGCCGCGGCCGGCACGCGCGGGGCTCGCGCACTGCACGCCGCGCGCCTCGCCCGCCATCACTATCCCAACGCCGACTGGCCGCTGGCGGCGCTAGCCACGCTGCAGCTCACGTGGGACACTCCTGAGGTAAGCACAGCACGGCGGCCTGCGCGTGGCGGCCGCGCTGTGGTCGTGCGCCGCGGCCGGCACGCGCGGGGCTCGCGCACTGCACGCCGCGCGCCTCGCCCGCCATCACTATCCCAACGCCGACTGGCCGCTGGCGGCGCTAGCCACGCTGCAGCTCACGTGGGACACTCCTGAGGTAAGCACAGCACGGCGGCCTGCGCGTGGCGGCCGCGCTGTGGTCGTGCGCCGCGGCCGGCACGCGCGGGGCTCGCGCACTGCACGCCGCGCGCCTCGCCCGCCATCACTATCCCAACGCCGACTGGCCGCTGGCGGCGCTAGCCACGCTGCAGCTCACGTGGGACACTCCTGAGGTAAGCACAGCACGGCGGCCTGCGCGTGGCGGCCGCGCTGTGGTCGTGCGCCGCGGCCGGCACGCGCGGGGCTCGCGCACTGCACGCCGCGCGCCTCGCCCGCCATCACTATCCCAACGCCGACTGGCCGCTGGCGGCGCTAGCCACGCTGCAGCTCACGTGGGACACTCCTGAGGTAAGCACAGCACGGCGGCCTGCGCGTGGCGGCCGCGCTGTGGTCGTGCGCCGCGGCCGGCACGCGCGGGGCTCGCGCACTGCACGCCGCGCGCCTCGCCCGCCATCACTATCCCAACGCCGACTGGCCGCTGGCGGCGCTAGCCACGCTGCAGCTCACGTGGGACACTCCTGAGGTAAGCACAGCACGGCGGCCTGCGCGTGGCGGCCGCGCTGTGGTCGTGCGCCGCGGCCGGCACGCGCGGGGCTCGCGCACTGCACGCCGCGCGCCTCGCCCGCCATCACTATCCCAACGCCGACTGGCCGCTGGCGGCGCTAGCCACGCTGCAGCTCACGTGGGACACTCCTGAGGTAAGCACAGCACGGCGGCCTGCGCGTGGCGGCCGCGCTGTGGTCGTGCGCCGCGGCCGGCACGCGCGGGGCTCGCGCACTGCACGCCGCGCGCCTCGCCCGCCATCACTATCCCAACGCCGACTGGCCGCTGGCGGCGCTAGCCACGCTGCAGCTCACGTGGGACACTCCTGAGGTAAGCACAGCACGGCGGCCTGCGCGTGGCGGCCGCGCTGTGGTCGTGCGCCGCGGCCGGCACGCGCGGGGCTCGCGCACTGCACGCCGCGCGCCTCGCCCGCCATCACTATCCCAACGCCGACTGGCCGCTGGCGGCGCTAGCCACGCTGCAGCTCACGTGGGACACTCCTGAGGTAAGCACAGCACGGCGGCCTGCGCGTGGCGGCCGCGCTGTGGTCGTGCGCCGCGGCCGGCACGCGCGGGGCTCGCGCACTGCACGCCGCGCGCCTCGCCCGCCATCACTATCCCAACGCCGACTGGCCGCTGGCGGCGCTAGCCACGCTGCAGCTCACGTGGGACACTCCTGAGGTAAGCACAGCACGGCGGCCTGCGCGTGGCGGCCGCGCTGTGGTCGTGCGCCGCGGCCGGCACGCGCGGGGCTCGCGCACTGCACGCCGCGCGCCTCGCCCGCCATCACTATCCCAACGCCGACTGGCCGCTGGCGGCGCTAGCCACGCTGCAGCTCACGTGGGACACTCCTGAGGTAAGCACAGCACGGCGGCCTGCGCGTGGCGGCCGCGCTGTGGTCGTGCGCCGCGGCCGGCACGCGCGGGGCTCGCGCACTGCACGCCGCGCGCCTCGCCCGCCATCACTATCCCAACGCCGACTGGCCGCTGGCGGCGCTAGCCACGCTGCAGCTCACGTGGGACACTCCTGAGGTAAGCACAGCACGGCGGCCTGCGCGTGGCGGCCGCGCTGTGGTCGTGCGCCGCGGCCGGCACGCGCGGGGCTCGCGCACTGCACGCCGCGCGCCTCGCCCGCCATCACTATCCCAACGCCGACTGGCCGCTGGCGGCGCTAGCCACGCTGCAGCTCACGTGGGACACTCCTGAGGTAAGCACAGCACGGCGGCCTGCGCGTGGCGGCCGCGCTGTGGTCGTGCGCCGCGGCCGGCACGCGCGGGGCTCGCGCACTGCACGCCGCGCGCCTCGCCCGCCATCACTATCCCAACGCCGACTGGCCGCTGGCGGCGCTAGCCACGCTGCAGCTCACGTGGGACACTCCTGAGGTAAGCACAGCACGGCGGCCTGCGCGTGGCGGCCGCGCTGTGGTCGTGCGCCGCGGCCGGCACGCGCGGGGCTCGCGCACTGCACGCCGCGCGCCTCGCCCGCCATCACTATCCCAACGCCGACTGGCCGCTGGCGGCGCTAGCCACGCTGCAGCTCACGTGGGACACTCCTGAGGTAAGCACAGCACGGCGGCCTGCGCGTGGCGGCCGCGCTGTGGTCGTGCGCCGCGGCCGGCACGCGCGGGGCTCGCGCACTGCACGCCGCGCGCCTCGCCCGCCATCACTATCCCAACGCCGACTGGCCGCTGGCGGCGCTAGCCACGCTGCAGCTCACGTGGGACACTCCTGAGGTAAGCACAGCACGGCGGCCTGCGCGTGGCGGCCGCGCTGTGGTCGTGCGCCGCGGCCGGCACGCGCGGGGCTCGCGCACTGCACGCCGCGCGCCTCGCCCGCCATCACTATCCCAACGCCGACTGGCCGCTGGCGGCGCTAGCCACGCTGCAGCTCACGTGGGACACTCCTGAGGTAAGCACAGCACGGCGGCCTGCGCGTGGCGGCCGCGCTGTGGTCGTGCGCCGCGGCCGGCACGCGCGGGGCTCGCGCACTGCACGCCGCGCGCCTCGCCCGCCATCACTATCCCAACGCCGACTGGCCGCTGGCGGCGCTAGCCACGCTGCAGCTCACGTGGGACACTCCTGAGGTAAGCACAGCACGGCGGCCTGCGCGTGGCGGCCGCGCTGTGGTCGTGCGCCGCGGCCGGCACGCGCGGGGCTCGCGCACTGCACGCCGCGCGCCTCGCCCGCCATCACTATCCCAACGCCGACTGGCCGCTGGCGGCGCTAGCCACGCTGCAGCTCACGTGGGACACTCCTGAGGTAAGCACAGCACGGCGGCTTTGTTAATATTCTGTTTAAGTGAAAAAAACATAAAACAAAACATAAAACTGTGACACAGATGTGGTAATAATAAACTTATTACTTACAGGAGGCGTTAGCGACAGGAAAAGAACTGTTATCACTAGTGAACAGTACAGAGTCGGAATTGGAGACGGAACACAACGGGTACGCGGAGTTGGACGCCATGTCCGACTCGCAGCACGACGACACGCAGAGCAACCGAGACGGCGGTATGTATAATATTATATCGCAATGTTCTATTAACATAACACTGTAAATATTTCAGTCGTTGGGTTGGGTCTTTAGTTCCTTGCCCAAGTGACCCCTTGGTTCTTATAATGGAAGGCATTAGGACCTGTAGATCGATAAATATTGCGAGATGACGATGCAAAGCTTGTAGAACTTGAAATTCTGAAAGCTAGTATCACTTGAAAATATTACTGTTAAAAACTTAATTTTCAAGCCTACATGGACACTTATAAAACGTCAAAGCAGAGATACTTTATATCAGCTATGTCATAAAAAATCATTATCGTCTGATCTTAATTTGCATCCCTCTAATTACAGACCTATATCTGTGCTTCCAGCATTGAGTAAAATATATTAAAAAATCATGTTCGACCAGATGTTGTCTCATTTTAATTCAAATAGGGTTTTGCATAGTCATCAGTTTGACTGATGCAGGAGTGAAACTCATCAGTCACATTTTGGAATCCTGGGAGAAGTCCCAGGATGCTATTGGCATATTCTGTCACCTCTCTAAAGCATTTGACTGCGTTGACCATAATACTCTAATCTGTTTTACAATTACATCATTACGGAATTCGTGGACGAGCTGCTGATCTTGTTTTTTCTTATTTATCTTACAGGCAGCAAAAAGTAACAATTAATGGGGCGACGTCCTCGGGGTCTTTAGTAAAGATGGGCGTGCCTCAGGGTTCAATTCTTGGTCCTTTCCTTTTTCTAGTTTATATTAATGACCTTCCTTACATGATGGCTAATTTATCCAATATAATTATATTTGCTGATGACACTTCCCTTATTTTGGAAGTAAATAGGAAAGATGGGGATGTCTTGCATGTCAACGAAAGTCTGGCTGTTCTTTCGAAATGGTTCGCTGCTAATAATCTTTTATTAAATTCAAATAAAACTAAATTTATAAAGTTCTCATTACCGAATGTCCCTCAAGTTGGCGTCATGACGGCAACAAACTTGATGTTATTACGGAAACTGTATTCTTAGGTTTAATTATCGATTTTAAACTGCAGGGGGGCGCCCATATTAGAACTCTTTCAGGTAGACTAAGCTCAGCCGCATATGCAGTAAGAAAAATAAGGCAACTGACAATGTAGATGAGCCATAAGACATAATACTGTGGAAATAAGCACAAAAACTACCTAGCTGAGACTACTTTTGTCAATTGCCTTATTATTATTATTATTTTATGGATAAGCTTGTGTTTGACCATTATCTCAAGTGATGGAAAGCATGATGTAGCCGACGATGGAGCACGTACTATATAGTATGCAGCTGATCCAACTAGTATACCTGAGTAAGTTCTAATATGAGAGCCCTAATGCAATTTTCAATCGATACCTACTTATACCTAAAAGTACAGTTTCCGCATTAATATCAAATCTTTTCTCGTCAAGGATTGAGGTGAACTTGAAGGACATTCGGTTGTGAAAATTAATAAAATAGACATTTAGTTTCGTTCGCATTTACTAAGAGGTTATTAGTTTAAACAACAGCCAAAATTTCGTTGCCACGTAAAAATCTTTTCTATTCATTTTTAAAATTAAGAGACGTGTCATCAGCAAACATAATTTTTCGGATAAATTTGCAACCATTTAAGGAAAGTCATTAATATAAACTAGAAAAAGAAAAGGGCCAAAAATTGATCCCTGAAGCACGCCCATCCTTATTAAAGACCCCGAGGACGTCACCCCATTAACTGTTACTTTTTGGTGTGTTTAAAATAAGTAGGAATTACAAGATCAGCAGCTGTTCACGAATTCCGTAACGGTCAATTTACAGATCTGAGTATTATAGTTAATGCAGTCAAATGCTTTTGAGAGGTCACAGTATGAAACTGGGGAAAAGTCCCAGGATGCGGTATGTCACCAATAGCATCCTGGGACTTCTCCCAAGTTTCTAAAATGTGATTGATGAGTTTCACTTCTGCATCCATTGTTGGCCTTCCTGTCGTCTAGCTAAACTGAAGACTATGCAAAATGCTATTTGAATGATTACGTAGTGTGTAAAGATATTTGTTTATGACAGCGTCGATCCGTGCGGAGTCAGCGGGAGTGTATCGCATCGAGCGCGCGCTGTCGGACGGCGCGTCGTCCCTGTCCACGCAGCGCCCGCGCGTGCCGCTGGCCGACCATCGTGCGCATGCGTGGCTGCTGTTAGCGCAGCTATGTCTCAGGTATGTCAGTCAGCGGGAGTGTACCGCATCGAGCGCGCGCTGTCGGACGGCGCGTCGTCCCTGTCCACGCAGCGCCCGCGCGTGCCGCTGGCCGACCATCGTGCGCATGCGTGGCTGCTGTTAGCGCAGCTATGTCTCAGGTATGTCAGTCAGCGGGAGTGTACCGCATCGAGCGCGCGCTGTCGGACGGCGCGTCGTCCCTGTCCACGCAGCGCCCGCGCGTGCCGCTGGCCGACCATCGTGCGCATGCGTGGCTGCTGTTAGCGCAGCTATGTCTCAGGTATGTCAGTCAGCGGGAGTGTACCGCATCGAGCGCGCGCTGTCGGACGGCGCGTCGTCCCTGTCCACGCAGCGCCCGCGCGTGCCGCTGGCCGACCATCGTGCGCATGCGTGGCTGCTGTTAGCGCAGCTATGTCTCAGGTATGTCAGTCAGCGGGAGTGTACCGCATCGAGCGCGCGCTGTCGGACGGCGCGTCGTCCCTGTCCACGCAGCGCCCGCGCGTGCCGCTGGCCGACCATCGTGCGCATGCGTGGCTGCTGTTAGCGCAGCTATGTCTCAGGTATGTCAGTCAGCGGGAGTGTACCGCATCGAGCGCGCGCTGTCGGACGGCGCGTCGTCCCTGTCCACGCAGCGCCCGCGCGTGCCGCTGGCCGACCATCGTGCGCATGCGTGGCTGCTGTTAGCGCAGCTATGTCTCAGGTATGTCAGTCAGCGGGAGTGTACCGCATCGAGCGCGCGCTGTCGGACGGCGCGTCGTCCCTGTCCACGCAGCGCCCGCGCGTGCCGCTGGCCGACCATCGTGCGCATGCGTGGCTGCTGTTAGCGCAGCTATGTCTCAGGTATGTCAGTCAGCGGGAGTGTACCGCATCGAGCGCGCGCTGTCGGACGGCGCGTCGTCCCTGTCCACGCAGCGCCCGCGCGTGCCGCTGGCCGACCATCGTGCGCATGCGTGGCTGCTGTTAGCGCAGCTATGTCTCAGGTATGTCAGTCAGCGGGAGTGTACCGCATCGAGCGCGCGCTGTCGGACGGCGCGTCGTCCCTGTCCACGCAGCGCCCGCGCGTGCCGCTGGCCGACCATCGTGCGCATGCGTGGCTGCTGTTAGCGCAGCTATGTCTCAGGTATGTCAGTCAGCGGGAGTGTACCGCATCGAGCGCGCGCTGTCGGACGGCGCGTCGTCCCTGTCCACGCAGCGCCCGCGCGTGCCGCTGGCCGACCATCGTGCGCATGCGTGGCTGCTGTTAGCGCAGCTATGTCTCAGGTATGTCAGTCAGCGGGAGTGTACCGCATCGAGCGCGCGCTGTCGGACGGCGCGTCGTCCCTGTCTACGTAGCTCGGGGTCACGAAGGATTCTAGGGGTTAAAACCCGAGCACAGCGAGGTTATTAATTGTTTACTCCCGAGCAAAGCGAAGGAATTAAGCTATGAATCTTGAATTGCATGATTCAAGCTAGTCCAAGGCGAAGGCACCTTTGTCTCCGAGAAGAGTACACTACTGTGAGAAAACTAAAAACCAATATCAAAGTATCAAAACCATAGTTTAACCAAGTTAGAGTTACAGTTAAGTAGTTGACTTAGTATTTAAAGTATAAAATAACAATTAAAAGTTACAATTAAAAAAGTTACAATAATTTAAGACATTAAACCAGTTGTGGAAAGACTAATTTGTTAATCAAAACCTTTTTTTTAATCTGTGTATTCTATTTTATTTGTATTTACTCGTAGAGGACAGTTCGATTTTCGAATAAGTTCTTATTTTTCATTCCTCTATGTTAAAATGTATCATCATACTAATATTAAAGGTTCCAAATTCAAATCACAATAATGAAATTCAATAAAGTATTAATGACTTGCTTTACTTTAGGTTTGCATGGCATATAATTTGATATTTGCTAGCAGGTGATGTGAAAACAATATTGTCGTGTGTTATAGGTTAGGGCGAGTGAGTGCGGCGGCAGGCTGCGTGTCAGAAGCGGCCACGCTCACGCCCTTTAGCCATCTTGTATTATATACGGTGAGTTATACTTGTTTACGGCGGAATAGTAAAAAATATTTTTAATAGGTATTCAAAACATTTGCACGCCATAGTATGTGGCAAACACACTTTTTTTTCTGAATGTTATCCTATATGCACTTTTTTATTATTGTATGTGTACACATGTTTAAGCCAATAAATATATCTTATCTCTACAATTTTATTATGTAAAATAGTATATCAACTTTTTCAAAAAGCGCTTTATCCGCATCGCATCCGATCCGAATTCCAGTAATGTCGGTTTGAGCAGTAGCAGTACTTGTAGGAGCGGTTCGTACTAGATTCCAACTGCGTCCGATCGACTTCAAAAAATCTTCGAATGTATCTACGAGTACCATTCGGATCGGATACATTGCGTAACCGCTGTAAGGGTCAAAGTCCGTCGTGAAAGTAGATTGTTTTTTTCTCTGCTATTTGAGTGTCTGATGATATGTCGGTTGTTCCAAATTCAATTCTATTCCGTTCTCGAATAATTAATTTAAATATTCTGGTATGATTATATTCAAGATAAAAATGCATGGCTCAATGCTGGTCCAGCTCCACTTGGTAGTGGAGCTGGACCAGCATTGAGCCATGCATTTTTATTTTTTTGGTGTACAAATTGTTTAGTTTGGAAATTATTATTATTGTGTTATAGTGTTTTATTTTTAATTTGTAAAATTTTATAAGTATTGATAATGTAGAAACATTTCTTTTTCAAAGTTTATAAATGTGAGTACTTACCATGAAACTATATGGTTTTTTGGTTACTGGACTTGTTTGACATAAATGAGCATGGCAGTTGAGAGTTTGTCTTGCTCACTCAGATGTCTCACTGATGGTGGCGCGTGTGTTGGATCATTCGGTTCCCTTCAAAATGGTTGAGCTGAGTGGTGCTAATATTGGCGTCATGTCCGTGAACGGGCGCTGTAAGTTGAGACTGGTCTCTTAGCTGCCAGTTGCTATTTTAATATCTATATTTAGGTTTTATTTTTACTTTATTTACCTTGGTTCTCACATGATAGCGACAAGAAACATGTAACAGATATATTTGTTATTACATAACATGATTGAAAAGAGTGTCCATGGAGTTTCCTGCACATTCTTCTCCATAGAGATATACTCTTTGGAATGTGCAATTAGCATATTTTTTTATGACTGACTGACTTCTTGATATTTCAAAAGTGCCTGTAAAAGTGTTAATTCGAAATAAAATGCTTTGAATCTAAAAGATAAGTCGCGGTTACGAAGGTTTGTGGTAGGTATTGTTAAAACTGAATCAATTAGCTTATTAGTGGTGTTATATATGCAGCGAGGCTTGGTGCACGCGGCTAGCTCGGAGTGGGACGAGGCGCGGCAGTGCTTCCAGAACGCGCTCGCGATACATCCCACGCATCTCGACAGTATGGTGCAGTTAGGTGAGTTGACCATCTTGTTTTAAAGAAGTAAAGAGTTAATTTTATCTAAATTTGAAGTGATTTGTTTTAGTAATCTAACAATTGTTGGTTGGAGTTTTCTGAAGTAGAAACAGTTTAGTATTGCGTCTTCGGTCATATGATATGAAATGAGGTACTGAGTAAAAAATAGTTAGAATTTTTTTGCTGTGTTCAATTGTGAAGAGGTAAGATTTACATGTGCTAGTAATAAATAGCATTACAGCGTCAGCATTAAAGACGACACATATTTTTATCACATGCTGACATGGTAACATCGCCTTAGAAAACACGACAAGACTTAGAAAAATGTCACCCAAAAACAATGTCTAATGAAGCCTTTGGAATCTAGTGAGGTGTGCGAGTAGAAGGGTAGGGAAACATCCGGGGTATTGAATGTGATCTTGAACTTGGTGTTAAGGTTATGTTTGACGTTTCTTTATGTTTTGTATATTTCAGCTTGAGGTTAAGTTCATATTTAGCGTCTTCTAATGGGAAAAAAATCGTTCTTTTCTTATATTTTACTAGGTCTAGAAGGTTTGTTGGTTTTAGTTGAATTTTTTTTAAGTTTTTATACTAAATTTTTTCTGTGTGTTTTTCTCAGTGTTTTGTTATGTATACATACTACTATAGTCTAACTAATACAATAGTCCTAATCATCAACTTTGCTATTTTTGTAATGGACTTGTTAATTTTTAGTTTTGTAACAACGCAAGGTTGATACTTGTTTAGTAAGTAGTGAAGTGTTGTGGGTGAGTAGTCGTGTTGAGCCGTAGTGTGGTCGCAGGCGCGGCGTACTACAACCTGGGCTGGCTGGGGCTGGCCGAGAAGTCGCTGCGGGAGGCGGCGGCGCTGGAGCCGGCGCGCGCCGACACGTGGCGGCGCCTGGCGCTGGTGCTGTGCGCCGCCGCCGAGCCGCTGGCCGCCGCCGACGCCGCCGCCGCCGCGCTGGCGCTGCACCCGCACGAGCCGGCGCTGGCACTTCCCCTCTGATGCCGGCGCCACGCACCGTGCACCTACCAAACGCTAGTTCGTTGACCCGCCACCTCGCCCGAGGACACGCCGGAATGTTGTGTGACTCTATTCCATTCCCACGATCAGGATATGTGATGATTTCAAATCTTATATTGTAGACTCAGAGAAACTCTATCGTACTTAGAACTTTGTTATATTATTTTCCTAACTACACTCTCACTAATGAAAATCTTAACTCCATTTCGACAATGTCAATAATTTTTAAAATTGACTATCTTGAAACTGTACAAATAACGAAACTTAAAATCAAAACTACAGCAAGCCATCATCGGCTTGCATCTTACCATACATTATAAATTTCAAGAAATTCCTTAAACGATCAATATTTTCAGAAATCAAATAAAGACCTCATGCATAAACAATAATGTAGATACAACATAGTATCAACTATTCTACTTACGATTATCAACTTTTCCGCTTGTAAAAGAAGAAAGTCCTTTATTAAATGTCAAATTATAATCCTTTATAAAACATATAACACAAAATAAATAAATTATCTATACAATACCTACCACAAAACTTCTAACTCAACAAAATAATTTCCAAATTCTCAAGCAAAACTACAGTTTTTCTCTATTAAGTGTCGGACTCTTCTCTTCGTCTTTGATTCAACGTATATTTCAACAGTATTAAGAAACACTTTAAAATTGTATAATATTGATAATTCAAAAGAGAGAGATATTCCAATTGCTACAACGAGACCTGTATTCTAAACTATCTTCAAGTTGACTACAAAACAACCTTAATGTATACTATAAAACATAATAAAAGTAACCCAACAAACATTTATATTAATATTCTTCAAAAAAGTATTACGCAAGTGATGTTGATATTTTCTTTATCAAATAATCCTCTAGCTATGTCTTGTATAAAACATCCTTTTAGCTCACACTAGATGAAAACTAAACTGGCATTTTCAAGTTGAAAATCTAATACTTTAATAAAATTTGACATTTGTTTAGTTGTGTCTTTAATTTCAGTGAAAATCTAATTTAATTTGCTCTTTCTTCCTAAAAATCTGTCATTTTTCAATTCAATTCAATTGTCCAAAATACTGAAATGTCATCCGCATCTCGTAATGTTCCTCTTATAAATAAATAAATATTTTTAAAAATAACAAGAGAAAAACTATGTTTACAGTTTACTAATTAAAGTTGTCCCGTTTACTTAGGAATATTAAAAATTCTAGATCAATTACATAAACAGTCAGAAACTGCCGTTATGTACTTATAGAAGTCTAAATACTTATACAGAAATATCTATCTGTAATATCTAACTTTATTTTAGAGTGGGGTAGGAAACCTTTGTGTTGCCACAACGAATCGATATCAATCGAAATGTAAGCAAAAATATAATGGACGAGTTAATTTTAAACCGTAAAACGAAGATACAGCAAGAATTATAATATAATTCTAGCACTAGTGCGCTGAGTGCGAATTTGTTTTACGTTCGAATCGTTTACCCCGTTTGGCTCTCTGATTGGTCAAGAGCTTTGAGTCGGCCAATCAGAGCGCCGAACGTCATAAACGTGTCTATCGCGTTAACGTAAAACAAGCTCGCACTAGGCACTTAGTTCTACGCGTGCGTTCGCGTATATACGTTCGAATACGTTCACGTACGCAATCTACTGCGAAAATAAATATCGCAAGTTCGGACGAGCTTCGACTTATTAAAAGACGTAATAGACAAAAACCATTCCTAGTTATAAATGACACCAACCTTACAACGTTGTCAAAATAAATTCCTATGACATCGACGAACAAAATCAATCTCGATGAAGACGCAATCGAGTCACTCGGACAATGTAGTGATAAAACAATAAATATGAATATTTAGGCGTAAAGTAGCGAGCTGCAAACGTTTTAGAAAGCATATTGCCGCTAAGTGTGTACTTATATAGCGCTCTAGGACCTACTTTCATGAACACTAGGCGACACCAACGTTACTGACTTTTAGGAAAACACTCTTGTATTTTTTTAACCGACTTTGAAATGAGAGGTTCTTTATTCAATCCATATGTTTTTATTTCCGTGATTTTATAAAAACTAGTTATCCAATTGGGATGGGGTTTTCGTTATTTGAATGCATATTTTTGAGCGAAGCTTTTAGTATATAATTTATTAGGATTTATAGAAGATCTTCGAAGATAGAAGTTAAAAAACTAGCAGCAATGACTCGCTATTGTTGCGAACGTATGTATTGTTTACATCATTTTGCAACATTATCACGTCGGTAAATTCATAAATAGTACCGATGAAATTGTCAAAAAATGTCCACAATGATTGAATCATTGTGGACATTTTGTCATTCCTGTATCATACCGTAGAACTTGCTCACTGCTGAACGTGTGGCGATCTAAAATAAAATGGAGAAAAATGTTTTTTTATTTATTAATAATCATGCTTCTGGCGCAATAGAGTAAACATTGAAGTGACTTCCAAAAATATGACCTAATACTGGAATTTTCGGAAGTCGGTTTTACTGGTTTTATTTTTTCGTTTTTGACACCGACTAGAAAGATAAAAATACAACAGTGCGCTTTTATTTAGACAGTTATCTAGGTGTCCTCTAGTGTTGTGAAGTCGGGCATATCTGTTCTTGTAGCAACTATCCTTACGAAGTTACGACTGACTACTGTATTTAGATTCGAGCCTCGGAATTGATGTAAGCACGTGGTCTACTAGACACTGTGACCAATCATGCTAAATTTTGCGAGATGGTGAGACTTAAATTTTCACACAGTTGGCTTAGAACTCAGCAGCGAGCTTCAGTTGTAACCAACCAACAGGTTCGGCTGTACTTATAGGCTGGTACCTTTGTACTTTAGACAAAGTTTAATTTTAGTCGGTTGCTGACCAGGTACTTGCAACCTTGAGCTCGCATAGCTCATATATCATATTGAATGACCTCAGACGGGCAATTCTCGTATTTTCGGGGAACACTAGCACGTAAAACCTCAAATACCTAAACGGGACAAAATGTCCCCAACATGACGCGCAACGCTCAATGTTCATGACTGCAACGTTGCCCACTATCTCGCAACTTTCCCCCAATATTTTACGACGCATCCACATGTCGCTGGATATGTTGGATAATTTGACAGCGTTGCGGATCATTTTGGAGGATATTTTGTCCTCTAGTGTATCTGAGTAAATTTTCAAACATTTTGATAAGTTTTTGACATTGATTGGTGCTGAGAAGAGATTATGACTTGAATGTGCACATTTTTAAGTACGAGAATTGACATTCTGTTGTGCTAAGTAAGCTCAACTAACTGAAAAGCCTTTTGATCCGATTTAAAATCGTGTTGTTGTATCTGTCACAGTGTAAAGTAAACCATAAACAGTTTCTTTCCTTCATTAGATAACGAAAACTGGCGAGGAGGGGGGGGGGGACGCTTCTGTGTCACTAGGAATAAAATCACATTCATCGTTGCATCGTAATTATGCTGACGTTTCCTTTGCCATCGGAGATTGTACATACAATTTACATTAATGCCACGAGTTCCTGATTACTGTGAAACATATATTATTTACGAAAAAATAAAGCAATATAAACAATTATAGAGATCATAAATTTTTAAATTAAATCCAGATTAATATCCAGAAAAAAATATTGTAAATATTTGTGTATTTGAAACTACTCTATTTCCATAAATTCATTGCGCTGAGTGCAAGTAGTTTTAACGTTTACCGCATCAATCGACCGATCGAAATGTTTACCGCATTTGGCTCTCTGATTGGTTAAGAGCTTGCAGTCGACCAATCGGAGCGCCGAACGTCGTAAACGTGTCGATCGCGTTAATGGCGCTCTCGTAATTCGATGTTAATTAAAGGTTGTAGTTAATTTTCTCAACAAAGTGACCATACAGCGAAGGAGTAATAATATTGAGACAATAGCTTGTTTATTATAGTCTTGTCTCGTGTCTGTTCGTATGTTATAATTAAATATTATTAATTAAAATAAATACGTTAAATTGTTCGTGTATTCGTGCTACTTTGTATTGTCGTCGATGCATTTTTGCTTAGAGCATCTAAACATGAAGGAGGACAAGATTTTCATGGTCTTAGGCTTTTTTTTTCGGTGGGAAAATTATCCGATGTTATCTCGCGCTCTTTTAATGACTAAAAACCCACTCCTGTTCCTTCGTTGCCATGATTCCAGAGCCCCTAGGATCTCTTTTGCATCACCTATGGCCCCAGTAGGCTTCGACCCTCCTTCGGCCTCTACGGTTTGCTGACATCTTGAGGCGCGCGTGGAACAGTACGCACCGTCGACAACATTCATTACCAAATACTCCATCTCGTCAGCTCTTCTGTCACCTATGGGGATTGAAGAGCTATACGAGATGGAGTACCCAGTCACAAATACACGACCCTGGCGAATGGATGTTTTTTGTGACTTGACATTTTGTGTTACTCTATATGGTTTATGATAAATAAGAATTTTAATAAAAGACGTATATATATCGTCAGTGTAATACAAATATCACAGTCATATTCCATCTAGCCCCAGCAATGTTTGAATGCTCTAAGTATTGTCGAGTCCCGTCCAGTGGTTTCAAACATTTCGATTGTGACTTGCGTGTATGATATCTGTATATAAGTTTAGCGGGAATATCCTTTTTATTATTATTTTTGTTTTCCATAGATGTATCATATTTATTTTGTCAGAAGAGTATCGTGTAATTATCGTAACTAAAACATTGTGAATACTTTGTAACATTATATTATGTCGCTAATATAATTATTGTTTAGGCAATTTAATTATGTATTGTAAATTAAGACAAATTATGGAAATATTTATGTGATTTTAATATCCTTTATGTTTATAAAAAATCTTACAGCTACATTACCAGTAAGTGACATGTGTTGTTATGTAAATTGCGCGCATGGTACAACAACTGCTAGAAAATGAGAAAAAATTGACATAAAAAATCTGTCTTTTTTCTTTGTAGTATCTACGTACGGGACCCCAAAAGATGGCGCGGCCACTTTTTCCCAATTGTCCTGCAACATATATTACTAGCGTCTGCCAGCGGCTTCGCCCGCGCGAATACGGGTTTCTACATACAAACTTCCAACCCCCCGGGTTACCCCCTTTAATCCGTTCTTAGCGGATGTCTACACCCTATAAGGAACCTGCCAAATTTTAAGTTTGTAGGTGTTATAGTTTCGGAGATTTCGTAACTAAACAGTGACAGTATTTCGCTTATATATATATAGATTATTTAAAATCATGTTACTTGCTAGTGATGGTCTGTAAGCCTCATCTCTCACATTGCCAACCTCATAAACTAAGACGTTCATCGCCATATTTGCGTATATGTATTGTATAAGCTACAAGGCGCATATCAGTATGGAACTATGTTACATTGTTTTACGTTAGTACGTTTGATTTATACATAGTGTAAATGATACACAGATTGCGATAGACATAATATTGGTATTTTGTCTATCGCAATCTATTTTGCTTCTTCCCAACTGTATTGGGGTCGGCGTCCAGTCGAACTGGATGCCAGCGTGCTTACATAGAACGACTGCATGTCTGACCTTCACATCCCAATTGCTGGGTAATACGATACACCCTGGCTTAGCGGCTTTTAGAGGTACGCGGGACAGAGTGTACAGTCCTGTAAACCTCCATAAAAAACATCCACTCCGATCACCGTCCCGACCGTCTGGTCGGACTGTACACTCCGACCAGATGGTTGAGTCTAGTCTGGGTAACTGCCCAATCTTTGATTTTGGGCTGTTTTATATGTTTTAATTGCGCGAAGAACTTTAATATCGAAATGCAAGATTTTATAGTTTTTAGTTCATATGTGACGTCACAGATGTCGCTATATCACATCGGGGTCATCAGTTTAGAGGTATGCGGAACTACTTTACACCATCTAAAGTCCCGCAAACCTCCGTTGAAAAGGGAGCAAAACCAAACCAAACCCCCTATTTATTGGAGGTTTGGTTTTTAGTTTGCTTTTTAAAAAAAAAAAAAAACACTAACATCACATTATATTTGGTGTTATTAAACACCAAATATAATTTCAATTATTATTATTATGTAAACAAGTTATGCTTCCAATTCGTATAAATTATATTTATTTTGCAAATAGGTTTTAACAAAACACTTTTACACGTAATTTTTTTTTATCCTCAGTTTAAACTATGATGTGTCCGGTGTTGTCAAAGTCTCTTTTAAAGCCCGCACAGTAAATATGTCCTGGTCAAATCATATGAGAACCATGCAGATTAGTGTCTCAGATGGTCTTTTGAAGAAAGAATCACACAGATTTGAGTGGACCTGTCCAGTCAGTGCAAGCATTTGTCAGTATTCGTGTAGCTCAAACTTGGGACTACTAAGGAGCTCAACGACTTGACGAACAATACTAAAGAAAGGTCATTTGGGTAGGCCGTATCAAATACTTAAAACTGTCAGACATCATATTAAAATTACAGAAAAAGAATAGTAATCCACATAGCCCCCACATTCACAACAATAATAATAAAATGTACAAGTCGTAGAATATAAAAGAAACAAATAAATTATCAATGTCAAATGGTAAAATAGAATAATCTTCTAAGTTCTAAATCAAATTGTAAAATAAAAAATATAAAAAATCATCAATGTCAAATTCGAGAAAAAATAATAATAAAAAGGACAATTAGAAAAAAAAATGTGTATCTATATAAACACATACATTACTACAATTAAAGCTAGTACTGGAGCAGGTCAATCCCAAGCCGTCTTGTCCTATCTATATTTATTATACTACATGTTATTATGTCAGTCGTGTGAACATCGAGATAGGAATCAATTTAGTTTACTGCACGACATTAAAATTTAAATGCGATTGTGGTAAATATATTAAAACAATATACGATTCACGTTTATTGATAACGCTGTATTTATGTCCTATGGAATTTTAATATCGGAAAAAACAAAGATAAATTGTATCAATAATTTATAAGAGAGACTTTACAGAAAGATTGCACAGAAATGCAGTCGTTCACTGTAACCTTTCGATTTCAATAAAATGAAAACCTTAATTTACAAGCAAATTTAAATTATCAAAAATAAAGTATTATTTACACTATATGTATAATTTAAAGTTTATTTAACTAAATGTCGCGGGTAAAGACGTAGTTTTGTGGTGAGAGAATGGTAGCTTATGGAGAGAGTATGATGGTAGTTTGGTGTGAGAACGGGGGTAGATTGGTGAGAGAATGGTGGTAGGTAAGATGTATGTGGTATGTGGTGATAGTACCTCGGTAGACTTCCAGGTGTGGGTGTACGTTCTTAGATTAATATAGAAAGTAATCGGTGCGACTAGATGTTTGGGTGATTAACTTGAGGACAGAACCGACAAGCTTAGCTACTCTACTGATCACAAGTACGTTGCTTACTTTTTTGAAAGGAAAAAAAGTGTCTGTGAATTTCTTAATTTTAAAAATGCCAAGAAACTGACAAGAATGTGGTTTTTATCTTGTACACAATGAAGATCACAGATACATTGTAGGTACGTAATGGTTGTCTTACTAGCTGCTTGTTTTTTTACGGTTTCGAGTAATTACCATTTACGAATGAGGTAACTAACAAAACGGTTGCTGAAGCCATGAAATGGTAATTTACTTGAGACACTTAAGTTAAATGTAATATGCAGTTGGTCGCAGTTAAATGCAGGTAACTATAATTATGTAATTATCGTTGAGTAGCAAGCCGTCCCATCTTTGTACGGGTTTTACAAATAATTTAATTTCATGGCTTATCTCTATTTTAAAACACATGTATTATATACCTGAAACTTCCTCATTAATCACTCTGTCTATTGGTGAAAACCGCATGAAAGTCCGTTCAGTATTTTTTGAGTTATTCTAGACAGACAGACGCGATGTGGGACTTTTTTTTGCAATAATACGTAATAAAGGATAAGAATGTGTATAAGAAACACTTTTCGCACCGATTTTACTATAGAAAATGATAGTAGTTGAAACTATCGAACGAGTTTATTTTTAATTTAACTTTAAATATAAATAAGTCGACATTGATGATATATTTCTTTGCCGAATATTTAGTAGTAATAGTAACTACGTTTCTAAATGTTGATTTTTCAAAATATTAAAATGTGTTTGTGGCTAGTTTTTTTCTAATGCATATTTTCGCTGTTTGCAATAACAAGATTGAAAATAATTCAGTAGGTATTTTTTTAAAATTTTCTATATGTCACCGGAAATTGTAGACTCCGTATGATTGTAACAAATCTTCATTGGATTATAATTTCTCGATATATTAGGCCAAAAAAAAAACTAATGGTGTGTATCAAAAAACAGATCAATCTGTTAACAGGAAAGGGGTAAAATTTCAATCACAAGATTTGACCCAAACAGGTCAAGTTAAATGAAACAGTTTAAAAATCGTCTTGTTTAAGCTACATCGCATCCAAATTAATTAGTTTCCAACAAAACCGTGTCTTATTAAGAAAAGATGGTTTACGATTTCTCGCGATATTTTACAATCTTACGGCGTCTGAAATTATTATACAACGTTGAAACGGCAGATGAACTTTCCTAAAAAAGGGACATGGTACTCATCAATATTTATTATGTTACCAACCCTGAAATCACAAAAAAAATTCGCTGCTCCATAAATTTATATTAGCCCTACTGTACAGGAACGCATAGCTTTATAGACGCGTAGTCTTCATTATACGCTTGGTGTCCGCCTGCTCCCAGCGACGAAGCGGCAACGTCGTGCCGTCGTATCGTTGCAGCTTCATCGACAGCGTTTCATAGTTTTGTATGTAAGCTATGAGCAGGCGTACACCAAGCGTATAATGACGGATACGCGTCCATGAAGCTACGCACCCGTGGAGAGTAGGCCTTAGTGTTTGTGTTAGCTGTTCATTTTGATGAGAAGAATGACTCCTTTGAGGAAACTTCATGTGTTCTTTTGACATTGTATACCGCTTTTAATATTAGATAGCAAATTCAGAACTTAACCTATTCGTGTTTTCTTTAGGAATTTAAAAACAGAATTTATCATTAAACTGTTATTGTAAGTGTGATCGTCTCAGTCTTGTGATCGACAGGCAATAATTTGTGTCGCATTATATCAATAGTTTTATATAATATAAATAATTGTAAAGTGTACCCGAAATAATTGAACATTGGAAGTGCCAATGTCTGTCAAACTGTTATAAAAAGTTATAAGTTATTATATTGTGAATGTTGAAATCATATATTTTTGTAACGTGGTGCCTCATCTGTATAATTGTAATAGGACGTTATTATTATATCCCCACACTAATGTTAATTGCCATCACTTAAAATAAAACAGCAATGTTATGGAAACACTTGAGCAGTTACGTTTACCCTTTTGATCGCCAAGTCAAAAAAGCAAAAACATGCTCTCAGCGCCAACGAGAAAATCTCGGCAATTTCATCCTTTAAGGCCGCCCAACCCGAGTAAATTTCCATACAACCGATCTTTCGTGATTATGGTGTTGTTACACATCATTCTCTAGATATTTTGGAAACACAGATATCTTGTCAATATTATCTAGGTTTCTATTGAAATTATAACATAAATTTGTGTTAAACTAATCCAGTAAAGACGTCTAAAAATATGCTATTTTGCGTGATGTTTGGCTCTTTATAATGTTTTATAATGTTCTTTATAGAAACATTGTATTTTTTATTGAGGTTCTGAACGAAGAAATTTAAAAAAATAACGTATTTCCTGGAATAACTTCTGTCAAATATTCAAGGGAGTGATAGAATTATCGAATGCCAACGGAGTGCTCGGGCGTTATATCTCTATTTTCGCGTTGCCTCTGTATCAAACAATAAGCTTTTAAACCATGCTCACGTTGACGATAGACGACTCGGTAGGGCCCTCTTAATAACACGAATAAGAAAAATAATACTTTCTTATAAGATTTGTTAACTTTTAAGTCTGTCGTGCGTTAAAATTTTTGCTTCGTCATGTATACGTGACTGTGGCGGTCAAAAGGTTAAAAAAAAGTATATAATGTACTTTGAAATAGATGATATCTGTGTTTATTTTTGATTTTATTCCACCACGGTTGTTATAATGTTTGTCCACGCTTGTCCATCAGCGTTAGTTGTCATAGTAACGAACAATACGTTCCGGTGCTTCGCATCACTTTGGTTGTGATCTGTATAATCGGCTACACGAGTGTTTAAAAGCTATTATATAATATATTTTTCATACAAAAGTTTTTCCAATACACTCATTCGAAAACCCACTCCTAATTCTACTGCTTTGAGGTACACAATGTAGCGTATTTCGCACTTGTGCGAAAAAGTACGACAGCTTGCACCCGACACTAGTTATTGTAAGTGTAAGCTGCACCGCCCAGCTTTCGTCAAGACACCCGAAAAAAGAAACCGCGAGCCATTTTAGTTTGCATAAATGT
The DNA here is from genome assembly GCA_949316375.1 of Mythimna vitellina. NCBI lineage: Eukaryota > Metazoa > Arthropoda > Insecta > Lepidoptera > Noctuidae > Mythimna > Mythimna vitellina. Next base: position 25,077,633 of record OX438693.1, read on the forward strand.
GAACTATTTTTGTTTCCTATAAACACACATCTGCAGAAATACAAGTGGTATTGCCATGACATTATAAAGAAAGCGCAAAAAATCTTTTGTAGCCGATTGTACTACAATGGATCTAATTTAATACAATTTGTTGAAACGTAGCACTCTGTTATAACGTAAGTGAACATGTATATTTTCTCACAACGCAATAACTTGGCACCTGTTACATACAAATTACAAGAAACTGTTTTAAAATTACGCTATAGTACTGTAATAATATTAATTATTGTAATATCTTTCATAATGTTTTGTTCGTTTGTAGTTTATTTGTAGGCCCTAGAGTCAGGGCAACCGCTTTCAAATCACGCCATCTTTTAAAAGTGATAGTATCGTGTCAGTGTCGTGTAACTCTATCCCTTCCTAGTGTTCATTAATCGTTATAAAAAGGAAAGAGACAAAACATTTTGAAATGTTAAGTGTTCGATAGCTTTTACTGTCCACCCGCGAGTGACAGGGACGGCAATACTACCCAGCTCTGTCGCACGCGGGCGGGATGTAGCGGGTAGCCGTAATCATATGAATATTGTATATTAATCCTGTAATCTAAAGACCAATGTAATATTTATTGTCGGTCGGCATAGTTCAATAAAATTATATTGTATTGAAATTCAGATGTTTTCTATCGTGGGTGTATCGATCACTTGTTACTATTCCAAGTCATCGGGTTGCTAAAGTTGTTCGATAAAAATATATTCTCTACATAAATGCACATAGATGTTTGAACATATAGAAGCATATAGATTTAGCCGTTAAATCAAGTCAATATTCCACATTAAAAAACTGCTACGTGCAGATTAACAGCACTTGTGAGAAAAATGACAAAAATCACAATTAGTAAGTTCACGAATGTTTATCGTCCAGCGTCGGCAGCCCGGCGGCACTGTGCAGTCGTGCAGGTATACCGTTAGCGAGGATACTACTGTAGTTGTATATAATTTTATCTATACATATATAATATATAAATACGTTTATAAACCTGTTGTGCTCTTGTGTACTTTACTACGTTGTAGATGTTGTTCTTGGCATTCGATGTTGACTGTATATAAAACGTTTAAGGATATTAAAAAATAATTATTATTATGTTACATAATTATGTGTTTTATTTTAATTATTGAAGCCACGAGTTGCATGTCAGCTCTAGTGACACATCCTGCACACGCCGCTGTACTAATAATGTTACGATTGATTTAGGTATATTTTACATATAAATTGCAGTGGACAGATGGCGGGTTTCTGAATTGAGTATTTTGAGTTAAGATCTTAAACTTAATATCAAATTTTGACAGGTTTTCAGGCTAGAATTTGAGAAATACTCAACTTCAAATGTTTAAATCAGAAATCAGGAGTTAGACTAACGTCGGTCACTTCTATGGGCGCCGGTAGGATTCGTTTCAGAAGGCGTATTATCGGCATTCTGCCTTGAATAGTCTGCGTTTTTAAATTCATCTTGAGAATTAAAATTATAGCATAATCAGCCTTTTAATGTTCCCACTGCTGGGACTCCGGCCTCCTCTATAGGAGAGGCAATGGGCTTTAATCCACCACGCGGGCCCAGTGCGGGTTGGTGAATGTCGCATGTTTTCGAATTTTTGGTTCTAGGACATGCCGGCCGGTTTCCTCACGATGTTTTCCTTCACCGATTTGTGAGCAGTGGTGATGAAATAAATTACACAAAGTAATGCGCCTGGCTGGCTTTGAACCCGCGACTTACAACTCGTAAGTCGGGGCCATTACCACACGGCCACCACTGCTCTCAAAATTATAGCACCTTTTTCAAAAAATTTTCACTTAATAAATTATAAATTAAAAGTATTACTTGTACATTTTGCCAAATTGCAGTAGAATTGGTCGGCAGTGTTCTTGTGGGTAGTCTTTTTGAGTAATCTACAGAGTTACTACTGGGAAAACACATCGACGCAGTAGGGACAACAGGGCGCCTACTTTATAATATAAAAATATTGTTACAGTAAGTGTGAATTGCATGCAGCCAGGCTAGCAAAAGCATCGCACGCACGCAAAAATAGAACGCGTGATGTACCTAAAGTGGGGATTTTAAAATATAGGTGTAGATTCTTATTACTGCGTTTTCATGCACGCCTATTTCGTAATGGGACCGATGACCGCAGTGAAAATGCACAATTTGCACTTAAGTGAAAATTTACTGCAGACGGTCAGGATGTAGTGGAGCCAACCTTGAGCGAAGGCGGTGCGTGCACAGGTCTGCCTTATGTCCTTAGTGAAGATCTGATGCTGGTCGTTCATAAGACTGACAGATCCGCTCCTGGATCATTACCAGAGATCGGAATACGTAGAATATATTTACCTAAAGTTCGTAGCGTACATAGAGTTGATAAAAATCCAGAATTATAAACATGACCAATAAATCCCGGTATTTACAGTTAAGGAGTGGAATTCTCTGCCAGAGTTCTTGATAGCCAGAACCTAGGGATATTTAAGTCAAGAGTGAATAGGTTACTTCAAGGCAAGCGTACTCCATCGTCGGCCACATCATCGGTTACCATCAGGTGAGATAGTAGGTCAAACGCGAGCAAGGAATTCCACTCCTTAGCTGTACGCACAATGAATGTGTTCCCAAAACGTTTTGTGCGTATAGTTGGGATGTCAACCATGTGGCGCATCGCCGTAAACCTGGTGGTCCGATGATGGAATGGGCTAGGCGGAATTAGGTCATGCAATTTCGACGCACAGTCTCCGAAATGCAACCGGTAGAAAACCGACAGGCTAGCAACTCGGCGTCGATGCTCGAGAAGCCCAAGATTTGAAGCCTCGACTCGACGAGTGCAACATTGCCAATGATCCTCCTGGCTCGCCTCTCAATTGCCTCAAGTGCATCAAGCTGGTATCGGGCAGATTCGTCACAAAGATGAGAGCAGTACTCCATACACGATCGAACTGGCGCTTGCAGCCAGTGATCATACTACGTGTTAGGTAAGTAAGAACCTACTTATTTCAATCTTAAGTGCATATATCCAACTGTATTTTATTACGAGTATTCAGACTTTTGTTGATCGGAATCTACTTATTATGTCACCAAATCACGTTTTGAAAAGCGAATTTCTTAGCACGGTCGGTTCTTATGTCATCTGATGGAGGTTCTCCATCTAACTCTATATAGTACCTACCTTGAAATAAATTAAAAGCTAACATAATTATTTACATCGACCGACCGGAACACGATTTTCAATCGAAACTGAAACTAAATGTTCGGCTCCAATTTCAGATTCGACTGAAAAATGCCGCAATCAAAAAATGCGAAATCTGTTTTTTTTTTCGTGAATAAAGTAATCAGACTTATAAAAAATCAGCCCTATAACAGAACTTGACATATGAGGTATCGTTAGAACCGTTTTAATAGTCCGCTGAACACAGGCATCGTGATGTGTTACAAAACTCGATATGGCGCCCTCTAGCGGACAAAAGTAATGTGTTAAAATATAAAAATGGAGATAAATACACCGTGTTTGATAGCATTTGAAAGGGCTTAGCTGGTACTTATAAAAAATATCATCAAAATTCAATGTGGCGCCCTCTAGTGGACAAAAAGATTTGTGTTAAAAAAAAGATAAATACGTCGTGTTTGCTATCATTTGAAAGGGCTTCACTTATATATATCAAAATAAATAATATAGAAGCACAGTGATTTAACACCAAAATTGTTTAAATAAAAAAAAAGTGAAAAACTAAAATCCGACTAAGACAAAAAAAACGACGCTGAAAAAGTTTGAAACAAGATTTTCAGGATGCTGAAATAAACAAGGTAACTGGAAAAACAAGAACAGACCAAAAAGAAAAATTGTAGTCACACGTTATAGGTACTAACCGAAACACTAATAACGTTTGACTACGGCTTTTTTAGGTTCTCTGTTGTATACACGTTAGGTCTCTAGGGGCCCAGCAGGGTCGAAGCCTACTGGGGCCAAGGGTCTGATTCTAAAAGGAAGAGTCGGCCCCGGTACGAAAGGCAACGAAGGAACAGGAATGGGTTTTTAGTCAGTAAAAGTATGACATGCCCTCTCGCACTGCCCAAGAGCGGAGGATTTCATAAGATAATTTTCCCACCGACGAAAAAATGTGGGTATCTGGACGCTAGTTTGAGCCGAAGTGATAATTTAGTCATTTTTTGGCATGGATGCAGCATCGGTTTTACCGATGCTGCATCCTGTAATGCAGATTGCACCCTCCCTTTCACTACAACTGCACTCTACAATTTAATCCAACCTTCTTGCACAAACTTGATTGCTTTCTTCGGCCGTGTTGTGTGCGATCCGAAGGTGACTATCGCATCCAAGGATCCTATATACCCTACGGAAAAACTGGATTGATTACGAAGCAATATTACAAACTCGAAAGTGTACTTTATTTTCATTGACATTAAGTTCATATTTTTTATTCACAAGCAAAAGGGGAAAATTGTACCGAGCAAGACATCGAGAAAGAGGCAGTGTGTCCCTTTCTTACCTCTATCTTTAACTAGGGTAACCATAAATTTACTATATAAAGCAAATTATTTCTTATTATTTTTGATACTGCAGATTTCTATATATCGACAGCAAAGTACCTGTAACATTTAACTGTCTGTGAAACCTGAAAAAATAATTTAATTTATTAATCTAAATCTTTTAAATTTATTAATCTATTTCTTCCCGTCCAACTATAATTTAGGTGTCTTTAAGGCTAGAGTGAATAGGCTCTTAATAAACTAGTGCGCCTGACCATCAATGATTGCATCTCCGCTTACCATCAGGTGGGATCGCAGTCAAGCACTGGTTTATATCAATTAAAAAATATAAAAATAAAAAAATCTAAATCTTTTAAAATCTTTTTAGCAAAAGAGGCGATAGACATAATTATGTTACAAGAAATAGGGACCAATTAGTTCAACCAAGTTTCAGACTAGCTAAAGTGGCCTCTTCTTTTATGGGGTACTGTTTGAAACGTTATAATAAAATACCTCCACAAATATTAGAACTCAATGAAACGAAATTTAAATCTTGTAGGATTATATTCAAGATAAAAATGCTTGGCTCAATGCTGGTCCAGCTCCACTACCACTGGGGTGTACAAATTGATTAGTATGGAAATTATTATTATTATTTTTTAATGTTTTTTTTATGAAATTGTTAAATATAAGTATTGTATAATATAGAAGCATTTTTTTCAAAGTTTGTAAATGTGAGTACCATGGAGCTATTTTATGGTTTTTAGGTTACTATTGGACTTGTTTGACATAAATGAGCATGGCAGTTGAGAGTTTGTCATGTTCACTCAAATGTCTCACTGATTGTGGCGCGTGTGTTGGATCATTCGGTTCCCTTCAAAATGGTTGAGCTGAGTGGTGCTAATATTAGCGTTATGTCCGTGAATGGGCGCTGTCAGTTGAGGCTGGTCATCTCTTAGCTGCCAGTTGCTATTTTAATATCTTTATTTAGTTTTTATTTTTTATTTGCATTATTCTCACATGATAGCGACAAGAAACATGTACTTAACAGAGATATTTATAATTACAAAACATGATTGAAAAGAGTGGCCATGGAGTTTCTTGCACATTCTTCTCCATAGAGATCTACGCTTTGGAATGTGCAATTAGCATCTTTTTTTTTCTGACTGACTGACTTCTTGACATTTCAAAAATGCCTGTAAATGGTTTATTTGAAATAAAATGCTTTTGATTTTGATTTTAAGATGAATAATAACTTCTGATTTAGTTATTATGCCGCTTTAACATATTTTATTTTAACATAGTGTTTTACTATAGTAAAATATACTAAAGCAGTGCGGAAAATCATTTTTGAATTCATAGCGGTAAGTTATGATTTTCTCTAAAAATTATATTTATGAGGTATTGGTACTTCATGGTCGATATATATCTTTATAATATACATATTAATTAATAGTTTTTGAATGTACAAGTCTATAATTATTCTAGTAATAGGTTTTTCTGGTATTATTTAAGCAAAAATATTTTTTAAATCATAATTTTGAATATTAGTCTTATTATGTGACTCGATTTACAATTCTAGCGAAATCAAATTCACAAAGTAATAAAAAGATTTTTATGGCATGTGGCACATCACTAGCAAGAGGATAAACTAGATAATTTTTGAGGGAGTTGGGAGATTCCGGTCGCTTTTGTTTTTTTTTTTTCAGAGCATTCAAATGACATCCAGAAATGTATAACTTATTGCATTGTGTTCTGCAATAAAGATTTGACTTTGACTTTTTTTTATAGCCATGTACAGCTTTAATTTAAGTCAAAACTTTACGAGTAAATTAAATAAAACTAGATAGCTAATGTCACAAATTTTACTTAAAAATCTAATACAATACCTACACATCTTAATATATATTTTTTTTAAATTTGTATTTGAATGAAAAATTTGGCTCTTATTTTCATAAAACAATAAAAAGTCTATAAAAAAACCCACAAGGCATGAGAAGTGTTAAGGGGTCTGAAAGGATAGCAGACCCCTCCCGTCGACCATTTCAATTTGGCACCCGATGCACCAAACACCCTGCATAATGTACCTATTAATAACATATGGAACTCCTTTACAACAGAATGTCCCGTAGTACGAACTAGTCTAGGACACACTAGTAGAAAGAGATGACATACCCTTTTGTTTCTTACTCTTCGGTACGTTTTTGAGATTGCTATAATCAATCCAGATAGTATAAAAGATTCTTGATCGCATCTAGTCGTCCTATTTGACAGAACCTGCCAGATTTCAAGTCGCCACAACAGTTTGTGCTCAGAAGTATGTGTCTCTGCTTGTGTAATTATAATGTAGTGTTCTTTTGACGTATCTCTACGCCCAGAAGGCGTCAGTGAGGCTGCGATGACCGTAAAGCTTGTAAAGAAAAGGTCCGTACAGTCGAAATTAGACCTAGATGAAATTCTCCCTGAGTTGGGACAGTTCGGTCGCTATCAGAGATTCGTTTTTTCCTATCTGGGACTCGCCATCGTATTTACCAGTATTTACAATATCCAATATATATTCGCTGCTGGAGCTGTTGCGTATAGGTAAGTTGAAGGTATCTCATCAGTATAAAACATATTCGGAAAGTCTCGGGCCATTCACATCAAGATTCAAAATTTGGATTACTATATGTAACGTAACGCACTATAGGTAATAACTTGATTTGTGATAGGAACTCACTGTGAAATGCACATTTTCACCCTTTCCACCACGGAATACCACGACCACCCGATCCACGGAGTATCGTATTGCCCAGTAACTGGGTTGTAGAAGTTTGGTAGGCAGCCGCTCGACCTATGTAAAACACGGGTATTCAACCGCATCCGGTTGGACTGGAAGCCGACCCCAAGCTAGTTGGGAAAAGGCTAGGGAGATGATAATAATCCTTTTCACAAAGATTATAAAGATAATTATGAAATGTGTAACATCCTTCCATGAATAGAACGGCCCCAGAAAGTAATAATTGCTTAAAGTGGGATGCGTGCCCTTTTCGAAATAACGGGTTCAATATAATTATGATCACCACGTTGTGCCAAAACTAGCACACATGGCTACATCACAAACATTAAAACGACAACCATATACCTTTTTTTATTATAGATAGGCTCGCGTTTGACCACCATCTCACCTGATGGTAAGCGATGATGTGGTCGATCATGTCCACCATGTGCCGGTGGCGCCGTACGTCTAGTGGTCCGATGATGGAACGGACTTGGTGGAATTAGATTGTGCAATTCCAGTGCACACTCCCCGAAATGTAAACGATAAAAAACCGACAGGCTAGCAACTTGGCGGCGATGCCCAAGGCCTTGGAGCTTCGACGCAACAAGTGCATCATTGCCGATGATTCTCTTGGCTCGCCTCTCAATCGACTCTAGCGCATCAAGCTGGTATTTGGCAGACCCGTCCCAAAGATGAGAACAGTACTCCATACACGATCGTACTTGCTCTTGATAAAGGTTGAGTAGCTGTTCCGGCGTGAAGTACCGTCTCACCTTTGCCAAGATACCCAATTTTTTAGCAGCCAATTGAGCCTTTGCCACGATGTGTGAGCCGAAATTGAGAGTAGACGACAACGTTACCCCAAGAAGCTCAAGGTGGTCGGTTATTGGCACGGGCACACCTCGGAAAAATGGAGCCGGGTGGAATTGACTCCGTTTAGTGGAAAAAAGACACGCTTGGGTTTTATTTGCATTGAACTTGACCAGATTGGCATCACCCCAATCGGAGACCGCCTTCAAGGAGGAGTTCAAGCGGTCAACCATAGCCTCTCGGGATGACTGGATCTGTGACCCACTAGTCCGTGCGTCAGACGCATATCTCTCGGCAACAGTGCTGTCGTCTTCATAACCAAAGATACCGGGTTTAAGTAAGTCATTTATGTGCAGCAAAAACAGTGTTGCCGAAAGTACCGACCCTTGAGGGACCCCGGCATTAATATCCATTTGACCGGACGAGCAGCCATCAATAACCACTCGGATGGATCGATCCCTCAAGAAGTCTGCGATCTAATCACACAGACCAGTGGGAAGGCCGAAGGAAGGAAGCTTAGCAATAAGGCTTTCGTGCCAGACCCTATCGAAAGTCTTCGAGATATCAAGGGAGACGGCAAGCGCTTCTCCATGCTTCTCGATGGCCTCGTTCCTGATGTGAATGGCATACGCTATAGAAGGTCCCCAGTGGACCGATTTTGGCGAAAACCGTATTGCCGGTCACTGAGGATGTCGTTAGGTTCTAGGTATGCCAGAAGTTTCTTGTTAAGCACCCGTTCTATACGAAATGAAATGGCGAAAAAAATATATAACATTTTTTATAAAAATTGTTCCAGCCGTTCTTAAATCATAGCGTGACCAGGAGAAATAGGGGTTCATTTTTATGTATCTATTTATAGATTTCCTTCAGATAATATGGTAGGTATATTTGAAGTTTTCTAACTTATTTAGGTACACTGTGTCTACACCTCTCATCCAACTCTCCTGTCGTAGGTCTGCTGGAAGAAATTTCTTTTGAAATAAGTAGCATCGTTATACTCTTCTATCTGTATTTGTTCTTTTCGTTTTCTGTGTTTGTACACAGATAAATAAATAAAAACCAATAATAAATTTAAAAAAAATCAAGGAAACCGGCAAACCAAAAAAAAAATTCGAAGACATGTGACATCCACCAACCCGCACTGGGCCCGCGTGGTGGATTACGGCCCATCCCCTCTCCTAGAGAGGAGGCCTGCGTCCCAGCAGTGGGAACATTATAAGGCCGACTATGCTATGCTATGCTAATAAATAAAAAAAATAATCCAATGATTAATAACACAGATAAATAAATAAATAAAATAATCCAATGATTACAACCTTCCCCTACACTAACAAGCTGCTCACTGCTGATTCTCTATCCTGTCATTTAGATGCAGAGTGCCAGCATGCGAGTCGTCTCCAGAAAAGTTCGAGTCAAATGGTTGGGCGAAATTCGCATTACCATCGAAAGACTTCGACTGCATGCAAAAAGTTCCGATTGGCGACAAATGCGAGCCAGCCAGCTTCTCCAACGAGACCAGACACTGCTACTCTTGGGTGTACGAGAATCATTACACGATTGTTGCAGAGGCGAGTGCCGTTGTGTTTCGTCCGTAATAACTAAAACTATGAGCGACAGGAATATTGTGGAACCTACTTGTGCAGTTTATTTTTTACCATCAGCATCATAATATTTTATAGCAGGATTAATGCAGTATGTTGTTGATTATTTAGCGTTTACTATAGCATTCCTGTTTGTCGACATTTCAGTACGGCCTAGCATGTCATGAGTGGAAGCGCACACTAGTTGGCACCATCCACAACGTGGGCGTGTTTGTGGCCATCCCGACCACTGCAACCATCTCCGATGCGTGAGTTAATATTTATATTTACTGTGACAATAAAAAAAAACTGGGCACAAACAGTTTGAACCCTCAGTGTGAGTCAGTCTCACACACTGAGGGTTCAAATTTACCTATGAAAACAGTTTAATTCCCGAAATGAGTTACGAAGATTTTTCGAATCACAAAAAAAGCTTTTATTTTTGTTTTCATATTTTTTTCTATATTTGTGCGACTTTGCTTCATGTCAAATTTCAGGTCAACGGAAAGTACCCTATGAATTTTGATTCTCTTAAGAGTGTCGAAATACACGTTATTTGCGACGTACCAGGCCACTCAGAAAGTTTAACGAAAAAAAGTTTTTATGAATAAAGCACTGGCCGGCCACTTGTAATTATTTTGAAAACGTTGGTTATTTAAAAGTAAAAACTTGTAAATACCATTATTTTTAATTTTCGTATCTCATTTAAAAATGGATCTGCATCGAGAACATTTTTATGATTTTTTACGATTTTAAATGTGGCCTAAAACCTGATGATCGACAAATTGCTTTTATGCATGAAAGACCTTCAAAAGCAACCATCTACCGGTGGTATAGTAAGTTCAAGCGCAGTCGCCTCACTTTGGGGGATGAACAAAAGAGTGGTCGTCCGACGACGGCTGTCACGGAAGTAAGTGTGCTGGCAGTAAAAAAATTAATTCAAGAAAACAGGCCAATAACATACGAAGAGATTCAGCATACACTGCAGATTGGTTCGGGAAGCATTCACAAGATTCTACACGAGTACCTTCGCGTGAAGAGGATAGTTTGCCACTGGGTGTCGCACAACCTCATCGAAGCTCAGAAGCAGGCCCGCGTGGAGTGGTGGCGTGATAAGATTAAAAACTTTAAAGCAGGCTCGTCTCGGCGCGTTTATGACATTGCGACAGGTGATGAATCCTGGATTTATCAATGCGATCCAAAAACAAAGCGTCAGTCGACAGGTTGGCTGTTTCAAAACGAACCAACCCCTTCGAAAGTGAAGCGATCGAGAAGCGAGGGAAAATATTGATCGCTAGTTTCTTTACTTTGACGGGGTATCTGATGTCAACTCCATGACGAGACTAAAGCAGCATCAACGCCGAATGGTATACCATAAAATGCCTGCCAGAAGTGCAAAACCGGGCTCCGCAAGGTACTGCTTCACCATGACAACGCGCCCGCACACTCAGTGCTCAAAACGAGGGACTTCCTGGACACCACATCGGTCAGAGTCTTGGGGTACCCTCCTTACAGTCCTGATCTGGCACCGTGTGACTTCTTTTTATTCCTTAAAATAAAAAATCTGCTGAAAGGGATACAGTTTTTATCGCCAAAAGACTCGCTAGCAACGTTCGAGAAGGCCGTGGAAAAAATGTTTCGAAAATTGGTTCAGACGCATGAAACTTTGTATAGAGGGTGGTGGAGAGTTCTTTGAAATGATTTAATATTTTATCCATAGAAGTTAGTTTTTTTAGTTTCTCAAAACTTTCTGAGTATCTCACGTATATCTAATTGTATTGAAAAATGTGTATGTAGGTACATCATTTTCGTGGAGGTATATTTTTCATCGCAGCGGTATTTATGTCAGCCTAAATATTTTTCTAAGTTCTTACTAAATTATCTTGTGAAATGCTTAAATATATGGTCTTCAAGTCCGGTACTAGGGGTCTCGACAGTGCCCCGCAGATTGTATTGAGTAATATGGAATTACTCAGAGTGTACTCTTTCAAGTATAGAAATCCGGGAATACCGGGACGTAAAACATCGGATCAACGCAGGATGGATGAAATGGCGACAGGTCATGGGAACAACTTGTGACCCACGGATGCTCCTCAAGTTGAAGGGTAAAATCTACAAGTCCGTGATAAGGCCTGTCATACTATATGGATCAGAATGTTGGGCTGTGAAAAAGATGGATGAAAAAAAATTGCACGTAGCGGAGATGAGAATGTTAAGATGGATGTGTGGTGTGACGAGAATGAATAAAGTAAGAAATGAGTATATTAGGGGAATTTTGAAAGTGTCGCCAGTGACTGAAAAGATGAAAGGGAATCGTGTGTCTTGGTATGGTCATGTGAAGAGAAGGGATGGAACGCATGTTACTAAAAGAGTTATGAGTATACATGAGGATGGATGGAGAGGGAGATCAAAGAAAAGATGGATAATGGATAAATTGTGTGAGAAGTGATATGAAAGAAAAGGGAGTTAGTGATAGCGTGACGAGTGGCAGGACAGAATGGAAGAAAAAAACGTGTTGCGCCGACCCCAAATAAAACGGGACAAGGGCAGGAAGATGATGATGTACTCTTTCAAGTATTTGGGGCACCTGGTGTCGGATGAGATGCAAGGTAATGCAGACATGGAACGCAGAGCATTGTCAGTTCGGGCTAACATGATGGCTCGCTGTTTCTTCCGATGTATAGTCAGTCAAGGTGACGCTTTTTAAAGCACGCCACTATACTCGGGAGCCCTATGATTTAATTACACCCAAGAAGGCTACAATGCTCTGCGGATCCACTATAACAGTGTATTTAGAGCGCTGTTGCGTTTGTATCGGTTCTGTAGCGCGTCGACAATGTTTTAACACTACTTCGAAAGAAAGCGGCCTCACTGCTGAACAGACTCCGTGGCAGCTCCAACAGTATTGTAAGGGCACTTGTGGCACACGCATTGTCGTTATTTGTAATTAAGTATTAACTTAGGATAAGAATGTTGTTACTAACTTAAGAGACCTTTGTTGTCAGCTAATTAAAGTATACATTAATACTATAAAGAAGTAAAATTTGTTTTTTTTTTGTTTGTAGGAGGTAATCTCTGAAAGTACTGGTCCGATTGCGAAAGTTTTTTTACCGATAGAAAGCTGCTTTATTCAGGTATAAAGCGGTTTTCTGTCCGTGAAAAAATACATATAATATAGCCTATGTCACTCCTGAGTGATATAAGCTATATTTGCTATGAAGCTGCGGGCAAAAGCTAATAAATTATAAAAAAACTAACTACGAGTATGTATTCATCATAAAGAAAAACCCGTATATTTGGCATAATTCGATCACGCTTACTTGATCATGCTTACTTGAAAAAGAAGCAATTTTAAAGAAAGTCGCCGATACAAAGTGTGGTAGACTCGCCAAAAGGAAGCCACCCACGATGTTTCAAATATGTATTTATGATTTTACAAAATAGTTGCCGTCCCGCGGACTGTAAATATGTTTCGTGGCAGATTCGGGCGCAAAATTGCGCTGATCGGCACGGCGGTGCTGCCCGCTTTCTTCGGCATGGCGCGAGCCTTCTGTAACAACTACGTGCTGTACTTGGTCCTCGAGTTCATCGAGGCGTTGGTTGGTAACGGCACTTACAGCACTGCATTTATTATAGGTACCTACAATATTATACTATACTTCTTTTATGTAAGTCTTTTCGTAGCCGCTACTAAAGATACAGCGAAGCGGGATCACGTTAGACCGAGAATGTGTTTGATAGAATATTCTTTCATATTTCACTTAAATATAGATCAGTATAGTTTAATAGTTAATGCTATATTCCCATATTATTTTTTTTAGGTCTTGAGATAGTTGGCCTTAAAAAGAGAGTGATCGGCGGGAACATCTTGCACTGCTCGTTCGCGATGGGGCAGGTAGTGGCCGCCCTTGTTGCCTGGGCCTTACCCTACTGGAGGACCTACCTGCTGGTCATCTTCACTCCCTCCTTGTTATTCATTTTTTACGTCTTCTTTGTGGAAGAGAGTGTGCGATGGCTCATAGCCAAAGGAAAGCGGGAAGAAGCAGTCAGAATTATTTTGAAAATGGCGAAGTTCAACAGGGTGACACTTTTGCCCAAAACAATGAAAATGTTAAAACATGGTCCACCTAGACCGTCACCTTTGATAAGGCGTTTATCTCAGAGATCTTTGGCTAATAAGCCGGCTGTCAAGGAACGTTCTCTGTGTCAACAAGTGATACGCTCAAAGATCATCCGATTCCGGATGGTGGTGGTTTCGTTTTGGTGGATATCGACGACGATGATCTACTACGGTCTGAGCATTAACGCCGTGGGGCTGGTGGGCAACAAGTACCTTAACTTTATAATGACTGCACTCGTCGAGATCCCAGGCTCTTTACTTTGCTATTGTACGCTTGACCGATTTGGAAGGAAGAGTACAATGATGACGAGTTATTTTGTGTGTGCCATAGCGCTCCTTTCATTACCTGCTGTCAGTAACAGTAAGTAGTAACCGTGTAATTAATTAGTAATAACATTAAACGCACCTACGTACAATGTACATTCACACACAGGCAGCAGCAGCTGACAAAATTGCTAGGAAGCTCTCCTCGCTATAACGTTAGGCAGCGATGCTAACTAAAACTACACGTATTTGTCTTTTCTTACTCGTAATAATATCTGACACCAACATATTTTTATAAGTTTTGTTTTTATTGGTTCTAAATTTGAATTGGTCTATCGCTGTACGTTAAATATGTTTCTCATTATCAAGTGGTATATGTATTTTTCTTAAGGCTTACGTCTTCTAGTGCATAATAAAAGAATCGCGTGCGGCTAGTCTCCGTAGCCCCCGTAGCTCCGGCGCGTATTGTTCCACGCGCGCCTCAGGGAGATGTCAGCAAATCGTAGGGGCCCAGCAGGGTCGAAGCCTACTGGGGCCATGGGTAGTGTGAAAACGAAACCCGGGGCCCTGGGACGAAGGCAACGAAGGAACAGGAGTGGGTTTTTAGTCAGTAAAAGTCTGACACTATCTCCCGCTCCGCCCAAGAGCGGGTTTTGTCATAAGATGATTTTCTCACCCAATAAAAAAAAAAAAAAAAAAAAAAGCCCCCGTAGCTCCCTACAGTGCCCGCATTCATCTTATCTAGCATAATATTTAAAACCATATTTGACACAGTAGGAAAGTTGCTCTACTAAGTATTCAATAACTAGTTATTTATGAATCTTTTGCATAATGAGGGTTATTAATACGGTAATGGTTTTAATAATATGACACGAATGTTTTAATACCTAATTATTTGCAGTTTCGTACAATACTTACTTTATTAACTTTTATACATAGGTTTTTTTTCATTTATTTATTACAAGTAATTTTAATACAGATGATGCAAATTATAAACTCATTAGAGTTTTGCCGTCATCACCATAATCAACGACAGAAAACTAAGCTTAACTAAAACTTAACAACAATATTACATTTTCAATCAAAACACATCCAAGGTATAAGTAAAAAATTAAAAGAATTTGTGAGAGAATTAATACAGGGTTGCAGGTCAACAATTTTACTGTTTTATTATATGTATATGTTACCGGCAATCTGTATAATTTGGTATTCTACACAATACCTAGGCAATGTATAGAATACCTAAAACGTCTACACGTTTAGACACACTACCTACCTACCCCTTTTCAAACATTACTTACGTAATGTATGATATATTATAGGAATTCTATACAATACCGAATGCGCCGCCGGTAACGTGTGTAAAAGACGAGAGCAGGGAAGGAGGTGATGTAATTTTAGGGCACCCTTAGATTAGAAAGCTACAGAAGTTACTTTAGCCCGAAGAATTTTTAATTTCACGTTAATTTTATTATGTATAACAAATCAGGTCTTATTTCTGTCCGTGGGGCTTAAAGTAAGGCTCGTATATCTAGGTACTTATAAAAAAATAACAGCGATGGCTAAGACAGAAGCTTCTAACCTATCCTGTCCGTGTTGGGGAGCTCTAAAATTAAGTCAATTCCTTTCCTACTCTCGTCTTTTACACCCATTGATTTTATGTAATAGAAATGTTTCATTTGCTCGTAATTTAATGGGTAGGTTGGTTAATATTGATAAATATGGAACAAAATTTATTTATTTTACATATTATCGGTGGACCAGCAAGTACTCTATACAATCTCTAGGAACGGTATACATTACCTAGGTAAAGTATGTAATGGACAATAATATTCATAATATTTCATACATTGCCTGAACGCCTCGAGTAGGCAGAGCAGTGGTGGCCGAGTGGTAACGGCCCCGACTTACGACTTGTAGGTCACGGGTTTAAATTCACCCAGGCACATTACTTTGTATAATTTATTTCATCACTACTGCTCTCAAAACGGTGAAGGAAAACATCGTGAGGAAACCGACACGTCCTCGAACCAAAGTTCGAAGACATGTGACATTCACCAATCCGCACTGGGCCCGTGTGTTGGATACGGCCCATTCCCTCTCCTAGAGAGAGGAGGCCTGAGTCCATATTGAAATCAGTTTTTTTTTACAAAATTTTTACTACTATACACAAATATTTACCAAACACTCGAAAATTATATACAAAAAATAATAAAGTAAGCAACATTCAATCCGTAATCTATGTTAGAGTTAGAGCAATGTTAGAGCGAGAGGGACATCGTAAATTCGGCGGAGACCACACGTCTGAACGCTCCGGCCGTACGAGGGCTACTGAGAAATTTCTCTTGCAGTTCAAAAAATGTGTTTATAAACACAACTTTGTAACGTTTTTGTAAATTATTATTTTTATTAAATTATGGTGATTTGACATATCTACGATGCTTAGCTATTATTAAAAAAAAAAATCGATGACTAAGAGAAAAAAATAGAGAATTTTGATGATATTGTGACTTCAAAATTAAAAAAATGAGGGATAATTAGAAAAACCTAATTAGCATTTTTTAAAGATGACAATGTTGAGCTAATTAAATGTTGAATAGATTTGTAAATTCATTCTTTATTGCCATAAATGAAGCGCACAAACATAACTCGAAATAATGTCGGGCACGAAAGAGCAGTTTAATGCTAGAGTTTACCAACATAATACACCTTATTGATTTAAAAAAAATAACTTGTTACTTCTCATATTATGGTTAATTTTGTGCAATAATAATATTTCACGTTATTTCATTATTTTGTTTAAAAAAAGCATTTGCCGCGAGTGCATTTTACAAGACTGCAGCCTTTAATAAGTTGTTAAAAATTTGAACCTAACCTTCTTACAACTTCTAAAATTTCAGCAACTCTGGTCATAACGCTGACGCTGGTGGGCAAGATGATGATCAGCTTGATCTTCTGTGGCATCTACATCTATACCGTCGAGCTGTTCCCCACGCAGGCGCGCCACACGCTGATGGGGGTCTGCTCCATGACGGGCCGCATCGGCTCGATGTGCGCGCCTCAGACGCCTCTGTTGGTTGGTCGGTCTATTACATCATCGTCACTCTAGCTCTAGGGTTTTGTTGCTTGCGTGGCCTGTATAAGAATACATATATAATACTAGCTGTCCCACGTGGTTTCGCTCGTGTCTTTGGTTACTGTTCCGCTCAAATGGGTTATCAAACTTAGGTAAATTGCTATGGAATGTATAGGAACGCATGAGGAGTTAAAAACATTGAGAGACTGTGTATACCACACTACGATATATTCACTTCTCAATGAAAAGAAAGAAAACACGTTTATTTTGTACACAACGAACAAACAAGTAGGTGTGTAGAGAAATATAGATTAAACAGAAAAAAAACAACAGCAATAATGTGTTTTGTAGATAAAACTGGGCAAGTGCGGTTTGAACTTGCGCGCTGAGGGTTTTGTACAAACTTACCTATTTAAATAGTCGGATTCCCGAAAGGAGTCTAGATGATTTAATCGAATTGCAAAAAAAGGTTTTTTTTTGTGACGTAACAACGAAACTGTTTTCAGATTTATTCCTTTACCTTTGTTAAAAGACCTTGCTTTATGCCAAATTTCAGGATTCTGGGTCAACGGGAAGTACCCTGTGAATTTTGATTCCCTTGAGAGTGTCAAAATACAGGGTGTTTGGTGCATCGTGTGCTAAATTGAAATGGTCGACGGGAGGGGTCATCTGCTATCCTTTCAGACCCCTAAACACTTGTCATGCCCTGTGGATTTTTTTTTATCGACTTTTTAGTGTTTTATGAAAATAAGACCCAAATTTTTCATTCAAATACAAATTTTATTAAAATATATTAGGCGTAAACTCTGAATTTGATTTTTTTAGAGGTGTATTGTATTAGATTACTTTTAATATTTAAATTAGCAATCTACTTTTTTTTTTTAATTCTATATATATACATTAACGGCTACTCCTAACTAAAATATGGCGTCATAAAAGTCCTCCGCATCGCTGTCGACTGGAAGTGAGCCCAAAAGGCTGGCGGCATTACCACGTTGTATGGCAATGCTTAATCTCTGACCAAGGTAAAAGCCAGCCCTTGGGTCATGCGAAGTGTCTACTAAGCGTTTGGATAGTTTTTTAATTAACTCGCAAAGTTTTGGTATTAAATTAAAGCTGTCCATGTTACAGTTATCTACTTGGCTATAAAAAATAACCAAAAGCGATCGGAGTCTTCCAACTCCCTCAATTCTCTAGTTTATCCTCTTGCTAGTGATGTGCCACATGCCATAAAAATCTTTTTATAACTTTGTGAATTCGCTAGAACTGTGAATCAAGTCACATAAGACTAATATTCAAAATTGTGATTTAAAAAATATTTTGCTTAAATTATACCTATTAAAAATGTTATCCTCTTATAAGGTAAAATCTGTATCGTATCTCTCTTTTCGTGGGTTTTACTAGAAATTAAAAAAAAAAAAAATTAAATTGAATTTTTTACATTTTTTTCATAATTTTTACAAATTCTGGTCAAATTGTTGCCTCTGTTGTGAATGCAGGCCTGACATCTGTTTCGTATTTCGACAGTTGTTGTACGAAGTTTTATTTCCTCCTTAATTGTATTGAAAGCCGTTATGTAAGGGATATATCGAACAGATTCTTTCAGTCAGTCATCACACACGTATAAACAAAGCAATTTTACTTGTTACGACAGTACTGCTATGATCCTATGTGGAGTTCCGTTCCATATCATCGAAGTTCATGATCAGATCATAACAATATTTCTATGGAACCAACTTGGAACCTTTCAATCAAAAAAATAATTTTCAAAATCGGGCCACTATTGACCGAGAAATCGGTGAACATACATAGAAAAAAAAAATACAGCCGAACATGAACCCCCTCCTTTTTGAAGTCGGTTAAAAAAGATACGGCCGTTTATGTCGCAAAAACATATATTTCAACACTTTCAAGGGAATCAAAATTCATAGGGTGCTTCCAGTTGACCCAGAATCCTGATATTTGGCATGAAGCAAGATCTTATAGCACAGATATAGGAATTAATCTGAAAACAGTAAGTTTGCGAGACTCCATTTGGGAATTGAACTATTTACATAGGTAATCTTGTACGGAATCCTCGGTGCGCGAGTCCGACTCACACATGACCAGTTCTTGACATTGAAGTCGGTTTTACTTTTTTGTAAATAGTTTTGTTTTCATTGACTTAGAAGTTTGATTTTTTACACACCTTCAAGGGACCGCAGACTTTAGTATGGTTATGGTATGGTTTAAATTTCGACTCGATACTCCATGTTTTGCCGAGATAAAGGGTCTCGATAGACAGATGGGCAACAAAGTGACCCTATAAGGGTTCTGTTTTATCCTTTTGAGGTATGGAACCCTAAAACGAAAATAATGAGGGAACTTGTCTGCGTAGTTTGGTTCGTAAGAGACCGCTAGATGCGAGACGCCTAGAGCCGGACGTTGTGACGATGCTTTTGGAAGAGACCTTATTTCAGCAGTGGTCTCTTGACTGAATAGATGATAAATGTAATTACTTTGACTAACAGATGGCTTACATGAAGTCGCTGCCGTACCTGTTGTTCGGTGCAATGGCAGGCTGCGCGGGAATGCTGATGCTGCTGACGCCCGAGACGCTGCACATGAAGCTGCCCGACACCATCGCGCAGGCTGAGCAGATGAACTTGGCGGCTCGTACCGGGAAGACTACTAACATTATTGTCGATAACATGAAAGTACAAAGTCGATAATGAAGGCGAGTTTTGTAGAGTTACAGCTTGTTTGGACGACGCTCTGCAAAGTCGAGATTTTTCTAGGATTATGAAAGAAAATAAACAAACAATAAACTAAAACATTTTTATCGAAGATTTATAGTAAAATGAAGATAGCAAAAACGTACACATCCAGCAGTATAGTACCTCACACTGTTTGTGATCACTGTGGTCAGTCAACTGTAGCAATTACTTGTTTCTGTGTGGTTTTATTAGTGACAGATTTTGAAGAAGTTTTTCTTGTATTTTGAACACTTTATTAAATAATTTACTACTAGTTAGCCCACTCTTTCAATGATTTCTACGTTATCGTGTAATTAAACAGGTATATCTAGTTATTTTCTAAATGTGCGAACTCATGCTGTTCTGAGCTGACACAAGTAACTATCTGCAATTTAATTGACGTTCTTGTTTTGTAAATCTGTACCTTTAATAATTATTAAACAAAAACTGGACAAGTGCAAGTTGGACTCGTGCACTGAGGGTTCCGTACATACTTACCTTTGAAAACAGTTCAATTCCCGAATTGATTTACGAAGATTTTTCCGAATCGCAAAAATTGTGTTTTTTTTTATAACTTAACTACAAATTTATAGTTTTCAGATTTTTTTCCTGTACTTATGCTATGAGACCTTGCTTCATGCCAAATTTCAGGATTCTAGGTCAACGGGAGGACCCAATGAATTTTGATTCCCTTGAGAGTGTCGAAACACACGTTTTTACGACATAAACGGCCGTATCTTTTTTGTTCGTTAACTGAGAATTTCGATATTTTCACAGCTTTATGGGACCGCAGATTTTAGTAAATCCTTTTAATTTCAACTCGATATATCTGCGTGTTTCCGAGATAAAGGGTCTTGACAGACAGACAGACAGACTGACAACAAAGTGATCCTATAAGGGTTCTGTTTTTTTCTTTATGAAGTACGGAACCCTAAAAAGCTTTAATGGGTGACACACCAGGATATTTTTTTAACTATTATTGATAGGCTCGCGCTTGACATCTATCTCACCTGATATGGTAAGCTATGATATGTTCGACAATGGAGCACACTTGCCTAGAAGAGACCTATTAACTTAAATACTCCATGGTTGTAGCTAAATGTTTGTTAGTAGTTATTAGCAGTAGGGTTAAGGCGACAACAGTAGCGTTCTGGCCTTTATTTCAAAAGTAGATAATTTCAAAAATACATAGGTAGCTTTCTATTTCTCTCACTCTCCCGAAGGTCTCCCGATAGATACAGGTCACAACCAGTCACGGGTAGTGTGAAAGTGAAACCCGGGGCCCTGGGACGAAGGTAAAGAAGGAACAGGAATGGGTTTTTAGTCAGTAAAAATTTGACAATATCTCCCGCTCCGCTCAAGTGCGGGATTTGTCATAAGATGATTTTCTCACCCAAAAAAGGTCACAACCTTGTTTCCTTGCGTCACCCATGTAACAAACTCATGTTGTGAGTGTTTTTTCGGTTTGACGAAAGAGAAAGTGAGTTTTAAGGTAAGATATACTTAGTATTTCTTCACAAACTTTTTGTTTTACCAATGGATTAATATTTTCGCTAAGAAATAAACTTAATTGAGGTCATTTTGGCGTATACCGCACTTCGGTTTACGTAAAACCATCACAGGTGGTATGGGTTAAATCTGAAATGACGGTTTTGTACATAGTGGCTCATATCACTTGAGTACACAGTGGTTCATGATCCACTGTCTATTATTGGTACTGGATAATGGTTACCTGGACATGAATTTAGGAAATTTAACGAGATTCATTATTTTTTTGTTCATTTTCCCTTTTAGGATTGCTCGACCAGCAAGGCCCCGTAAAATAGGGAACACACAGCTGATGACCATGAAAAACGCTTTAGAAATAATTAAAATGGTATGATAAAGCGTATTTTGTTTAATAGTTTACGCAAGACAGTGATTAAGTAATGGTAATTGCTTAGTTTGTGTAGAAATCATCTGTTGATTTTTAATTAAGTAAAAAAAAAGATTCTATGACTGTGTAAGACTGATAGGTCACTTTGAGACGGAGGAGTCAAAAAAGCTTTTATTTTTCAAAATATTATCTTGTTGAGCTAAACCGATTGGTATAATCAATATACATAACACTCTATTACTATTCCTTTAACATCTTTCCAACACTCACCCAAATCAAATTACATCACGGGAAAAAAAAGTGACCCAGTGTTACCGCCTTGACCCTAACCAAGCCTAGAAAGTGTCAAGAGATATTTTGGTAGTTGTATCTACACCATTACAATTATGTGCTTACATTTGGTTCTATGCATAGATTGGTGTTGAACTTTAGTACGTATAATGCTCGGTATGCCGGTGATGGGTGAAACGAAGGAATGTAGAATTGATTCATGTTCTTATTGATCCTTGCGGTCATCGTTCTAAAGAAGTATGATGCTCTCACTTGGCGTTGGGGTGTCGAATATCAGCAGGTTTTCTATCTCACCTGGAATATAAGTTTATTTATTTATTAGACAATACTCTTACATTACTCTTAAGCTAGGCTTACAATTATTGTGTCGAGGTGTGTTGTGGCGTAGGATACACCAATCAAATGAATCTGGTCAAGCCTACGTGACATCATAACAAGTTTTGTAGCCAATCAACGACGCCAGAAGGCGCGACAACAAGACACAAAACAGTAATGTAGAGTGGTGTTAGTAACAATCAATGAAAAAAAAAACTAGGCAAGTGCGAGTCGGACTCGCGCCCTGAAGGTTCCGTACAAACTTACCTATGTAAAAAGTTCAATTTCAGAATTTTTTTAAATAACAAAAAAAATATAGTGACGTAACAACAAATTCTGTATGATTCTTCCGTATGGTGTCCGGACGTAAAGAATATCACCAACTCATCTCTTCCCGTAGGTATCGTAAGCGGCGACTAAGGGACATACCAGAGAATAGGCAGTAGCATTCTCTGTGAATCGCAACAACCAACCTGCGATCGCCAACCCGCACGCCAGGCGTGGCGATTATGGCCTAATGATAGGCGCAACCAAAAAATTGCCCCTAGTGCCCGGCAGCCCTTCTACCCTTGACTCCGGTAGCGGTCAAGGTACATCGAAGTACTGAAGTGTTTGTACGAGAACGCCAAAATATCAATCCGACTTCAGGACCGGACCTCGAAACCTATCCTTCTGCAGCGGGGTGTGAGGCAGGGAGACGTCATTTCTCCGAAACTGTTTACGGCTGCAATGGAGGATGTCTTCAAGGTTCTGGACTGGAGTGGACTAAGCATTAATGTCGATGGCGAGTACATCACTCACCTTCGATTTGCCGATGATATAGTATTCATGACTGAGACTACGGAGGAGCTCAGTACAATGCTCGATGAGTTTAGTAGAGCTTCCAAAGGAGTGGGTCGTAAAAAGATCATGGACAAATCCAAAAACATGGTAAATCCCACTCCGATCAAGATCGGAGACTCTGCACTCGAAATTGTAGACGATTACGTTTTACGAATTACGAATTTTATTTTTTTACAAACTAAGAAACACCTAGGTACATAAAACTGGTGTACACTAAATATTATAAAGAGGTACCTAAGGTTTGTTTTTTTTTATTTGTAGGAGATAATCTCTGAAAGTAATGGACCGATTGCTATTGCTATATTTTCACTGTTAGAAAGCCGCTTTATTTCTGAGTGACATAGGCTATATTTTATGTACGCGGGTGAAGCCGCGGACAAAAACTAGTAATGTATATTCTTCAGTATATTAATTTTAAGAGTTTTTCTTTTCAGGACAAGTAGAGAGCTCTACTTATCTTGAAAGATCAACTCCAGTCCTGTGACTCCTCCGCAAAAGTAAATAAAGCTTCCTAACAATTTATTAGATAGGTACAATTTTAATTATTTAACCAAATACTATTCTAAAAATCTTAAATTTACATATGATTTGTACGAAAATAAAACAAAACAGTAATAACCTTGAAATTATTATATTAGGTAACATTAAGGTGACACATTTATAACATTTTTTTTCCTGTAGCACGTGTGGAGGTAAGGTCCGGCCGCTATCTCTGACAGATATAAATATCATTATTATTGTAATCTGCCATTAACTCACGTTTTAATTAATTACTTCTTCTTCTTCTTTTCGTGTCGATTTATTCTAGCCAAATTTTATCTCTAACCAATAACAGAGCTGTAAAGGCCAAATACTGGTCGTATTTGGCCTCTACGGCTCTGTTCTTGGCCTCGTATAATATAATATACCCTGCCGATCTGATTATAATAATAATATAATTAATGACTATTGATTACGTATCTATGATAAATCAATGATTCCTTTAATCTCACGTTTGTCCGTGACGTTTCAACAGGAGATTAGGTACTTTGGGTGTGATGTTTTATGATAACCTGCTCTGTCAATAGTTGCAAATAGCTTAAATCTTCATAAAGATTTTTTTAATTATTTGTGCTTGGACTTTTTTTGATCATCTGATAAAAATGGGTTGTTAGAAATGTTATTTTTCTTAATATTAGCGGCATAATTAGTCGCCTAGACGAGGTTAACGTTGCGAATTGATTTGTATTACTCTTATCTGTTCCACTCAGATTCCGATATTCGAAATTATTTTGCTGTAGTAATGTTCACGTTGTAAATCGTAACTTGTGAGTGCAGCGGCACTTCACGATACCTGTGTTTGGGGCAGCGCGCGCGATAAGTGCCACACTGTCGGCAGCAGTGACGGACGAGTGTCGTGATCAGTCATCGTGAACCTCTGTGTATACTAGATCGAGTGTCCTCGTGTTTCTCCGCCATGGCGGTGATTATAGACCTGGATGCCATCCTGCTGGAGCTGGGCCAGTTTGGCCGCTATCAGATCCGCAACTACTGCTTCATCCTGGTGGTGATCCTCATGAGTGCCGTCTATAACAGCCAGTACATCTTCGCTGCTGGTGATGTTCCTTACAGGTACGACTGATTTTGTCTATATTTTGTTGGACTTATAAACTTGTTAGACGAAGAAGTAAGGGTTGCGTTGTATGGGTAACAATTTTACTAGATGCTCCATGCATTCATGAAAAATGCAATAATCAAAATAGCATTTTATTCCAAATACCATTTACAGGCACTTTTGAAATGTCAAGAAGTCAGTTAGTCAGAAAAATAAAAATAAATGATGCTAATTGCACATTCCAAAGCGTAGATCTCTATGGAGAAGAATGTGCAAGAAACTCCATGGACACTCTTTTCAATCATATTTTGTAGTTACAAATTTAATATCTCTGTTACATGTTTCTTGTCGCTATCATGTGAGAACAATGTAAATAAAAATAAAAACTAAATATAGATATTAAAAAAGCAACTGGCAGCTAAGAGATGACCAGCCTCAACTGACAGCGCCCGTTCACGGACATGACGCTAATATTAGCACCACTCAGCTCAACCATTTTAAAGGGAACCGAATGATCCAACACCCGCGCCACCATCAGTGAGACATTTGAGTGAGCATGACCAACTCTCAACTGCCATGCTCATTTATGTCAAATAAGTCCAGTAGCAACATAAAAACTATAAAAAGCTCCATGGTACTCACATTTACAAACTGTGGAAAAAATGCTTCTATACAAATACAATACTTATATTTTACAATTTCAGGAAAAAAAAACATTAAAAAATAATTTCCATACTAATTAATCAATTTGTACACCCCGGTTGTAGTGGAGCTGGACCAGCATTGAGCCAAGCATTTTTATCCTGAATATAATCCTCCAACTTATAATATGCTTGCCTGCATAGCGTGCGTTTAATACAAGATTTAAATTTCGTTTCATTGAGTTCTAATATTTGTGAAGGTATTTTATTATAACATTTCAAACAGTACCCCATAAAAGAAGAGGCCACTTTTGCTAGTCTAAAACTTGGTTGAACTAATTGGTCCCTATTTCTTGTAACATAATTATGTCTATCGCCTCTTTTGCTAAAAAGATTAAGATTTTTTCTAACATACATTATGTTTGCATAAATATATTGACAAGGCACCGTCATTATGTTAATTTCCTTAAACAGTTCCCTTAGTGAATCGCAGCGGCGAAGATTGTATATAGCTCTGATCGCAATTCACAGTGATTTAAATAATAAATTGTAGCCTGAAGTGAGAAAATTAGCAAGACTTCGAGTAAAAATAAAGGCTCTCATATTTCTTTCTATAATAATTACTTAAGTGGGTCTGGGTGTTATATGTTTGTGAACGCACCTACGATCCCTGAAATAAGTTTTTTATGGGGAAACTTTAAAAAAAAAAAGTGTGGAGGTTGTAGTTTGGTCTGAATAATAAAGAAAGTAGCTGCTTGTCTGAAATAAATTAACCACTATCAAGCGGATAGATAAATTATATCAATGTAGAATCAATGACCACCGAAATATAATGCGCGCAGAATAAGTATGTATGTGGGGTTTAACAAATTAAACAGATAATTTAAATAACAAAGTTTATTCAAAGATATCATTTTTGTAATGTAATGAGTACATAAAGAAGAAATACGAATGCAAATATGCCAAATTTTCTAATTTTTCCTCGTATTTTTTATGAATTCATTGAAATGATTGCATGTTTAATTTTTTACTTTTTATGTTGACTTAGAAATTATATACCTAGCTACTATCTGCTAATGGGTATAAATTATGATAACTTTATTTTTTATTTTTTTATCTTGCACTTGTACGCAATAGTTTCGACATTGTCACATTAGTAAGCGGACGGTATCAAGTAAATATTAGGACTTTGACTTTGATGATTACCTATAATCTTAGCAAAAAATGTGCCTTTGTTTTGATGAAAATTACCAATACGTTTTTTTCATCGATGTGGTTCCCAGCAGTACCTTTCTAGGCCATTTTACCTCATAGAGGTAATATCTGTAGGTCTACTGAGGGATCATGTGACAATATGAGACTGCAGCATCTTCCTGTCTCTTCATATTATCATACAGTTATGGCCTGTTAAATCTTCCTCTATTCCCTATTATCTGTTTTTTTTATCATATGTCATCTAAACTAATATTATAAAGAGGAAAGGTTTGTTTTTTTGTTTGTATTTTTGTATATTACGATTTTACTCAAAAACTACTTAACCGATTATAAAAATTCCTCCACCATTGGAAAGCTACATGTTCACTGAGTAACATAGGCTATAATTATGTTTTGAAATAATTGTCTACTATGATGCGGGCGAAGCGGCTGGCAGCAGCTATTCGTCAATATTTCTGCTTAGAATCACTACCTTTCATCAGTTTTTCTGTTGCGGGGTTGAGTTTAAAGCATAATATTTCCGGGGGAAATTAAAGAAAACAAAAAAAGGACGTAAATTTATTTTTAATTAGTCGCAAAAAAGAATCAACAAATAGTAATAGTAGGTGGTAGTAGTAGTTCATTCACTGAAAACCATGATATGTCAAAAAAAGAACTCGGCATCAAACAGCACCTATCATCCACAGTGCAGTCGCGCATTTTGACCTTCTTCGGCCATGTATCTCGTCGTGGTAATGACTCCATAGAGCGTCTCGTAGTGCAGGGCAAAGTTGAGGGCACCAGGTCACGTGGTAGATCGCCAATGAGATGGACAGTGCAGATCAAGCCCGCATCTAAGTGCTCAGTTTACGAATGTATCTGGAAAACTGCAGTCCGCAATGAATGGCGCCGTATTATCAGGATGATCACTTATCGTGATTCACACCGACTGAGAAGAGGTCAAAAGAAAATGCATTGTGGTTTGAACAAATAGCAATAGTGTTAAACCAAGTTTGCAGCTTCAAAAGACCTGTGCTAAACTGTATTGTACTCGGATGACCTTGAACTGTTCGTTAATTTTTCGGGTTTTGGCTTATTATTATTATTATTTAAAGAAAGTTTCCTTATTAACAAAAATTATATTCTTTACAATAGGTAATGAAAATTACTAATAACAGGCTTCTGCATATATATATATCTCGTTACAGTTTGCGTTGAATATTTTTTTGGTTTATAATAGTTATAAATTAATTTCAGTAGGTACCTATTAAGAATTGAATCGAATTATGTAATATCAAAGATGAAGAGAAATACTACATAACGTTATCGAAACTTATAACTTCTAAACGATGTATTACGAAAAAGACAAAATTTGCTTTAATTTTAGTGTGCTTGTGGCTCTGTAGTTTTAATAGATGTCGAGATAAAGTACTTCAAACATTGGCCATTTCGCCCAAAAGATTAAAATTGTAGTTTTAGCCTAAAAATCGAGGTAGATAGTATTGCTAAATAGTCGTATTTCATTTGCATATAACGTTTTTGCAAACTTCCATATCTACACGACAAGGCATAAATATTTTGAGTAACCTTTACCGTTGGATCGTAGGGGTCCAGCAGGGTCAAAGCCTTCTGGGGCCATGGGTAGTGTGAAAACGAAACCCGGGGCCCTGGGACGAAGGCAACGAAGGAACAGGAGTGGGTTTTTACTCAGTAAAAGTCTGACACTATCTCCCGCCCCGCCCAATAGGGGGATTTGTCATTAGATGGTTTTCACACCTAAAAAAAATATCAAAAATTTGAGGCTTCTCTGAATACTACGCTGCTTACACTAAAATAGAAAAGAGTACCATGTATTTCATAAACTAGTGAGTGGGGCATCTGTATATGATTACCAATATATTGTCGGAATTCTATTGAAGTTCTCGTTTAGCACGGAAGGAAGGAAGACGCCATAGAAACGGAAGTATTGATAGCAAGGCTAATTAGTGTGTCATATTATTAAGTTGACGTTTGACTCACTCTAGAGGAATATTAATTACTTCTGGTCAGTAAGGAGAGGTCAACAATAATAATGAATCTGTATAAAAATTATGAAATAGAAATTATTTAGTTGCCGAAAATTTAGGCATATAGATAGCATAATTTAGGCATTTGGGTACATCAAAGTCAAAGTCAATTTTTTTTATTTCACATAGGCCTACATGGGCACTTATAAAACGTCAGAAGCTAGTGTACGGTTCCAAATTGGTCGTTTCCTATGGAGAAGAACCGGCAAGAAACACCATGGTTACTCTTTTAAAAAAAATTGTTGATATTTATGCCTAAATTTCAACAACTAAATGATTTCTATTTCATAATTTTTATACAGAATAATAAAATAATAATAATAAAAAAAATAAAAAATAAATAAATAAATAATAATTAATAATAATTATTATTATAAATATTTTTTTTTTTTTTTATCCATCCATGACGGATGGATATTTTGTAGAGAGTCCCATTCCCGATACAGTTTACCTTACGGCATAAAAAAATATTTAATTTAACATGACACAGATGTTAATTTTATTTTCCATTTGTATTTACAAGTCGCCAAATACGAAAGAATATAAATTATAATTGAAACAAAAAAGAACAAGTTAGTAGGCTATTAAACAACATTATAATATTAACATGAAGGCTAGCAGAAGATTAGTTTTATTAATTTATAAACTTCTGGTTTGTTTATCAAGATGTGTTCGTGATGATAATATTGCACAAAAATCTCATTGTATATTTTAGAGATATGAACATTCCAAGTTTTATAAATAGTTTGAAATATTCGATCCCCGATTTAACGATTTAACGATCTTAACGTTTAACGATGCCGAGCTTAACGATTCCGATTTTAACGTTAATTTCCGAAAGGAAGAAAATCATTTTTAACTGAATTAAAAAAAAAGGAGGAGGTTATCAATTCGGTTGTATGCGATAAGAACTTCATCGTTTATGGACCGATTTGCATGTATTTAGAAATATAGATAACTTAAATTTCGAAAGTCGGTGGTAAATATGAAACAAACAATACCGAGAAACACTTTTTTTTGTAAAAAGTTTTTTATGTTTTGCTCAAACCGCGATTCAAATCTAATCCAGGGCCCCAATTGTTTTTGAAACTATAAAATCCGTGAGGAATTATTGTAATACCCACTCTTATTTTCATATTTATTTTGCCTATTAATATCTTATTATTTATATTATTATCTTATTAATTATCTAATTGGTTGTTTAACCGTTGTAATTAATAAATAAATAAATCTTGCCTGACGACGCTAAGGTGAAATATACTTAAAAACGGCCAATATTATATGAGGAGTGTTTTCGCCTATTTACTGCTTTAGTTAATCTAAAATAATCATTAAAATACGTTTTATGAAAAATTATGCTTTATTAGTACTAAACTCAAACGGCAAAGACAATAGAATTACAGAATTTTAAACCATATTTTTTGGTTCTTTTAGACTTTTATAACATCGTTATAGGACTAAATTTGCCTTTTTGGTAAATTTTTGGAAACTTGTAATTTGAGGATTATATTATTATCGAAAGTTGGTGATACAAATCTAACATTAATAAAGACAAAAAGAAAGAGCTAGATCTTCTGTTAGCTGAGCAATCTTAAGGGAGTCTTTCTTCATCTTAAGGGAGGGAACCTGTGTTTCCTGATGGTTACAACCCGGGAATCTTTAAGTCCTCGGCGGGCCGACGGTCAGCACTATACTGTTCTCAGCACTACACTGTTCACTTCCGCGGACGAGTTCTGCGTGGGCGCACATCTCGATGACTAAATAAGTAAATACAACACCACCGACGATTATTTCTTGAGATTGGGTTTTAGCTATGTTTCGACTTTTTGTGCTTGGATTCGTTAGCAAGAAAATTTTATAGGCCGGTTTAGAGAATGATTGATTAGTAATTATTTTGTCATCGATTAATTTACATGAAAATATCGTAAATAGATTCTATTGTTGAATGAGACTTTCTTTTTTGATAATGAATACCTACTTAGAGTTCCTATTGATTTCACCCAAATGAATTGGTGCGAACATTTTCTAAAATAATAATAATAATAAATACCTTTATTTCCCAAAATTTACATATAAAATTATATCTTACGTTAACAGTTTTTATTTTCATGGGGTAGGTAGGGAATCTAGAATACACGATATAGAGTTAATCAACTACATACTTTTGGGTTCGCTTGATGAAAAATAAAGTCCATTACTCCACTTTTTTTGATTTGTAATTTTTTTCTAAATGTGAAAAATTCATTGCAACCTCGAGATTGCCCTCGACGAGGTGGGCAAGCTCTTTGAAAGAGTAATTGCAGACCGCCTCGTCGCGCACCTAACACAGGTGGGGCCGGACTTGGCGGACGGCCAGTTCGGCTTTCGCAGGAGGCGCTCCACGGTGGACGCCACGGTGGAGCACACAGTAGAGGTGTGCCCCGCTTGGGAAGAGCATCGCCGTGTCCTCGTGGGGGCAATCGGCGGCGGCGATCTCTCGCGCCGGGCCTTGGTACAGGCCATGGTCCGGATGCGAGGAGGAGTGGCAGGCGCTCCCCTATTTCTGCGAAGCAGTAATGCTAGCAAAGGAGGCGGCCGATCGCGTGAGGCAGCGGCCCTCACGCCCCAACCGCCACCGGGACTCTGATCCCGATTACCGGCCACCGTAGGCACAGGCTTGCGGACGGCGAGTTATGGGTAGCCACCCATAACTCGCCGTCCGGTAACCGTCCGGACCGAGCCCAAGTCGTCGACGGCGCGTATTGTTCCACGCGCGCCTCAAGGAGATGTCAGCAACTGTAGGGGCCCAGCAGGGTCGAAGCCTACTTGGGCCAAGGGTCTGATTCTGAAAGGAAGACTCGGCCCTGGTACGAAAGGCAACGAAGGAACAGGAGTGGGTTTTAAGTCAGTAAAAGTCTGACACTATCTCCCGCCCCGCCCAAGAGCGGGGGATGTCATAAGACGATTTACCCACCGGGAAAAAAAAAAAACCTCGAGATTGCCGACGATGTTCGCCGTTGCATTTCTAGGGGTCGAAAAAATTAGGAAATAAACTAAAAGAAAGAAAATAGGTTTATTTGGCACACTACAACGACGTGTGAGGTACAAATGTTAAAAACATTTTTTCATTATTTTCTCTCACAATGGTTTTGTTGCACTTAACAGTTTAGAATTACAGTGTGCCTCACGGTTGCGCAAAAATGGTTCAGTTCAGCACGAATGCCAAACAACTGCCTGACGTTGGTTTTCAACAAACCCGAGGTTGTGACGTGACGGTCGTAAATTTTATTTGTTAGTAAATTGTATCAGGTTTATACTGTTATGTATAATGGTGATGCGTATATAGTATTGGTGATAAATTAAAGTTTTAATACTTAATGAAATTTATGACAAATAGGTGTAAATTAATGTATGAGTAGAATAAAAAAATAGTCGAACCAGCTGAATAAATATAACGAAAACAGGTAGAATAAAGATAAAAATAAATAAAGGTATCTCTCGAACCAGTTGGGACTACATAAGCTGGTTCATAGTCTCAAAATGATTATTTCTTTTATGGAATATTTTTGTGATTAATAACTTTATACAAGGGAGCAGTGAAATTAAGATTTTCGTAAGTTTTTTGCAATTTCGACTAGCTGAATACATCTAGTGGTTAGTGGCTTTGACTGGTATGCTGGAGGTCGCGGGTTCGATTCCGACCCAGGACTAATGTTTGTGTGATGAGCACGATCATTTGTTCTGTGTCTGTGTATAATTTATATCTATAATATGTATGTATTTAGATATACATAAGTACGTTTATCTCTCTCGCTCTACTTAGCTTGGTGATAGTAGTGGAACTGCAACTGCGTTGTGTGATAGTAGTGGAAAAAAAATGCAATTCAGTATCCGATACTGGACACTTGCCATGACATATTAAATTGTCGGTCGTGCGAGTGTGAAATCATTATAATTAAGAGAACTTAAAATATAACAATTATGACGAAGACGAAACTAAGGTTGAGAAGACTTCAAGTTGTAGTGTCTAATTGTAATGCTTGGGCTCTAGTTTTAATACACTTTAGATCTCACTTCATTACACTTACGTACAAATGAATAAGTTTTCAAATTTACATTTTCCTTAATCCTTAAAAGGTAAACCGCTATAGGATTCGTTACCTTAGCCATAGCATCGCATCCTGCTGATCTTCATCACATCGTAAACCTACTTATGTTAAATATTTTCCTGTGCATTGAGATTTAGCTCAACTAAAGGCTAACTACTACATAAAACTGTTGTGTTGTATAATATGTGCGGGCTTCCAACTATAAACTAATTGCAGATTCGTACGACAAGAACATAAATTACTGTACAGGGTTTTTTTAAGGTGGGAAATTATCTAATGACTTCTTCTGCTCTAGGGCGGAGCGCGAGGGCTTGTCATACTTTTACTGACTAAAAGACACTCCTATGTTCCTTCTTTACCTTTGCGTTCCAGAGCCCCGGGTTACCCTTTCGGAAGTAAACCCATGGAGGCTTCGGCCCTGCTGGGCCCCTATGGTTTCTCTGAAATCTCTTCGAGGCGCGTGTGGAATACTTAGTACTGTCGACGATTCGAGCTCGGTCCGGACGGTAATCTACCCTTTGATTCTTGTTACCCTTTCGAAAATGATTGTCTCTTCTAACTTTATAACACCTAAATAGGGAAGCGATCGCAGGACTTTCAGTCAGCTGTCCGGTCGCTTCGAGAGTTGCGCGCTATTGGTTCTATTATCTCTAAAACACGTGAGGCTCAAAATTATAATGACTTAAGCCTGGCATTTTGAATAATCTCAATAACGAGCAATCAACTAATCAACATATCGGTGCAAACATTCCATGTTTTATCGCCTGAATCGTAATCTTTACATGTGTGACGCTGGCGCAACAACCGTGGAAAGGTCCAAAGTGACTCAATAATATTAAATTGACCTTCCTGTTTGCCAAGTGGCCTATTTAGAGTAAGTATAAGTGTATTACCTGGATAATGTACAAGACAAGGAAATTATGTTTTATTATTCTATTAACCTATTACAACGCCCAGGTTTTTCTGGGCAATAATGATCTAGGTAAAATAGAGGTAGATATTGCTCTCAAAGTCCTCAGTCAATCAGACGACCCCGTGCTTTGTTTTTTGTATGATGATGACGACTGTTCAGAAAACGTAAAGAAGAATATCGTAAGGAACCTGGGCAACATGTATTTTTTGGAGTTGGGTAGTCATAAATAGCACTGATGCTGAGTTAGGCAACTTTTTGATCTGGCACTGATTTTAATTTTCTATTTTCATTATGTATTTTTAATTTGTAATGGTGCGTCCAGACCTGGCGAATTCACCGCTCGCGACCTGTTTTCGAGCTGCGCGCGTGCTGCTCGTATGCGGACACAGCCTAAGTTTGGTGCGCCGCTCTAGTGCTCTATCATCATAGAGCACTTCATCCAGTTTAAATTGACAAAGAAATTGACGTGTTTAAAAAAAATCTGTTTACAAAATAAATATCATTTATCATTTAGTGCAGCTCCAGCAAGGCTCAAGTGAGGCGCGCGTGCAGCGGGGTGGGGTGTGTCATGTAATTAAAATTCTGTTATTTTCTAGGTGTAATTAATTTCTTTATTTGTTACATACCTACTGCATCCCAAAGAGAAAAATGTAATTGGAAGAAGTCACTGGCTACTAACATACGGGCACTTGACCTAGCTTAGGAGTTAGGGTTTCACTGTGGTTTCACCGTTACTTGTCATTAGAGTTATTACTCGGTTCTAGTAAAGTATATTTCTACTTACTATAAACCTTAAAACAAATTCATCAGGTCTTGTGTTCAAAATAAATATAAAAATGCGCTTAACCAATTAAGAGATCCAAGCAAAAGAGCAAACGTTACCCCAGCAGAATATCGAATGTCTTCGCAACCACAAAATATTAATACAAATGCAGTCGCAGTATTCGCCTTGTTTGGGCACTTATTTATGTGTGTTTAATTCCATAAACCAATTAAAAATCAAAACATAAAATATTGTAGTAGAAACAGTTTTTATCAAATAATTAAAAAAATATAAACAGGACTCATTTAAAAATCTTCAGAAAGCGAAGAAGTAATTGTTTCTTTCATTGAGATGACGATATCTGAGATTTGTTTGCTGGAGTAATGCACACTTATTTCGGATGCCAAAAATGATGATGTGAATAGTGATATGGCTGGAATGGAGGTGACTATTTTTAAAGTAGTAAACAGAGCTGGCAAGAGCAGTGTTGGCCGAGTTGTAACGGCCCCGACTTACGAGTTGTAGGTCGCGGGTTCAAGCCCAGCCAGGCGCATTACTTTGTGTAATTTATTTCATCACCACTGCTCTCAAAACGGTGAAGGAAAACATCGTGAGGAAACCGACATGTCCTAGAACAAAAAATTCGAAGGAATGTGACATTCACCAACCCGCACTGGGCCCGCGTGGTGGATTACGGCCCATTCCCTCTCCTAGAGAGGAGGCCTGAGTCCCAGCAGTGGGAACATTAAAAGGCTGATTATGCTATGCTACATGCTAAACAGAGCTGGCTAGAGTTATTAAAAGATAAGGATAGGAGCACAATTGTGAGCATGTAAAGTAAGCATGGTACCTACATTCAGGTTCGGCGTGTATACACGTGTATAGTAGCATGTCACTCATTCACAGATACGGTATCGTTCACGCATCACACGGTGGAAGCTCGATAATGTCCGACACTTCATTATCTGCTCCATGAACATTTGTGATCAGAAGATAATACAATTGCCTGTTATTTATTCACTCTAGTATATTGCGTCTGCTGTTTGCCAAACCTTATTTTTTTCCATACACTATCTATTGTAGTAGGTATCTATACTATGCTAATAAGTTTTGTATGTTTGTGGGTTAACATTGATGCTATCTTCGATTCTTCGCTCTTTTATTTAGGATACTGACTGCTGGCTGGCAGGCTGTACCTGTACCTTGC
This sequence comes from Mythimna vitellina, assembly GCA_949316375.1. Taxonomy (NCBI): domain Eukaryota; kingdom Metazoa; phylum Arthropoda; class Insecta; order Lepidoptera; family Noctuidae; genus Mythimna; species Mythimna vitellina. Next base: position 25,113,268 of record OX438693.1, read on the forward strand.
CAATATATACCAAAGTTCATAACAGTTTTTCACTTACGAATGTCTCTGTTTATGTATCTTTAGTATGACGCCGCTTTAGAGTTTCACCTTCGTAGATTTTGAGATATTTTGTAAAGAAGGTCTCCATACTATGGGAACTGGACTTAGATGATTCAAACAAATTCATTTCTTTATGTTATTGTGTTGGTATCTGTGCAAACAAATTGTGTGCTCATACGTTGTGTTGGTGTGGTTAAGGAAAGATATTTCTTTCCTTTTCATCCATCAATGGAAATCCCTGAAACCAAATTAGGCATTAACTATGTTAGTAGTAATTGAATTTATCTAGGTACATAGAGTAAGGGACTGTAAAGAAGAGGGATGAAATGCATGTTACTAAAAGAGTAACGAGTATACATGTAGAAGGATGGATAGGGAGGACAAAATAAATAGTAGTACAGAAAGTGCTAATAAGAACAAAAGAATAAAAAAGAAAGAAAATTAAAAAGGTAAAGATAAAAAAAGGGGCAAGTGATAGCGTGATGTTTGACAAGATATAATGGAAGAAACAACATGTTATGTCGACCTTAACTAAAATGGATCAAGGGCAGAAAGATGACGACGAGTAAGTAAACTTTCAAGTACAGACTTATAAATACTTACAGAATTTAAAAGAAATAATAATATGTGAGAGCAGTGGTGGCCGAGTGGTAACGGCCCCGACTTACGAGTTGTAGGTCGCGGGTTCAAACCATGCCAGGCGCATTACTTTGTGTAATTTATTTCATCACCACTGCTCTCAAAACGGTGAAGGAAAACATCGTGAGGAAACCGGCATGTCCTAGAACCAAAAATTCGAAGACATGTGACATCCATTAACCCGCACTGGGCCCGCGTGGTGGATTACGGCCCGTTCCCTCTCCTAGAGAGGAGGCCTGAGTCCCAACAGTGGGAACATTACAAGGCCGACTATGCTATGCTATGCTAATAATATGTAGCTGGCAACGGGTGAGAGAATGAATCCCAATTCTATAAAATAATAGTAAGAAGTAGTTAATATAAACAGTAGTTTGCTAGCTCAGAGTGTGTTTAACGAGTGCATCCTGTGAGTCCTTGCTGGCACATTGTTGTCCTGGCCGAGTTGTGGCTACAACCAGGTCATCAGTTCCTTGCTCTATATTTAGAACCAGGAAATTTACTTAATTATGCGTGATGATATCTTCCTCTCCCACTTTGTCTTCATCTTTTTATTCACTGAAGGTCATGTCTGTTCTTCTAAGTGTTTGGTCAGTGCACAATATTATGTTTGTGATGGATGATTACAAGAATCTTCATTTGATTAAGAGAATACGACTTTCCAAAAATGTAACATTGTTATGCCGAATTATCAAAAAACGATGTTGATCGACCTTTACGGAAACAGATTTTATCAAACTATGGACATGTTCATAAATTTTAAATTGAATAGTACTTATTACTGGCACCAATGTTTTGATCGTGCAACACTGTAGCAAAACACGTACGTCAAACCATGACCTGCGAAGCTAAACCGATTGATGGCCTCCTTGTCTCTACTAAAATAATTTAAGATATTAGATTGCACATAATCTGTAGATATCACAGAAGATAAAACTAATACATAAACTAGTTTATTAGTCAATATCTGCTATTGATATTGTTTCGGATACTTCAGCTGTTATTGTGTTTATAAATGTGTAGATAACGATGTTTTAGACTATCTGTAAAAAGTTTGACAATAGTAATTGTGAAATGGACTATTTATTTGGGTTAAGTACGATTTGATCATGTTCAAGACCAGTATCAGGGTCGATTACTGATTTATTAGGTAAGGAGGTACTTGTACTATGTGTAGTGCCACTGCACAGGGCTGGGTACAACATACTATAGTACTCATCACGTTTATTTTTAATGACTTTTTTTCTATTAATGTACAGCTCGACAATAAAAATTTCCAAATAATAGATTAACTTGACGTTGACGAAAAATTATTTAAATTACGTTACTTAATAGAGCTACGAGTAATTTAATCGATCAACAGGTAACAACAACGCATCTGACGGCCTAGTGGGAAACCGATAATGCGAGGCGTACAGGACCGGTCGTGGTGGCGATACTTGCATGAATCCTATGTCCGGCTGAAACGATGATGATGACGATGAATTTAGATATATTTGATAAATAGATAAAACAAAATACACAGTTTTCGGTGTACTGTCAAATCCAACACTAATTTATTAATTAAAGGACTTACAGCTAAAGAACAACGGATAAGGAACAGTAAGTCGTTTTAATTAATAATATTATGCGCAATAGTTTTGGGCTAGCTTATATTATTTATGGCATCCGATGGGATGCGATGATCGGTGGCACATCACATTGGAGAATTGTTAAGTTTTATTTGAAATTTTATTTTGTTGAAATTAAATATTGTGATATATAATGTCCATAATTATATGTTATGCTAGCTGGTGGACGCAACTTCGTCTGCGCCAGACACGTAAAACAGCACGATGCCATTTGTTTACAATTTAAAGATTGTTTTGCGCAGAATCCTAATTCTTTTTCTAAAATAAAAGCTTAAAGGCGCATCTTATAGCATAGTCGGCCTCATAATATTCCCATTGTTGGGACTCAGGCGTCCTCTCTAGGAGAGAGAATGGGACGTAATCCACCACGCGGGCCCAGTGCGGGTTGGGTGCATCTCAAATTATCATTAATAATAAGTAATAAAACAATAACCAGCTATTGTCGTTATTCCTACTTGCCAATATATAAAAATTGCCAGGTTTATTAATTAGTGAATTTAGTTATTTTTAATTACTTTATTTTTATTATGCTGCTTTATTTTTTATCGATAACTCAAAGAAGTACAGTCAAAAAGTATTATTTCATGAAGTGAAACTGATGAAGAAGACCAGAAATGGCAACCGTAACTTCACACTCACATAGATATCACAATGAAGATAGTTAAGCAAATATAACAATAAATATAATAAATAATTAGTTTTAAATTTAAAAAAAAATTACCATTAAACTGATCTAATGGTGATGATGAGGTCGGGAGGTAGGCACTGGAACTCCGTAATTAATCAATGTTTCTTAGACGTGTTTGGACTTATTAGAATTGTCCTGAGATGCACTTTGGCTATAACGAACCATCGAACTGATCTCACGATGGAGTCGGAAGATGGAAGGTAGGCACGGAAACTTCATAATAATACAATGCATCCTAGCAGTGTTTGGGCGTATTGGAAGTGTCATAGGATGGTGGTACTCTGGCTGAGTCTGGTTATATGTATATCACAACAAAAAAGTTTGAAACCAAAAATTAAAAAAAAGACTGCTCTACCAAGTTGTCTTTAGTCCTTCGTTAGTCCTTCTAAAATCAGCTATCTACTAGTGAAAGTCTTGTCAAAATTGATTTAGCCGTTTTAGTAAGTAACCGGAAGAAACAGACAGGTAGATATTATATTTAAATTGTATTTTTGTTTTAAGTATCGGTTATACTTTCATATACTTTTAGTAAAAAAAATATATTTTAATATTACAAAATACACACAATTACACTTAAATTTTATTTATATATATAGATCAAAAGATTTGTTTGCATAAACCCACACTCGTATTTTAATTACCTTTATGTTACAATATAATCGACTATTTATTCGTAATGGCATGGAGTTTCACTTGCTAATTTATTTTGTCCCTGTTTACAAAGGAATTGATGCGAGACTACGATTGAAATGGGTCACTTTTTCCTCAATTCTCTTAGTACGAACTTCCGCTGGATACAAACTAGCAATCAGTAATTGTCGTGACCTAGACAAGCTGATACAATGATTTTTTCGCGATTTTCCTCATCGACATAAAAACACACTCCGCTGTTAGTAAACTGCGAGTTGTTATTTGAATAAACAATTATAAAAACTAAGACTTCCATGTACAAAACACTAAAAAGTAGGTACAAAAAGTAAAAAATAAAGTTAGCCTTTTGGAGGTAGGCGAAACAGAGAGTAAAGTCCCCCAAACCTCCTTTGAAAAGGGAGGATCCTCGGCCAGACGGGTGTTATGTCTGGTGGGCAGCTGCACAATAGATGATTTCGGGCTGTTCTATATGTTCTAATTGCGCGGATAACTTTGATTGCGCGATGCAGGATTAGTTCCTATGTGACGCCATAGATGTCGCTACAGCCTCTTAAGGACGCTTTTACAATTTGCACTCGCTCAATTTTAGGTAAACGAGTCGCAACACATCAACATTACGCGTAAGCATACATAGAATCTATTGTTCCTGACTACGAAACCCATAGAGGGAATATCGCTACTCCGTCTATGACGAAACCCTAAAAATAAATGACATTATACCTCCTCCTAACACCGTCACAATTAACAACCATGACATTATCCAATACTAACCATCAAGTTCAACTGTATCAATCGAAGAATTTTGGTCTACAGTTACAGACTGTCCCTTACCATTTTCTGAAATAATAATATACACGCTTGCTTTTCCAATTTACTTTGAACATTGGCAGAATAGTCCACATTTTCTCTACTTGCCATTAATAAAGAATAGAATAATATAAAACCATGATATTAACAGAACAAATCCGACTTCACAAAAAAAAAAAAACACTAAATGATCAAAATGTAAAACAAACAAAACTAATTGTTAGATAGTTTTTGTCAAAAAACGAACTGTCAGTTTTGTTGGCTTCTACATTTTTTTAGTGAAGTCGGCTATTTTTTTTTTTGTAAGTTTATTTTTTAGTTCACACTTTTTAGCTGTGATACACCTATATCCAGAGTACTGACAGCCCATGACAATTCCAATAAGCCCAAACATTGCTAGGATGCATTGTTTTATTATGAAGTTGTTCCGACTCCATCAACAAATCAGTTCGATAGTGGCTTACAGATAAAGTGTATTTTATGACTATTCTAATTAATCCGATCACGGCGGTAGTTTCGGTGCCTACCATATGGCTTCATCATCATCATCAGATCAGATTGACGATACCATTTTCAAAATAATTATTTAGATCCATTAATTTATTTGTATAGTCATAGTTACATAACTGTGTTCTTCTTAATTGTGTTTTCTATGTTAGTGTGAAATTTCATTGGCCATTTTTGGTTTCATCATCAGTTCCACTTCATCAAATGATGCTTATTCACTGTAGATTGTCGATGCTCGTCTTTTGATGAAAATACCAAAATCACTATATGATTGCTTGTAATACTTGAAGCAGTTCCCTCAAATTTCCTCATGGATCTTATGATGATAACGTTCATGAGGAAATTTGAGAGAACTGGATTTAAAAAAAAAATGGGATTAATATGGAAGCATAAACTTTTTAGTAAAAATAAAATTGATAAAAAAAAACAACCGAATTGAGAACCTTTTCTTTTTTTGAAGTCGGTTGAATAAAAATTACATCCACCATCTTAAATAAAAAGGATGGACATATTCGTAGCCACAACCCCCAAAAATGACTATCACATCAAATTACTCAATTAAAATTGTTAAAAATATTATTTATAGTTTTATTCTGTATCAGTAAATCAATATCCATCCAATTTTAAAAATAAGTATTTTAGTTTTAGTTATTTTAGTTTTATTAAAAAGAAGTATCAATATTTGCAGTCGCAGTATACAGATCGACACAGGCTGCGACGTATTTATTTTTTCCAAGAAAGCGACAGGCGTCCGTTCACGAGCGCGACAAACAAACTCCATGGACACTCTTTTTAATCATGATATATATTACAAGTAAAGTTCCTGTGGTCGTCTTGATCAGTTCCACTTCATCAAGTGATACTTTCTGAATGCCACCTCTATTCTTTGTAAAATTTCCATTGCTCCCCTTCCCTCCCCCCCATTGTTCCCTTCCTTTCCTTTTCTTCCTTCGACCCTTGTTTCTCACATCTATATCCCCATCAATAGTCCCTTGCTAATGTTTTTTTTTTTCAAATGAATAAACATAGTTCATTTACTTCACTTTTCGCTATTCATCATCGTAACTAACACTATCCTTATTTCAAAATAAAGTAGGTATTAAATATGTAAGCAGCAGTGTCAGTTAATGGGTCTATTGTAAGCTAATTTGTTTTTTCCTACTCTCAGTGGTCGAGCTTCCTTACGTAATCCTTTGAAAGAGAATTGTTCCAACAAACTGGTCCATAGATAATTCATCTTCTACGCTATCGCACTCAATGTGGAGAACACGCATTATTGATAAAGGATAAACGACACGTGTCTTCAAACAATTACTGTTTTCTTTTGTATTTCGTGTAACTATGCGGCAATTTCTTTTTGCCACAAAATAAATTTTGTTATTGTTATAATTGCCTTTTGTTTTTTATTTCATTCATTCATTTAACCCCAAGCGAACGCCGGCGTTCTCTCGCTCATTGTCTCTTTATTGAGTCTAATTACGGTACTCGAAAGGTTAATAGATTGTAACGAAACATATATTTTAGTTGTTACAATATTGTTTATTCGCTTGCTTGCTAGGTATTGTATACTTACAAATATTTGAAGGCCATACAAATATTTGTTCCGTGCGGAAATCGAACCCGCAAGGCTGCGACATAGAGTGCAGCAGCCGATATCGCTCAACCACTACGCCAACCGTTTGCCATCGTCAATTAATGTTCTGTACTTGTGTATTTTATTCGATTAATTACTTAAAATAAAGGAAAGAACACTGTTCAAATAATAGTGTATACTTTAGAAATTTTGATAGTAACAATGTACAGTATTTGCAGACAGTGCCGTGCTAATGTATATCCAAATAAATACGTTATAATCAGCTTGTCAAAATATAGCTTGTATAAATTAAGTAAATATGTACGTGCTTATATGAAGAGTACCTGGAAAGATTTGAGGAAGGCTATTGCTCAGCAATCGGAGAGTATACGCTAAAAAATAAACATACGCGGATTGATATAAAATGATCCAGAAACCGAACATTTGCAATCATTTACCCTTTTTCTTTTAATTATATTATTGTGTTCGGCGTTATGTCCCTGTTCCTGGTATAGACGACAACCTGGTTGGTTTATGGAGGTGTACATATAACATGCATTCGTGTAAAGACAAGCTTAGATGATGTAGGTAAGTTCGGGACGTTCCTGCCAACGCCTGCAAACGCCTGGGTGCCACCATTCTGTGGACCGCCCGGAGGACACGGTGGAGCATACGGTTGAGGTGTGCCCCGCCTGGGCAGAGCACCGCCGTGTCCTCGTGGGGGGCGATTCGCGTCAGTGATATCTCGCCCTGGGCCTTGGTACAGGCCATGGTTCGGAGCGAGAAGGAGTGGCAGGTGGTCGCCTCCTTCTGCGAAGCAGTAATGCTAGCAAAGCAGGCAGCCGCACGAGCGAGTGAACGACTCTCACGCCCCAGCCGCCGGGATCCCGATCCCGATTTCCAGCCACCGTAGGCGCTGGCTTGCAGATTGCGAGCAATGAGTAGCTTGCCGTCCGACCGTCCGGTAACCATCCGGACCGAGCCCAAGTTGTCGACGGCGTGTTCTGTTCCACGCGCGCCTCAAGGAGATGTCTGCAAAACCGTAGGGGCCCAGCAGAGTCGAAGCCTACTGGGGCCATGGGTGATGTGAAAAAGAACCCCAGGGCCCTGGAATGAAAGCAAAGAAGGAACAGGAGTGGGTTTCAGGCAGTAAAAGTCTGACAATATCTTATGCTCCGCCCAAGAGCGGAGGATGTTATAAGATGATATTCCTACGGAAAAAAAAGAGACAATATAGGTACGGACTGTAAATACGACGTACTATGTAGTCTCCGTACCTACTTCATTGGTATCATTTCTGCAAACAGACTTGTCCTTCTTCTTTAGCCAAACGAGTTTTCAAGGTCACGGCGCAGGCAACATTTCGGGGTTTTTCCCTTGGCACTATTAAGACGATCTGTTACTGTTATCATTACGAATCTTGATGGTTATAAGAGTAGGGAAGCCTAAATGAACGATGGATGGTCTGCGGGAGAGATATGTTAAGAAAGGGTGAGATTCCTGCCCCCCCTAGCCAAGTTACAATCGTTTCGTTTGCGTCGAACACCTCGAGTAGGCCACGCCTCCGATTCATTAGTTCTGACGTCATCTCAACGCTCAGTCATGTGGTCAGAACAAAAAAAATCGGAGGCGTGGCCTACTCGAGGCGTTCGACGCAAACAAAATAATCGTAACTTAGCTAGGGGTGTTGATTGTGACTAAAAGAGAAGTGTGGACGATCACAAATAATTTTAACTAACTTTTTCTTTTTGTTTATTTTCTTTTAAATTCGAAGAAAATAATGACAGTAAAATATACCTACACAAAAACTGACTGGACCTCATGACACTCAATATATATCTCTGGCCCCCACACTAGGATAGGGTATCCTAGTGTGGGGGCCAGAGATATGTTGTTTATTTTATTATATCTATGTCAACTGATGTAACTAATTTTGTGTATAATATTTCTTACGTTTGATCAAATAAAGATTATTATTTTTATTAATTTAGCTGTATAACTAATTACATATTAATATACTGTACTTACGAAAGTGCCGAGATGTGATACAATGAGTGCGAGTCGCATATACGGAACAAATCAAGTAATATTTCGGATGTGCAATCGTGAACGTTCGTTAAGACGTGTAACAGTTGACTGGTGTGCGACATGCGGTGCGGGGTCTCGTGACGAGCCGGGTGGCCATCATTGCCTAGCTATCTCCCCGCTATCCCCTCCCTCGTTCAGCGTACGAGAATGATGATGATGATGATGATTAGAGGCACAGTAACATTATCCTAAACTTAACATCTTCCAGATGCGCAGTACCAGAATGCGAGTCATCTCCCCCGGAGTTTATCGCGGGTAGCTGGGGGCTCTGGGCGCTACCGGACGCGCGGGCCCGCTGCGAGCGCCTGGTGCCCACGGCGCAGGAGTGTGCGCCCTCCAGTTTCAGCGCTAATGAGACCAAGCGCTGCACCTCTTGGGTCTACGAGAACCATAACACTATTGTTGCCGAGGTAGGTGCCGGTAACCCTTAAATTTTGTAGTCAAAATACTTTTTATCTTTTAACTTTTTTGATTTTTGGACTTTTTTATTTCTAGGTGAGCGAGTTGTAATCTAGTAAAAATTCGTACCTAATTGATGCAGACAGTATCTAATTTACTAAACAATTTGGTAATACAAGCGTCTTGTTTACTAATTGTTCGTGAATTCATTCATTAATTTGTCACAATCAAACAATTCACGGGTTAAATGTTATATAATCTTCTCCACGTGTCCCCTTGGAGGACTTATATTTATAAGTGATACTTGAAATGATCTTCCATCATGATTTCAAGTATTAGACATGTGTAGAAAGCTAAGGAAAGTAAGTAGGTATTTTGTAAGATGACAGACAGGTACTGTTTCATAGATATCAATACGAAGTGCGACTGAACTAGCCACTTGGCGAAAACGTGTGCTACCAACATTTCAATAAATAAGTACCTCAATTGCATGAATAACTGTTAGATAATGAGTGATAAAGATATGCAATCATATCAGGCTCATATTGAGCCTATCAACTCAATCGCTCAGCCACCGATAGGCTCACTAATCGCAATTCAGCAAGGTTATTGTCCTTGATATCATTTGAAGATATGGCAAATTGCAGATACCCTATCTCCAAACCAGATATGTAGGTATTTACTACTGTGTATGGATCCGCATCTACTTTATACTAGATTATAGTCGCTATAATTTGGAAAATTTAATGCTATTATGTGGTTGATATTATACGGTATATATAATTGATACAGAAACTGCACTCTATCTAATAAAGTATGCCTTAGGTTTTGTAGCCTTTGAAGTTACGGTTTTCGAGGTTAGCGTGGGTTCGAATCTAACACAAGAGACGTATCAGTATCAGTTGAATCAGAATTATATCTTGGAAATAATTGGTTTAGTCATCTATCATCATTATTTCAGTTGAAAGACGTCCACTGCAGGACATAGGCCTCCCCTAAGTTTGCCATAACGAACGGTTCTGTGCGACTTGCATCCATCGCATTCCCGCGACTCTCACCAGGGTGATTCGATGGTTTAGTACATTCGTTTAATTACCCAAAATAACAGTGGGCACACTAGTCGAACGTCCTCTGCAAAGTATGATGTTCATTTGTTTGCCAATTTTGCCAGGCTTCAATGATGCCACTTGACGCTGCCCTTGCCAAGGAGAAATCTATATAGTTGAAACTTGAAGAAGCCCAGTTCATATCGAGTATGAAACACAGGTTCCTGTAAAGAGTCATTAGCTCCTGAGGATTATCCCTTTTCAATGGCGAATATTAAACTTTCCAGCCTATTCCACGTGTATTGACATAGCTATGATGCCACAATAGGAACTGAAATTCGAAATCTTGTATAAGAGTTCTCCGCGCGATCAGAACATATACCAAAGCCTGAAATCAACTTGCTTAGCAGTTGTTCCGCATACCCCTTTAAATAAACGTGTTTTAACAAATATAATATTTGTGGTTTCAGTTTGATCTTGCGTGTGAGGAGTGGAAGCGCACGCTGGTGGGCACCATCCATGTCGCCGGTGTGTTCGGGGCGTTGCCCGTCACCGCCTACGTATCAGACACGTAAGTGTGTAACAATGATAAATATATTATTTCGTGATAAAACCATAGAGGTGTGCGAGATACCCTGTGTGTACGAGTAAATTCTTCAACATTCATAGAAGGGATTCTCCGACCAGTCTGTAGAGCAACTGCACAAGAGTTATTTTTAGGCTATTGTAGATTGAAATCGCATGGATAACTTTGATAGCAATATGATTTGTTTAAAGCGAAGTTTATTTTTTGTTCGTATGTGGCGATACCGTTATAAACCCTTTATGAAAGTTGGGATCCTAACATTTCGTCAATGAATAAGAATATAAAGAAGCACATAAGGTCTTAAACTGATTTCATCTTAAAGCTCCTCTTATCTTGATAGCCCTTCGTTTCAAGCCATCATCGACTTTTAAAGACACCGACGTCGTGACACCCTGTGGGGTCTTTGTTTTTGTTTTGTTTTTATTTTCTTTTTTTACAAGACACAAGTAGTAACTATTTACCCGGTATCCCGTTATACTGCCCTATACTGAAAACTATTTGTCATGTTCCTCCAGGTACGGCCGTCGCACAGCCCTGGTGATCACGGCGGTGTTACCAGCGGTGGTAGGCGTCATTCGGGCCTTTTCCAACTCTTACATCATGTACCTGTGCTTCGAGTTTCTGGACGCATTTGTGGGATCTGGAGTCTATAGTACTGCTTTTATTCTGGGTGAGTTGTTTGTAAGAAAGTTTCTATTGAAGCACCAGTATTTTTTTCTTAGGAAAATCATCTAATGACAAATCGCGCTCTTCGGTGGGGCGAGAGTTAGTCTCAGACTTTTACTGACTAAAAACCCTCTCCTGTTCCTACTTTGCCTTCATCCCGGGTTTCATTTTCACACTACCCGTGGCCCCAGTAGGCTTCGACCTTACTGACCCCTCTCTTCTTCTTCTTTTCGATTCGATGGTAAACTCGTCAAACTGTCCCCTACGATTTACTGACATCTCTCTGAGGTGCGCGTTGAACAGTACGCGCCGTTGACGACTTGGGCTCGGTCTGAACGGTTACCGGACGGTCGGACGGCGAGCCACCCATTTCTCGCCTTCCACAAGCCCAAACCTACGTTGGCCGGTAATTGGGGCGGGATCCCCGGCGGTTGGAGCGTGAGGACCGTTGTCTCACGCGATCGGCCGCCTCCTTTGCTAGCATTACTGCTTCGCAGAAGGAGGCGACCGCCTGCCACTCCTCCTCGCTCCGGACCAAAGCCTTTACCAAGGCCCGGCGCGAGAGATCGCCGCCGCCGATCGCCTCCATAAGGTCACGGCGGTGCTCTGCCCAAGCGGTGGTGGATAGATTAAATCCCCTGTATTCACTTTAAAACTTAATGTGTAATAAAATATTCATTGTGTATTTTCATGTTACAGCTCTCGAGATGGTAGGATTAGACAAGCGTGTGCTGGGTGGTAACCTGATCTCCAGCACATTCGCCCTAGGCCAGGTGGTGACTGCAAGTGTGGCTTGGCTCGTCCCCTATTGGAGGACCTATACTCTGGTCCTCTACGCACCTTCAGTAATCTTCATCTCATACTACTGGTTCATAGAAGAGAGTGTCCGCTGGTTACTCAGCAAAGGGAGAAATAAGGAAGCTGCCAGAATTATCTTCAAAGCTGCAAAGATGAATAGAAAGAAACTATCTTCGGACACCATTAAACTGTTGACTGAAGAATCTGAAAAACTTCCCCAAATAGATGATAAAGCTCCAATAGAGGAAGATAAAAGGTCTATATTAATGCAAGTATTAAGATCGCGGACGCTGATGTTCCGTCTGCTGGTGTGCTCGTTCTGGTGGATCACGCTGACATTCGTGTACTACGGACTGTCCATCAACTCAGTTTCACTAGTGGGCAGCAAGTATATAAACTACATCCTGACATCACTAGTGGAGATCCCCGGGTACTGCCTCAGCGTGCTCACGCTCGACAGGTTCGGAAGGAAGAGCTCCACCATGACGGCATTCATCATCTGTGGGTTGTCGCTTGTAGCGATGCCTTTTGTGCCTATGTGTAAGTTACCTCTAAATCCATTTATAAATTACAAAAAGTGTCATAATTTCAGCAGCATTCCTTCCTTCTTGAGATGATAAGTCTAAAATTAATAAAACACATATGCTTATAAAAAAAAAAAACATGCGTATTTATTAGTAAGCAGCACATGATATTTATGGACAATGATGGACGAGATGCTATTTACACGGAGAGTATTTTCCGTGTGTTTTATTTAACACAAGAAAATATCATTCTGCTATATAATTCCCAGGTTGTGTTCCCATTTCGATCTTATAGTTTCTTTTAAATACAATTCTTCGAGAAACTGATCAGATTGAGTTTGGGTTAACACTAACACACTATTTTTTTATTGCAGCGATACCTTGGTTGCAGACAACCCTCAACTTGCTGGGCAAGCTTTGCATCAGCATGGCGTTCAGCAGCATTTACATCTACACCGGGGAGCTGTTCCCCACTCAAGCGCGCCATAGTCTGCTCGGAACCTGTTCTATGGCCGGCAGGATAGGCGCACTGGTGGCGCCGCAGACGCCTCTGCTGGTATGTATGGTTTAGATCAACAATAATTCTGCATCAGGATCAAAACATTCCGGAATGTTAACGATGCTGTCATTACTACGGTGCTACCCCGTTATTCATACATGGTCTTACCAACCATCGTCTGGCTTTCAAAATGAATTGAGTGTACCACATGGCTCGGAATCACCCCGCCAAAAGCATATAGAGGTGGCTGCAGGTACCTACTCAGTGTCACTTCCACAATTTATGTCTAGAGGGAATAAAAGATAACAAACTTGGTTTCTATTGATAGTGATGACAATGCGCCTCTAGGAAGGGTCGCTTAAACATCTTCGTGATGCATTGTTCTGCTTAGAAATACATTAGGTATTTACGTTCTTTCAATTTTTTTAGATGGAGTACATGGAAGCGCTTCCGTATATGGTGTTCGGTGTGATGGCGGGCACGTCAGGACTGCTGATGCTGTTAACCCCAGAGACACTGAAGGCGCATCTGCCCGACACCATTGAACAGGCCGAAAACATGAACAAGAAAAAGATTCCTGCGGAGTAGATGTTTTTAAAGAAAGATTATGTGGATAGATCTTCAAATAATCGAATCGATGGCATATTACAGTTGTATCCCATGTGGGGTTCTCTAAAGTAGGGTTACAGCTTTGATTCTCTTTTGAAACCAATCGCGTAGCTGCCGCATGAAATGTAAATAGCATAATACGAGTATTTAAGGCATAGATTTAAATAGTTAAGTTGGGCCGTCCAAACGTTGTCCTGATTGTGTTCACTACACAAGAAAGACGGCGTTCTTAATGTGTTGCACACACGATCACTCTCGAAGATAGCGGTTACCGCATGACTTCGATTCGATCTAGTCGATACTATCAGATCGAGTTAGGTTTTAGTTTTTCTCTCTCACGAAGGCGGGTTGGGCGAGCGTTCTGACACACAAATCTAATAGGTAAATTAATTTTCTTACGATGATGGTCCCCAATTTAAAAAAAATATCTTACGATTCGAGGGATTGTTATATTTTACTATCTGACTCGACAGATGTTGTCCCGTCTTAACAGACAAACGCACAAAGTATAGCCGTATTCTGAAATTTTCTAATTTCTGTGTAATGTTCTTAATTTTTCTTTCTGTAAAACTATGAAACTTAAAAAAAAAGAAGATTGAGTTGTCGGTCAATGTCTTTAAAGTCAGTCTCAAATTATGGCGTATCCAAAGGAAATAGAGATTAATTTTTAACCAACTTCAAAAAGAAGGAGGTTCTGTGTTTGGCTGTATTTTTTTCATGTATGTTCACCGATTTCTCGGTCAATTGTGGGCCGATTCTGAAAAATATTTTTTTGATTGAAGGTTTTTGAGTTGGTCCGATAGAAACATTGTTATGATCTGATGATGAACTTCAAAGATATGGAACGGAACTCCTTATAGGATCACAGCAGTAATCGTAACAAGTAAAATTGCTTTGTTTATACGTGTAGTCGATGACTGACTGAAAGAGGGGGGGGATATATCGAATTGATCTGATGATGAAGCCGGAAAGTAGGCATCGGAACTCAGTTTAAATCAATGTAACCTTACCGTATTTAGGATTATTAGACTTATCATGGGATGCACTCTGACTATAAGGTACCATCTGGCTAATCTGATGGTGAAAGGTTGGCAAGAAAACTTTGTAATAAAACAATGTATCTATCCTGGCCGCGGCTTGGCTTATTGGAATTGTTATGCAATGTTTTGATGATTAAATTCTATAGGTACCTATCTTACTATAGAACTTGCACACTTCAAGTTTGACAGAGGGTTACTTTTCAGATTTGGTACCGCAACTAAAAAGTGTAAAATAGAAGCGTTATGTTTTTGGGCTCAGAGAAGTTTATTGTTTTTACCAAAATTTTACGTTATTCAATAATAAACTGATACATATCGCGCCATCTATTGAAGATTAAAACTAAACTTTCTTTTTTTGATGAGACCCAGTGATTTATTTAACTTCGATTGATAAGTTTAAGAATTTGTGATACATAAATAATTAAGTAGATCTTAAAATTGTGATTAAGCTGTAGGTACTTGTGATAACCCCGGTTACTGAACTGAGGATTAGAAGTTGAGAACTTTTGAAACTCTGAAAAAATATTTTTTCTTTCAACTCTTTTTATTTTTGAGAACTTGTAAAATATTACGTATGAAATTAGAGTGTGACAAGTTGTTAACTTCAATACTCAATTCAGAACTGGGAGTAGTATGTATTAGTATTGATGTCTATCTGAAAATTTTAATTATGAATTTTAAGTTAAGCCGAAAGAACAATTTTAGTGATTTAGCTAATTGTTTTTTTTTTTCAATTTTGTTGAAGAAATATCCCTATCAAATGTAGATGGAGCTACAGCTACATGTAAGACTTTTTTTGCTTTATTTGATGGAGCTACAAGTACCACAGAACGAGTCGTGGGGCTCTATGCACTAGGACCACGGTCCCAACTTCCACCTATATTTTTTTTTGTAGTATATTGGGACCACTAATAAAGTAAATACAGTTTTTTTGGTGACTGTCCTTTAATGCCTTTTTTTTCCCCAAAATACTACTAAAAAACAATTATTTTTATAGGTGGAAGTTGGGACCGCGGTCCCGGTCCAAAAAGCCCAACGATTCCACAGAATGATGACAGATGCAAAGCTCGATAATTATTTAGGCCCCACTTACAATTGTTTTGATGGTTTTTAAGATATTATATTTATATTGTATGTAGGTTTATAGTTTGTTATTGCATTGTTGTGTAAGTAGGTATTTATCTTATAATAGTTAAGTTTCTTGGTATCTTAACTTACTTTATAAAATAATAATAAACAGAAGAGACCAAATTCTTTGAGTTGGTGTACATACTCCGGAACTGTTGCACCTATTTGAAAATATGTTTCACCATTTAAAAATTATATTGTACCAGCAGAGTACAGGCTATATATTATGTAAATATATTAATTAAGTTATAAGGATATTCGTCAACTAAATTGGAAAAAGTCGAGCGTATTAAGACATTTCAGGTCGTGCGCTGTATCAATAGTAAAAGTTAAAAATACGATACCTCCTATGCATAGGGTTGTAGGGTAAAACTGTACATTTTTTTAAATTAAAACAGTTTTTAACAGTTTTTTGTAATTATTAATAATGCAAGTTATTTGTGAAACACTTTGAACCAATGTTTTTGCATTATGTTATCAATTATCAGTTTAAGATCACAGTACCAGACGTTGGATGTAAAAAGAAATAATAATATTTTTTTTTATAATACATTTTTGCATTACACGTACCTACTTAGGAGGCATTATGCTGGAAAATTTCTTCTCAAAATGTTCCAATGCAATTAAGGTTCAAAGATATAAAAATCTGTTTTATTTGCCAAGGTATTTTCACCTAGATATAACATTCCTTTTAGTATATGTGGAACCCGAAACACGTATTGTGTAGATTAGGAGAATCCACCGAGTCGTTTGCTATGTTAAATTTATTTTTGATAAATAGATTAAACCGTTTTAGCTTAGTTTTTGATGATTGTGATAACGCTAGAGCGTGGTGTAGCATAATTTTATATTAAAGCATTACTTTTGCTCAGTTTAAGTTATTAGTAACATGTGGTTGATATACTATATATAACTTTGTACAAAGCTTGGTTCGCAAAAGTACAAGATCTATTTAATATGTTATAATTATGTATGTTACTTTATGTAAATAAATTATTATAAAAAATAATTAATCAAATTTTGAATATTTTTTTAAATAGTCGAATATGTCACTAATAATAGCATATCAATATGTTTATTAGTTAGAGTACCTAACACTTCTGAGTTAAATTCAGACAAATATTATTTATCAGTGACAAAATAATCTATGAATGGCCCGTTCTACCGTTGGTTCAGTTCTTTTGTCACTAACCCACCTTATTAATCTTTTCTTTTTCCATCCCTTTGTATGAAATTGTGTAGCTTATAATATTTATATATATATATATATATAATATTTATATGTTATCTTTTATATATAATAGCTATATTACGTCTATGTATTGTCTAGTTTACAATTTTAATCTAATATTTCCTTTATAAATTTGCAGTACACCGCAGACTACCCCCCTTTTTCTATTTTAAATTTTTACATTCCACCCTAAGGTTGTCTGGTAGATATCGCTGTCAGCGATAAGACCACCTACCTATAGATTTGAGTTTGTGTATAAGTTTTTTTACTATTTATGGTGTACAATAACGTTTGTTCTATTCTATTCTATTCTTTAATTATTTATTGTACACTAAAACAACTTATAAAATAAATAGATAACAAGTTCATGTACAAAGGCGAGCTTAACTCCAAGTTGAGTCTTCTTCCAGTAAACCATTGAGTGATAGAGAGAGATCACAATCGTTTGTGAATACATTTTGGATATGGATGATAGGAATTGTGCTCCATTTTTGAATATTCTTTCGTGGACACTAAACTGGGTCTTTAGTAAGATAAATAAAAATAAAAAATAACGTGACGATATTTTATAATAATTTATGGACAACGAAGTACAAAATGTTGTTATTAACTAGTAATAATGTTTAAGAGATCTAAGAATCGCTCGTCTTGACGGGCACACACTGGACATAACACTGTTAAATAAATATTATTTTACAAACATTTGCTGAAGTATTTTTACCTAAACCTGAAACTACCGGTATGGTTATGGCGGCGGACGGTGGACAGAGCTTCGGCGGAATTTCACAGCAAAATAGAGAGAGCAACTATCAGAAACCAGCGCTAGGTACGACGCAATCGCGGCGATAAGTTTCCTTTTTGTGGAGTGCTTAGAGAGGCGTTAAAGTGTCCTCATCTTCTGCCTGACGCAGGTCCTCACTGGCGGCGGCGACTTTTCGTGTCGGCTAAGACCGATGTCTGGCTGTAAGATTGTTTAATTCACTGTGGGCCTAGAATGCAAATGGCAACTGAAGGAACACGTGCGGGTTCTAGTCACCTGACCAGTAGTAGTCCGACTCTTGTTCTCGCTCCATCCAGAGAGAAAGCAGTGGTTTATTGAACATTGCTTCTTTTTAACAAGTTATTCTTATTTTTTATAAACTTGCAAAACATATACCTAGCTACTTTTCTAACTTACTTTAACGACCTTCAATTAGTTTTTTTAGCTATACACAAAGATTTACCTGTTTTTTGCAGGACACAAGTAGTTACCTACAATATAATTTATCTTTATAGATAAACTCGAGTTCTGTGACTCCCGCACAAGAGTAAATAAAGATTTATAATTAATTATGAGGCACTTCAGTTTTTAAATATTAGGCTAATAAAAATTCTGAGTCTGAATAGATAATTGCATACATTTTATATGACAGTGAAGTAAAAGAGTAATGGACGATAACATTAAAGTGAGGACCACACGGATGGAATCCAGCGTCCCAACAGAGATGATCTTGCTAGTTTCAACCCGTGTGCACAGCAGATGTAATCCAACGATCCGATAAACCGACAATCAACACAATGGTTGGCTTGGTTTACAATCCGCAAGTTCCCATCAAGGTGACCTCTGTTTGGACCATGGATTACATTTGTATGACCCATGCTTTAGGTAATCTTCTTAATGTGTATAGCACGTATGGAGTTAGGGTCCGGCCGCTATCACTGCTAGATAATATATATCATTATTATTGTTATCTGCCATCAACTCACATTTAAAGTAATGATTGATGTGAGACCTGTGATAAATCAATGGTTCCTTTAATCTCACGTTTGTCCGTGACGTTTCAACAGGAGATTAGGTACTTTGGGTGCGGTGTATGTTGGTGCGAAATAGTTGTACTTATAACATCAAGGGGTTATTGTAAACTCGCCATATTATCGATTCGTCACACATTTGTAAATTCCATACATTCATTGTTAATTCGACACAACCATAAAAAATATGTATTTATTTATCATAGATAGAAAAAAATTGTTGTAAACTCGTCACACATCTTCGTTATCAAGCAAAATTCTATCTCTTAGATAATTTTAACATGAAACAATTTTTTTAAACCCAAGTTAGTTATCTATTTGGTTAACAATAATCTAAAAAAATATCAAAAGTTTATTTAATAACTTGAGACATAAATAAAAATAAAAATCATATTTTCAATAACAGTTTAGATAGGACTCCAACTCGTCACGCCATCTCCTTATGGGCCTACCGCGTCGCCCGGTTCCAGCTGTTCGGGATGCAGTCAGTGGTTGTCTTCGCCCAATTTCGTCGCGACATGCGGCAGATGTGCAGCCAAGTGTCAAGTTTAGAAAGTTTTTAGTTTTTATAGTCACGTCACGTTTGAGGTTCATTAGAATGCGGCTGTAACACATTGTAATGTTTTCGCAAAACTTGGCAGCAAATATATTGAGCAAGCCTTCTAGGCGAGCTTCGCTGCGGTAATAAGTACTATAAATAAGATTCTTGGCTCCATTTTACCGAGTTTCAATGATTCTATATATTGATCAGTTGTGAAAAACTTCATGTATAAACCTACACTAATTTTACTTCATAGTATGCACTAAGAATTAATTTGTGAATAATAAAAACAGACACTGAACTACCCTCAACAAAATCCCGTCAAAAACCTTATATATTCATCGATTAGACGAAAATTCGAATATTTAATTTCAAATTTACATTGACATATATATTACTAGCGTAAGGACCAGGTCAAACGCGCGACTAAATGGCACTAGCGCGCTGGCCCTAAAATTACAGTTTAGGGCCAACGCGGCTCAGTTGACAGTGGTCCGTGTGCGGGAGTGAACGAATATTTGCTTGTCATAAAAATGCCTATTTGTGTGGTAAAAGGCTGCAAAAATTATGATACAAAGGTTAAAAAGGAACATGGGATATCGTATCATCGGTAACTAACCTTACATTATTTTGTTTTATTAAATAAACACATTTTATTACGATAAATAATTTACTACCGAATTCCACCAGGGCGGCCATTGTGTTGACGCGAAGTGCATGAAGTAAACTTCTACGGGCGTAATTTTTATTTATATAATTGTTGAACTTAGTGCTTGTAATTTTGAATTTAGGTATCTAATGTGTTTTATATTCAATAAGGGTAAATAAAAAAGATTAAAAAAAGAGCTTAGAAACGGTACCTACCTAATTGAAACTGAAAATTTATTCTTAAATTATTTTGAAATGTAGTATTATTTTCTTCACGTATTGTCTACCTAGGTACGTGTTATTACGTACC
This sequence comes from Mythimna vitellina, assembly GCA_949316375.1. Taxonomy (NCBI): domain Eukaryota; kingdom Metazoa; phylum Arthropoda; class Insecta; order Lepidoptera; family Noctuidae; genus Mythimna; species Mythimna vitellina. The sequence continues at coordinate 25,133,704 of OX438693.1, forward strand.
TAGGTAGTTATCACAATCGACAGCAATGCCTTATTACGCGTACACCAATCAAGAATACTTGTAAATAGCACACGACAAGCCCAAATCCTTTACCAATGCAAATTTCAAATAAAGCTGATTGAGACTCATTAAATTTGTTTTATTTATATTTTCATAGTGACCTGTAAAATATAATCGCAAAAAGGAAATCGTTATGTACCTACATAAAACGGCATGCAATTGATTTAATTATACTGACTCCTAATATGCGAAAAAAAAACGCATACGCGCGAACAAGGTTACGTCGAACACTTATGCAGTGCGGCAGTCACGTAGTTCGTATGAGTTATCACAGATGTCGCTATTTTTGCTTGTAGTATAAAGGTTTCTAAGAAATGTTCAGATGGGCGCATCCTTCCTTTCGAAATCATTGCAAATTTAGAATTGCGGTCCACCATTGTGTGGATTAAACTACTAGCTATGTATTAATCGGTATATTTTTAAATTATATCAATTCTTCTTTTTATTTAAATACCACCTGAATACCACCTACTTTCAGTCAACTTTTTTTAATGATAACATTTTATTTATTAATTGTACTTGTAGTTTTTATAGAATTAAAAAAAAAATAGCTTTTGCTGAGGTATCGTTTCTCCAGTAGAAAACAAATGTTTTTAATTGATTTATTGAAATCAATGTTAGTTCCTCGTACATATTATTATTATTTATTATATTCTTTTTATTGCATAATTAGTTGCCCAGCCGAGGTAAATGTTGTAACTTGATTTATATTACTCTTATCTCTTTCACTTAGATGCCAATGTTTGACATTATTTTTGTGAAGTATACAGGTACACGTCATAAGTCGTGACTTGTAAGAGCAGTGCCACTTTATGATACCGGTTTTTGAGGCAGCACGCGCGATAAATGCCACACCGTCGGCGGCAGTGACGGACGAGTGTCGTGGTCTGACTTTGCGAGCTTTCGTGTATCCCCGGGTATCTTCGTGTTTCTCCGCCATGGCGGGGCCCGTAGACCTGGATGCTATCCTGTTAGAACTGGGCCAGTTTGGCCGCTATCAGATCCGCAACTACTGCTTCATCCTGGTGGCGATCCTCATAAGTGCCGTCTATAACAGCCAGTACATCTTCGCTGCTGGCGATGTTCCTTACAGGTACGACTGATTGTGTATTTTTGAACCTTTGTGCCTATGCCAGACGGAGAAGTAATGGTTGTACGGATAACAAATGCATAAATGAAAGGCTTTATGTTAAAGTGATTAGTGGTAGTAATATTAGTTAGAAAGAAGGCTCTTCATCTTGCTTTTGAGATGCCTCTTATATTTACTTTTTTAAGTAAAGTCTAAGATGAGTCAAAAGCAAACAAGTTTGATAAAGCAGACAGGTACTTATATCAAATCTATATCAATTTTTTATGTTACCTTTGTACGCAAAACTCTGGATGTTTTTACGTTAATCAGCAGACAGAATCAGTAGCTAGCAACTGTTAGGACTTTGATCAACTTGGATTATAAAAATCTGAGCAATATAACTAGTAATAAACCACGGTAATAAACCATAGCCTTATGTTAGTTTTGATGAACATTTCCAAATCGATTGACAATATAATATAGGTTTCATTACTATCAACTTATATTTATATTGATGTCTGTTTTCTAGTGGTATCTTTCTAGGCCTTTTAATTTATAAACAAAATAATGACAATAAAATAAAAATGAGAATGCAGCATCTTCCTGTGCATTCACTTCATCATAAAGCCTGTTATACGAATCTTCTCTCCAGAATATTAGGGAATACTCCATCTGTTATCACTGATGCAGTGACATCTTCATTCAGGCGTCTCAATATTTGCATTAGGTATTTCGGTGTACCCATTCACTAATGTGTCCTAAAGTTCCCAAAGTTTAGGCTACTAAATCAAATGCTTTCGAGAAGTCAAGAATGAAAGCAGACTTGCTGAACTCTCAAGACTTTTTATTGATTTGGCCGACTCCGGAGAAAAGTATCCTATGTGTTATTCAAAGACATGGTCAAGTTTTATATAAAACCGTTCAACCGAAGAAGTAACAAACATATACAAACAAACTATTATCTTTATAATATTAGTGATATATTCTTTAATTCTTTTAACGAACCTTCTTAAAAAAATCTATTCCTAAAATTCATTGCTTGCGCAACATACAAACCTGTTTATAAATTATCAATCTAAAATCAACAAAACCCACAGAGCAAAGTTCGTCACACACATCAGTTATTCGTCATTGCCCTTTTTGGAATACATGTTGTGTCGGAGTAAAATAGCGAAGCGAAGAGTTATAATACTTAAATGGCATATGTTACCGGAACTATTTTTTTTTTCACGAAAAAACTCATCAGTATTTTGGCCCGGAACTACCGATTTATTCTTGTCATTCTGTAGCAATTGTAACGTTACTGAATTCATATCTCCTAACTACCTGCCGCGTTGGTTGGTTGGCTGGCCTAGCCTCGCTGCAAGTTGTTATTGTAACCATAGCCGTCGCTATCCTGAAACTATCATTCGTGATTTGAGTAAAACTATTTTCTGACTGTTAGTTAAAAAAAACATTAAGTTCATGATGCTAATCTCGAGAGGCACAGAAATCTTTTCATCATTAGTGGCACGGGTTACATCTCTACTTTTTTCGTAATTTCTTGCTGACTTTATAGTTCTAAAGTTAGTATAATACTAACCTTACAGCCATAAGACAAATCGTTTGATAGCCATTTTCTCGTTAAATGGTTTTAAAATTTTGTATATTTTATGTCGCTGTTGCCTTGCGAAATGTAACTCTAGAAATAAGTTTTCAATTTCCTTACTATAGTCTTTTAGACTCTTGTTGCCTTGTATACTTGCTCATCAATTATCGTTGTAATGCTGTGAAACACTTTTTTGTTAGTAGCTGTTTTTTCATATCTCCACAAGGATTTTTACCGACTCATGTTTATTCAATAATTTGTGAACATCAGAATGACGGGTGTACCAGCAGTAAACATGAAAGCAATGTTCTGGCAATGTGAGGAATGTGCGTAAAATTTAAAGCAATGTGTTTTAATAAAACTATAGTTATTTAAAAAACTTAGTGAGCCGCTAGTCTGATATCAGAAGGACGGGTGTATTTTTAATCTAAGCAAATTACTTACCATCTAAGTATGAAAACACTAACATAGCAATGTTCCGGCAAAAACAACAATATACACGAAAGTACCAAAAGCAGAATTAGATGCGGCAAAAAATTTGAAAGTAATTTAGAAAATAAAAATTCTTGATTTAAACGCCTGCTTATTTTATACTAGCAATCACGACCAAACATATAGAGGGACATCCACACCACAATAATGTTCACAAATTAGAGTTTTCACTCTTCGACAGTCTGGTTTTTAGTATAAAGTTAATAAACGTTATGTAACATTTGTCAGCAAGTAGAAAAGCATACCTCTACATTTTTATCGAAGAAAACAATTGCTTAGTTATTTTCGTCATCATTCATAATAACAGTTAGTAACAAAACTGCTGTTTTTAATCTTAACGACTCCATCTTTTCTTTACTTATATAATCTTTCGAAGTCAATCCGGACAAATGTTTTATTTCGTCAAATAACTTTCTTTATATGTTTATTACGTTTACATATCGCAGTTAACTCCTTGGCACTGAACAAACGTGTTTGACTGATATTCTAAGAATTTCACTGCAAACTATGAAACATTACATTTGCTTAATCTAATTTTTTCGAAGAAATAGTAGATGTCGATGTCGCTCAGATTCATCATCATTATCTTAATCAAATACTTCTCGCCGTTATATTCTTTTAAGTTATGTGCCATGTAGTTTTAATACAAAAATAATGTACGCACTTTTGACGGGAAGAGAAGTATGGACGACCACAAATCAGTTTGGATATGAGAATGATTTTTATATTATACCACAGTTTCACTGGAGTATTACGCACAGTAACAATATCCAAAAAATGGTGCCTTACAGATGCGCAGTACCAGAATGCGAGTCATCGCCTCCAAACTTCGCTACGGGCAACTGGGGTCTATGGGCTTTGCCGGACGACCGGGCCAGTTGCGAGCGCCTAGTGCCCACGGCGCAGGAGTGCTCACCCTCCAGCTTCAGCATCAATGAGACCAAGCATTGTACCTCTTGGGTCTACGAGAACAACAACACTATTGTGGCCGAGGTGTGTACCGGTTACCTTATATTTTAAAGTATGAATGAATACTTGGTGATTTCTTGAACGACTGCTCAGCAAGGTCCTGGGTTTTATTTCCAGATCGGGCACAATGTTATTGAGAAAGGGTGCATGTCTACTTGATGGCGACGCACGAGTATCTACTCTACGTAGTTTGGCGACACAGGCGTTTTGTATATTAGTGGTCCGTGAAGGTTTCTGCTTTCATTAATTTTCAGAGTCAGGCAATTCACTATTTCATCACACTATTAGTGTGAAAGATTAGTTGTACATTATATGTATGTGTGTTTATTACTCCTTCATAATCAAACGACTGAACAGATTGTGGTGAAATTTGGCACACCGGTAGTCCCCTTAAACTACATGTTGTAAACCAGCGGTAATCGCTCCGTGTCTATTTCATTTCAAAAATTCAATTCATCAATCATCATCTACTTAGTTAATCATCGAGCATTGCTCTGCCTCGAATTAATTCTCTTCGATTTTCTGTGGAAGTACTAGTTTGTTTAGGTAGGTACTGTAGTCATGATTATCATCTGCAGCAGCAGGGATGTGGTTTAGAGCTGGCAAATGTGCATGAAGCGAGATGTTGTGTGTAGCACATAACATGCAAGTTATTTTGCCAGCCATGGTGGAATAATAATGTAGGACACAAAGCAAACTGAATCCTTTGATCATGAGTGCAGGGTGGTTGATTACCATAAGTATGTTATAGATATAAGCATATTTTTTACACGATTATCAGCTGAGTAAGTCAATAACCTAATGGACCCACCACACACACAAGACTCACCACAGATTTGCCTGTGCAGACCGACCCGTTTTTACACGGAATCCCATGCGTGTAGTACTCAAACCGTTTTACACGGTGTTCCGTCTACAAATCGGCCTGCGCAGGCAAAACTGTGGTAAAGACACAAGCCTCCAGACACACAAGTGTGTGGTATAATTTTCTCGTCATCGGTGCTATTTGAAATGATGTCCCTGATTGAAGTTAGGCAACAAGTATCACACATGTGTAGAAAGCTAAGGAAATTGGGTACTTTCGAAGACGACAGACAAGTACTGTTTCATGGACATCAATGTGGAGTGAGTCTGAACAAGCCACTTAGTGAGAACGTATGTTATCAACACTTCAATAACCATGCTGCTTGGTTACATGAATGACTGATAGATAATGAGAGATGAAGATAATTATGCGACCTTATCGGCTCAATACTCGTAACTCAGCAAGGCCCTTGAGATATCATTTAAAGATATACAAAATTATCACCATAGAACTGATAAATTCGTCTTTCTATCTCCAAACCAGATAATTATGTACTGCTGGATATCAATCTAGCCGTATACGTAACTTAAAATGTTCGAAACAAAAGCGGCCTTGGTCTAGTATAAACTAGATACGAGATCAAAGCCGCTTTAGTTTGGAACATTTTAAGTAATTCAGTTATCTGGTTAATTGACTGACTGACATATCAATGCACAGCCAAAACTACTGAGACTAGGAACATGAAATTGTGCACAAGGCTTCCTTTTTATGACGTAGGCGAGCACTAAGAAAGGATTTTACAAAATTCAGCCCCTAAGCGAAATAGATGAGATTTTAAAGTTTGTATAGAGAAACCTATTTTAAAAGAACTTTTTTTACTTTGATGCTAGTACCTATATTAATATGGATACCACACCGTGTCTATCTACTAAAGCATACTTTAGCTTGAAACTGCGGTTTTTGAGGCAAGTATGAGTTCGAAAAACATACCTGCATTTATGAGACGGTCATGAGTTAGATAACTTCTTGCGCTTGATTGGTTTGATATATAGAACTAGTCACAACGACACCTGATCTCCGCAGCCATTTTCAATTGCATAGTTTTGCGCTGCAGTAGAAGAGATAACTCTTCTAATACTGCGCTGGCCCTCTTTGAAGAAACCTAGTTTTGTAAGGGCAACATAGGTTCCTGCAAATAAGAATAAGAAACATATTATAGTGGTGGTGGACCAAATTAATAAAATAAATGCAAGGATTGTTTATATAGCCGTTTTGCATGACGAGAACCTCATGAAAGCCGAGAAAGATAAGCAAATCAAGTATTTTGACTTCCGAGGTTTGAATTGTGTCAGCCAATGGCTGAAAATAGCCACGAACCTCGAGTAACATCTTAAGATCTTGTTAGGCGGGTGAATTAGGGCTCGATTTAGATATAGGTACGGACACGGTTCGTATTGTTAGACTTTACTCACACTGGCGCAGAGTCCAAGCATTGCGTCGCGTCCTGTTTTTCAGCTACAACGTTTGGCGACGCGCGTCTTCGATAGAGATACAATAAAGAGAATAAATATTGTGGGACTCGGAATGCTTCCTTGGGGAACCCCACAGTAAATTGCTTCCTCACCACTCATTTCCGATCACAGAATTAGTAAATATTTTACAGGTGCCTCTTCTCTCCTTTGAGTTCTACGCGTTTCAGACAGACACAGTATCAAATGCTTTTGCTAGGTCTAGGAATAGTCCTAACCATTAATACTTTCGCACCACCTGAAACGGAACGATTACTTGCTTGCTTTACCAGCAATTTCCTTAGAGATGCCAGAAAGGTAGCTATTACATTCATTGACTGAAATTTTAGGTTTATTAAGACTAATAAGCTCGGATGGGGGGGGGGGGGCAGGTTTAGGCTTTAGGTTGACTACCTTATTGATGCTTTCGGGCTGCTCTCGTCTTTCAAACTCCTCACATTCAAAACCTTTCTTTGATCTACGTACCAATTATTAGTTACAAAAAAAAAGAAGCAGTCTATGTGAATGTTGAACGTATAGTAACGCATTATTTTAAATACGTTTTAGTTCAACCTGGCGTGTGAGGAGTGGAAACGCACGCTGGTAGGCAGCATTCACGTCGCCGGCGTGTTCATGACGTTGCCTGTTACCGCCTTTGTATCAGATACGTAAGTTTATAAAAATTATAATTATATTATCTTATATAGGTTATTATTTATTCAGTATACCATTATACAGTACTTACTGAAAGCCTTTATGTTCTTCCAGGTACGGCCGTCGCACAGCCCTGGTGATCACAGCGGTGTCTCCTGTGTTGGTGGGCATAATCCGCTCCTTCTCTAACTCTTACATCATGTACCTTTGTCTCGAATTCCTGGACGCCTTCGTGGGAGGTGGCCTCTTTAGTACTGCCTTCATTCTCGGTGAGCTGTTTGTAAAAAAGTTCCTATTGTAGTAGGAACTTATTAACATTAAATTATTTTTTATGGTGGAAAATCATTAAATTACTTTTCCCGCCCTGCAAAGAACGAGAAGAGCATCAAACTTTTACTAACTAAAACTTACCTATCCACCTTCGTAGTCATCGTCGAGTTTTACCGCGGCTCTGGAACTCAAAGGGAAACTGAAGGGACACTAAGATTGCCTTTTACGTTCTAGGGCCGAGTTGTAACGTAGAGATACGTTGATGGAATTATTACTATTATATGGTATTGTTAATTTCGGAAGTCGGTATTTTTGGTTTCGTATTTTCATTATTTGACACTCTGACTTCGGAAATTGAAGTACCTTCGCAGTTTCTTAGTTTTTTTCACATGAATTTTGGTTACATTTTTTTTTTGAGTTGATTTCTAACGGCTGTACCTGCTTACTTGACTGATTATTCAATTTGCCTATGTGCTTATTAAAATATAAGCAATTCTACGTAGTCATACGAGTAAAATAACAAATTCAACCCCTCATATTTGGTTTAGTGTATCATTACCTATTTCCATCTTACAGCTCTAGAGATGGTGGGTTTAGATAAAAGGGTGCTGGGTGGTAACCTGATCTCCAGCACTTACGCCCTGGGGCAGGTGGTGACCGCAGGTGTGGCCTGGCTCTTCCCCTATTGGAGGACTTATACCCTAGTCATATATGTACCCTCACTCCTCTTCATAACATACTATTGGCTCATAGAAGAGAGTGTTCGCTGGTTACTCAGCAAAGGAAGAAATAAGGAAGCTGCCAGAATTATCTTCAAAGCTGCAAAGATGAATAGAAAGAAACTATCTTCGAACACTATCAAACTGTTGACTGAAGAACATGAAAAACTTCCTCAAACAGATGACAAGGCCCTAATAGAGGAAGATACAAGGTCTATATTAATGCAAGTATTAAGATCGCGGACGCTGATGTTCCGGCTGCTGGTGTGCTCGTTCTGGTGGGTCACGCTGACGTTCGTGTACTACGGACTATCCATCAACTCAGTGTCTCTGGTGGGCAGCAGGTACGTGAACTACATCTTGATGGCACTGGTGGAGATCCCCGGGTACTGCCTGAGCGTGCTCACACTCGACAAGTTTGGCAGGAAGAGCTGCACCATGACAGCGTTCATCATCTGTGGGTTGTCGCTTATAGCGGTACCTTTAGTGCCTATGTGTAAGTTTTTTTCATTTATTTAACAAAAAGAGTTTTAGCAGATTTTCTTACTTCTTGAGATCATAATCCAAATAATACTAAATATACCAGTAAAAATATGCGTGTATATTACTAAGTAGCATACTTTATGTACCGTTATTTGTATATCTTTTCTTGTGTTAACAAGAAAATATAATTTGCTGTACTAAATAGCACATTCCTTTTTGATTGCAGCGATGTCATGGCTGCAGATAACTCTTAACCTGCTGGGGAAGCTGTGCATCAGTATGGCGTTCAGTAGCATCTACATCTACACAGGGGAGCTGTTCCCGACGCGGGCTCGCCAAAGTCTGCTCGGCGCCTGCTCTATGGCCGGCAGGATGGGCGCGCTGGTGGCACCGCAGACGCCGCTACTAGTTAGTATTAGATAAACAATAATCCTCCACCCGGACTAAAACAAACTGGGATGTTACCGGTACAGTCAGTGCTTGTGACTATTTAGATAAAGCTTATAGTAAATTATCTTACGTCAGATCACAGTGGACAAACGGTAACTTTTAAGTCACAAGTAGCACTGGAAAAAAACCTATATTTAATTTAGGCAATTTTGAAAAATAAAAAAACTTAAATTCAATTTAGGACAATTACAATTGGCAAATTAACAAAATTTAATAGTAACTTACAAAATAAGTTAAATGTTTTGGGCCATGATATTGATGATGCTAATAAATTTTATGATAATTTCTTTTTAGTGGTACTCAATGAATTTAATATAGCTTTGGAAAAGAAGTCGAAATATATTTTCCCTTAGTTTGTATTTAGTGACTGGGTGACTAAAGGTATTAGGGTAAGTAGGGAAAGACTATATGAGCTATACGGCCTTAAGCCATTCTTCGACACTGAAACCTTTAATAAATAATATATGAGCGAAGGCTCTGTACATTAGCAACAAGATCAAATCGACAGACAATAAAATAAATACTGTGGAAAGTTATTTATAGTGAAACTGGTAGGAATAAAGAACGCAACCCGGATTTTTTATTGAAGACTTCACATGGTCCCAAAAGCTCTAACATAGAAGTAGCCCAAGGATTTGTGAATTATTTCATCGATATAATAACCTCTTAGGACAACGGAAGCTTTAATTTTCCCCTTGAAGCCTCAATTGCCTTATTGAAAGCAAACTTGCTAGGCTGTCCGGTTGAATTTCAATTCAAACATATAAACCCTTAGACAGTCATAAAGGCTTCCAGCAAATCAAAGTCAAATTAACCTAAGACCTATGGGGAATGTCTGTTAAATTATGCACATCTATAAATGAGACCTTAGCACCATACTTAGCTTTAACATTAAATTTCTGTGTGGACCAAGGAGTCTTTCCAGATATAATGAAATACAGTAAGGTTATATCACTTTTTAAATCCGGTGACCATAATGACACAAATAATTACAGACCTGTATTGCCGGTTTTCAGTAAGGTATTTGAAAAAGTTATGCTTAATCAAATGCTTTACCATTTTAACAGCAATAAAAACTTTCACGATCAGCAGTATGGTTTCATTAAAGGACGTTATACGACTGACTCTGGTGTCACTTTATTAAAACATATCTTTGCAGCGTGGGAAGAAGCCCAAGATGCGATAGGAATTGTTTGTGACCTCTTAAAGGCTTTTGATTGTGTTAATCATGAAACCTTGCTTTTAAATGTTTGCTAGAATATTTCGGGGTTGGTAAACTCAGGCACTCAGCTTGGTGAAATCTTATTTAATTGACAGGCAACAGCAAGTTCAGATAAACGGTGTCAATTCTCCGGGTTTGAAAGTCAAAATGGTTGTACCACAAGGCTCAATATTGAGTCCTTTCTTCTTTTTAGTATATATAAATGATCTACCGCATCTATTAAAAAAAACAAACGCATATTGTATTGTTTGTTGACGATACGTCGTTAATTTTTAAGATTAATAGACGTTCTACAAACCTTGATGACTTAAACAATGCTCTACAGCAAGTCCAAAACTGGTTTACTGTTAATAATTTAGAATCAAATGAAAAAAAAAATACATAAGATTTGCGTTACCGAATGTTAAAAGTAATTAGAAATCTTGCTCTTAGGCGGAGCGGGAGATAGTGTCAGACTTTTACTGAATAAAAACCCACTCCTGTTCCTTCTTTGCCTTCGTACCAGTGCTCCGGGTTTCACTTTCACACTACCCGTGGCCGCAGTAGGCTTCGACCCTGCTGGGCCCCTACGATTTGCTGACATCTCCCTGAGGCACGCGTGAAACAGTACGCGCCGTCGACGACTTAGGCTCGGTACGGATGGTTACCGGACGGTCAGACGGCGAGCCACCCATTGCTCGCCGTCCGCAAGCCCGCGCCTACGGTGGCCGGTAATCGGGATCGGAATCTCGGCGGCTGGGGCGAAAGGACCGTTGCCGCGCGCAGTCGGCTTACTCCTTTGCATTACTGCTCCACAGAAGGAGGCGACCGCTTGCCATTTCTCCTCGCTCCGGACCATGGCCTGTACCAAGCCGGTACGAGAGGTCGCCGCCGCCAATCGCCCCCACGAGGACTCGGCGTTGCTCTGCAAAATTAAAACAAGCACTAAACACATTATGTAGACAAGTTTAATATAAACTGGAAGATTATATCCCTGATAAAAACGCTTGGTTAAATGCCGGTCCTGCTCCATAGTCTCAGCCACTTTTACCTTCAAATTAGTTTTTTTTTCAAATCTATTTTTATAAATATTGGAAGAGATTCTCCTTTTTGTATTGTTGTTTTTGAAATGTTTTTATTTTATTTTATTTGTTTATTCCAATAGAGCTTATGATATTTTATTACCTTTTGTATTTTGAAACAATAGCATTGTATAATGTAGAAGCACATTTTTTTTCAAGTTTCGTGAATGTGAAGTACCTTGGAGCATTTTTATTGGTTACAACTTGTTTGACATTACGAGCATGACAGTTGAGAGTTGGTCACGCTCACTCGAATGTCTCACTAATGGTGGCATGTGTTATTGGGTCATTCAGTTACCTTCAAAATGGTTGAGCTACGTGGGGCTTAATTCAATTATTTTTTTTTGTTTTTTTTTAAATTATTATTACTTAGCTATATTGTGCTCACATATTAGAAACGAGAAGAAATATGTAGCTCATAATGTTATTTAAAAGAGTGTCCATGGAGTTTATTGCACGTTCTTCTCCATTTAGATCTACGCTTTGGAACTTGCAATTTAGCTTCACTTTTTTTTGACCGACCGACATTTTGACAATTGAAACGTGCCGGTAATTAGTCTATTTGAAATAAATGAATCTGCTTGGTGCTACCCCGTTATTCAAATATAGACTTACCATCCGTCGCGACGTCTGCCTCTCAAAATGCAAAGAGCAAATTTTTGAATATTGATGAATATTCTAAATTTAATGTGATGATCGCGCATAATGATTATATTATGTTTAGAATAATTTAAATATTTAAATTGCATTGTGGAAGCAAATATGAATATAAATAATCCCGCTAGCAGCATCTAGAGGTGGCAATGGGTTAGGAATTTCTTCAAAGTTATCAGTTGTTTTTAGTGGTAAACGATAACAAACTTGATTTCTACGGAAAGTGTTGACAATGCCGTTTCTAGCAGTGGTCGCCTTCATGACATCTCTTTTTCCTTATATGTATTTACATCTTGAGATTCCTTATGTTATTCAACCTTTCCTATTTCCTTAGATGGCGTACATGGAAGCACTTCCGTACCTGGTGTTCGGCGTGATGGCGGGCACATCGGGTCTACTGATTCTGCTGACCCCAGAGACACTGAAGGTGCACCTGCCCGACACCATCGAGCAGGCCGAAAATATGAACAAGAAGAAAGTCGCTGCGGAGTAGGTGTTTTTATATAATAGAAAGATTATGTAGATGGATTTTTAATTAATAGGCTTTATTGGCATATTACAGTTCCATTTGGGCTTATACAAATATAGGGCCAATAAGTACTTTCATCTAAATAATAAAGATAAGGTGGTTCGAACTTTAGCCGGTTTCCGTTCACGAATAGTTCACCCCTACGACCGGCGGAACACTGTCGAAGAGAGCCAACCGTGTGTCGAGTTTGCTTCAATCTAGTCGATATTTCAGGTCAATTCGTAGTGTCAGATAGATGTCTTGTTGAGAGATAGAACAACTATACAATGCGTTTCAAATACGAATAGGATCGATTTATGTTGTGACGAAAGAAAATCGAAGAAATTGGGTAGGGTGAGCAAAACTAGAAATTTTAATTTTAAGAAAAAAGTTTAATCAGAATCGAGTTCTTAAAATTTGCTCATCTTTGTGTCACGGTGTGAAGTGACTGATTTTCGGTACGCAGATAGGCAAATTTTTCCTCATTCGGGCCCGTTCCGCACACTTCACTGATAAATGACACAAGATGGTGTTACCAGCGATGATGACTTGCAACGGCGCCATCTATTTGTACAAAAGTATAGGTGATAAGGATTCGTTTTAATAATCTTCCAAAGTTTTATTTAGGAACCTGTTTTATTCCAGAGGAGTTTATTAATAATTTTTTGGAGAATCTTAATATATTATTAAATAATAAATCGATACATATCAAACTATCTATTGAAATTAATTTGAACTAAATCCCAGTGTTAACTTAGATTGGTTAGTTTAAGTTTTTGTAATTGTAGATAAAATAGATCATGACACCCGGATTGGTGATTCAAAATTGAAAACTTTTGAATCTCTAAATATTAGTATCATCTTAGAGTTTGACAAGTTCTTAATTTAAAGTTCTCAAATCAAAAACTGGAAGTAGAATGTGTTAGTTTTAAAGAACATGGATTTCGAATTTAGAGAGACTAAAGAAAGTGAACAATTCGCTAAATCATTGAAATTGTTTCAGTGATACGAAGATTGTAATTTTGTTTTTTCTAATATGCCTGTCAAATATAATCATCTGGTATAAAATATGGAGCCACAGATCTAATAAAACTTTTTAGTTTTATTTGATGAAGCTACAAGCTCAAACAAAAAGGCAACGAAGTTATATAATATGTAGCATTTAGATTTGTGTTCAAGCATTACTTTATTTGGAATGGTGTTAGCACCGATGTAGGTAGTAATGATCGATATCTAAATAAATATGTTAATCATCTTGAGTGGCTAATTTAGAGCAAAACTGCCGTAAAAATATTTCGTTGATGATTCTGTCCCCGTCTGAAACTCATTTATAACAATACAGGATACTTAAGTGATCAATAAATGTAATTTATCGTAATTTTGCCAGTTGCTAAGACAATTTTGATTTCTGTGATAAATCTTCGCTTTTTAGAAGAGGTCCACTCGTAGGTGGTTTTAATGAGAGCGACAAAGAATATTGCTTTGTTTAATGTATTATTAGCTCAAGTTTTAGTGATAATTGTGAGGACCACTAGAGTGTAATGTAACAGTAAACACAGTCATCGGTCAACTGTATATCTACAGTTGACTTGTAATAGTTACAGTTTACCATTGACTGCGTATTTTATACTTAAAGCATTATTTTTGCCCAGGTCAAGCATTATTGATAACTTATAGTTGGAAGTACAAACTTTGTATCTACTGAGCTTGATTCACCCACAAAAGTACAAAATCTACAATCACGTAATATCTAAGACTATAATATGTAAATAAATTAGTATACAAAATAAATAAAATCGTAAATATATTTTATTTAAATAAGTGAATATATTATTATAGTTTAGTAGCATATTAATTTATTTGTTAGTTACTGTCCATAGTTAAGTTCAGACAAATTAGCGATTAGTTAAAAATTGTAAGATCTACAAATGACCTTTAGTTGTTTGTTCACCTCTGAATACATTTGGATCTAGATGATAAGAATTATGTTCGATTTTTAAATTATTCTGATCGATTATTCCTTCGTGGACACAAAACTAGAACTGTAGTGTGTTAAACTTCTCATGTGATGATATGATAATTTATGATAATATTTATTATAGATAATGAAGTACAAAATGTTGTTAACTAGTAATAATATCTGTAGATGTAAGAATGAGTCGTGTCGGCGGGCACATTATAGTGTCCCCAGACTTGCATGGTTACACTTTGGGGAAACATAAACTGTTAAATATATTTATTTTATAAACATTTGCTGAAATATTTTTTCCTTACACCCGCTTTGTGTTATGGTTCTGCAGAATTTTCGAGAAATTTCTTCTGTTTTAGCATGGTAATTTTTAAGTATTTAAATGGCAAACGTTCCCATGGTCGGCGCTCCACACATGCGTGGGCCACCGCGGGGACGGCACGGTGGAACCGGTTTCGGTGTCCCAACCCCTGCGCACAACTTCCTAAGCCCGTATAAAGAAATGCCCGGAGTCCCCAAGTAATCCCCTGGGAGAAGCAAGCCAAGTACCTAGGAGTGATCCTTGATCGTCACTTGACCTTCGCCGAGCACATAAAGCAGGCTCGCTCGCGAGCCGCTTTCGCTCAAAGTAGGCTCCACTATCTCCTGACTGCCCGCAGCAAACAGTCACTTAAGTGCAAGCTGCGTCTCTTCACAACAGTAATCCGCCCGATCATGACGTACGCCTGTGCTATCTTCGCACACGCCAAGCCCCGTCACCTCCATAGGATGCAGACCCTCCAAAACCGAACCCTCCGAAAAATCCTCGGTGCCCCATTTTACGTCCGAAATGAGAATCTACACCTAGATCTCAAAATCCCCACCATCCAGCAGTTCATGAAACGCCTTTGCAAGCGTTTCTTCGATACTGCTGTGAAACACCGCAACTCCCTTATCGTATCGGCCGCCCGATACGAACCCTCCCGTATCTCTAAAATTCGCCGTCCTCGGCATACTCTCCTCACCCCCGATGACCCTATTACCCTGCTCCAAGAGAGCCGTAGGGAAACCAGTACGATTCGAAGACACCACAAACCGCCGTCCTTCCGTCCTCGCCGTCGAGGCCCGCCGCGACAATCTTATAAACGTCCTCCCCGTCCCTTGCTCGAGCCAGCCCGCGTCGCTGAGCCTGTAGTTTAAAAAATCCCCGCTAATAATAATTAAATCCTTTTCGATCCAGCTCGTCCCTTGCTGCCCCTCCCCCCCCCAGCGACGCCCTAAGCCGAGCTCCGTACCCCACAGGGTGCCCTTAGCGTGTAGTCGCTTAGTTTTAAGTTAGTATAAGTAAGCCCTGGCTGGAGGCTTTGATTCTCTAATCGAGGCCGCCACAGGCAAGACCGGTTAAGCAGCCTACAACCTCCTAGGTTGACCTGCGAGAGGCCACTCACAAAAAAAAAATGCCCGGAGTCGCCGACGTCTTTGAGCTGAGTGTTGCAAGGTGCGCCGCGGCCGCTGCGCAGCACGGTGGAACCGGTTTCTGTGCCCCGACCCCCGCGCCGGCCCCGCGTTGGCCCACGCATGTGTGGAGCGCCGACACCCATACATCAGTTGAATATGTTTTTCTATATTGGTAACTTATTCTATATAGAGTCTGTAAAATGAACGTCGGTGAATTCTTTCACGCGTATGTTTCCGCACAACCGAACTAGCTTATTGATAGTCAAGTGCAATCTGTGAACTCACGGCCATGGAGACAATCTTAGTAAGTCAAGTTTGCGGAACTGTGACACACCCATCATCTCTTAGGTCCTTCGGTAGTCTTGCCGAGTTTTGATTACAGCCTCCACTGCTTATCGTTTTGATCAAAAAGCACTTTTGCATGAGACCCCAAAAGACACGTTTCGTTACTTTTAAAATCGATAGGAATCTTAACCATAGCTTGCGCTGTATATACACTAAGAAATAGATAGAAATTTTACTTTGTCGTCTGATTTCTGCAAAGATATCAGTGGTAATAACAAATTCCTGTTCCAAGGAGCATCCAAGAAAAACCATTTTACCTTGGTTAAGCCCAAAGCTTAAAAGACTGTTAAATATATCTGTTGGCTCCTATCACACATTACGCGCGGATCATTATAAGGTACGTATTGCAGTAACGTATGACCCAGACTTGATGTGCCATTGATTGTGAAGATAGTAAGCGATACTCAAGCAATGGATTGTCAGCGATCGAGAAGACCACCTCTTGAACTAAATTAAGACAATTTCAAAACGTGTTCATCATTTTTATGTACTTTTAATTTGCACGTGCCATTTCACCCAGAGCAGGTTACCATAGGGATTGTGTCTGCAAAATTTGAACAGGATCGGTACAGATTCAGTAGTAGGGCTATGAGCCAATTGAAAACATTGCTCCATATTTTATTAGATGTAACATATCTAATGCATTAAAGTGACAGGTTTGTTTTTATTTTTTCTTTTCAATGGGTAACACGTGCTAGGACCACTATCACTAGCTGATAGAATTACTTATCATTACTATTGTTATCTACCACCAGCTCATGTCCGCGGGGCGCCGCGCCTGTAGCGACATCGCGTGAATTACCGTTCCGTTAAAAAAACAGGAAAATAGTAGCATAAAGTGATCAGTTAACTGTGTAATTTACTTTTTACTTTTTTAAGAAGTGACTGATTTAACTGTGTGATTTGTTTGTGTAATAAACTAATAATAATTATTTAAAGTCCAAAAAACATTACGTCTGTTA
This sequence comes from Mythimna vitellina, assembly GCA_949316375.1. Lineage (NCBI taxonomy): Eukaryota > Metazoa > Arthropoda > Insecta > Lepidoptera > Noctuidae > Mythimna > Mythimna vitellina. The sequence goes on from OX438693.1 coordinate 25,150,929, forward strand.
ACATATGAGTATTTCAAATCACAGGGACGCGTTCTTTACGCATGATTAGTGTACACCAAGCGCTGTCAAGTGCTTCACGCTAGCTTAAGCTGGCTAAACGCAAACCCGCTACAACGAGCGCCTGCGCTATGCTTTACTCGATTTATTCTTTATTTAGTTACTTTTTGTAGTGTTGATTGATGATACGCGACTCCACTGCAACGCATTGATTGATTTGCTTTACGCGCCATTTGCATGTTGAACACCTTCGATTTCGACGTTCGAAGACTTGTTGGTCACTTGGCGTCTGTGAAACTCGCGCGTGTGCACGAGTTGAAACCTTCCGTCTTTACCATTTTTTTTTTTGTCGTCAATCGCTCGCTTATATAAAGTAAAGTCAAATAAAAACTGAATAAAATCAATTACCTACTATAAATAACTGACTTTTGCCTGTGTACTTACCTATGCATCTATTTAAATTTCAGTAGTTACCTCAAAATATTATTATTTTAGTAACAATTTGAGTAGGTAAGTAATGCATTGTTATTAATATACTGTCAGCTTGGGTATGGTCGACGGAGACTCCGAAGGTTTTCGTTGCTGACTGTACATAAATACGTTAGATTTACACAATTGAGCAATTTGACGACAAAAAATTGTTAAAATCGGAAGATGTCAAATCGCACGCAGGCGTGAGTTGACAAACAAGCCCTTTCGAAATATTTTTTTTTCTTGTTTTAAAAAAAACTAAAATTACACAAGTTGGATTACTAATTAACTAATATATAGGGTGACTGGTAATTAGTGACCGATACTTAAACACGTGATTGTACTCATGATTACAAACAACTTTCTCAAAGAAACTTTTTTTATATACTCAATAGTTTTATTACAATAACAAAACAGCTGTTTGAATCTAAAGCTGTATACGCGCACGCCTGTGACAAGCGACCGCTCAGCTGTTAGCCGCGTGATGCCGTCGTACCTGCAATAGTCATAGAACACTCACGCGGCTTGCAAACCCAGCGGTGTACGTAATCAGTGTATGTACAGAGGCCAGCTAAAGTGCTTGGACTTTAAACTTTTTTAAAGTGCTTTGTACTATCCATGCACTTTTGCATGTGAGTTTACCTACGTTTCAGTTGTTAACTACTAGATCAAAAAATAAAAAAGTTTCTTTGGGAAAGTTGTTTGTAATCATGAGTAAAATCACGTGTTTAAGTATCGGTCACTAATTACCAGTCACCCTATATATCATTGAAATGACGATATTCATCATTTTGTTGCTGAAGTAATGACAAACTCTCCTAGTGATCATTGTGATGTAAAATTGGTGTAGTTTCTTTTATCTCAAGTGCTTACAACTAGACAATAATATGCGGAATTATTGAAATAGACACGATCTCGGTAAAATGAAGCTGAAATTGTTGTATCTAAGTGGAGACTATCTCAGCGAAGCTTGCCAAGAAGGCTGAGTCAATATTTTTGCTGCCAAATACAACAAAAACATTATAATATTTTACATCCGTATTTTAATGGTAAACAAAGTAACTCTATTTAATTGTAGCGAGTCGGCAAGTTCACTCGCACGACTCAACGCAGCACAGGATCACGCGATTTTGCGTCAGAGCGTGCCGTGTGCAAAACAAGTTGCAAAGCTCCGCCCGGATCATGACGTCAGCCGAACTTAACGCCGCCTTTAATGAGAGGGCGTCTACGCATCTTTTGTGCGGGTGCTAACGAGTCAAGATGGCTCCGGACCCGGCTATTGTCCGCGCTAACGAGTGGGCAACTCCTGCGCAAATCGGTCAAGTGCGAACCGTTATTATTATTAATCACCTTGGATTCGCTTACTATAAATGTCGATGTATTTTGTACGAACATTCATTACTGCTTCTTACATTGTAACTGCAATATAACTTTGTCGCTTTCGCTCAGCATTTTATTTCATCGCCTATTGCTTCATTGCTGCATCATACATATATATATCTAATATACATTGCAAGTAGTATATAGCTTATATATACGGAGTATAATACTACTTCACAATGAAGATAAAGACTTGATAAAGGTCTCATTTAGGTCAAAATCCCAAAAAAAAAAGTGTCTCGTGAGTGTAACGACACTTGAAAGTACCTTTTGCTTGGGTTGGCGCGCCACACTGTCAGCGGCAGTGGCGGACAAGACAACGACTATCTGACTTTGCGAGCCTTCGTTTCTTCGCTATGGCGGTGACCATAAACCTGGATGCCATCCTGCTGGAGTTGGGCCAGTTTGGCCGCTATCAGATCTACAACTACTGCTTTATCATGGTGGTGATCCTCACGAGTGCCGTCTATAGCAGCCAGTACATCTTCGCTGCTGGTGAAGTTCCTTACAGGTACGACTGATTTTGCCTGTGTTTTGTGACTTATAAGCCTATGCCAGGCGAAAACTTATGACGATTTATATGTATAATGTTGTGTAAAATGATCTCATGAATAAATGAAAGCCGATCTTCCAGATGCGCAGTACCAGAATGCGAATCATCCCCTCCGGAGTTCACCACGGGCAACTGGGGCCCCTGGGCGTTGCCGGACGAGCAGGCCAGCTGCGAGCGCCTGGTACCCACAGCACAGGAATGCGCACCCTCCAGCTTCAGCACCAACGAGACCAAGCGCTGCTCCTCTTGGGTTTACGAGAACCACAACACTATAGCTGCAGAGGTGGGTACCGGTTACCTTTATATTTTGTAGTAAAAGTACAATTTGATTTCTTGCGCAACTACTCAGCAAGGTTTAGGGTTTTATTGCCAGGTCGGGCACAGTGTTGTTGGGTAGACAAGGGTGCGTGCCTAGTCTATGGTGACACGCCAGTGTCTTTAGCAGACTAAACAGTTTGGGAACACAGGCGTCTTGTATATAAGTGGTTCGTGAAGGCTTTTGCTATCGTCACAGTCGTATCCGAGATATTTGTAACTATCATGCTTTAAAAGAGTGTTCTTGGAGTTTCTTGTATATTCTTCTCCATAGATATATACGCTTTGGAATGTGCATTTTATCCCAGAAGGAGGTTCCCTTTGGACAATTTTCAACTTTCATGCGGGCCAAGCCATTGGCAGCCTCCACCAACTGTGTTCCCACGTTGTCGTCGTGGTGGGGCTTGTGTGTCTTGAGGGCTTTGTCGGTTGAGCTACTCATGCCGGAAGGCTTCAAGTGAGAGACCAGATCAAGAGGAATACACACAGGGCGGAGCCCAGGAAACTGGACTGCCGTGGAGAGTTCGCCTCAAGTACGTGTCTGCCCAGCAGACATGACCTTGATGGCGAACGCGTCTATTGGGGACCCCACCCCATTGCCAAAAAGGCGAAGCTGAGTTCAGCAAAAATATGAGTGCGAATGATAAAAATATAACTACCCCAGGAGGGTACCTGCTTACAGAAAAAGCGCAAATGAGGAGTTGGACTCCGATACTACTTCAGCGCTCAGTATGGGGCACATGGTGGTGGAGCTTACTTCCAGGAGGAACAAATTCCTCAAGCGCCCCGCTCGCCTCGGTGATGGCCGGGGGTCATTCTCAGGTGACGACGAGCTGAGGCCTTCGGCCCGCAAAATTCCCACCTCAAGTCGGGGGGCGGGTCGAAAGGTAGGAAAAAGAAGAGGGCTCACCACCCAGGATCGATCCTTGGAGTTCGCCAAAGAAGCGCGCCACTATGGGGAGTCTAGCCGCGAGGCTAATTTCTCGGGGTCATCCGACGGTGAACCAGACACCGAGGGCTGCTCCACCCAAGAGCTGCCCAAAAAATTCGTGAAGGTCGTGGCGACGATGGAGGCTTTCACCCTCTTTAAGGCCACACCCCTTGTGTGGCCTTAAAGAGGGTGAAAGCCTCAAAAGACAAGGCTATACCCGAGGCCATAGTCTCAATTAGCGCCGCCGCGGTAGACGCCATTGGGGATTTGAGGGCGGAGTTCGGCCGCCAGGCGGCCAGCATGAAGATTTTCCGAAAGGAGAACGAGAGGCTAAGGGCAAAGCAGACCGGGCTCCGAGGAGTAGCTGCCCCACAGATGACACAAAAAGGGGGGCGCAAACAGCTTCAGCCCGAGCCGGGGAACCAAGTGCTGCCTCTGGTGCGACAAGAGCTGGCTGCCTTCCGGCAGCAGCAGCAACAGCAGTTGCAGAAGCATGTCCAGCAGCAATTCTCCGTGCTGGAGGGAATAGTGCTGCGCCCCCACTCGCGGCCTCCGGCCAGCGGAAGGCGACGTCTTACGCCACCGCCACCGCGGCCCCGGCTGCTGCGCCCTAACCGGGACCATCGGAGCAAGCTAAGCGAGGAGCTACGTTATCGGAACCCGCGAAGTCGACTCCGGTGGCGGCGAGGTCAAGGAAGCCTGCCCCTCCAAGGAAGGGCAAGGCGGTGGGAGCTCCAACCACGGCGGGGAGCCGGCCACCTCCCCCTTCTCAGCCTGTCGAATCTCCGGCCAACGCCGAGTGGCTTGTGGTTGGAGAGAAGAAAAAAGCGGGCAAGGTGGCAAGGGCGGCCAAGAAGCGCGAAAGGCAGCGGCAGCGCAAAGAGAGGGCCCTCGCGGCTAGGCATCGCGCCCCAACATCCGCAGCTGTAGTGATCACACTACAGCCAAGTGCGGAAAAGAAGGGCGTGACCTACAACGAGGTGATGACAAAAGCGAAGCGGGCAGTAGACCTCACCGAGTTTGGCATCGCCGGGGGCTTTCGTATGAGGACCACTGCAACCGGGGGCCGCATGCTGGAGGTTCCTGGTGCAGACAGCGGCCCTACCGCGGACGCTCTGGCTGAAAAGATCAGAACGTCCTTAGACGCGGAGGTGGCTCGAGTGTCCAGGCACATAAAATGCATTGATATGCGCATTATGGGCCTGGACGACTCCGTGACGGAGGAATAGGTAGTAGCCGCCATTGTCGGGGCTGACGACCAGGTGCGGGCAGGCACTATCCGTGCTGACAGCACGGGCATGCGAACCGTAACGGTGAGCTGCCCCATGTCGGCGGCCAAAGCCATAGCTGGGGAAGGCCAAAGGCTCCTGGTGGGCTGGGTTTCAGCGCAGGCAAGCATATTATAAGTTGGAGGATTATATTCAGGATAAAAATGCTTGGCTCAATGCTGGTCCAGCTCCACTACCACCGGGGTGTACAAATTGATTAGTATGGAAATTATTTTCTAAAGTTTTTTTTCTTGAAATTGTAAAATATAAGTATTGTATTATATGTATAGAAGCATTTTTTTCCATTGTTTGTAAATGTGAGTACCATGGAGCTTTTTATAGTTTTTATGTTGCTACTAGACTTATTTGACATAAATGAGCATGGCAGTTGAGAGTTTGTCATGCTCACTCAAATGTCTCACTGATGGTGGCGCGGGTGTTGGATCATTCGGTTCCCTTCAAAATGGTTGAGCTGAGTGGTGCTAATATTAGCGTCATGTCCGTGAACGGGCGCTGTCAGTTGAGGCTGGTCATCTCTTAGCTGCCAGTTGCTATTTTAATATCTATATTTAGTTTTTATTTTTATTTACATTGTTCTCACATGATAGCGACAAGAAACATGTAATAAAGATATTTGTAATTACAAAATATGATTGAAAAGAGTGTCCATGGAGTTTCTTGCACATTCTTCTCCATAGAGATCTACGCTTTGGAATGTGCAATTAGCATCATTTATTTTATTTTTCTGACTGACTGACTTCTTGACATTTCAAAAGTGCCTGTAAATGGTTTATTTGGAATAAATGCTATTTTGATTGATTTGATTGATTGATGGTGAAGCTGCTGGAGCCCAAACCTCTGAGGTGCTTCCGTTGCCAAGTGGGCCACCATGCGGGGTTCGGTAGACAGGCAGGCCTGGTTGTCCTAAATCGGGATTCTGTCCCCACGTGCGTGCGAATGCAGGGCGAGTCTGCGGTAGACATATCGTTCACCAGCCCCGCTCTGTCTCCGCGCGTCGTTGACTGGCGCGTCATGGAGGGGGTGGAGACATACTCAGACCACCGTTATATCCGGTTCGACGTCTCCGCCCAAACCGCCCGGTTGAGGTTTCGGTTCGATAGAACCAGTGTGGTCCGCGGTGGGCACTGAAGCAGCTGGACCGGGAGTTCCTCCTGGAAGCCACGATCGTACAGGCCTGGGTGCCAGCACCAGACAGGCCTGTCAACATCGATGTCGAGGCGGAGTGGTTCCAGGAGGCCATGTCAGAAATCTGCGATGTGGCAATGCCCCGAGTCCGGCCAGGACGTGCCCGGCGTCAAGTGTACTGGTGGTCGTCGGAGATCGCGGAACTGCGCATGGCATGCGTTGCCGCGTGGCGCCGGTATGCCAGACATCGCAGGCACCGCATCCGCCCGCCAGATGCGGAGGCCATAGAGGCGGAGCTGTACGAGGGATAGAGGGCGGCGAAGCGCACCCTTCGAGCGGAGGTGACCGAGGCAGAGATGATAGTGGTGGTACAAAGGCTGAACGCCAAAAATTCCGCCCCAGGACGCGACGGCTTGCCTGGGAAAGCATGGGTCCTGGCCACGGAGGAACTCGGGCCTCGACCAAGAGGCCTGTTTAGCGCATGTTTGGAAATGGGCCAGTTCCCACTTCGTTGGAAGACCGGGAAACTGGCCCTCATCGCGAAGCCGGGACGCCCAGCGGATTCTCCGTCTGCGTATCGGCCCATCGTGCGGCTTGACGAGGTGGGCAAGCTCTTTGAAAGAGTTATTGCAGACCGCCTCGTTGCGCATCTGGCGCGGGTAGGGCCGGATCTTGCGGACAGCCAGTTTGGCTTCCGCAGAGGGCACTCCACGGTGGACGCCATCATGCGCGTGCGAGCCCTCACGACGGGGGACGCAGTGTCACAGGGCAGGATCGTCGTGGACAACGTCTACAACTCCCTGCCCTGGAGTAGCATTAGGAGGGCACTCCGGTACCACCAGGTGCCCGACTACCTCCGTCGTGTCATTGAGGCCTATCTAAAGGACAGGTTTATCATCTACCCCGGTCAACAGGGAGAATGGAAACACTGAGAGATGTCGTGCGGTGTTCCGCAGGGATCGGTACTAGGGCCACCCTTGTGGAACATCGGGTACGACTGCGTGCTGCGCGGCGACCTCCCCGTCGGAGTCAGCGTGCTTTGTTACGCAGAATACACGCTGATCCTGGCGCAAGGAGAGTCGCACCAGGCGGCGGCCGACGGCGGCCCGTGACACGCGGGGTTGCGATAGTCGTTGAGAGGATTCAGCAGTTGGGACTCGAGGTGGCTCTGCAAAAATCTGAAGCCATGTGTTTTCATGGCCCTCGGAACGCGCCTCCACCGGGTTCCCAAATAATGGTAGGAGGGGTTCGCATCGGCGTCGAATTAACGATGAAGCCCTGGGACTCGTCTTCGACAGTTGGTGGAACTTCGTGGAGCACTTTCGACTTCCGACTCTCAAACTGGAACGGACCGGGGCTGCCCTCAAGCGGCTCCTGCCCAACCTTCGGGGACCAAACGCCTCCTGCCGCTCTACGCAAGAATCGTTCGGTTCATGGCCCTTTACGGAGCGCCGGTGTGGGCGCCGTCGCTCCAAAAGCGACCGGCGGCCATGCTGAACGCCTGCCACAGGGTCATGGCTATCTGGATGGTGCGGGGATACCGCACGGTCACCCGTGAAGCGGCGAGCCTCCTTGCTGGCCTGCCACCGTGGGATCTGGAGGCAACAGTCCTTGCACGCTTGCATGATTTGCGCATGGAGATGCACGCCGGGGCGAAACTCCGCTGCCGCGCCAAGTCGCAGCATGGCGGACAGAGTTCCGGCGAGATCTCATGGCGGAATTGCGACAGCAACTGTCACAAACCAGTGTTTGGCACGCCGTAATCGCGGCGGTAAGTCCCCTCTTTGAGGACTGGCTAGAGCGGCAACACAGCGTCTTGACCTTCCGCATGACGCAGGTCCTCACCAGACATGGCCAGTTCGGGAGGTTCCTGCATCGGATTCAGGCGGAAGAAACGCCCGGATGTCACCATTGTGTGGACCGCCCGGAGGACACGGTGGAGGTGTGCCCCGCTTGGGCGGAGCACCGTTGTGTCCTCGTGGAGGCAATTGGCGGCAGCGACCTTTCGCGTCGGGCCCTGGTTCAGGCTATGGTCCGGAGCGAGGAGGAATGGCAGGCGGTCGCCTCCTTCTGCGAAGCAGTAATGCTAGCGAAGGAGGAGGCTGCACGCGTGAGAGAATGTAGGTCCTCACGCTCTAGCCGCCGTAATTCCGACCCCAACTACCGGCCACGGTAGACGCGGGCTTGCGGACGTCGAGCAATGGGTGGCTCGCCGTCTGGCTGTTCGGTAATTAATCGGACCGAGTCCAGTCGTCAACAGCGCGTAGTGATCCACGCGTTCCTCAAAGAGATGTCAGCATACCGTAGGGGCCCAGCAGAGCCGATGCCCGCTAGCTAGGACCGTGGAGAATTTCTGAAAAGGAAACCCGTAGTCCTAGAACGCAAAGGGTAATTGAGGGACATGGGTGTGGCCCAGAGCGCGAGAAGTCATTTGATGATTTCACAACTTAAAAAAATAGGCATTGGTAGCAGCTAGCATATTAACAAAAGCATGCCTTCGCTCGAAACTACAGTTTCCAAGGAGATCCTAATGACAGCATCGGCGGACAGCATTGCCGTGGCCAAATACTGGGCCAGACAAGGAATTTAACTAGTTTTGCCATCCAGAAAGAGAATTTGATTCCGAAAGCTCTACACACATGAGACGTTCTGAATCAAATGACCTATTGTGAATCGCTGATTTATTCACATAATATTGGCTTTCGCATATATAGAATGAACCGCAACGACATCTGGAGCCATACCAAGGCTGGTTCAAAAGTTGGGCGTACGAATGAGAAAGAGGGATGGAGTTATACACCCTATATAGCTCATTTTCTTTAACAGTTTAGTTTAAGTCGTGAAATGAATCGCGCTAAAAACTCCTAGTTCCTAGAGGGCCTCTAATCTCCAAATTCTATTTTTATAATTACACAGATTTGCGCTTTGCACTATCTCATTTGACACAGCACTGGCCGCGACTCGAGCTACAAAGAATCCTAAATTATATAGGAGCCACTCAGACTCCTGCAAAGAAAAGCAGTCACTAGAAGTGGCTGTGCATGTTGAGCTTGTAATGACATTATGCCTGTACGTTTCAGTTTGACCTGGCATGTGAGGAATGGAAGCGCACGCTGGTGGGCACCATCCACGTCGCCGGTGGGTTCGGGGCGCTGCCCATGACTGCCTACATATCAGACAAGTAAGTTTTTAACAATCCTCTCCTCCTTGCGTCGTATTTCTCAATGCTGAGGGTCATAACTTCCCTGTTTCAGCACTTTCACGCGTATGATATTCCTCCATCTGTTTCTGTCACTGGTGGTCTAAAGGGTTGGAAGGTATTATATACCGTAGACTCAAGGGCGGTACGAATCTGTTCGGACCAACGAGTTGGGTTGCGTGCACGCGTGAGGCCTATTCCCATCCATTTTACCGGATTCGATGAGCCTTTCGAGGTTGCCACCGTCTTTTCCTGCAATGTGACCGAAGTATTGTATAATCTTGCATATGACACCCGCGAGGAGATGTTGAGTTCTCCCAATATGGATGCGTTGGTCCCGAATGCTGTCCAAGGGATACGGAGCATTCTTCTCCATCACTACATCTCAAAGCCGTCAATCGTTTACGGTCTGCAGGTTTTACCTCCAAGTTTCAACGCCATACGAAAAGGTCGAGAAGACCAGGGTTCGGTCAGTATTGGTCTTTACGGAGATGTTGCGATCCAGAGATCCAGATATTGTCAAGCTGAGACATGGCTTAGCCATACCAATTCTCCTGCAAACTTCCTTCTCACAAGAACCATCGTCACTGACATTGGGGCCCAGGTAAATAAAGTTGTCCACTGTTTTAAGGCCCAACGCGCCAACGAGTTCCAATCTCCCAGATCTATCCACAACTAAGAGCTTGGTTTTAGACCTTGGAAAGCTCCATCTCTTCGCTAATCCGTTCCATTCGGTCTTAACAATAATACTCGGTTTTAACAATAATAACTATATTATTTCGTATCCAATTTGTTGAGGTATGCTGTACAGCGTATACAAGTAAATTCCTGCAACATACAACGAAAAGGGAGGATCATCCAACCAGACGAGCAATTGCACGTATATTGTTGCTGTGTATAATATTCCAATTGTACAGATAACTTTGATAGCACCGCAATACATGTGGCAGTTTTTCTTTTGTTCATTTGAGATATATGCAGATATAGATGCCGTTATGTTGAAGTTAGGGCTTCAATTATTGGGACTCTAAGATTTTATTAATAAATACGAAGATGCTGTCTCATGCAGATAAGCTTTTTAAGCAGGTAGCGAGCTTAACCTCATTATATCTTGTACACGTCATCGTTACGATGACGCCGATGTCATGACGTTGTGTTCCTCTTTGACTTTGTTGTTTTTATTTTATGGTTTACAAGACATAAGTGGTTCTTACTTATCCAGTATCCTATTATACAGCACTTACTAAAAGTCCTTATTGTTCCCCCAGGTACGGCCGTCGCACAGCCCTGGTGATCACAGCGGTGTGCCCCGTGTTTATGGGCGTCGCCCGCGCCTTCTCCAACTCCTACATCATGTACCTGTCCTTCGAATTCCTGGACGCCTTCGTGGGAGGTGGCCTCTTTAGTACTGCTTTCATTCTAGGTGAGCTCACTAGTATCATTGACCTGCCTTTTTATTTGAGGGATTGAAACTGTAGTGTAGGTAGATTTATATTAATAATTAATTAGTAAGTATGTCGGTAGATTTAAATTTTACATGTAATGAGCACTCGACTTTTACTCTATAACCCCCGTATACCACAGGAACCATCAAATGATTCCCGCTCTGGTTGATATGAGAAGCTGTGTCAGTCTTTTATTGACTGAAACCCATTCGGGTTTACGTGTTTCACCGCGGCCTTGGAACGTAAAAATGAAATGAAGTTCACAATCAATCAATGAAGTGAATGAAATGGAATGAAGTTCTCTTTCCCCGAGTCCTGGCGGATCTTTGATTGACCTAACCTTTTGCCAACTAGGTGTAGGACTTCCATTCTGATGGGATATAGCTGTGTTTTCCCAATGTGTGGGATCTCCAAAATTCAGTTACTAGCTAACCAAATGGACTGACCAGCTTAGTGGTCAGTGGCCCTGACTTCTATGCCAGAGATCGTAGGTACGATTCCCATCCAAGGAAAATGTTTATGTGTCTGGGTGCAATTTATCTATAATATGTAAGTATGTAGAAATATATAAATATGTTTATCAGTTATCTAGTACTCATACAACAATCTCTGCTTAGTTTGGGACTGCTTAAATGGCAATGTATGAAAATTGTGGAACAAGAAATTACTCTTGTAGGACCTATTACAAAACTTTTTAATACAGTCATATTTTTTATGTATTTGTGACGTCCCTCAGAACTCCGTCATTTATGAACCAATTAGGAAAAAAACATTATTTATTTGATAGAATACACCCTCGCGTTGGTCCCGTTCTTTTCAAAATTCCGTTTTGATGTTTGAACCCTTTAATTGAGGGATCACTAAATTGTCATAATTGCTGACATGTATAACACGTAATTTTTTGTATGCTGGATCCTAAACTTTACAGTGATCTCTATAGCTCAAAATTTTGCTGGGATAAAATTCAATTTTAAGTAAAGCTCGGCTGTGTACATGAACTCTATTGTCACTGTCTCACTATAATATATTTTTTAAATTAATCCTATATTTCTATGTTACAGCTCTAGAGATGGTAGGCATAGACAAGCGAGTGCTTGGTGGTAACCTGATTTCCATCGCATACGCCCTGGGACAGGTGGTGACCGCAGGTGTGGCCTGGCTCTTCCCCTATTGGAGGACTTATACCCTAGTCATATATGTACCCTCACTCCTCTTCATAACATACTATTGGCTCATAGAAGAGAGTGTCCGCTGGTTACTCAGCAAAGGAAGAAATAAGGAAGCTGCCAGAATTATCTTCAAAGCTGCAAAAATGAATAAAAAGAATCTGTCTTCTGACACTATTAAATTATTGACTGAAGAACCTGAAAACCTTCCCCAAATAGATAATAAGGCTACAATAGAGGAAGATAAGAGGTCTATACTAATACAAGTGTTAAGATCGCGGACGCTGGTATGCCGTATGCTGGTGTGCTCGTACTGGTGGCTCACGATGATGTTCGTGTACTACGGACTGTCCATCAACTCAGTGTCGCTAGTGGGCAGCAGTTACGTGAACTATATACTGACATCGCTGGTGGAGATCCCCGGGTGCTGCCTCAGTGTGCTCACACTCGACAGGTTCGGCAGGAAGAGGTCTATCATGACGGCCTTCATCGTCTGTGGGTTGTCACTCATAGCGATGGCTTTTGTGCCTACGTGTAAGTTATCTTCAAATTCTTATTTTTATTTTGCAAAGTGTTTCAGCAGTATTTGTTATTTCTGAGATCATAAGGCTAATGGGGTACTGTTTGAAATGTTACAATAAAATACCTTCACAAATATTAGAACTCAATGAAACGAAATTTAAATCTTGTATTAAACGCACACTATGCAGGCAAGCATATTATAAGTTGGAGGATTATATTCAGGATAAAAATGCTTGGCTCAATGCTGGTCCAGCTCCACTACCACCGGGGTGTACAAATTGATTAGTATGGAAATTATTTTCTAATGTTTTTTTTTTCTTGAAATTGTAAAATATAAGTATTGTATTATATGTATAGAAGCATTTTTTCCACAGTTTGTAAATGTGAGTACCATGGAGCTTTTTATAGTTTTTATGTTGCTACTGGACTTATTTGACATAAATGAGCATGGCAGTTGAGAGTTTGTCATGCTCACTCAAATGTCTCACTGATGGTGGCGCGGGTGTTGGATCATTCAGTTCCCTTCAAAATGGTTGAGCTGAGTGGTGCTAATATTAGCGTCATGTCCGTGAACGGGCGCTGTCAGTTGAGGCTGGTCATCTCTTAGCTGCCAGTTGCTATTTTAATATCTATATTTAGTTTTTATTTTTATTTACATTGTTCTCACATGATAGCGACAAGAAACATGTAACAGAGATATTTGTAATTACAAAATATGATTGAAAAGAGTGTCCATGGAGTTTCTTGCACATTCTTCTCCATAGAGATCTACGCTTTGGAATGTGCAATTAGCATCATTTATTTTTATTTTTCTGACTGACTGACTTCTTGACGTTTCAAAAGTGCCTGTAAATGGTTTATTTGGAATAAATGCTATTTTGATTTTTGATTTTGATTTTGATTTTGAATGACACTAAAATAACATACTCAGTTAAATAAACATGAGTTTATATTAGTTCGTAGCATAGTCTACTTATGTTAATATAAGATTATATAATTATGCTATACTAAATAATAGCATTTGTATTTCAGACGATCAAACTTAACCGTTTTTAAGGGATAATTCGTCGAAAGATACTAATCAGACTGAGTTTATGTTAACACTAACACATTTCTTTTTGGTTCCTTTTTGATTGCAGCAATACCATGTCTGCAGACAACCCTCAATATGCTGGCCAAACTGTGCATCAGCATGGTGATGAGCAGCATCTACATCTACACAGGGGAGCTGTTCCCCACGCAGGCGCGCCACAGTATGCTCGGCACCTGCTCTATACTCGGCGGGATAGGCGCAGCGGTGGCGCCGCAGACTCCGCTAATGGTCAGTGTTATTTAGACAAACAATAATCTTCCACCAGGACTATAACAGTCTGGAATGTTACTGGCACTGTCAGTCCTACGTGCAGCCATCGTCTGCCTCTCAAAATTCAATGAGCGTACCACATGGTCGGCATCACCCCGTCAGCAGCGACTAGAGGCGGCATTAAATACTTACTTAGTGCCACTTCTATAATTTTCTGAGTGTGAATAAATGATAACACACTTGGTTTCTATCTAAAGTGTTCACAATGCTGCATCTAGCAGTAGTCGCTAAGACGCCTTTATGATGCCTTGTTGTCCTTATAATTTATTTATTTCAGGAGATTCTGTACGTTATTTAAACGTTCCTATTTCCTTAGATGGCGAAACTGGGAGCGATGTCGTACCTGGTGTTCGGTGTGCTGGCGGGCACGTCGGGGCTGCTGATGCTGTTGACCCCGGAGACGCTGAAGGCGTATCTACCTGATACCATAGAGCAGGCCGAAAACATAGACAAGAAGAAGGTCGCTGCGGTGTAGGTGTTTTTATATAACCAATAGAAAAATTACGAGAATGAAACTTTATATAATAGGATCGATCGATGGCATTTTACAGTTTCTATAAAGTGTGGTTACAGCTTTTGGTACTCTCTAAAAACCAATAGCGTAGCTGTCATTTGCTTCCAACGTAAATGGCCCAATATTAAAAAATCTGTTCAAATCTTTACTACAATCAAATGGGGTGAATAGAAACAAAACTTCAAAGGGTATTTTCACGATATTTGAATATTTTCTTTAACTACTCGTAACTATACGGTATCAAAGTGAAAAACCAAACCAAAGTTTTGTTTCTATTTACCCCTGCGTTTCTATTCACCCCATTTTACGGTATTTAAATATTAATAATATGCCATATTTAAATAATAACTTTTCTTTGGACAACGAATCAGCATTGCTATCCAACGTGGCAATACTGCCAGTGTTCTGGGCACTTTTCCGATCGACATCGATGTGGCTGAATTTTTTGATGCTCAATAAGTTCTTTTTTATCCCTTTGTAAATATACCTTTTAAATTATAATATTTATTAGTTTAGAATTACATAAAAAAAACAATAAAATAATAAAAAAATTTAATCAATTTTTTGCCTATTTGCGTTCACTATACAAAAAAGACTATAGGTATTTTTAATGGTTCGCACTTACGACTGGCCACCCACTCTCGAAGATAGTCGACCGTGTATCGAGTTCGCTTCGAACAAGTTGGTATTTCATGTGAGTTAGAGCGCGAGAGTCACATAAATTCGCTTCCAGGTTCATAATTTCCAATAGAAATTGTAACAGTTGAATATTAGCGTAGATAGCCTCATCTCATTTAAAGAATCGTACATGAACAGTCTGTATCACCGTGTACTATGTATGTTTTTGTAAACAAAAACAAAATTAAAAAAAAGGAAATCTTCGGCACGCAAGTAGCCAATTTTTCCACGTTCAGGCCCGTCCTGCTCACCTTGCTAGATGGAAGAGAAAAACTTAAATAAAAATAAACAGCGCTATCTATTTGTAAATAACCAGGCAAGTATGAGTCAGACTCGCGCACTGAGGGTTCCGTACAAATGTATCTATCAAAACAGTTCAATTCCCGAATTGAGTTACGAAGATTTTTCCGAATCGTTTATGTCGCAAAAAACGTATATTTTGACACTTTCAAGGTAATCAAAATTTATAGGGTACTTCCCGTTGACCTAGAATTCTGAAATTTGGCATAAAGCAAGGTCTCATAGCACAAGTGTAGGAAAAAATATTAAAAACTGTAAATCTGTAGTTACATCACAAAAAAAAGCATTTTTTGCGATTTGGAAAAATCTTCGAAACTGAATGCGGGAATTGAATTGTTTTCATAAATAAGTTTGTACGGAACCCTCAGTGCGCAAGACCAACTGCTCAGTTTTTTCCTTTTGTGACTAGCGGAAGCCGAAGTTACTCATTATGGAAGAAGCCAGTGGCTTTGCCGGCGTGGAAGTAGTAAACATAATATATGTCTTCACTCAGTGATAAAGTATCATCACACTGGTGATATTCTTTTAAAAATCAATCCAGTAGTTTTTGAGTTTATTCATTACAAACCAAAATACAAATCTTACGTAATTATAATATAAAGTATAAAAGTATAGATAAGTATTTATTTTAATCATCATCATCATCATCATCATTTCAGCCGATAGACGTCCACGACTTGCTGGACATAGGCTTCTCCCAAATGTCGCCACAAAGAACGGTCCTGTGCGTCTTGCATCCATCGGATTCCCGCAACCCTCACCAGGTCATCGGTCCACCTTGTAGGGGGCCTTCCAACACTGCGTCTTCGGTCGGCAACCTTGGTTCTCCTACCGATATCTTCATTTCTGATTCGATCACGCAAGGAAACTCCGAGCATAGCCCTTTTCATTGCCCTTTGAGTGACTTTGAGCCTTCTGATGAGGCCTATTGTGAGCGACCACGTTTCGGAACCATATGTCATTACTGGCAACACGCACTGGTCATAGACTTTCGTCTTGAGACACTGTACACACTATATTGGATGAGAAGATACCGCGCCGTGAATAGTTTTAGAGAAATAACGTCTCCCTGCCTCACACCCCGCTGCAGAAGGACAGGTTTCGAGGTCTGGTCCTGCAGTCTGACTGACATAGTGGCGTTTTCGTACAAACACTTCAGCACCTCGATGTACCAATAGTCAATCTGGCACCGTTGGAGAGACTGCAGCACAGCCCAAGTCTCGATCGAATCAAAGGCTTTCTCATAGTCGACAAACGCTAGGCAGAGAGGCAGATTATACTCCTCGGTCTTCTGTATAACCTGCCGTAGCGTATGTATGTGGTCTATGATGCTGAAGCCTTTTCGGAATCCGGCTTGTTCGGGAGGCTGGAAGTCGTCGAACTTGCGCGCGAGACGGTTCGTGATGACTCTGGAAAACAACTTGTAGACGTGGCTCAGAAGTGAGATGGATTTATTTTAATAATCCTTTAATTATTATTATTTTTAATTGATATGAACTCGTGCTTAACAATTGCGTCACACCTGATGGTAAGCAGTGACGCAATTGTTAATGATGAGGCGCACTAGTTTATTAAAAGCCTATTCACTCTAGCCTTGAAGACACCTAAGCTATAATCTGACGGGAATACCGCAGCAGGCAAATTGTTTTAGTTCTTCTATGTACATGGTATAAACGACGAGACGAAAAGCTTAGTCCGGACCGTAGAGGTTTCAACATCTTAATGATGCTTATTATTCCACAATTTTGTACTCACGGGAGTTTAAAAAGTACAGCTCTTACCAAAAGGTTTCCGATTAAGACCCAGTGGTTTAACTTAGATTAAATTTAAGTATTTTTAATTTTAATTAAGTAGATTCTGAAATAGTACCTCAGTTAATGGATTGAAGATTTGATGTTGAATACTTGTGAAACTCTAGGTACTTTAGCTCGTGGTAAAGTACACAAGTGTGTAAAAAAGTGGTAGAGTTTCACAAGTTAAAGTATAATTTCTTGTGATCTTGTAAAATTTTAGTATTAAGTAGACTTTAACAAGGTTTTAGTTTTATGACTTATCTGAATATTTTTTATTTTACTTAGAAAACATACCTCTCAAATGAAATTTATTTTATTGTATAAGGTGTCTATTAGATGTAAGAGTGATTTGTCTTGGAGGGGCACACTACCGTGCCCCAAATTTGTACCCTCGAAAAACATAAACTGATAAATAAATATATTTTACCAACATTTGTTGATGTATTTTTTATTTACGCCTTGCATAGTATATTTTACTCTTTAGCTTTAGCTTCGGTGGGATATCATGGCGGCATGGAAAGGGCAACTATCCCAATCCAGTGCTGGGTACGATGAAGCAATCGCGGCGATAAATTTCTTAGAGGAGTGGTTAGAGATGCGCAAAAGCGTCCTCACCTTCTGCTTGATGCAAGTCCTTACTGATCACGGTTGTTTGTGGAGGCGGCGGCAGCGTCTCATGCCAGCTATGGCCGATACCGGCCAGGTCTGCACGATTATTTGAAAGAATCACCCTGGCCCTGGCTCCTCACTTTATCAACAGTGAAGGGAGTTATTTTGTCCTTAATTAATGCGTGTTAGTACAAAATTATCATTACTACTTCCCGTAAAAAAGTGTCTTCATTTTTAACCGACTTCTAAAAAAGGAGGAGGTTCTCAATTCGGATGTTTGTATTTTTTTTTTATATTTGTTCGCGCATAACTTCGTCGTTTGCCGACCGATTTGAAAAGTTATGTTTTTGTTAGAAAGGGTATACTTCTCAAATGGTCCCATAGTCACCAAATCAGGATCTGATGATGGAATCTTGGCGAAATCGAGGGAACTCCTCAAATATCATAGGCAACCGCATAGTGATTTTGGTATTTTCATCGAGAAGTGAAGCATTTACAGTCAAAAAGTAACATTTGATGAAGTGGAACTGATGAAGAAGACCAGAAATTGGCAACGAAACTTCATACTCGCATAGATATCACAATGAAGATAGTTAAGCGACTATGATAATACAAATAAATTAATGGTTCTGAATAGTTCCGTTGAAAATGGTATCATCAAATTGATCTGATGATGATGATGGAGCCAGGACGTAGGCACTGGAACTCCGTCATTTATCAATATAACCTAGCCGTCACTAAAACACAAAATTTTAGTGACGTTTCGGAAAGATTACTCCAAATTAACATGCATTCGGCCATTACCCTAATTCGTTATTGTTGTTTCGGCCCTAAATTAATATATTTCCTTCGTGCTTCCCACTTATGGAAGCACTTTCACCTTTTGGAAAAAACGGACAAAATTATTCGGCATACACTTACTTTAATTTTAAATATGACCTTGGACGATCGAGCTTGGGATCAAGTTACTCTTCCCATCCGTATGGGAGGCCTCGGCGTCCGCAAAATTACCAGTATTAGTTTACCGGCATTCATATCTTCGGTTCACAGCACTGATAAATTAATCAGGAATATTCTAACTTCCACACTGATTCCTTTTGAAGTGCCGTGCTTCACCGAGGCTATGGATGCCTGGAGACTCGCTTGTCCGAATACTAATCCACCTGACAACCCAACCTCTCAGAGACGGTGGGACGAACCCCTCTGCAAAGTAGTCCAGAAAAACCTAATCCTTACTTCTACTACTACTGCAGAGCGTGCGCGCCTCCTGGCTGTGGGAAATTGGGAGTCAGGTCTTTGGCTTCACGCACTGCCGTCGTCGAATACTGGCACCTTATTCGACGATACTACTTTCCGCCTAGCTGTTGCCCTACGCCTAGGTGCTCCTTGCTGTTCTCCTCATCGCTGCCACTGTGGCGAAGTTGTCAACAGCCTTGGTCACCACGGCCTGTCATGCAGTCGAAGCGCGGGACGGATAGCACGGCACGCGAATATTAAAGACATCATCCGACGAGCCCTTGTCACCGTCGGCGTTCCAGCTGTTTTGGAACCTCATGGCCTGGCACGCGACGATGGTAAGAGACCGGACGGTATGTCTTTATTTCCGTGGAAGATGGGTAGACCTTTAGTGTGGGACGCTACCTGTGTCGACACTCTTGCGCCATCCCATCTTCCTAGCTCTTCGTGCTGTGCTGGTGCTGCCGCTGCTGCTGCGGAGAACCTCAAGCGGCGGAAATATAACAACCTCGTCGGCAATTATATTTTTGAGCCGTTTGGGGTTGAAACTCTTGGGCCGTGGGGTCCGAGTGCTCATAAGCTGTTCAAAGAATTATCCAAACGTTTAGTAGACACTTCGCGTGACCCAAGGGCTGGCTTTTACCTCGGTCAGAGATTAAGCATTGCCATACAACGTGGCAATGCCGCCAGCCTTTTGGGCACACTTCCAGTCGACAGCGATGCGGAGGAGTTTTTTGACGCCATATTTTAGCTAGTAGTTTTTGATTTAAGTGTATATATAGTTTTAATTAGTTAAGTGTTTTATGTATTCATTTTTTAAGGCTTAGTTGTTGAATATGACAAATAAATTTTCGACCTAGCCGTGTTTGGGCTTATTAGAATTGTCATGAGATGCACTTTGGCTATAAGGTACTATCGAACTGATCTGATATTCGAGCCGGAAGGTGGAAGGTAGACACAGGAACTTCATAATAAAACAATGTAACCTAATAGTGTTTGGATTAATTGGAATTGTCATGAGAAAGAGGCACTCTGTTTATAAGTGTATCCCAACTAAAAAGTGTGAAATAAAAAACTTTTTACAAAAAAAAGATAACCGACTTCACTAAAAAAACACCAAAAGGATCAAAATAACTTTAATTTCGGAAGTCGGTGTTAAATAAGATACAAATAATACCAAGAAACACCGTAGTGAAGTCGGTTATCTTTTTTTTGTAAAAAGTTTTTTATTATATACTGGTAAAACATATACCTACCGCAGTATTCTTCTGCGATTTTTCTCTTGCCAGCTTAGTTTTCTTATTTTTCTGTATTTTTTACAATTCCAAAAAATAGGGTTCCATTTTAGCTGCCAAGAATTTAGAGAGTTGTGGAATTGAGCTGTTGAGTGAGACATATATGTATCCATCCCTTTGGGAATCTTATAATGAATAATTTTGAGTAATATTATGCGTTGGAGGCAGTAGGTACAGCTAATGTGTATAAATTATTTTGAGCAACATAATGCGTTAGAAACAGTGTAGGTATATGTTACACAGTGAAATGTTGCTGAGCTCGAGTGTTCTTCGTTTTTTTTTTTTCATTAGTATTGAATACAGTTCATAGGGCTGCTCTTTTCGTAGTCGTATCAAGCGTAGTTGGTGTAAGTATCTGCTAGTTGTCCCTGGAAGGCGTTCGAAGGCGATCGACATTCGAGAGTCTAAGCAGCGACGTAACTACTCGCCAGCCTTTTAGTCAGAGCTTCGAGCCACCTTATTTCTCTTCGTGTGTATTACAAGGACCAACAGGAGGAGCTTTATTTACCAATAATCATACTGATGACCTAACTATATTTTTAAGTTGCAATTTAATCATAGAAATATATAAATCTAACATATAGCATAGTTGGCCTTATAATGGTGCCACTTTTGGGACTCAGGCCTCCTCTATAGGAGAGGGAATGGGCCATAATCCGCCACTCGGGTCTAGTGCGGGTTGGTGGATGTCACATGTCTTCGAATTTTTGGTTCTAGGACGTGCCATTTTCCTCACGATGTTTTCCTTCACCGTTTTGAGAGCAGTGTTGATGAAATAAATTACACAACGTAATGCGCCTGACTCGATTTGAACTCGCGACTTACAACTCGTAAGTCGAGGCTCAGTCACCACTGCTCTATATATAAATCTGATTTCTCTGAATTCAATACTAAAACGCGCTGAGTTGCTATGATGAAGATGTGGTGGCATGATTTATAACTATACACAGAACTAAATTAGTTTTTAAGAATAAATTGCAATTTTTTTAAATTTAGTTACATAAATTAAAATTACAGTATTAAAATCGTTTAAAGTTTATTTTCAGTAACTGTAAGAGGCAGGTTTTTTCTCACTCAAATGATATTGTACACTTTAGTATCTCATAATGTAGACGGTAATATGCTTCACGATTTTCAATCGTAGATCAATCACTCTCTGTAAGAGAATATTCTCACAAACAATTACTGTTTATAATATATTACATTGTTTTCAATTAACTCATGAATTAATTAAGTGTATATTGCTGTGAAATTTAGCTAAAAATTGGTTTAACAATCGCAATTGTGTAGCTAATGATTATGTATTCAAAAAAAATATTTTACAAAAAAAACCGACTTCCCTAAAAATAAAAACACTAAAAGACTCAAAATAACTAAAATTTCGGAAGTCGCTGTTTCTCGGATTTGTTTGTTTCTTATTTAACACCGAATTCTAAAATTTAAGTTATTTTGAGTCTTTTGGTGTTTTCTTTTAGTAAAGTCGGTTATTTATTTTTTTGTAAAAGTTTATATTTCACACTTTTTAGTTGCGATACACTTATTAACAGAGTGCATATTTCTCATGACAATTCCAATTAACTCAAACACTGCTAGGTTACATTGTTTTATTATAAATTTCCTGTGTCTACCTTCCACCTTCCGGCTCCATCATCAGATCAGTTTGATAGTAGCCAAAGTGCATCTCATGACAATTCTAATATCCCAAACACGGCTAGGATACATTGATTAATTACGGAGTTCTTGTGCTTACCTTCAGGCTCCATCATCAGATCAGTTCAATAGTACCTTATAGCCAAAGTGCATTTAATGTCAATTCTAATAAGTCCAAATACGGCTAGGTTACATTGATTAATTACGGAGTTCCAGTGCCTACCTTCCGGCTCCATCATCATCATTAGATCACTCCGATGATACCATTTTCAACGTAACTATTCAGAACCATTAGTTTATTTGTATTGTCATAGTCGCTTAACTATCTTCAATGTGATAGCTATGTGAGTAAGAAGTTCCATTGACCATTTCTGGTCTTCTTCATCAGTTCCACTTCATCAAATGTTAATGTTTGATTGTAAATGCTTAAGTTTCCGATAAATATACCAAAGTCACTATATAGCTGCCTATAATATTTGAGGAGTTCTCGATTCCTCATGGATCCCATCATCAGAACTGGATTAAAAAAAAAATGGGACCAATCTGGAATTATATCCTATAAGAGGAAAAAAAATATTTGGAAATCGTTCCATAAACAACGGAGTTCTGAGGTAAAAAACATTTAAAAAAAATATGATAATAAAAAAAACAACCGAATTGATAACCTTATCCTTTTTTTTGAAGTCAGTTAAAAAATCCGTTGAAAACATTTTTTTACTGCTGGAGTAACGATACTACCTATAGCATAAACCGTTTATAGGGTTCCGTGCCCCAAAAGGAAAAAATGGAACCCTGATAGGATCACTTTGTTGTCCGTCCGTCTGTCTGTCTGTATGTCGGTCTGTCAAGACCCTTTATCTGAGTAGAGGTATCGAGTTGAAGTTAAAACCGTATACTGAGGTCTACGGTCCCTTGAAGCTGTGAAAAAAAGGAAAAAAAGATACGGCCGTTTATGTCGCAAAAAAACGTATATTTCAACACTAAATTCATAGGGTACTTCCCGTTGACCTAGAATCTTGAAATTTGGCATAAAGCAAGATCTCATAGCACAAGTATAGGAAAATATCTGAAAACTGTAAATTTATTATTACATCACAAAAAAAACTTTTATTGCGATTCGGAAAAATCTTCATAACTCAATTCGGGAATTGAACTGTTTTCATAGGTAAGTTTGTACGGAACCCTTTGTGCGCGAGTCCAACTTGCACTTGCTCTGTTTTTATTATTATCTAATAGGTAATTAAAAAACTATTAGCATAAATAGGTAATTAAAAAAAGTACAGAAGTTTGATTAGAATAAGGGTATACGGTAATATACATGCCGCAAAGTCATGACTCATGAGAGTACCTGACGATACTGTGTCTGAGGCGGCGCGACAGCACCGGCGCATGCGATACGTGCCACACTGTCGGCGGCAGTGACAGACGAGCGTCGTTGTCTGTCTTCGCGACCCTTCGTATACCCTCGGGTATTATCGTGTTTCGTCGCCATGGCGGTGATCGTAGACCTGGATGCCATCCTGCTGGAGCTGGGCCAGTTTGGCCGCTATCAGATCCGCAACTACTGCTTCATCATGTTGGTGATCCTCATGAGTGCCGTCTATAACAGCCAGTACATCTTCGCTGCGGGTGATGTTCCTTACAGGTATGACTGATTTTGCCTATATTTTAGGACATACCAAGCCTAGGCCAGACAAAGAAGTAAGGGTTATATACGCTATACATGTAACATGATGTGTACATTGATCTGATGAATAAATGAAAGCCTGTATGAGGAGGTGATTAGTGATAGTAGAATTAGTAAGAATGAAGGCTCTTCATATCGCTTTGGAGATGATTCTTTTTTTAGTAAAGTTGAAGATGAGAATGAAAACCAATTTGGAGGAGTCTCTACCCTAAAGATTTGTTGGTATATTGCTCTTCTATATAATAAAGAAAGTAGCTGCCTGCCAAATTTAATAAATCAACCAATATCGAGCAGACTGGTATATCAAATTAATTTAAAATCCATGAAGACCAGAAATTACGAAATTAAATAGGAAAATTGTAAATGAAACAAAACGTTTCATAAGGCCTAAAGGTATAATTATTTGTAATGTTGGTTGGATCAAGAAATACGAAAACAAATCGGCGTAAATTTGTAGTTTTCTTCCTATTTAGTTTTCAATTGAAATTTTTTAGAGTTTAATTTTTTATCGTTGAATTAGAAATTACGTACTACCTAACTAAGGATCTTAATAAAGATAATGTTAAGATACTTTAATTTCTAATTGTTTATCTTACACTTATACGCAATACTTTTGACATAGTCACTCTAGTCAGCAGAATAAAGCAGCTAGTGAATAAATTAGGACTTGGATCAACTTGGTTTATTACAATCCAAGCAATATATATAGCAATAAACCATGCTCTTGTGTTTGTTATGATGAACAACAATTTAAAATGTTTTTATTTCACATAGGCCTATATGCGTACTCATAAAACATCAAAACCTAGTGCACGGTTCCAATCGATCATTTCCTATAGAGAAGAACAGGCATGAAAGTCCAAAGGCATAGAAAATTTTTAAAGAAGAAGAAGTTTTTTCTAGCCGTACCTTTCTAGGCATTTTCCTCATAAATATAATAACTATAGGTTTACTAAGGTATCATGTAAAAATTTGATGCTGCAGCATATTCCCGTCTTTTCATATCGCTCTAAATTCGTCATTGATCTGATAAATCTTATATCATACTGTTTCATCAAATCCAATTCTAAGCAGAAATACTCAAGACATGCCTGTCTCGAAGCACGACCTTTGACCACTTTAATTTTAATTTCATATCTTAACAAAATTTAAAATTCTTTTACGCTGCGTTTGAAGTTTTGCTTTGATAGTTGTAATTTCAGTATTTTATTCCGGAAAAAATATTGTTCAAATAATAGTGTGTATCTTAGATAGTAACAATGTACAGTTTATTATATTTGCAAACAGTCTAAGATACTGCTTTGCTAATGTATCTAAATAAATATGAACATATATTTATGCTTATCTAAATTTAGCTTTTTATAAATTAAATGAATACATGCATAATTTAAAAATATGAAAAACAACTGGAAGGAATTGGGGGAGTCCATTGCTTTGCAGTGGCAGATTATATGCTAAAAGAAAACAAGAATACACGCATTGATAACAATCCAGAAGCCGAAGGTATGCATATTTTTTTTGTACACAGAAGCTGTCTTACAATTTGTGTTTGGCGTTATAATAATAATAACTCTTTATTTCAGGCTACTAAGGCCCATAGACACTATACATAAATAAAAATCTTAAAAATAATAAAGTATTACATAATAATAACATTCTATTTATTTATTATTAAAACTACGTTGGGTCGACGACGTATTGCGCTGAGTCATGGTGTCATGTAGCCTTCGGCGAAAGCGCCGCTACACGACACCCGTCGGCCAAAATTCTTCCTTCATGAAAGGCTCCAGATGTTGAGTCGGTACCCGTCCAACAAAATAGTTGAAGTTGATCTTGTGACGCGACTCCAACCTTTCAACTCTCACGATGAACCTGGTCTTCATCTTTATGTACTTCACGACATCCTCTACGCTTGTGGCGTGATGCAGACGTAACAAGTATAGCTGCGTCGATGGAATAGCGGGACGCAGTAACATGTTCGGACCTGTTGATGCGGTACCGGTACCGCAGTGATTGCGACGAGCAGGTTTCTTCTTCTTTACTAAACGAATGAAGCCTGCTTCATCGACCTGTCCTTGGCTTGTTGCGAACGAGTTTCGAACGTGGACGGAGGGCTCCTGGGTACCCCTCACTTGTTTTATTAGCCGCTGATTTTTTGCTGCAGTAGCAACAACGGCAGCAGTGTAAGCACGTGACATGCTCACTTGCTTCGGTGCCCCAGTGATGGGGCACGCGGGCAGGGCGGGGCGCATTTGTGCATTACTTGCAGTGACAGCGGCCGGCGACAAGTCCAATTTTGCTGACTCGAAACTCCGCAGCGATACATTCAACGCGCCGTGACTAGTGTTGATGTTGGTAGTTCGCTCGTGTGACCTACATACCTTATTGCGTAAATCTGCTACATTGGTACGTAGATCGCTGATGATGATTTGCGATGCTTGCAACTTCAATTGCATCTCGGCCAGGCTTGATCTGAGGGTTGTGATGTCTCGCGGCAGTCTAGTGACTTAGACGTGGTCGAATGTGGCACAAATGTCGGCACACGACATCACACTTCATATGGGTCGGTCTCCTTGAGCATTTCGATAATGTCTTGGTAACTCCTCTCTCCTTTTTTATCCCTCCTACGGGACTGCATTCAGTCAGCCATGTGTAGCGATTCCTACAGCAGTGTTTACGCTCTACGAATCTTCTCTGCATTGAAGTTGGACGTGCAGATCTGGGTCACACTGACCTCGTCCATGACATCGAGCTGATACTGCAGGAATAACAAGACCTCGTTCGCCACAAGTTCTTCCGAACGCATGATGACAGCGGCACTTGCCGCGTTGGGTGCAAATTAAATAATAATTTTCGCATACAGTGCAGACGCGTCCGATTTGTCATTTAACCCCCCCAGAGGCCCCTTAGGCAAAGGAAAAGACCACATTCTGTTCAGAAAAGGCAACACTACTAAGATTGTGACTATAACAGAAATGTGGACGACCATAAAAAGGTTGCGATATTGGTACGAGAAAATGAAGATGATTAGAGACCAAATAAAAAATTTTGTTTTCTAGATGCGCAGTACCAGAATGTGAGTCATCACCTCCAGAGTTCACCACGGGTAACTGGGGCTCCTGGGCGTTGCCGGACGCGTGGGCTAGCTGCGAGCGTCTGGTTCCCACGGCGCAAGTTTGTGCGCCCTCCAGCTTCAGCGCAAATGATACCAAGCGCTGCACCTCTTGGGTCTACAAGAACCACAACACTATTGTTGCAGAGGTGGGTACCGGTTACCTTAGTTTTTTAGTTTACCAAAATATTTGGTGAGATCTCGACTTGTGACTTGACGACTGCTCAGTAAGGTCCTGGAATTTATTTCCAGGTTAGGTACAGTATTATTGGGCAGTAGGATGGTGACACGTCATAATCTACTCCGCTATAGTTTGGGAATACAGGTGTCTTGGTGGTTCACGAAGGCTGCTGCAATCTTTAATCGTCATACTATTTATTTAATCTCACCATGCAGTGCATGTGTTTGTTACTCCTTCGTGGTCGAATGGCTGAACGGATTTGGATAGGCACACCGGTAGACCGTGTAACCTAGATAAATGGCAATCGCTCTGTGACTATTCTACCAGCATAGCGCAGATATAGGACTTTTCAGACCAGAAATATATTTCCTTGGGATAATTTTTGACTCTGCTAGCTTTATGCTAAATACTGTTATTTCACGTGTTTCCTTAGAGGACTGTGTATTTATAGGTGATACATGAAATGATCTCTCGCGTATTGCGTCTGGTCGTCGTCAGTTATGAAGATGGGCTTCAAATATGACATATATGTAGAAAACTAAGGAAAGTAGGTACTGAAGTTCTTTTTAAGCCGACAAGATAGGCGTCAATGTGTAGAAAGCTAAGGAAAAAAGTAAGTACTTTCTAAGACGACAAAAAGCTGTCAACTATTTCATAGATATCAATACAGAGTCTGAACTCGTCACAGTGAGACCGCGTGCTAACAACACTATAACTGAGCTCCTTGATCACACGATAGACTGTTAGATAATGAGAGGTTAAGATATGCGACCGTATCAGCTCAATACACCAACAACAACCTAGCAAGGTCGTCGTCTCTTGAGATACCATTTGAAGATATGCGAAATTATCATCATATAACCGATGGATTCTTTGCCTTATCATTGAACTAGATACTACTGAATATCAATCTAGTCGTATCTAGTATTACACTAGATCAAGGCCGCTTTAATTTAAGGTTTTTAAGAAGAGCTTCAATCTGTAAATCATACCTACGCACAAGAGGCACAATCTGAATAAAATGACCTGTTTCAAACTGGTTTGCGGGGTTACCATGACGTTCAAAGTAATATTGTTTCATTCTTATTTTAGTGTGTGTAAGAGACAGAGTTATAAAGTTGTCTAGCGCCATCTCTTACCCACACTGGAAATAAGAATGAAACAATCTTACTTTAAACGTCATGGTACAGGTCTTGATCACATGATATTGCACAGTCGCTTATAAAGAACCAGCCATAATGACACCTGATCTTAGAAATCTTTTTTAATTGCATAGTTTTGCCCTAATTTCATTTGAAACTGTGCTGGCCTTGAATCGAGTCTTCAATAATCCTAGTTTGTATAGTGGTAATACAAACTTCTGCATAAGCAGTAGCTGTGCATGTTGAGCGTGTAATGACCTAATGTCTATACGTTTCAGTTCGACCTGGCGTGTGAGGAGTGGAAGCGCACGCTGGTGGGCACCATCCACGTTGCCGGCCACTTTGGGGCGCTGCCCGTCACCGCCTACATATCGGACATGTAAGTTTTAACAATGAACTAGGTACTTAATTAATGTTTCGTATCTAACATGTATAGGTATCTAGTACAGGGTGTCCTGCAATATCCATGGAAAAAGAAAGATCAACCGCCCATACGAGCAACTGCATATAGGTTGTTGTCAGGCTGGTGTATAATTGTGACGTCAAGATGTCTCGGCATCACTCTGGACAGGTCTCTTAATTACAGGAAAATATGTGAGAATATTGAATAGAAAGTGCTTGTAAGAAACAGCCTGCTACGTCGCCTTACTTCCATCAGTTGGAAGGAGTCTCACCTGTGCTGCAAAAAAAATGGCATGGCTAGTGAATCTGCGTGTCCAGTATGTTTACAGGTATACTGGAAAATCTGCTCCGCCCACACCAACTAAGCGAATATAGCACCTAATGAGACGTATCGAATTTTTACTGCTTGCCTTAAACCAACTTCGGTACAAATGCTGTATCCAATTATCGGCGTTGCACCCCCAGAAATTCACAGGACCATGAGAAGTTGCATATACTATAAAGAATGAAAATACTGAACAAATCACGCCATTCAATGCACAGTCATAGCTCAGTGGCCCAGAGACTTCAAAGTCATAAAAGTTTTGTGGGAAGATGGACTCTCCATTTCATGGCAACAACACTTCGAAGAGTAAAAGCTTTGGCGGGAGACGAGATGTTTAAACCTCCTGATGATTTTATTGAGCCATCAGAGCCAATCGAGAGGCTCAATGAAATCACGGGCACGCGTTGCCATGAACGGGTCAAAATAGGCAGCAAACATAATCTTCACAGAAAGAGTTTGTTGGATGGTTGCGAACTTTAGTGTTTGTGCGGTGTCTCTCTGCAGACCAAGTCCTACCTTTCATCTTGGGCCACGTACTACGTATTCACGTAAAGATCTAATGACAGCTTCAGCAGACGGCATTGCCATATGTTACTATCTCTTTATTCATTTAAATACCTACATGTATAAATTACGTTTTTAAATATTTCAACAGTAAACATTTTTATTAGTTGTTCTTCATTTTCTTCCAGGTATAAAATATCTTTTATTAGTATTATTATTCCTCATGTTTCTCTAGGTACGGTCGTCGCACAGTCCTGATACTCACAGCGGTGAGCCCCGTGTTGACGGGCATCATCCGCTCCTTCTCCAAATCCTACATCATGTACCTGTGCTTCGAGTTCCTGGACTCCTTCGTGGGAGGTGGCCTCTTCGGTACTGGCTTCATTCTGGGTGAGCTGTTGGTAAAACAATTCCTATTAAAGTCTTTCAATGTGATAACCCGCAGGTGTGACGCTCTTTAGAGCATTCTGCACTACCTTCTACACGAGTAGCTTGTGAAAGAAATGTACGCAGGCATCATTGGAGCCCTTCGTGTTCAATTTAATAACGCCTTCAGAAAACTGATAGGGATGCCATGGCGTTGCAGTGCATCTGGGATATTTGCGGCTGCGTATGTAGATTGTTTTGAGTCATCACCGAGTCATGCCTAGCCCCAACAGTGTTCTGAGGATAATAGCTGACAGAGTGGACTGTCCATACATGGTTTACTGTTGTAATTTACATGTGCTGTGCTCAGGTGCCGTGCTATATTTTTATTTAGTCAATTAATTTAGTATTATTGTTTCTAACACTGTATGAGTTTTACTTAAACGATTACGTTATAAAGATTTATTATTATACTAGCTGTTGCCCGCGACTTCGTCCGCGTTAAGTTCGTAAAACTGTACAATCACTCTGTGCTTGCAATTCATTCCGAAAGCATCGCAATAATTTATTGTACTTTAACATAAAACGGTTAAAGGTGAAAATATCCAAATTAAGAACCTCCTCCTTTTGTAGAAGTCGGTTAAACACGCAAATTACCTTCAGGAAACATGTTATGTACTCGTCCAGGTCCAGATGTATGACCGTCAATGAATAGAAAGAGCATGTATGGGTCGTAGCAGTGGTTATTTCTGCCTACCCCAAGGGAAAAGGCATATGTATGCATGGGCAATTATGTATGTTTCTGGTTTATGTTCTGGTAAAACATCATTGCATGATTTTAACCCCTCGCCACAGTGAGCACGCCACAATCAAATCGCAGCGGTAATGCCTGTCTTTGAGAAGTGTCTACAGAGGCGTCACGGTATCCTCTCTTTGTGCAGGACTCACCGGTTGTGGGTATTTCGGAAGGTATCTGTGTCGAATTCAGCGGGAAGAAACACTCGGGTCTCACCATTCTGCGAAACGCCCGGAGAATACGATGGAGCATACGGTGGAAGTCAGTCCCGCTTGGTCGGAGCGCCGGCGCCGCCTTGTCCTTATGGGAGCGATTGGTGGAGAAAATGACAACCAGTAGCCTCCTTCAGTGAAGCACTACCATCAAAGAAGGTGGCTGAAACTATGAGGGATAGGACATCCTGACTCCTCAGCGGTCGCTGCAAGGGACGCTCCGGGTGTTGAAAGCCGCAAGGCAATTCCCAGCCATCGCAAACACGGGATTGCGGTGGTGCTGTCCGGCCGTCTGGTCAAAGCAGTCCTGAATCGACGGCGCGTAGTATTCTACGCGCGACTCAAAAAGATTTCAGCAAATGGATACGGCCCTCTAGGGCCGATGTCTGCTAGGGCTGCAAGATTGATCGAAAGAGTTATCTCCCATAACAATTTTCGCCTCAATAACTTTTCACTGAAGAGTTTAAGCAGTTAGACAGCTTTGGTAGAGATAAACGAAGGAGCATAATTGGGACACCGACCTTCAGCTGGATAACGTGCACTGATAGTGAAAAGCCTTAAGTGAATCCAAAAACTACCATCATCATCCGGCAGGCATTAAGTCCGCCGCTGTACATTTGTGCATAAAGGATTAAATAAATAAATAAATAAATCATCAACTATCTTCTTCCACAACAGTAATTATGAAGAATCGGCGAGAGCATGCTTGCATTGATTGTTGCAGTTTGATCATTTTAGGCGTTAGAATTACTTGTTCATTTTCCTAGGATATTTTGGTGCGTATTAATTTGACATCCCCGTATATAAGACAAATGTTTTTTTCCATAGTAGGAACTACCTTATGAAGAGTCTCCAACTTATGAATGAAACTACGGCGAAACCTTGTGCGCGTGTATCCCCGTTCAATCGAACTCGCATATTGATGGCCAAACCGAGAAATTACTGACCCCGATTGCCTCTATGAGGACACGGCGGTTCACTCAAGATGGATATACCTCCACCGCATGCTACACCGAGTCCTCCAGGTGATTCACAAAATGGTAATATCTGGGTACTTTCAACCGAACCCAGAACAGAAACCGTTCGAAACACCCACAACAGTCCTGAGCTTATCCATAAAACAATGAAATTATGGTTAACAAATGTAGCAGCCGATAAGTGTTATCCCTGAGACTGGCCTCCCTTAGAGGGTTTTTCCAGTGTTGGTCACCACTCATTGCAAAGAGGTAACGTCCAGATATCGACGTAAGGCTGTAAGGAATCTGAGATACATCATACGTTGTCGAACTGTGGTCAGAAAAACACATTCGATCCCGTTTTATATGAAGCGGTGACTGCAAATAATAAAACACACCATTATTAATCCGCAAGATGCCATCATGCCGGAGGTCACAGTGGAGATGTGCCCTGCAAGGGCGGAGCACCGCCGTGTCCTCGTGAAGGCAATCGGCGTCAGTGACCTCTCGCGCCGGGCTCTGATCCAGAGCGAGGAGTAGTGGCAGGCGGTCGCCTCCTTCTGCAAAGCCGTAATGCTAGCGAAGGCGGAGGCCGCACGCGTTAGGGAACGAACGGCCTCACGCCGAGCCAAGATTCCGACCCCGACTACCAATCACGGTAGACGCGGGCTTCCGGACGTCGAGCAATGGGTAGCTAGCCGTCCTGTAGTTGACAGGATCGAGCCCAATCCTCAACAGCGCGTAGTGATAGACACAGGTGTAGTTTTAGTCAGTAAAAGATTGACACGTCCTCCCGCTCCAACCAGAGCGGGAGAAGTCATTGGATGATTTCCACCCTTAAAAAAAGAAAAAAAAGGTGCCATCATCATTATTATTTCAGCCGAAAGATGTCCACTGCTGGACATAGACCTCCCCAAGTGTCGCTATAATAACCGGTCCTGTGAGTCTCTCATCCATCGGATACCCGCGACCCTTACCAGGTCATCGGTCCACCTGGGGACCATCCAACGCAAGGTACCCTGTAACCCCTTCCGAAAATGTGGCCGTGTTGTTTTAAAGTGAATAATTAAATACATATAGCTATTTACTTTTATCGTCTTTGGATGGTATCCCTTGAATAATCACGGTCAATTAGCTTGTTACTATAATGCGAAAAATATAATAAAAATAAGCTGTAGGATTGTTAAAAATGCCTCCGTCTATCACCAGTTTAACCATAACTGTAATCGTGGGCGATGGCCATTCTTCTGCCACTCAGAAAATTACGTAAAATACGCAATGCCATCTATCAAATTTAATATGAAGTTCAACCGTCATTGTCATCATTATTTCTACTTTGAGACTTTAGATGGCGTTGCGAGTTGCGTGTGGTGTCATATTTTACTTCTCGAAAACTTTGATTTCATACCGTTTGTCCATATGCTTTGTTTCATTGCGATGAAACAAAGCCTAAGTAAGATAATTATCAAGTTCCACACAATTTAAATGTATAAAAGTTATTTACATCGATTTCTAAAATTAATAATACGCACTTCACTAAAAATTTCTACAGATATATTATATACGTAGATTTATAAAAAAAATTGTAAGCATGCAAAAATATATAAAAAAATCTTATTCACGATGACAAAATAGAACAACAATTTCTCCTAAGAGAGCCGTACGGGATTTGAACCACCTTCACATTACATCAAAGTCTAGATGCGAAGCCACTGCGCTGCGGTCTTCGATGAATAAACTACAAAATAGACGTTCTTATATAAACGTCATAATTGACTGGTTGGCTCCCTAACGATGATAGCGTGATGATTTTCGTTTTAGAAGTTAAATTTGCAGCTAAATGGAATAATGTAACATTATAATACGTGATTTTATTCGTCGCTTTGATTTTATTATGTGTTTTGATTAATTTGTACAAAATATTTAGAAGATATCGAATAGAAATGTCAATTTTATTTTGAAAAAATGGTAAAAGTTATTTTAATACAAAAAAAATAAGACAAAATAATGACAAAATTTTTAACTGTAGCTGGGAATTGAACTCGCGGCAAATGTCGTTCAATACCTACATTTTGGATTATTGCTCACCCCCCATAGCAAATAGCGTGATAGTTTATAGCCTATCAGTTGCCCTGACCTATAAGGATTGTGTATGCAAAATTTGAACAGGATCGGTTCAGTAGTTTTTGCGCCAATTAATACCATCACAAAAGAATTTTACTGTTTTATTATATGTATAGATATTTATTATAAAGGGATATTTATTTTGCAAATTACATTTTAACATATAAATAGCGCAACATTTCTCTAAAACTAAAAAGTCACACGTCAATATACAACCCGCCCCTGATCGTTCCCGGTGCAAAAGTGCCCATAATACTGGCCGCATTACCTCGCTGGATAGCGATAGCCATCCTTTGCACCAAGAACGACCCGGACCGGGAGTCACCCGTTGCCTCCCAGAGCCTACGGCCTAAATCCCCCACAAAACACTTTGCCTCCGTACTCCAACTGCCCAGAGTCTCCACAGCAACAGGCACAAAATGGTAAAGCTGCACCAAGGAAGCGTACTTCAGCCTTTTTATTATTATTATATATATTTATTATTATATAACATCTATCAAACCTAAACTTTTTAAAACATGAGCCTTACAAGTACAACATGACAGTTTGCAAGTTAGTAGTTATTAGTGTGACCTGCATGGTGGCCGCAATATTTACATGTTTACAAAACACTAAATCAGTGTTGTTCCTCTGGTATTAAGTATCATCGAACTGACATGATGATGAAACTGCAAGTGCACCGGAACTCTATAAAATATCCAAAGCCTTAATCCTTGTCATTTTTCAGTTTATTGGAATTGTCATGAGATGCAATCAGGCTATAAACATATTATAAATACTTTGATAATTATATTCTTTAACTGAGAAAGCCTAGAATTGGTACACTACTTGGGATCAGCATTTTTTTAGGGTTCCGTTCCTCAAGAGGAAAAACTGGAACCCTTATAGGATCACTTTGTTGTCCTTCCGTCTGTCTGTCTGCCTGTCTATCAAGACTCGCGATCTCAGGAACGCGTGAAGGTATCGAGTTGAAATTTAAACCAGATATTGTTTGTCGCACTACCGTCGTAGTGTCGAACTACTGTCGCATAGCGTGATTTGTCGCACTTCTTTTATTGGTTTGAGCTCACGTAGTACACTCCAAATTTAGTCCCTTACATTCACTTTAATACATATTTTTTGTTAATCTAGAATTTACACATTACAGGACTCGAGATGGTTGGCCTAGACAAACGGGTGCTGGGTGGTAACCTGATCTTCAGCACATGGGCCCTGGGTCAGGTCCTGACCGCAGGAGTGGCCTGGCTTGTCCCCTACTGGAGGACCTACACTCTGGTAATCTACGCACCCTCAGTCATCTTCATCACATACTACTGGCTCATAGATGAGAGTGTCCGCTGGTTACTCAGCAAAGGGAGAAATAAGGAAGCTGCCAGAATTATCTTCAAAGCCGCAAAGATGAATAGAAAGAAACTATCTTCGGACACCATTAAACTGTTGACTGAAGAATCTGAACAACTTCCCCAAATAGATGATAAGGCTCCAATAGAGGAAGATAAAAGGTCTATACTAATGCAAGTAGTAAGATCGCGGACGATGATGTTCCGTCTTCTGGTGTGCTCGTTCTGGTGGATCACGCTGACATTCGTGTACTACGGACTATCCATTAGCTCGGTGTCACTGGCGGGCAGCAGCTACGTGAACTACATCCTGACGTCGCTGGTGGAGATCCCCGGGTACTGCCTCAGCGGGCTCACACTCGATAGGTTTGGCAGGAAGAGCTCCACCATGACAGCGTTCATCATCTGTGGGTTGTCGCTTGTAGCGATACCTTTTGTACCTATATGTAAGATATCTTATAATTCTTTTTAAGGTTCCGTACCTCAAAAGGAAAAATAATTATTCTTATAGGATCATTTTGTTGTCTGTCTGTCAAGACCCTTTATCTCAGGAACGCGTGAAGGTATCAAGTTGAAATTAAAATCATTTACTGAGGTTTGCGATCCCTTGAAGCTGTAAAATAAATCAAACTTTGGAGTTAACGAAAAAAAAATACGGCCGCTTATATTGCAAAAAACGTGTATTTCGAAACTCTCAAGGGAATCAAACTTCATAGGGTACTTCCCGTTTACCTAGAATCTTGAAATTTGGCATGAAGCAGGGTCTCATAGCAGAAGTCTGACAAAAATCTGAAAACAGTAAATTTGTTACGTAGTATATATTCGATTCGGAAAAATCCTCGTAACTTAATTCGGTAATTGAACTATTTTCATAGGTACATTTGTGTGGAACCCTGAGTGCGCGAGTCCGACTCGCACTTGCCCAGTTTTTTTTTTATATTTCGGAACGTGTTGTAGCAGCTTTTCTTCTTCTAAGAAAAAATATTATTATATGGCTAAGGTGATCTTACTGATTTTTAAGGTATTTTTTTCAAGGAATCCTGATCAGACTGAGTTTATGTTAACACTAACACACTTTTTGTGATTTCAGCAATACCATGGCTACAGACAACCCTCAATATGCTGGGCAAGCTTTGCATCAGCATGGTGGTGATCAGCATCTACATCTACACAGGAGAGCTGTTCCCCACGCAGGCGCGCCACATTATGCTCGGCACCTGCTCTATGATCGGCAGGATAGGCGCGCTGGTGGCGCCACAGACGCCGCTGCTAGTCAGTATTGTTTAGATTCACAATAATCATCTGCCAGTATCTCTGTCTGGAATGTTACTGGCACTGTCAGCGCTATGGTGCTACCCCGTTATTCACAGACAGTCTTACCAGCCGTCGTCTGCCTCTCTAAAATCTCTGCTAAATGGCTCGGAATCACCCGCCAGCAGCATTTAGAGGCGGCAGTAGATCTCAGCGCTACTTCTACAATTTATACAAGGCATCAATTGTATTTAGAGTAAGCAAACGCGTTTTCATAACGTCTCGTTGTCCTTATATGTATTTAAGTCAGGAGATTCCATTCTTTATTTAAACCTTCCCATTTTTTTAGATGGCTTACATGGAAGCACTCCCGTACCTGTTGTTCGGTGTGATGGCGGGCACGGCGGGGCTACTGATGCTGCTGACCCCGGAGACGCTGAAATCTCATTTGCCCGACACCATCGAGCAGGCCGAAAACATGGACAAAAAGAAAGTTGCTGCGGAGTAGGTTATTAATATAATAGAAAAATGGATCTTTAATTAAATAATAGGGTCGATGGCATATTACCGTTCTGCTGGTATATTACAGTAAAGTTATACTGGCGTCAAAGAGATTAAAAGAGATGCCTTAGAGCGGCTATCAGAAGAAATGTTTTAGAAAAACTGTCATCCAAATGTCTCAGTGATGCCATCTAGTTTTGAATAGCGAACACGTGAATTTAATTTGTCAAAATTTATAAATTTAACTGCCGTTCGGTAGGTGGCCAGGGGCCTTACTATGATATTGTTTAAATGTCAGTCGTACGAGCAAAAAAGAGGGATAAAGCTATATACCCTATATAGCTCCATCACTTTAACAGTTCGGTTTAGGTCGTGAAAGAAGCTCGTGGTAGAGCCTCAGTGTGTGCTAAGTTAAGCTTTTGTGTGTAAGGTTAAGCTTTCCAGCTTTTAATTACTGCGTAAATAATAAGAATATTTATGAAATAAACCGAAGTTAGGTCCAGTAATTTTACCATAACAAGATTCGTAATAGCGTAATCCGCGACTCAGCATATTTTCTCAGAAAATGATTTTCTTTTAGTGCTTAAAGCGGATACAGATACGACTTGATTTGTAGGGGTGTCATATTCGACAGAGCGACTTATGAACACAAGGTAATAAGTATTGGATTACGATTTTATTACCTATATCCTGTCTATTCGTAGAAAATATTTAATGTTTTTGACTGGCTGGCGTGATTTTATGTAATAAAATTTTGCTAACACTATACAGACATATGATTGCAGCAATCTTGAAAGATTTACTATAATTTATAGAAGATTTCTATGGTCTATCTTCATAGTTCTTCATCATATCTTTATCCAACCTTCTTCCCAGTTTTACTGGGGTCGGGTCTGCTAGTACGCCTACGCCAGAGAGCGCTGTTCTGGCTTGTCTGTCAGTCAGACTATCGAATAATCGAGCTGTTGTCTATATTTTATTTATTGAGTTAAGTTTTAATATTGATCGTGATGATCGGTAGAGTGTAGTGTAGGTATAAGTACAGTCAACGGTCAAACACATATTTATAATAACAGTTTACCAATAAACTGAGTATTTTATGTCCAAGTCATTTTTTTTTTCATAACGTGTGGTGAACAGTACAACCTTTATACAGAGCTATATTTGCCGATAAAAGTACAAGATGTTACCTTGTGTAGTAAAATTGTATAGAAAATAAAGAAAATAGTAAATGCTTAGTAAAAAGATAGTCAAATACGTCATATTATGCAATAGAATATCAATCTACTTATTAGTTTACAGTTCAGATTCAAAGTTACAAAATTACAATATTTATCTACGAATGGGACCGAATACGAATTAAAAAATACGAATTCCAATGCTGTTCAATTTTTAACTGACTTCAAAAAAGGAGGAAGAACTCAAATCGGTTGTATGTTTTGTTTAAAACAACTTTAATTTCAGTAATCGTTATGAAATACCAAAGAAACAAAAGCAGAAACACCATCTTTCAAAATTAAAATTATTTTTAATGTTTTATTGTTTTTGTAGGGAAGCCGGTTTTTGTTTTTGTATTTTGCTCCAAAACTATGTAGCTATGTAAGCTCCCAGTCTAAGAACATAGCTACAATTCGTTGGTTGGTTGTACAGTTAGTACACAGTACCTAAATGATCTACTAACTCCTAAACCAGGTTAAGCTTGTAGTTTGGTAGTTAGTGGTTCTTCGGAAGCAGGTCTTACATTTACACAACCTTAAGTAATATCATGTACTCGGATAGATATTTTATTATTTATTTAATTTTAGCAGTATGTCTACTAAGTCTTAGACATATCCAATATCTCATAATGATTTATAACTGCTACTGGCATAATATGAAAATTTAGGTATTATTTCCCAAATAACGCTAGGAGTGATTCGTATCGACGTCGGATCGACGATGAAGTATCAGAGATTCGTCCTCGACAAACTGTCTAACTTTGTATAGCGCTTCGAAGTCTGATTCCAAAACTGGAACGGATCGGTGCTGCCCTAAAGCTGCTCCTGCTCAACCTTGGGGGTCCAAACGCCTCCTGCCGAAAGGCTCTACGCGGGAATCGTTCAGTGCATGGGCCTTTACGGGTCGCCGGTTTCGGCGTCGTTACTGCAAAAGTGAACCAATCACCATCTGAACGCTTGCCAGAGGGTCATAACTATCCGGATGGTTCGGGAATACCATACGGTTTCCCGCGAAGCGGCAAGCCTCCTTGCTGGCCTGCCACCGAAGAATCTGGAGGCAAACGCCGGGGCGAGACTTCGCTGCCGCGACAAATCACAGCATAGTGGACAGAGTTCCGGCGAGATCTCAGGTTGAAATGGCGACAACGACTTCACAACTCAGTGCGGATACTCCATAATCACGGCGGCAAGTCCCCTCTTTGAGGAGCGGCTGGAGTAACACGACATTTATTTACTTAACACTTCATGCACATAAAGGTACAGAGGCGGACTTAATGCCTTAGGCATTTTCTACCAGTCAACCTTTGGGTGATACAGAGAAGAATAGTGGTAGGTGCAATAAAAGAGAGAGAAAAAAAAGGTTAATATAAAAAGATATACAAATTAATCACAGATATACAATAAATATAATATATATTACATAATATATACTTAATTGACATGACTCAGGTCTTCACCGGACATGTCAAGGGAGATTCCTACACTGGATTCAGGCGAATGAAACGCCCAGGTGTCACCATTGTATAGACGACTCGGAGGACACGGTCTAACATACGGTGGAGGTGTGCACCACTTGGGCGGAGCACCGCCTTGTCCTGGTTCAGGCAATGATTCGGAGCGAGGAAGAATGGCAGGCGGCGACCGCCTTCTGCGAAGCAGTAATGCTATGATGAATAAAGAAGGAGAACGCATGCTTGAGTGAACGACAGCGGATTCACGAGGTGTAAATTGTCTTAAGACATCGTGGATAACAAGTAATAAATACCGGAATTATTGAAATGCCACTCCCGCTTCACAGCCTCACTTTTACCTTCAAATTAATTATTTTTTTAATGTATTTATAAATATTGGAAGAAATACTATTCCCCTTTTTGTATTGTTATTTTCGAAATGTTTTTTTCTTTATATATTTGTTTATTTTAATAGAGCATATGATAATTTATTACCTTTTATTTTTGGAAACAATAGCATTGTATAATGAAACTTGAAAAAAAAATAAGCACTTTATTTTCAAGTTTTGTGAATGTGAATTACCATGGAGTATTTTTATTAGGTTACAACAAGTTTGACATTACAAGCATGGCAGTTGAGAGTTTGTCATGCTCACTCAAATGTCTCGCTGATGATGTTATTGAGTCATTCAGTTCCTGAGTGGGTCTGATGCACGCGTCATGCTCGTGAATGGGTGCCGTCAGTTGAGACTGGTCATCTCTTAGCTTCCAGTGGCTTATTCGTCAATTTCTATTTTTTAATTCGATTTATTTTTAAAACGTCGTCACATAAGAACAAAAAAAAAAAAACGAAATCCTAAATCGCGCAATTAGAGTTCTCCACACAATTTGAACATATACAACAGCCCTAATTTACCTATGGTCTGGTCAGAGGATCCTCCCTGTTCAATGAAGATTTGCGGGAATTAATACTCTGTTCCGCATACCTCAAAACTTTAAATTGTTGAGCATAACCTGCCTATACAATACCGGGACACATTTGCCTAAAGGGGGAAACTGATTATCGCGTTGGTGTAGATACACCTGAGCTTAAGTCATAACAACTATAAGCAATATTCACATAAGATCTACGAAATTACTAAATCCCCACTGCACCAAAACACCGAGAAAAGCCACAGCACACCGCATCTATTCTAATCTACGATAGCATAATTAACATCTACCTAGAAGGGGTTTAACAAACTCAATTTAATACCTTTACGACTTTAATTCCTTTAATTTTTTATCGGGGCTGAGAACAAAGAGCCATAATTGCATTGGATTACATATAGTTTCTTTCCAAATCTACTGCAGATAGCAACAATGAAAAAACGATAAGGGCTAACCTACAATATTTCCTATTTCCAATATTTTTTATTTTAATAGTTCATCAGTTGTCCTGAATGAACTGTTGGCGCTCAATCATGACATAAGCCACCAGAGTTAATTAAACTTTCTTTATAAAGATTATGCCCGATTAGCAAAGTCCGTCATCATCATCATCATTTCAGCCGAAGACGTCTACTTTGGTAACCTTGGTTCTCCTCCGGATATCTTCATTTCTAATGCGATCACGCAATGAAACTTTAAGCTTAGCTCTTTGAATTGCGCTTTGGGTGACTTTAAGCTTTCTGATGAGGTCTATTGAGAGTGACCACGTTTCGGAACCATATGTCATCTCTGATAACACGCACTGGTCTTAGACTTTCGTTTTGAGACATTGGGGTATGCAAAGCAAAGTTAGTATGAAGGTAATTATTATATGTCAAAGATGCTTGCGATCGCGGTCCTTATTTAGA
The DNA here is from genome assembly GCA_949316375.1 of Mythimna vitellina. Taxonomy (NCBI): domain Eukaryota; kingdom Metazoa; phylum Arthropoda; class Insecta; order Lepidoptera; family Noctuidae; genus Mythimna; species Mythimna vitellina. The sequence goes on from OX438693.1 coordinate 25,192,165, forward strand.
TTCTTCGATATCGATACTCATTATTTCTACATAGATGATGGTGTGCTTGGCTCAATGCTGGTCCAGCTCCACTACCACCGGGGTGTACAAATTGATTAGGAGTTGGAGTCCATGGAGTTTCTTGCACATTCTTCTCCATAGAGATCTACGCTTTGGAATGTGCAATTAGTATCATTTATTTTTATTTTTCTGACTGACTGACTTCTTGACATTTCAAAAGTGCCTGTAAATGGTTTATTTGGAATAAATGCTATTTTGATTTTTGGTGTTAACAGGTGGACTCAGTCGCACCTCAGTTGCTCAGTTGTGTGTTTGTGTCGAGACCAATCATGAGTCAGATGTTATTATATTAATGCTTGCCGTCGACCGCTCTGTACAAAAAAAATATTTTGTTTTCATAAGCATCTAGGTAAACCTCCATGTAGACCGTAACCACGATATACCGCTGTGACCTTCGGCATGTGCATGCCACATAAATTAACAGAACTAAGGATAAAGTAATCGTTGAGTTCACTTCTCCCACATTTCTTAAATCTTGCAAACCAACTTAAGATTTTTGATTTGTTTAATTTTCTCGGTTTTTACGAAATTGTCGTTGTGCAGGATGGTTATCATCGCTTGTTGAATTGAAATACCTCAAGATTTGTGGAGAGATTTAAAAATACATGTTTGTTGTCAGTCGTGTCTTCCTTTATTTTTTTTTTCTTTATTTAATCATGACCATGAGAAGTAAAGTGCAGTCTCAGCACGTTCCTTTGTTTACATACTATCGATACTCATATTTCACATATTTGCATGAATTTGTTTTACATCGAGATAGTGATCTATATCGCGACTGCGAGGTATCGTAAATATGTAGGTATATTTGGCATGTGCCAAAGATGCCTACTTACGATACATAATTACCTTAATGAATTTAGATCGAGCACTGATATTTCCCTCCATTAAGAAAGACCGCAATTCTTCACTATCTAACTAACAACATTGTATAACACGTCACTCTGTACATTCTCTCTTAACTTCATTTATGCTCATATCCTGACACTGCTATCTGCATTTAGCTCTATGCTCGATGTCTCGTGCGGCTGTGTTTGAAAATATGAAAAGTGGTCACTTTTCGTCCATTTTCCATTTATCGGCCACAACTTTTTTACACCACCTAATTGAAAAAAAAACCTATATTAATAAGTCGCTAATCCTCTAGCGCCGTAACTCTGAGCACTGCATACTATGGATCTTAAAGCATTCTAAGCTTTTACTGCCAACTAAAAGGTCGTTTCCTAAAGGGTCATTTGACTGATGGGAACATCTATTCGATTTGAATCAGTCCAAGAGCGAGTTTTTTATGAGCTCCAGAACTTATTAGTACTGACTTGGACAAGTTAATTAGATTTCTTTAAACCCTGCCCATGGAAATATGTGGCCGTCGACTTATCTACATCGATTGCCTCGTCGTTACAACGTTGCTGGCTGACCATTCGCCATTATATTATTAATAAAAAAAAAAACGTACATTGCCTGAATGTTTTTAGCACTCTATAGAATGCCCAGGTATTCCATAAAAATGATTTTTAGATTGCCGGTAAAATAACTGAAATTAAAAAAATACTTTTGATTATTATAATAAAATAATAATAAAACGTCTGCGCTAATTACAACTAACTAAAATCATCATCATCATCATCATTTCAGCCGAAAGACGTCCACTGTTGGACATAGGCCTCCCTCAATTGCCGCCACAATGACCGGTCCTGTGCGTCTCGCATCCATCGAATAACTAACTAAAATATGGCGTCAAAAAACTCTTCCACATCGCTGTCGACTGGTAATTGGATAGTTTAGTTGTAATAAGCGTAGGGTTTTTATTATTATTTTATTGTAATTATAGTTATTAAGTATTTTTTAAATGTGAATAAGATTTCTGAGTTAAAAAATCGATTGTTATCTGTGACACAATCAAATTGGAAATTACGTTAATGTAGTAAGTAGAAACAATGTTTACAAGGACAAGAAACGTTTAAATGTGTCGCATTATTGGCTGACATATCTAATCGAAGACATATCGATACTTATCTTAATATAATATATCACTTTAAACATACTTTTTGGGTGATTATAGAGATCAAGATAAAGGAGGAGATTATATTATAATTCAATCAATTAAAATATTAATTGATTGAATTATAATTTATTGTCGTAGAAACAATGAATGAGTAGAAGCAATGAGATTCGGTGGCTTGACGACCACAGCCGAGCATCTCGCACGTCGCGGTCAGTTTGTTTGCCCTTGCAAATGAATATGTTTGAAGCTTTAACTCCAGCAAGGTCGAAGCCTACTGAGGCCATGGGTTGTGCGAAAGACAACCCCGGGGCCCTGGAACGAAGGAAAAAAAGGAACAGGAGTAGGTTTAGTCAATTAAAGTCGCCGACCAAGAGCAGGAGATGTTATTAGATGTTTTCTAACATAAAACCCTCTAAAATGCTGTTTCGCCATAATTATCATTCTACTTCTAACCCTGAAACTTTTCTGGAGGAACTCTATGAAATTCAGAAATGATTTTTCAATACACTTACCAGAAAACTAACTCTGAACCTTACCGTTTTTAGGCACGTAATTTATATTTTTTCGCACTAGTGTGGAAAAGTGTGCAAGCTCGCCCCCACCAAAATTCATTACATTTAGCGACCCCCGCGAGTTGCATGTAAACTATTACCCATCTATTAATATCTCCGTAAGTATATTAAAAAACATCGTTTGATACATGTGGAAATATGTCACTGCAGCACTCTCCAAAACACCTCGAATTCTACTTCAGTCACTATGGCAAGTTTTCTCCATTTGTATCAAAATGTGTTATTCGGGAACCGGATTAGGGCTGCGTTGCTAAAGCTTTTTTAGTATGTCAAGTACCTGCCCGAATCAAATACATATTATGATAAGGTACGAGAAAAAAAACCAATTCTCTTCCAATTGGCATCACGTTTTAGCCCCTGATTACTATCAAAAGTGGTCATTATTGTGATATCAACGTTTGCATTTGTCCCTAGTCATCATGACGTATTTAGCTACAGCCGTATTTAGGTACCCTTGGGCTAAGAGGGTTCAAGATTCCATGGTACTGCTAGGGGTGGTAGAAGCCGCCTTTACCCTTAAAACAAGCTACCTACCAAAAATTTTGAGCTCGATTCGTTTGCTTTTTTATGTTTTTCGGCATTCTATTATTTATTGTTTATCAAAAATTTATGCACTAGTAATAAACACTGTACAAAGGCGGAGTTAATGCCTTAGGCATATTATAATAATTTTTGTTTATTATTTCATTTCTATTATATTAATTTCTATTATATTAATAGTAATAAAAAAATCACTGATGTTTAGATAACGGTGAAATTTTGTATGTGAGTGTGTATATGTTTGTTACTCCTTCACGCACGAACGGCTGAACAGGATTGGATGAAATTGCACATGGGCGGAACATGTCCTGGAATAGGACATAGGATGACAGGATGACACGTTACTCCCGCATTTTTCCGTTTCCATCGTTTATGATTAAACCGGCAAGTGATAAATAAACCGGTTTAGCTTGTTCTTCGACAAAAGACTCCTCAATAGCTTTCCATTCTAGTTAGTCTTTTGCAACTCTTGTTCATTCTGGACTGGCTACTTTTTTTATTGCATCTTCCCATCTTGTCGTTTGACGCCCTTTGTGTTTCTTTCCATATCTTTTCGGTACCACTCTGTTATTAATCTCGTTCATATTTTCTTTCTATCTCTTCACACATGGCCTATCCATTTTCAGATATTTTAACACTATTTCTACATTTTTAAATTTAGTGTTTTCTTTAACAGCATTCTATTTAAACTTAACATGTTGTGAACAGTGATATGAAAGAAAAGGAACTTAGTGATAGTATGACGGTTGACAGGATAGAATGGAAGAAAAAAACGTGTTGCGCCGACCCCAAATAAGATGGGACAAGGGCAGGAAGATGATGATGATGATTTAACAGCAGGTTTCCCTTTCGATCTCTTCTCTTTACCCCAATTACGCTTTATTTACATCACCTCAAATAACTAATTTATTTAGCTCGGCCGTATGGGTTTTTTTCTGGTGGGAAAATCATCTTATGACATCCCCCGCTCTTGGGCGGGACGGGAGATAGTATCAGACTTTTACTGACTAAAAACCCTCTCCTGTTCCTTCGTTGCCTTTCGTACCAGGGCCGAGTCTTCGTTTCAGAATCAGACCCTTGGCTCCAGTAGGCTTCGACCCTGCTGGGCCCCTACAGTTGCTGACATCTCCTTGAGGAGCGCGTGGAACAATACGCGCCGTCGACAACTTGGGCTCGGTTCGGATGGTTACCGGACGGTCGGACGGCGAGCCACCCATTGCTCGCCGTCCGCAAGCCCGCGCCTACGGTGGCCGGTAATTGGGATTGGAGTCCCAGCGGCGGTTGGGGCGTGAGTACCGCTGCCTCACGCGATCGGCCGCCTCCTTTGCTAGCATTACTGCTTCGCAGAAGGAGGCGATCGCCTGCCACTCCTCCTCGCTCCGGACCATGGCCTGTACCAAGGCCCGGCGCGAGAGATCGCCGCCGCCGATTCCCCCACGAGGACACGGCGATGCTTTTCCCAAGCGGGGCACACCTCTACTGTGTGCTCCTGGTGACACCCGGGCCGGCCGTATGGGTTGCACTACCGATCGCTGTTTCTAACCTAAAGGAACTTAGTACGTAGGTATCCAAAACCATTAAAACAATAATATTTAAGTAGCAAAGATAAGCACTATTTTAGAATTTTGGTACTTTTACACAATTGACACTTTTATTGACTCATTTATCTTTTTATTAATTGCACTTTATACAAGTAGATAACAGGCCTTGCCTTGCGTTTACTGTCATTATGTACCTACGTAAACGCACATTCTATTTTGGGCGCACAGGTTTAAATTATATCAGTTATTGTTGCCCGGGCGTTCCATATTAGTGAACAAGTAAGATGGTAGTAGAGCCAGTTGGTCTCACAGTCGCGCAGAGTAAAGGGTTGTAAAATTGTAATATTTATATATGTATACTTTAAAGCTCATTATTTATATACTATTATTGTACATATAATTTACCCGTATCTAGACTAACGCCAGCCCGGCAAGCGTGCTTCACTCAATCTAGCTTGCCTGGCAGAAGGATTGGTGATCAAAGTCTGATTGCCGTCGGATAATAGTACCTACCTATGTAGTAATTTTTGGAGAACTTAGGATAGCGAGGCAACCAATAACTCCAAATAATTATTATCATGACGACTTAGGTATTTAGAAGTTATTATTATTAGTTTATCACAGGCATGCTGTATATTAATACATCAAGACACATATGAGACTAATGCCCTGCACTACTTATTTTTAACACTGTGTACAAGAGATTACAGAGCGATTTTATCACCAAAACATTTAACTTGACCGATAGATAGAGTAACCCAGGTAGTTGATAGATAAAGAATAATAGAATAAACTATTGACGATATGGTGCTTGAAGAAATCAGTATCGTCCAAATGCGCGTTAGGTTAACGTTATTGTCGAAGTTTTGGGAAACACATGAATGTAAAATCACAAACGCACAAATCCGGGAAGCATCACATAAGAATGCCTATGAAATAATGATATTTACCCCGGAAACTAATCGACCCCTGCAGGTCGAGTCCTAAGTTGGCAAAAGTTATGCTAAAGCTAATGCAGATAAGCTCGCCACATGCCACAACCGCGATTATAAGTTTCCTCTTCGAGGACCATTAGAGAGGCGCCATGGCGTCCTCATTTATGGCCTTATTCAGGTAGGTACTTACCGAACACATTTGTTTCGGAATGTCTTATTTTGGATTCAGTAGGAGAGGCAGATCTCACATTCTGACCGCGGCAGGAGACGCCCTGGGTGTCGGAAGTCGCAAGAACGTTCCAGGCCACTGAAGGGCTGATCCCAGGACAGTGGTATTATACAAAAGAGTCATGGTGGCCCTGGATCGCAAAGAACAACAGAAGTAACACGAGTGAATGTGAGTCAGTTAAAGTTTGAGAGTCATTCTAGTGCTATTCAAAGCGGGAGAACTTATTTGATGATTCAAAAAGGGGATCTGAAGACGCTCTCAATGAAATCAAAAGCTACCATAGTGAATTATTCAAAGAAAATAATAGTTCATGGTTATCATTAAAAGACTATGGTAGTTACATACGATTTATTGCCCGGTGTCCAGGCTACGTGTGAATATGTAGTAGGCATAGATGTTTTCTAACTGATAAACTTATCTTTGTGAAATATAAATATTATACTTTCAACTATTAAATTCACGTGCCGACATTCAGATATCTATACTATGGTCACGATAAAATATGATAAACGGTGTTTTTATCATTATTTCAATGAATCTTACACATCAACGAAGAATATTAACGGCATTTAGATCGAAGCATTGGCAACATTTATTTGTGCACTCCTCCACATTATTTCACTTTTTTTAAGCTACTGTCTTCATATCTTTTGTAAAACTATAATATATTAAAAAGTTCGAAACGAATTAAGCAGTCTGATACAATTACTGGAATTTATTTTATTTCAATCATAATTATATTAAAAAGTATTTGTGTTTAGATGTTTGACACTGTAAATTTTTTTTACTTCCTGCATTTTAGTGAGTAATACCAGTTTGAAATCGTCTTCTTGCGCTCTTTATTTTAATATCTTACATGACTTGAAACAATAAAACATAATATTTGGCACAAAAAATAACAGTGTCACTCTCACAACCCAAAACAACCACAAACGCAACACAAATCTAATGACACTGCTCTAGCTAAAATGCAAAAAGCCGTGTAAGCTCCAGGGCGTGCCAAACAAATATGCAGATTTTCAAAAACATATACCTCCTTCTTCTTCTCTTAAAAGGTTCTGGAATGGCGACCACGTACCGGAAGACGTAGCGTTGGAAGGCCTCCTACAAGGTGGACCGATGACCTGGTAACGGTTGCGGGAGTACGATGGATGCGAGACGCACAGGACCGTTCATTGCGGCGGCACTTGGGGGAGGCCTATGTCCAGCAGTGGACGTCTTTCGGTTGAAATGATGATGATGATACCTTCTTCTGACGTAGTCATAAAACCATGTGATAGTTGGTACTCTCCAGTGTGTTTGTCAGGTGGAAAAGTTATCAAAACAGCTAATGGATAATCTTCTTAGGGAATGGAGATACTCCAATCCCATATTAGTTTCAAGAAAAAGAAGTTTAGCTACACTTAGCAGGCTATTTTTCATTTCACACTCCTCTCTGTCTGATCACCGATCCTTAGCTAACGTCGCCTCCACAATGCCCTCGTACTGCACGCGAGAGTCGCGTCTATCCATGATAAAAAATGTAATATCGCTAGATTCTAAATAGCTTATCGTAAAATTATTTTATTATTTTATTCCTACATTAGTCTGATAAGACTTCCTCTTGTTTCAATCCGAAGTGCTGCGGTTCACTTCTTCGGAACTCATGGCTGAAGACGCAGCGTGCCCTAGCTAAAGACGTAGAAATCAGAAATGAAAACAGAAAAAAATAGTTAGTCATGGTGACTGGCCGCAGGTATAGTAACGCCGAGGGTCCAGGCGATCACAAGGGCAGCTTGTTCGCAAGACCGCTGGACCTGGACGACGTGCTGGTGAACGAGCTGGGCCAATTCGGCCGCTACCAGATTCTGAATTTGCTGCTCGTCTCCGTTCCCATTATCTTGTCGGCCTTCATGAATGAGTACATCTTTTCTGCCGCCGCCATTCCGCACAGGTGCGTATTAATCAGCAAGAGAAGGAGTTACAGTTCTTAGTCGTTTCGCAAAATCTGCTTATTGTTTATTTTTATCAAACTTCATTTACATAATTTATTAGATCGCAGTGCTATATTTATGTAACCATTCAAGGTAGTGTGCATCGGCATGCTTTTACTACGATTTCTGTCAAGTTTCTGCGAAGCTACGAATGAATAAAATATGTTTTTGCCCTCAGTTACTTGTAGTCATTAATTTTATTGCATTCACAGATGTCAGATTCCTGAATGTGGAGAATTTGGAAAGAGCGAAGTTTTTAGGCCAGAATGGATAACAAACGCAATCCCAGCTGCAGACAATGCGAATGGGTTTGTGTCCTGTGTCCGATACGAGCCTGCCGGAGGAAACGGCTCCCTGGACTATTGCCCGGCTAACATCTTCAATAACGGGGAACAGGACTGTGATGGATTCGTTTACGCTCGGGACAACTCTTGTGTCTATGATGTTAGTATCATAAATTTGCAAGGTCACTACACATTTTCTGTATGTTAATGGGAAAGGTAAAATATATCTGTTTAATTATCAGTTTGATCTGGGTTGTCAAGATTGGCTTCGTGCATTAGCTGGTACTCTTAGCAGTGTGGGCAACTTGCTGGTACTACCCTTTGCCGGTTACGTCTCTGATACATTCGGAAGACGTGTTGCACTCGTTATCAGCGTCACCAATCTAGCCATCTTCGGAATCATCAGAGCCTTTTCCGTCAACTACCCCATGTACTTGACGCTGCAGTTTCTACAGACCATGTTTGGTGCTGGAACTTTTAGTTCTTCTTACATCTTTGGTAAGCATTAAACTGTTACGAAAATATTTATGTAGTATGGTAATATTAGTAGCACGTGTACCTATGTAAAGACAATTATTACACGTGTATTTGTACCATGTATACATCCTATATCTGGTTTAAAGCATCAAAGATGTAATCCTATCTTTATTTCAGCTACTGAGTTTGTGGGCCCGAAGTATCGTGTGTTGACTAGCGCCACATGCTCATCCATGTTCGCCATCGGTCAGGTGATCCTCGGTGGGGCAGCTTGGCTTATTGAATCCTGGAGATATATGATTTTAGCGATTCACATCCCATGCTTACTCATCATCTCCTACTACTGAATCCTGTCGGAGAGTGTGAGGTGGCTACTGTCCCAGAAAAAGTACGACAGAGCAAAAATAGTGCTGCAGCGAGTGGCTAAACGCAACAAGACGACGATTAGTGAACAGTCGCTGGAAGCGCTATGTAACCCGCCAGAGCCAGTCAAGGTCAGTATCAAATCAAATCGTTTGCCAGCTGATGCTCCACTGTACCCGCGCCCCTCATTTACTCCCGCTAGCGGTGGGCGGTGATGTTGAAGGTAGTGGTCTCAACAGTCACTTCAGTGATAAAATAGCATCATACTGCTGAAAGATTTTTTAAAATAAGTCAAGTAGTTTTTGAGTTTACAAACAAGAATACATTTTTTTCTATATTCGTTTATAAGTAGATTAGTATAAAGATTACTTACTAATAGATTGTGATCAGTTCAAAGTTAATTTTCTTGGAGCGTGTTAAATTGATTTTTAATGGCAAATACAAAGTAATTCATTTGCTTGCCCGAATTCTAGTCCGCACAACGAACCATCATCACAAAGGCGGTGGGATCAGCCGCTCTGCAAAGTAGTTCAGGAAAACCTAAATGAAACATCTACTGCTCCTGCGGAGCATGCGCGCCTATTAGCTGTGGGAGAGTAGGAGTCGGGTCTCTGGCTTCACGCACTACCGTCGTCCAATATAGGCCTTATAATACCTTGCTCGATGATAATACTTTCCTCATTGCTACTTCCTTACGTCTAGGCACTCCCTGCTGTTCTTCTTAATGCTGCCACTGTGGCGAAATCGTCAACAGCCTCAGACACCACGGTCTGTCATGCGACCGAAGTGCGGATTGCATAGCGTGACACCCGAATATCGTCGTCGTTCCAGCCGTATTGTAAGCCCACGGCCTGACACGCGACGATGGCAATAGACCGGACGGCATGTCGTTATTCCCATGGAAGATGGGTAGGTCTTTAGTATGGGACACAGCATGTGTCGATACATCTTCTTAGCTCGTCGTTTTATGCTGGTACTGCCGCAGCGTGATAATGCCGCCAGTCTTTTGGGCACATTACTAGTCGACAGCGATGTGGAAGACTTTTTTGACACTATATTTCAGTTTGATTTTGGTTCGTTGTAATTAGCGTAGGGTTTTATTATTTTTATATTACTGTTATTATAGATAATTAATTAATTAAGTATTTTTTAAATGTAAATTATTCGTGTAAATAAATATAAAAAATTATACACAAATAAATAAATTTAATAATAAAATGGTAATAAATTTTTAGGTGGTAGATGATGCTAATGTGCCTAACCTCTTCACTGCCATCTTCCGCTCCCGCGTGTTACTGCGGCGCGTCTGCACTACTCCCATCTGGTGGATTACCACCACTTTCGTGTACTATGGGCTGTCCATCAACGCCACCAGTCTGTCTGACACCATGCACTTGAACTACATCTTGACCTGCGCCATAGAGATTCCCGGTTTCTACACCGCTGTCCTCATCCTCGACAGGCTAGGCAGGAAGCCTACACTCTCTGGAGGTTATCTGTTCAGTGCTGCCTGCAACATTGCTTTCGCTTTCATTCCAGATGGTAAGTCTTGTCTGATTAACTATTGCACATTGCGTATATTTTGTACCTATTTGTTCCATTTTTTTTCACTAATAAGCCTTTAATTTATTATTGTGCCGTTAATATTAGTGGTGCATGGGTTTCGTTTATTTTTTTAGGGTTCCGTAGCTCATTCAGTAAAAACGAAACCCTTACAGAACCACCTCGTTGTCCGTATTACCGTACGGAACCGAATCTTTTTGTCAGCCTGTCGGGCTGACAAAATGATTCATTGATTGATTGATTTTTTGATTGATTGAGATTTTTTTTTTTTGAGATTTTTTGATTATTTTTTTTTTCAGCAAGATCGATTTAAAGAGGTTTCATATAGCGGAGAAGACAATGTTGAGATGGATGTGTAGTGTGACGAGAATAGATAAAATGAGAAATGAATATATTAGAGCAAGTTTAAAAGTGGCACTAGTGACTGAAAAGTGAAAAGGGAATTGTTTGCTTGTTATAGTCATGTGAAGAGAAGGGATGAAGCGAATTTTACTAAAAGAGTTATGAGTATACATGTGAATAGAGAGAGAGAGGAAGGCCAAGAAAAGATAAGTAGATTGTGTCAGGAGTAATATGAAAGAAAAGGGAGTTAGTGATAGTGAGACGGATAACAGGACAGAATGGAACAAAAACGTTACGATCTCAAAAACATAGAACAAGGGTAGAAAGATGATGATGATACAATCACAAATATCTGATTTACAATGCTGATAATGTTTACAAAATAAATTAACGCTATCACTCGTACTAATTTCAAAAACCGGTAAATACATCAACAATAATTCATAATTATGTGCCTATTATCTTAATATTGATTGATATTATTATACTTATATCACACCGATTATTTGAATCGATAATGTTTAAAAATGCATTACATTCAAATACATCACCAATTAACTGTAAGTATTAGCAGTTCAAAAGAAAAATTTACCGACACTTTGACTATAAAAAATAAAATTTGAGTATAATAAAGTTTTGTTACTATTTTGGTGTACAATAAAGTTTTATTCTATTCTATTCTATAATTTGAGTACCTATGATTTAAATTGTGAATACCCACCTAGATACCTAGTTATGGTATCCCACTGAAAAACAATCATGACGGATTATTATTTTACTTTTACATAACACAGCCAAAGGCATTAACATTAGTTAAAGTCATGTTTTTGATATTTAAAACATGAACAAAATAATAGTGACATAACTACACGATAGAGAATATACTCATCTCATATAACTCAGACAGAGCCATGATGTTCTTCCACTCAACCGATTTAGCATCCAAGAGAGCGTTGAGCGCAGAGATTGCCGAAAGGATAGGAGACCAGGTTTTGAAGACGGTACGAGTCCCAGAAACAGTATACCGTCTGTGCCTCCCAGTGTACTATAGTTGATTGGAGCAAACAGTTGACAAAGCTCGTGCACTTCAGGAGTATCTATTTTTCCGTGAAATATTTTACACATAATTATTAATGATTTATTTATTTATTTGGTAATTTATGGAGAAAGTTAGCAGGATACAAGAATGGATAATACCCATGAAGACGGTTAAATAAGTATCTATAAAGATAAGCTTTATGAACCTTTTGTAAAAGTAATATGTATTTTCTTTCATATATCGTAGGAATCCCCCGTCGATATATGATTGCTTTGATATGATAATTTATATGGCCACAGAGGGGTACTATCACTCTATTTATTGTTTAACTTTTTGTACTTACAAAAAATGTTGTTAGGATCTTGTTTTGATTGGTTGCAGATCTGAGAACGTTGCGTCTGGTAGTCTACCTGTTGGCTAAATTCGGTATCTCCGTGGTGTTCACGTCACTGTACCTGTTTACGTCGGAGCTGTACCCGACGCAGTACCGCCACCGTCTGCTTGCCCTCTCCTCTATGGTTGGCCGAATCGGCTCCATCATTGCACCACTCACGCCAGTACTGGTAAGTGTATTTATTCAAAATTTTGTTTATGATCCAGTATTGTTATATTCAACGAGATTCTTTTATTTTTCTAAGCAAAATTAACCAGTTTCTACAATATAAATGGGATAAGTGTTTGTCTACACTATTCACATAAAATAACTGAAATATTATTAACATAAACAAATTTTAATCGTGATTCTCTTTAACAGATGGACTACTGGCCCGGTATACCGTCAGTAATGTTTGGCGCAATGGCCATCCTCTCCGGTATCCTAGTGCTCACGCAACCTGAGACTCTGGGCACGAAGATGCCTGATACTCTTGCGGAAGCAGAGGCTCTCGGTACAACTGAGTCGAAACTAGATTTAAATAAATAAAATAAATAGTAGATTTTAGGAAAAACTGCACTAAAATAATATTGTTTATGGGTTTGAATGAATGAAAAAACAATGTGCTAGTACCAGTGGATGATTGGTAATAATTGATTATCTAAACATAAACATAGAAATGGATACGAGACGCACAGGACCAGTCGTTATGGCGATACCTGGGGAGCCTATGTCTACGTGGTGTACAGTGGACGTCTTTCGGCTGAAATGATGATGATGATAAAACATAGAAACAATTAAATAAGTGTGGTTTAGCCAACGTAAAATTCCTTCAACTTTTTCAACACAGTTGATACAAAGAAATTTTTAGGCATCACAGTAGACAAGAACCGCAACGTGAAAACACATACAGAGGCATTGAGCGAAAGGATCCGTTGATCTGCATCTGCACTTCTCAAAATAGCTGCCATAGTTATCATTGATGCGCTTCTTATAGCATATCATGCATATGCATAGATTTAAGTTTGTGTAAAAGTTTTGTTACTATTTGGGTGTACAATAAAGTTTATTCTATTCTATTCTATCATGGTATCGTAGAATTGATCATGTGATCTGAGATTTGATAGGTATTGTATTTTGGGCCAACTCGTCTAATAAGAAAAAAAATTCTAGTCACGAAAGGCTATGTTTGGTTTTGGCACTATGAAAACCTGCAAAAAAATATTTTTAACTGATTTCAAAAAGGAGGAGGTTCTATGTTCGGCTGTATATACCTACTTTTTTATGTATGTTCAGCGATTTCTCGGTCAATTGTGGACCAATTTTGAAAATTATTTTTTAGATTGAAAGTTTATGCTCCCAAATTAGTTCCATAGAAATATTGTTATGATCTGATGTTGAACTTCAAAGATATGGAACGGAATTCTTCATAGGATCACAGCAGAACTGTCGTAATAAGTAAAATTGCTTTGTTTATACGTATACGCTATACTTTAAATTTGACTGCGAGGTACTTTTTAGTTGTGATACCGCGATTAAAAAGTGTAAATTAAATAACATTTTACATAAAAAAATACAACCGACTTCAATATTAGAAAACACTAAAAAATTCAAAATAACTTTAGTTTCGGAAGTCGGTGTTAAATAACGAAGAGACGAAACTTTATAGAAACACTGGCTTCCGAAATTAAAGTTATTTTGCACTTTTTAGTTTTTTTTTGATATTGAATTCGGTTGTATTTTTTTTTTTTGTAAAAAGTTTTAAAACTGTGATATCTCTTTATATTGAAACCAAATGATGTAATGGGTGATTGTTTTCAAAATGAAATACTTAGAATGAACATTGTATTTATTCGGATAAGAATTATTACTATGTTTATAAAAACACTTCGAAAATAAAAAAATGCATAAATAATGCATTATTTCAGAATACAATTGATTACCATAAGAAACGTTATAGTGAGTCTACCTTAAAAGATAGACATTCTGTCGCGGACGTTTTTTAGAAGTTTTAAAGAGAAACTATATTTTATCCTACACAACTTTTACGTAACTTAAAGTTTTATGCCGAAATGCAAGCAACGGAAGCTCTGAAAAGGAATATTTTTCCTCCAATATTGCAACATTTTTCGTCGGTACTCCGTCACTATTATTCATAGCGATGTTAAATTAAATAGTGCCTGTAAGCTTTCTCGATAAATGGGCTACCTAAAATTGAAAGAATTTTTCAAATCTGACCGGAATTTCTGAGATTGGAGCGGTTAACCAACCAAACAAACTCTTTAGCTTTATAATATTAAGTATTGAAAAAGAAAGAAAATGAATTAGTTTGGCACAACACAAGGCACACACATTATTTAGGTAAACACGAAACAAAAAAAAAAAAAACTAAAAATTACAATTGTGACCAAAATAGGTCCAGTTCAGTATAAATGTCAGAGTAATGTGTTTGTTTATAGTGTGAAAATAATAAAATCGACGAATAAAACAAAAAAGGTAGAACAAAGACAAAAAAAGGGTAAATGTCAAACGAGTTAGGATTCAATCGGTGTATTCTCTCACTCCCCTCACACTAGTACATTGTATGCAGCTGTGCGCGACGGAGCGATTAGAGACGAGATTTCTTAATTTATTTATTCTTGCTGCGAGTTGCATTAAAAGTGATTGACATAAAAATATATTTTATAGATAAAAGAGGACGACAAGTACAGAAGGTGAGCGCAAATTTAATAAAAGGTATAACCATAATAGTTTATTGTGGAATGATGCCATTTAAAGCTGTGGAAGGGGTAATTAGTGGCAAGTGGAAACTAGTGTGCTAATAAAAGGTAAAGAATTGAGTCCTAAAGATACTACAGTGTTCTTGGGCATAACTCTTGATGCTAAGCTTTAGTGGGGCCCACATATAGATAAGTTTTCAAAAAAACTTAGCTCTGCCGCATACGCTGTTGGACAAATTCGAAATGTAACTGGTTTAGAGACAGTCCGTTTAGTTTACTTCAGTTATTTCTATAGTGTCATGTCGTACGGTATTCTATTGTGGAGAAATGCCGCCAATATTCAGACGATTTTTGTTTTGCATAAAAGGGCTATTCGTTCAATTTATAAATTAAGTCCCAGATGACAATAAATATGTTCATAAAAATAAAAACATGTTTAAAAAATACAGTGAGTGAACAAACACAAGTTAGTGGTTCCTGTAACCAGGCTCAAAAAAATAGGAGGCTCATTTAGATGTCAATGTACACACTTTTATAATAACCTTCCCAGTACTATTCAGGAACTTAGCCTTAATAAATTCAAATCATTTGTTAAGCGAAAACTTTGCCAGAAAGCTTTTATACTGTAAAGGAGGACAAAACGGCTTGGCCTGCTCCAGCACTGACTATAATTGTTGTCACTTTTTGTTTCTAAATAATTTTCTTTTTTACTGTTTTTTTTTTTTATTGACGATGATTTTTATTTTACAGTTATGTCATTGTATACGTATACATATTTTAAAATTATTTTTACAATTATTACATTGTTTATTTTCACAATAATGACATTGGGTATTTTTTTATATTTACAGTTATATATGACATTACTTTTGGAAATAAATAATATATATTTTTATTGCAATTTTCAATTTTTTTTTTTTTGTAAATTTTATTATTGTAAATGTGGATTACTCCTTTTTTTTTTCTTTAATTTTAAAGTAATGTCTGATAACTTTAAGTACTTTTTGCGGCTTACCCATAATGTCCTTTCCTTGGAAATGTTCGTCAAGTCATTAAGCTCCTTAGTAGTTCTGAGTTGAGCTACACGAATACAGCCAAATGCTTGCACTGACTGGACAGGTCCACTCAGAACTGTGTGGGTCTTTCTTCAAAAGACCATATCCGACTCCAATTTGCATGGTTTTCATCTCGTTTAAATTGACAAAAAAAATGACGTTTAAAAGTGTTTTTAAAACCTATTTGCAAAATAAATATAATTTATCAGTAGCGGCCGCGTACAGGAAGACGCAGTGTTGAAAGGCCTCCTACAAGGTGGACCGATGACCTAGTAAGATGCGAGACGCACAGAATCGTTCATTGTGGCGACACTTGGGGGAGGCCTAGTCTAATAGTGGACGTCTTTCGGCTTAAATGATTATGATGATGATGAGTCTTCTGGCTGACGTTTTTGACGCTATCTAGCCTGCCTGGAGGAAATATTGTCTGTCAAAGTTTTGTTTTAAGCGCAAACTACAGACCTCCTGGTATTGGTCTGATTGCCACAAGTCGGATAATAGTATGTAGTAAGATCTGTTGGGCCTAGGATCGCAAAGTGGCAATTAACTCCAAATACTTACTATCATGACGACTCAGGTTTCAAATTATTTTAAAAATTTTACTGCAAGTTTATCAAGACACGTGTGAGGCAAATGCCCCGTACTACTTGTTGTTAAAATTTAGTACAAAGAGATTACAGAGCAATTTTATCACCAGAACATATAACTTGACTGATAGAAATAATAACCCAGGTAGTTGGTAGATAAATAATAATTATAATAGAATAAACTATAGCGACGACTATGGCATCACATAAGAACTAATCCTGAATCGCGCAATCAAAGTTCTCCGCGCGATTAGAACATATAGAACAACCCGAAATCATCTATCGGGCAGTTGCAGCCCACCAGACATAACATCCCGTCTGGTCGGAGGATCCTCCCTTTTCAACGAAGGTTTGCGGGACTTTACTCTCTGTTCCGCCTACCTCCAAACTGGTGACCCTCGATAAAGAACGTCAGCGCAGCCTTCGTGCAGCTACTACTTCGTGACGTCATCATCACTTCCTCAAGCTTTCGAGCAGCGAGCCATACAGCCAGCACCCACGGCCATAAAGGGTATCCTGACCACCAGCATACCCACTTGGTCATACCTGGTCATCACCCTCAGCCTCACCAGCGACCTTGGCGAAGCACACTGCACCTTCGGCCAGTCACATGAAGAGCCACGAAGAACCTCTCCTGGTCGGCACAGCACCGCTCCGACTCACTGGAGCCAGCAGCACTACTCCGACTCACTGGAGCCTGCAGCATCATCCCTAATCACTGGAGCCAGCAGCACTACTCCGACTCACTGGAGCCTGCAGCATCATCCCGACTCACTGGGACATCATCACCCCGACTCACTGGGGCATCATCCCGACTCACTGGGACAGCATCATCCCGACTCACTGGGATAGCACTACCCCGACTCACTGGGGCATCACCGTTCCGACTCACCGAGAACTATGCGGCATTCGGTTCCGACTCACTGGAACCAACCTACCACTGGCTTGGCACGCATCAAGAAGCATCAAGAACCATCGATCTCCGATCTCCGGAGGGGAGTGATGTAGCGACGACTATGGCATCACATAAGAACTAATCCTGCATCGCGCAATCAAAGTTCTCCGCGCGATTAGAACATATAGAACAGCCCGAAAATCATCTATCGGGCAGCTGCCCACCAGGCATAACACCCGTCTGGTTGGAGGATCCTCCCTTTTCAACGGAGGTTTGCGGGAGTTTACTCTCTGTTCCGCCTACCCCCAAAAAACCATTGACGATATGATGGTCAGTTTGGCTCGAAAAAATCAGGTCCATAAGTGTTGAAAAACTTATGAATGTTAAATCATATACGCTCATGCATTCCGCGGAACCATGTCATAAAATACCTTTAAGCCTATGAAATAATGATATTAACCCGGAAACTAATCGATAAGGTCGCACTCCTAAGCTGGCAAAAGTTACGCTAAGTTCAACGCAGCTAGGCCCGCCACAATCGTGGTTATAAGTTTTCTCTTTAAGGACCGCTAGAGAAGCGCCACAGCAGTTTCATATATGGCCTGCTTCAGGCTCTCAGATTCTGTTTAGAATTCGGCGGTAAGATACATCACTTCACTGAAGCACTGCCTTGTCTTTGGTTCCTAGTCCAGGCCAAAGTTTTAAGCGAGAGGGCATGGGAAGCAACCACCTCCTTCTGCAAAGCAGTACTACGAGCAAACGAGGTGGTAGAAAGTGTAAGAAAAAGGCAGTCCTTACGTCTCTCAGAGAAATTCCAGGCCACTGTAGGACTGATCCCTGTCAAAACATATATTGTACAAAAGAGTCACCGTAGCCCTGGATTGCAAAGAACAACAGAAGGAACACGTGTGGATGTGAGTAATTTAAAGTCTGAGAGTTCTTCTAGCTTTACTCAAAGTGAGTGAAGTTATTTGATGATTCAAAAAAGGGAACTGAAGACGCTCTCAAATGAAATCAACCATAGTGGTAGCTTGTCACTTCTATTCAAATATAATCTAGTTCACCGTTATCACTGAAAGACGATAGCTGGTACATACGATTGCCCGATGTTCAAGCTACTACGTGGGATTTTACCGAATATATAATATATGTCGGCGTATGATCGCCATCGGTGTCGACGTCACACAAAATACACAGTCACAATAATATAGAATGGCAGGAAATGTTACAGAGTGATAATAAAGAAATACCTTACTCCAGTTCAAGGTGTTTATTCCATGGGCGGCGAAAGAGTGCCTTTCTAATCACATTACATCGGTTTTTATACACAGAAACTGACAAGCATAAAAATTCACTGTTAAGGTAGAAAAATATTTACAATAAATAAACGAAACGGAAATTGTCACAATAAACTCTTATTTAAATATGACCGGATGCTCTGATATTTTAAAGAAATAAAAAGGAAGTGGTCAGGTTAAATCCTCATAAAGTTTAACCGGATGCTATAATATTTTTAAGAATTAGAAAGGAAGTCGTCATTTAATTCGATATAAATTGAACAGGATGTTGCAATATTTAAAGTGATTCGAAAGGAAGTTATCAAATGAAATCCTTCTATAAATTCAACAGGATGTCGCAATATTTTAAATAATCGAAAGGGAAGTTATCAAATTAAATCCTTAAAGATATTCAACAGGATGTTGCAATATTAAAATAAATAAATAGGAAGTGATCAAATTAAGTCCTTATCCAATAATGGTTTTGCGCCCATACGGCCATTCTGATCTCAGCGCGCTCTCTGCGCTCTACAAGACTTTACATCAACTCAGATCACCCACATTAGGTTTAATCTTTATTATAGAGCATCCGACATTCAGAAATGTGAAACATTTACTTCAAACAAATCAATTACAGGCACTCTTGAACTGTCAAAATGTCGGTTGGTAAAAAAACAAGTGAAGCTAAATCGCACGTTCCAAAGCGTAGATCTCTATGGAGAAGAACGTGCAAGAAACTCCATGGACACTCTTTTAAATCTTAACCAAAGTTACATAAATCTTGGTTACATATTTCTTGTCGCTTTTAATATGTGAGCACAATGTAGGTAAATAACAATAAATTAAAAAATGAATTAAGAAAATAGAAATTAAATTAAGCCGATGGCAGCTAAGAGATGACCAGTCTCAACTGATGGCACACGCTCACGAACATGACGCGTGCATCAGCCCCACTCAGCTCCACTATTTTGAAGGGAACTGAATGACCCAACAACACGTGCCACCATCAGCGAGACATTTGAGTGAGCCATGCTCGTAATGTCAAACAAGTTGTAACCTAATAAAAATGCTCACATTCACAAAACTTGACAAAAAGGTGCTTCTACATTATACAATTATTTTACATTAAATCGGCGTCACCCATATAGGGTTAGTCCATAATCAAACAATATCAAACATTTTATCGGCGTCACCCACATAGGGTTAGCCAAAAATTACACAATACCAAATATATTGTCGGCGTCACCCACATAGGGTTAGCCAAAAATTACACAATATCAAACCTTTTATCGGCGTCACCCACATAGGGTTAGCCAAAAATTTCACAATATCAAACATTTTATCGGCGTCACCCACATAGGGTTAGCCAAAAATTACACAATACCAAATATATTGTCGGCGTCACCCACATAGGGTTAGCCAAAAATTACACAATATCAAACCTTTTATCGGCGTCACCCACATAGGGTTAGCCCAAAATTACAGTATCAAACATTTAGTGTGAATTGGCTGATTGGCATTACACGGCATCACTCGCCTTGTCCTACCTTGGCATCACCCGCCTAGGATCTAGCCATACCAAATGGCATCACCCGCCTTGGATATAGCCCCCTAACTAGCATCACCCGCCTTGGGTCTAGCCATACCCCATGGCATCACCCGCATTGGATCAGCTCTGGACAGGGAAAAAGGATACGCATGGTGGCCAGCCAGCGTAATAGGTGGGAAAGGGACTAATTAATCTAATAAAATCGTGCTTAAAGAGTGTTTAATGGTTTGAATAGATTCGAATAAGAAATCAATATAATTTATTTCATATCAATAAGCCAATTCACATTAAAACTATCTACGGCATCACCCGCCTTGGATCTAGCCATATTCCTTCATGGCATCACCCGCATAGGATATAGCCCCCCTAACTAGCATCACCCGCCTTGGATCTAGCCATCTCTTATGGCATCACCCGCATAGGATCAGCTCTGGACAGGGAAAAAGGATACACTGGTGATCAGTCAGCGTAATAGGTGGGAAAGGGACTAGTTAATGTGATAAATCTAATTCACAAATTCTCCGCCCATACGGTCAGTTCATTATCATCAAAAATTCCAAATCATGAACAGCGATTTTTTCGGAACATCTTAAATAATAACTCTAACCATGCTTTACTTTATAGTGCCATAAGATTTAGAAACTTCTAAATCTTTGGTCAAATTTTGCCATTGTCTTTCATGCCGATACATTAAGACATTCTTTTTTCAAAAGATCTCATTTCATTTTTGTTCGTGTCAAATCTTGTCTCGAAATTATCGCTCGTCCATCCTTAATTTACATGAAAGCTTAAAACACAGTGGCCACACGTTAAAGCAACACAAACATGGAAAACTTTCACGTACTTTTTGGCGTAAAATAAATATAGTCGACTGCAAATCTCTAATTGCCACTGTTTATGAAGCTCTACAAATGTCAACCTGACAGTTTGCCCGACCAGCATTGTTAGCTATTTATTAGATGTGTGGATTGTGGTAATCAATACCCGGAAGGATCTTTTTTTATTAAATCGGACTAATTTGGTCTGATTATAATTCAAACGATTACCGTTCATTTGTAAAGTTTACAGTTACTTTTTCTAATATTATTTCGTTTAGAAGGCTATATTTAGTTTTTATTTTCGATTGAATTTTGTCAAAGTGGTTTATATGACGCAATACTATCAGTCATGCCAACAAAACTAAGCTGTTCAAGCATTTTTAAGAATTGTGTCCGGTCTTGTTTTACGAGAAGCGAGCCGTTATGATTAATCGTAGAAATCTTTACTTTGGCGACAAGATATCAATTTATTGCAACAGGATATCTTCATGACGAATTTTACAGGGACTTGCAGTTTACCAGCGACTTCGTTCGCGAGAAAACCTTAACAACCCTTAAACCGTATCAATTCTTTATTATTAATTTGTGCTAAGTTTCAAGTTTATTAACCCAAAGAGCATGATTCATCCATACAACCTTTGACATCCCCAAATCGTTTTATGGAGGTAGTTTTGAAAAATGAAAAATAAAATCTTTTTAGCTAAAATTTTCCCTTAAAAGTTAAAAGAAAACCATGTCAGTCAGTTTCTCCTTTTATATAAACAGATATCAAATTAGACATTTCCCAGAAGCGTACCAACGACTAGTCAGTTGTTTATTTAGTTTGGTCTGACCAGATCCACAGTACTCTGTTCCTTTTTTTAAAGAACTATACAAGTGGCCCAAATGTTTAATAGCCGTCATTAAAACGATACTTTCGAGGTTTAAATAAAATTATTACTCAGTATTGAACAACAAGGATTATTATGTCCCTGAATCATAACTATAACTTAAAAAAAATGAAAAGGTCGCCCTAAAAAGCACTGTACAAAAACAAATTTACACAGGATTCAAATCATTTCAATTTTGAAAGATATTTTTAGAAAAAAACTCAAAATTTCACTTTCGGGCGGTTGATCTTTCGTTATTTTGTTTATGGAAACAAGATTTTTTTTTTTTGAAATTTTTACAATCGACTAATTTGCGGTTTTTCGGAGCCGGCTCCAGGAAAACTTTGGAAATATTACGTTCAAATTGTAGGTTTTCCCTGCAGTTATTATGGATAAAATTACCAAGTTTCTTACATTGAAAACGAATGGAAGAATAATCCGACAAGTCAGGACTAAGAATGTCATTGTGACAGCTACTAAAATCGGCAGTGACAGCTACTAAAATCGAAAGTGACAGCTACTAAAATCGACGGTGACAGCTACTAAAATCGACGGTGACAGCTACTAAAATCGACAGTGACAGCTACTAAAATCGACAGTGACAGCTACTAAAATCGACAGTGACAGCTACTAAAATCGACAGTGACAGCTACTAAAATCGACAGTGACAGCTACTAAAATCGACAGTGACAGCTACTAAAATCGACAGTGACAGTTATTAAAAACAACAATGATACCTACAATAAACTAAGGTTTTTTGGTTAGAATAATTTATGTTTGTACCGTTAGTTTTTGATTGGTCAAGTTTACGGAAAGTTTTGAAAATGGAGACTAGTGTGGGCAAAGAGTCAGGAGTATTAAACTACAATACACATTTCATAAAATCAGGATAAATACCAGTGACTAGAGAATCAATTACCTCATCATCCGTTGCTTCTAGCTGCACTCACTTGAAGATCGTCCATACCTTGGTTGCGTTATCCACGTGGCTGCTGGCCTGCTCCAACGTGCAGTCGCGCCACCACTGGACGTCATCAGCATACCGGGACTCATACTCCCGGGAAGGCACAAGGGTAGCGAACAGTGCTGCGGTCACGGCACTTGACCCGGAATCCAGAGGACTTCAGTGGGAGCGGGCTGTATCCCACCGCTGCTGTCGGCGTATGATCGCCATCGGTGTCGACGTCACACAAAATACACAGTCACAATAATATAGAATGGCAGGAAATGTTACAGAGTGATAATAAAGAAATACCTTACTCCAGTTCAAGGTGTTTATTCCATGGGCGGCGAAAGAGTGCCTTTCTAATCACATTACATCGGTTTTTATACACAGAAACTGACAAGCATAAAAATTCACTGTTAAGGTAGAAAAATATTTACAATAAATAAACGAAACGGAAATTGTCACAATAAACTCTTATTTAAATATGACCGGATGCTCTGATATTTTAAAGAAATAAAAAGGAAGTGGTCAGGTTAAATCCTCATGAAGTTTAACCGGATGCTATAATATTTTTAAGAATTAGAAAGGAAGTCGTCATTTAATTCGATATAAATTGAACAGGATGTTGCAATATTTAAAGTGATTCGAAAGGAAGTTATCAAATGAAATCCTTCTATAAATTCAACAGGATGTCGCAATATTTTAAATAATCGAAAGGGAAGTTATCAAATTAAATCCTTAAAGATATTCAACAGGATGTTGCAATATTAAAATAAATAAATAGGAAGTGATCAAATTAAGTCCTTATCCAATAATGGTTTTGCGCCCATATATACGTAGTAGGCATAGATGTTCTATAACTGATAAGTATGTTTAAGCAATTAAGATTTTCCTTTCGGCTATCAAGTTCACGTGCCGAAATTAAGATACCGACGCTATGGTCACGTTAAAATATGATAAACGGTGTATTTATTGTTATCTAAATAAATTTTACACATCAACGAAGAATTTTTATGGTCTTTAGATCAAAACATCGGCGACATTTATTTGTGCGCTGTTCCTCATTATTTCACTTTTATAAAGCCGCTTTATATTTTTTGTAAAGTGTAAAACTATAATATTGTAAAAAGTTCGAGACAAGACGCTTTAAGTACTCAGAAGCAGTTGCTGGAATTTATTTTAGTTCAATCAAATTTTGACGCTATCAACTGATTTTTTTTTCTAGTTTTTTTTCTACATTTTAGTGAGTAAAACTTTTGAAATCGTCTTCTCGCGCCCCTTATTTTAATATCCTGCAAGATAATGTAACAAAAAAAAAAACATAATATATTATTTGGCCCCGAAAATCTGCTAATTTTATTTCACTCTCTCACCTAAGACAAATCTAACGACACCACTCAAGTTAAAATTCAACAAGCCTTTTGGATTCTAGAGCGTGCTAAAGAAATATAGACAAACACATACGCTTGAAAAACATAAACCTTCTTCTGACGCAGTCGGGTAAAAATTATCTAATAGCTGAAAAGTATCTTCATAAGGATTGGAGACAATCCCATCCCATATTGATTGCAAGGATAAGAAGTTCAGCTACACTTTGTAGTCTACTTTTCGTTTCACACCCTTCTAAGTCTGATCACCAATCCTTAGCTAGCGTCACCTCCACAATGCTCTCACACAGCACGCGAGGGTCGCGTCTATCCATGATAAACAATGTACTATCGATAAAATCTAAACAGCTTATCGTTAAATTAATATATTATTATAATCCTCTACATTTGTCTGATAAGACTTCCTCTTGTTTCAATACGATGTGCTGCGGTTCACTTCTTCGGAGCTCACGGCTGAAGACGCCGCGTGCTCTAACTGAAGACGCAGAAGTCAGAAGTGAAAATATATAAAGATTTATAGATTAGTTAGTCATGGCGGATGACCGGAGGCAAAGTAATGCTGCGGGTCTGGGCGACCGCAAGGGCAGCGTATTCAAGAAGCCGCTGGACCTGGACGATGTGCTGGTGAACGAGCTGGGCCAATTCGGCCGCTACCAGATGCTGAATTTGCTGCTTGTCTCCGTTCCCATTATCATGTCGGCCTTTATGAGCGAGTACATCTTCTCTGCCGCCGCCATTCCGCACAGGTGCGTATTAATCAGCGATCTAGAGAAAGAGTTAAAGTCACTTGCATTTTCGCAAAATCTGCCAATTGTTTATTTTGATGACTCTACATTTACTTATTAGACCGTTATATTATGTAATCTTTCGTATTTAAATATAAATATTGCGTATTTTGAATCAGAATGCGTTTACAATTTCTGAAAATTCTTTACGAGAATACGAATAACTGATAACAAAATATGTTTTTAACATCAGTTACTTGTAATCATTAATTATATTGCATTCACAGGTGTCAGATACCCGAATGTGGAGAAACCGAGAAGAGCGAAGTTTTTAGGCCAGAATGGATAACAAACGCAATCCCAGCTGCAGACAACGCAAATGGGTTTGTGTCCTGTGTCCGATACGAGCCCGCCGGAGGAAACGGCTCCCTCGACTATTGCCCGGCTAACATCTTCAGTAACAGGGAACAGGATTGTGATGGATTCGTTTACGCGCGGGACAACTCTTGCGTATATGATGTTAGTATCACAAATTTGAACGGTTACTACACCTTTTCTGTATATTAATGGGAAAGCTAAAATATATTTGTTCAATTATCAGTTCGACCTGGGTTGTCAAGATTGGCTTCGTGCATTAGCTGGTACTCTCAGCAGCGTGGGCACCTTGCTGGTACTACCTTTTGCCGGTTACGTCTCTGATACATTCGGAAGACGTGTTGCACTCGTCATCAGCGTCACCAATCTAGCCATCTTCGGAATCATCAGAGCCTTTTCCGTCAACTACCCCATGTACTTGACGCTGCAGCTTCTTCAGACCACATTTGGTGCTGGAACTTTCAGTTCTTCTTACATCTTTGGTAAGCATTTAACTTTTGCTAGAATATTTGTGTCGTATAACAATATTAGGGGCATGCGTACCTTTGTAAAGATAATTATTATATTTGTACCGTGTACATCACATAATTATCTAGTTCATACCATCAAGATTGTATATCTTTATTTCAGCTACTGAATTTGTGGGCCCGAAGTACCGTGTATTGACCAGCGCTACATGTTCTTCCATGTTCGCCGTCGGTCAGGTGATCCTCGGTGGAGTGGCCTGGCTCATCGAACCCTGGAGATATATGATCTTAGCGATTCACATCCCATGCTTACTCATCATCTCCTACTACTGGGTCCTGTCGGAGAGTGTGAGGTGGCTACTGTCCCAGAAAAAGTATGACAGGGCAAAGACAGTGCTGCAGCGAGTGGCTAAACGCAACAGGACGACTATCAGTGAAAAGTCGATGGAAGCGCTATGTAACCCGCCAGAGCCAGTAAAGGTCAGTATCGAGATATAAACTATTAGCTTCTGCTAGTGTCTTTGCTCACGCGAAAGTAGAAAATATAATGCCTATGGCACTCAGCGATAAAGTAATATCCTACAGGTTAAATAATTTTTAAAATCAGTCCAGAAGTTTTGAGTTTATTAATTACAAACAGATCACAATTCTTTCCGCTTTATAATACTAGCATATAAGTTGATTAGAATAGACTACTTACTAATAGATTGTGTTCAATTCAAAGTTTCTTTTTCTTTGAGCGTTTCAAATTAACTAGGGCGCACACAAAGTTATATTATATATCTTGTTAATTTATAGGTGGTAGATGATGCTGATGTGCCTAACCTCTTCACTGCCATCTTCCGCTCCCGCGTGCTACTGCGGCGCGTCTGCACCACTCCCATCTGGTGGATTACCACCACTTTCGTATACTATGGGCTGTCCATCAACGCCACCAGTCTGTCTGACACCATGCACTTGAACTACATCTTGACCTGTGCCATAGAGATTCCCGGTTTCTACACCGCTGTCCTCATCCTCGACAGGCTAGGCAGGAAGCCTACACTCTCTGGAGGTTATCTGTTCAGTGCTGCCTGCAACATTGCTTTCGCTTTCATTCCGGATGGTAAGTCTTGTCTGATTAACTATTGTACATTATGTATGTTTTGTGTATGTTCTTATTTTCTTTTCATGAATGCATGGATTGATCAAATTGGCAAAACATTAATATTTATCGGGTCGTTTATTGTAAAAATATTAGTGGTGCATGGTGATTTGTTTATCTTTTTAGGGTTCCGTAGCTCAGTCGATAGAAACAGAATTCTTATAGCGCCACTTTATTCCGATAGATTCGGATCAGAACATTGAGCTGTGAAAACGACGTATGTAAAAAGATTTAATTTAGCGGAGATGACAATATTGAGATGGATGTGTGGAGTGACGAGAATGGATAAAATGAGAAATGAGTATATTAAAGGAAGTTTAAAAGTAGCGCCAGCGACTGAAAAGTGGAAAAGTAATTGTTTGTCTTGTTATAATGATGTGAAGAGGAAGGGTGAAGCGGATATTACTAAAAAGGGTTATGAATATACATGTGGATGAAGAGGGAGAGGAAGGTCAAGAAAAGATGAATGGATTCTGTTGGGGAGTGATATGAAAGAAAAAGAAGTTAGTGATAGCATAACGGGTGATATGATATTATGGAAGCCGACCCCAAATAATACGAGACAAGAAAGATGACGATGCTATTTAACTATCAAATTAACAATAGTGATAAAGTTTTCAAAACAATTAATGCTATCACACATATTATGTTCAAGAAACCGGTAAATTAAATGCATCAATCATTCATATATATGCATCCGTTATCGTAATCTATCTTAATTGATGATTACTACAATGGTATCATTCATCATTAT
Organism: Mythimna vitellina; assembly: GCA_949316375.1. Lineage (NCBI taxonomy): Eukaryota > Metazoa > Arthropoda > Insecta > Lepidoptera > Noctuidae > Mythimna > Mythimna vitellina. The sequence goes on from OX438693.1 coordinate 25,220,027, forward strand.
TTGAATCGCTTAATGTTGAAATTAAAATGCATTATATTCAAATATATCACCAATTAAAGTATTTAAAGCAATATTAATTAATGAATCAAAAGAAATTTATACCGACAATTAGAGTATAATAAAGATCAAAGATTTGGATATAATTTGTAAATACCTGCTTAAATACTTAATTATGATATCACACTGAAAAACAATAATGACAAATACGTATTGATTGATATATGATTCCTTCGATATGATAATTTGTCCCGACGAAGGTCACAGAGGATTACTATCACTATCTATTGTTAAACCTTTTGTTATTACCAAAAAAAATATAACGATCTTGTTTTGATTTGTTGTAGATCTGACAACGTTGCGTCTGGTAGTCTACCTATTGGGAAAATTCGGTATCTCCGTGGTGTTCACGTCACTGTATCTGTTTACGTCGGAGCTATACCCGACGCAGTACCGCCACCGACTGCTCGCCTTCTCCTCTATGGTAGGCCGTATCGGCTCCATCACAGCGCCACTCACGCCAGTACTAGTAAGTGTATTTGTTCAAATTTCTGTTAAGGATCCAGTACTGTTTTTGGAAACCTGATTTCTTTATTTTTCTTTTTAAGTCACCCAATTGTTAGCTAACTACAATATAATTGGATTAAGTGTCTGTCTAGAGCAAGTACATATAGTAGGACTGAAATATTACTAGCAACAGCAAACGTTAACTATGTTTCTCTATAACAGATGGACTACTGGCCCGGTTTACCGTCAGTAATGTTTGGCGCTATGGGCATCCTCTCCGGTATCCTAGTGCTCACGCAACCAGAGACCCTCGGCACAAAGATGCCTGACACCCTTGCGGAAGCAGAAGCTCTCGGCACACCTGAGTCGAAAGTACAAAGAAACTGATTGCATTACCGTAAAATGGGGTGAATAGAAACGCAGGGGTAAATAGAAACAAAACTTTGGTTTGGTTTTCCACTTTTATACCATATTATTGGCTTCTAACAAAGCATCGAATTTTTAGAATAACAATTCATTAATAAATTGATATAGTTAAATGCTGCAAAAAATATTCAAATATCGTGAAAATACCCTTTGAAGTTTTGTTTCTATTCACCCCATATGACCACTTTTTGTAAATAGTAGATTTTAAGAAAAACGTCACTAAATTGTTAAGTTTAAAAAAAACATATGTTGTTTATGAGTTTGAAGAGAATTCAGTTTTTGAGATTGTTTTGAATGAATATGATTTATAGTCTGGGGTCCAAAAAACGATACCGTTTTTGATAATAATAACAATTTGTAGCCAAAAAATTATTAAAATATTCTATATGTCTATTCATTGCTTGATACAAAATGTATATCTTCAGGTTATTTGTTTATTTTAGATACCATGTTTAGAATGTAGTGAAATGTAGGTAAAATAGTCTTAAGTATTTAAATAACGCCTAGTTGAGATTTGTTTTAATATGGCATGAACATATGAGTAGCATGTAAGAAGTAAATATTATGGCTTTGTACTTGTAACTCTTTAATCTGTCTTAATGTGTAATATTATACTGCTCTCTTAGTAGGTAATGTACAATATACTCACTTATGTATAGTTCATAATTTATAAAAGTGGGCTTCGGTCGGCTGCCATTTTGTTTCTACTTAAGTTGATATTAAATGGTATTATTTATATTTCCATCTTATTAGGTATTTAATGCCTTCTTAGTGCCCTTAGCCTGAGTGCAAGTTGCAGTTGTAAAAATATAACTCGTATCTTATTTATGCAAATAGCATAATCTTAGAATATTAACTGGTGTAGAGCAAGGCAATTGTGAATAAGTGACATCTAGTGTCGTCAGTTGTGATGCAAGGAACAGACTGTCGAAAGGTGATGTGAATACTTGACCGTGTTGCTCTACCGATAGATGATGATGGTATCTTGCCAGCGCCGGTACGAAGAAGTAACCTTTTCAGCCCAGTAACGATTAATATATCATGTATAAATACTTTAACATAATCAACACTGGATATTAAAATATTTCGCAGTATTTCTGAATTACATCACAAGTTTCATGTTACCTGTTTTCACCGACTAGTAATCTTCCCAACCAAATTTTTGTCACGGTGGCCAATCTAAACGGAGAATAGCCAATAACGCCGGAGCTGTTATAGTGCACAACTATGTGCGCATTCTAAGATGCACTCTGTGTTCCTTTACTCTCACAGTCTGATAGCACTATAACACGAGACATGACCGGGGATAGATCAGGCGCATGGCTAATGGTTTTACGTGCTTTTCAAGACACGGGATCTGACACCACCAACTTCCAAACTCTGGGCTGCTGCTTAGAAATTCCTTATGAAAAACTCATTAATTTAGTCGCTTCATTATTAAACTTGATGGAAGAAATTAAACAACCGTATTTTGTATATAAATTATTATGAACACTTGTAAATTTATTGAATAGCTAGACTATACATAATACTTCACTATGCGAGATTCACAACATTATCATATTCATGCCATGATGCCACGGGAACGCTTGCGCGTGCGCGTGCTCAGTATAGAAGAGCCACTAAAAAGAAGAAGAACAGAACAACTTGTTTATGATGATGGATAAAACACTCATACAGTTTATTAAAATGCGGAACTGATGTATCACAGTTCCGCAGCCAGAAGAGCAGCGGTAATCTGCTGACAGTAAATTACAAGTAGGCATTAACAGTGAAGTTCCTGCACCTTTCTATACTGTGTCAGCCGGAGACAGAAAAGTAAATATTTATTAATTTTTCTGTCTCCGGAATACACAATAATGATCATCAATGTACAAATGTATATACAGTATGAAACATATTCAGGTTACGTGATATCGATAACATTTTGTCAAAAAAAATATTGATGTGTAGAGTTGCTGAAGAAGTCGTTTTAAAATTAGACTACCATGTTAATTGTACAGCATAATTTTTCTGTCTGACTGACTACTTGACGAGATGCTATATCTAGAAATTATTTATCGATATAGCATAGGTCAATTTTTTTTAATGATATAATATAAACTAGTGCTTGACTGCGATCCCACCTAGTGGTAAGCAGTGGTGCAATCGTTGATGGTGAGGCGCACTAGTTTATTAAAAGCCTATTCACTCTAGCTTTGAAGCTACCGAAATAATTGTAATCGGAAGAGAAAACCGCAGCAGGCAAATTATTCCAGTCCTTCGGTGTAGGCGGTATAAACGACGAGGAAAAACTCTTCAAAGTCAATATTTCGAAAAGTCCTACCTCCCGTAACTGTAACTATATAGGGTGACTGGTAATTAGTGACCAAGCCGCGTGGGTGCTCTATCACTATTGTAGGGAAGGTACAAAAAGTACATGAGACAATGGTCTTACGTGGCTAACAGCTGAGCGGTCGCAAGCGTGCACGCGAATTTCAATCAGCTGTTTTTTTATTGTCATAAAACTAATTAATCTAAAAAAAAGTTTTTTGGGAAAGTTGTTTGTAATCATGAGGCCAATCACGTGTTTAAGTATCGGTCACTAATTACCAGTCACCCTGTATAGGAACTGTTTTGTTTATTACTAAACATCATTAGTTCTGAACATCATTGCTAAAACGATGCATCATTAAAAAACGTCATGTGATCAATAAATTGAAAATCGATTAAAATAAAATAAAAAATCTATTTTATACATAAGTTTTGTAATTTTTGTAAATACTAGTTACATCCTATTTTTGAAATGTACGAGTAGTATGTGATGCACGTTTGCTAAAATAATGTACACATAAAACAATATTGGATCGGATAAGACATCATTAACTATCGAGAGATATGTTATTAGCGCATATTGGAATCTAAAATGTATAGACTGTAATCTTAAACTAAGAAGCTTATCACAATTATACACTGTTTAGCTAATTTTTTTACAAAATATTTGTAATTACCTACTTATAGATATCAGGGTATTATATAATAAATTAACCTGGATGAGTGATGCCCAGAACTGAGAAGTTTGAGAGAAAGAAAAGGTGAACTATAAAATATGCTTCCAGCAATGTGCGATTCTAGGCTGATATGATAAATCCACTAACAGGTGTTAATTTAGAGGCACTTTTTTGTATAAGTATTTTTGACAGATGGAGCGTCAATCGTGTTAAGTTATTATGTTGATTTTAAGTATAGTTTGACGTTTAATCATGGACAGATTTAGTCCCAATGTCTAAAAAATATTCAGCTGTACTACGAAAATCCGTGATTTACGATGAATGTGTTTCGAGTACTTAGCGAAAGTTAATTTCGTGCTTTGGAACGGTGAGTTCCAGATCCTTTGCCTTCGCCGTTTTTCTTTACTACTGTGTAAAGTCCAAAGTCTATATGGATAAGCCGTGTACGATTGAAAAATTTGAAAAAACATTAGTCGCGTCAAATGTCACTTAAAATAACCAAAAATTGGAACGGTAGAATGGACCACGTTAACCGCAGTTATGAACATTTGAAAAAAACAATATTTAGAAATTAAATGGTAAGGTTGGTTTTTTGGTAAGTTAATAGTAATAACCAATATATTTATTATTTCTTTATTTTTTGTAGTTTTGAAAAAATACCTTTAAGGAATCACAGGTCATGACTCATCGTGAGTCAAAAGACCATAGAAAAAATATTGCGATATCGTGTTCGGGGATCAGTAAGTAGGTAAGTTAGGGTTTAGAAAACAGATAGATATATTAGATCATACAAATATGTATTGAAGTATAACATCCAGCTTATAAGAACGAACACTGAATATGTTTCACATAAACTTAGTTTGTAGATCTGATCCTCGCATGAGGTGCAAAAAGTTTACATTAAAACTAATTATTACAACATTATTTATCTAGTAATTACGTTACGATTTGTATTAAAAGTATCATACTGAGCAAATAGACGATGTTAGAAAATGAATGCAATAACCTTGCCCACAACTATATGGTGAAAAAAATAATGAAAGTGATAACGATGAACTTAAATATGACGTAATAGGAAAGGTACCAAGTATACCGTACGTCAAGGACGTGCATTTATTTAATAACACCTTCAACTTCATACAAAATTATATCGAGTTAATAGATAGTAAAACGCTAACAAACACTAATGTGGATTAAAAATCACGCTATAAGTACAAAGCTTGCGAGCATCTAATGACTTGCGTGTGACTACTAACACATCCTGTCCCAATAACCGAATATCACAAAAACCTAAAACCTATTTAGTATACGCAATATCACACTAAAGTCACACTGAGCAATAGTCGCTATATATACTATATATCACTATGTATATAAAAACAAAATGACGACACGTAAGAGTCTGTAATTACGACAAATACTTCATACTTGACATGCAACTGGCAAGGGTGGCATGAATGATATCATCACTTGCTTTTGGTGATCGAGATTCACAAAAAGTATTCTTAAAACTAAATCACTGCACTTATAGCTTATTGATTATTTGGCCTTCCCACACTTTATTCAAAAGGTCCTCAACACATCACATCACAGAGTTTATTTCTCTCCGGTGACACTAACAGAAAGTCTTGGCACTTCGTCGTGTATATTGTTATTTTGTGTGTGTTCGTCTTCGTGCATTTTGTCCAAGTTTTCAGCATCCATGACATCGTCAGGGAGTGTTGATTTGCTAGTATCGGGCAACAAGAGTGCCAACATCGCAGGTCCCAGAGCAACCAGACCGAACACCACGCTCGGTAGACCGGCCATATATTTCTCCTGCAAGAAATTATGCAATTTTAGTGACTATTTCAAATAAATCTGGCAAGAACTAACCAATGGCAGTAATAAAATTTGTAAAGCAGTATGTAAAGCTAACAGTTAACTAGTTAAGTTAGCTAACAGTTAGTACTAAGTAAGATTATAAGGCTGACGTTGAAACTTTGAATAAGTACTGAAAAAAGGCTAAAGAAGTTCTCTTCTTAAAATAGCAGTCTATTTACCAGTAGCGGCGCCTGCGGTGCGAGCACGGAGCCAAGCCTGCCGACAGTGTTGGCGATGTTGGTGAGCGAGTTTCTGGACTTGGTGGGGAACACTTCCATGGCCACCACGTACATGGAGAACACCCCGTAGCTACTGCACATCTTTCCGAACAAGTAGAATAGAACGGACGCCCACCAGATAGCTGAAAAATGTAGTTGATATGATTAAAGTGTCTGTAGTATGCAAAAATCTCTTCTGCTTTTCTGGTCAGGTTCTAGTTCTCTCTAGTCAGAGCGAGCTCGTAAATTGACCCTAACAATTATTTAGACACTTGATTGTTTGATTAATTATGTCTATTTCTAGGTCATTATGAACAAAATGGTCAATCAAGAAGTTCAATTCAAGTATATAATAGGTTTAGGTATATATTTGAAATACTTCGTTGTAAATCTATGTGTCTATTATTTCTATTAATTGATTAGACTAAGGAATATTCTCTGAACTTATGCTCAATGAATTTTGCTCTTTAAGGGTTTTACCCTTTTTTATTTATTACAAATGACCTTTAAAAGTGACACACATCTTTATTATTATCGTAAAACGCATTTAAAAATTAAATCCAATACTCGTATATCGATCAAGGGCATATTATTTTTCTGTCTTTCAAGTGTTAGAAGCGCGTGTTTCTATTAAGGGATGATTTTCATCAAGACTTCTTTTTCAGTTGAAAGTTGAGAGTTCTCAACTCGATGTATGTAAAATAAAACAAAACTCAAACGTAATTAAAAAAAAATACAAAAGCATACTTACACTTAGGAATAAAAGCGGATGAAATGAAGAACACACAACATAAAGTATACGCGACACAGATGGGGGCCTTCCTGCCGAACCTCGTGAGGGTGAGCGCCGTGATGATTCTTGTGGGGACTTGCACAAGGAGAAGCGCGGAAAAGTTCAGGTACTTGTTGCCGGACACGCTTGTGGAGTTAATGATAGTGCCGTTGTACACGAAGGTGCAGCAGATGAAGCAAGCAGCGATCAAGAGGACGCGCAACAGGATCTTTTTTGAACGGAGGACTGAAAGAAGGTGTAGACGCTCTACTGGAGGTTTCTCTCCTGCCTGTGAAAAGAAAAATAGTATGGATAGGATTGTTTAAGAAAAATAAGGATAATCATTGGGATGGAACCATTAGGAGGTCACTTTGTAGGAAATTAAATCTGTGCGTGTTGTCAGTACATAAATGCTTACAGCATTCATTAAAGGTTTTCGGTTGAATGCTCTGAAGGCTTTAGTTCAGTGACCCTTTATAATGCAGTTTAACAACTATTGACGCTATGTGATCAGTGATCATCAAAGGATGTAATCCGAATGAAATTCAATGTAGATTAAATTATCGATCAAAATTAAAAGTCAACACAAAGTATAACTAACTACTAAGACTAATCTTTGTTCCGTCGGCCACTTGTGATTATAGTATTATTATAGTAGTTAACAATGCTCTATTTATAAATTATCATGTCAGTATGCTTATCCAAATATTTTCACACAATTAGGTTGGTATTGTGTTATCTTGTAGTTTGTATTCTGTCTGATGTCGGTTGATAAGTGTGGACATCGTAAGTTGGTCACAATACTAGGATTAAGCCTCTATAACAATAACGTTTGACTTGACATGTCATCAACTGTGTAAATCCAAGTATAATAAATCAATTAAATAGAGACATAATAAATGTTCGTGGTGATAATCCTAACATTGTGACCCATACGATTCCGGGCTACATTATCATCTAACCATCATTTCTAAACCTAGCTGACTAGAGCTGATTACGAAAACTCACCTCTTGAGACTTGCTATCACCAGCCATCTTCGTCAACATCTGCTGCGCTTTCTTCGATAGCTGAATATTGTTGATCTTTGCTACTTTGTTCAAAACTCTAGCGGCTTCATGATTCCTATTGTGTGCTAGCAGCCACCTCACCCCTTCGTCTATCAAGAAGATATAGAAGACGACAATGAGGAGAGGTGCGTAGATGGCCCACATCAGGTGGCGCCAGTAGGGCACCTTCCACGCGATGAGGCCGAAGCAAGCGCTGCCGATACTCGCCAGGATATCAGAAATGCAGGAGAACATTACGCGCTGCTTTTGACTCACTGATTCAAGGGCTGTAATGGGAGAGGATTCAGTTAATACTACAGTTTAGTATACAACAACATAATAAAGTAATTGGTGTCTGTCTAGCAAACACAGGACTTCTGAGGCAAAGACAATTTACAAGTAATTACTGAAAATGATCCAAATCTAAAGATTATCTATTATCTACATCTAAAATCATTGCTATCAAATAAACTGCTCATTTTATTTAGTAAAATGAAGAGTAAACAATCGTAATGACAATGCACATTAGGTACTAGCGGCACGTGCCGACAATGTGCATATAATAATTGAGTCAGGTGGTTTAGTTGGACAATGAATGGGTAGAATGTGCAATGGAAAATATTGATAGACATGATAAGACTGTTTATAAGGATTTAGTACACATGCATAACATGTGACCAATAATTATTTACCAAACACCTTTAGTCCGGTGGAGCTTTAATTTATTTGCTTCAATGTTATATGTCTATAATTTAGATAGGTAATGTGAAAGTCGTAAAAAGAAAGAACAGAATAACTTATTATGAATATTGTGGAAATCTCGTGGTTAGTAATTAATTGCTCGTCAATTTGCGGTGTTTCCTAATCCTCACAATGATGTGACGACTCATAACACGTGCACAGCCTGTAACTTCTATGACAACAAATGACATTTACATAAATGATAGATTTTACATTGACGTAGCGTAATGGGTCAAGGTATAGGACAAATGGAAAGTTTACAAAGAAATTAAATTATTCCATTAATTGCAATAATTATAATTGCTAATAAATAAATGTCACATGCAGCAGTTTATGAACATTTAGGTATTGCTATAGAATTATTTAAATAAAACCAGTGTATAGTAATACTCACAAAGCACCATAGACGCGTTGCCGTATCCAAGAGCGGTTTCCAAGAATTCGAAGACCAGCAGCATCCAATAGTTGACGGAAAAAGACTTGATGAGGCCAGCCACGCCTACCACTAGCGGGGTCCCCACGATGATCACCTTACGACCGTATCTGAGGGTATTATTAAGCATTTAATATTATGATGTGTCTTTTATTTTTTTTATTGATATTAACTAGTGCTTGACTGTGATCCCACCTAATGGTAAGCAGCGATACAATCGCTAATGGTGAAGTGCACTAGTTTATTAAAAGCCTATTCACTCTAGCCTCGAAGACACCTAAATTATAATCGGACGGGAAGACCGCAGCAGGCAAATTGTTACTGTCCCTCGTTGTACGCGGTATAAAAGACGAGGCGAAACGCTTAGTCCGGACCGTAGAAGTTTCGACAACGTAAGGGTGGATATTCGCCGTACGACGGGTTGTCTAATATTTTCAATCAAACAAAAGAAATATAATCTTGAATATATTCATCCTGTTAATGAGTTCAGAAGTGAAACCGATTAGCGGTGACATTGGAATGATGAAGATGACGATAATAAACTCAATGTCTTAGAAACCGAATTCGATGACCTCCAAAAAAGACAAAATCATACTTGTAGGCGAAATCAATATAATGTACTCTTATACTGTATAATATCATTTATTGCAGCTTGGCTAGGCGCCGTACTTACTTGTCTGAAATAAGTCCTGAGATGACGAAGGAGAACACGAGCCCCAGATTGTGAACGGTGCCTATAAGCGTTCCCTTCCATGGCTGGCAGCCCAAGTCAAACTGAAAAGAAACGTTACTATTATGCACGATAAAAAAAATTACCATGACTACGTACAAGACCATTTTGTACTGCAGATATAAGTACAAGTTATATTGATATACTATGGAATTATAATACAATTTCTATCCAGATATCCTAAGACTCAAAACATCGAGCGTCATCAGTGTATTGTGAGTGTTGTACATTATAAGTGGTATTATAATTTTATGCTTGCATGCACTGGCAAACGTGAGTCTTCTGAACAAGAAGACAGCTAGATTAAAATGTTGTGATGGGTAAACACTTTAATAACAATAAATTACATGTTAGAACATGTCACAATTCTCTGTTAATTTGTTCGATTCAAGATATGTTTATGTAGGAAGCACAATAATAATATATGTTTTGTTATTTTTTTAGTAGAAGTAGTTTATAATACCTAATGCTGCAGCACCGTTATGGTCTAAGCTGTACGTATAGTGGATCTAAATTCCCTGATAATGGTTTAATAGTAAAATAATTGTTTAATGATGTAAGAGATGATTTAAAAAGCCCTTGTTCCGCAGATAGGAATTTGGCTCCCTACAATAAAGTCAACATAGTTCCTTCGTTCAACGCACTGATAATATAACCTGTAATCATGATCATATGAACTACATGCGGCATGATAATTCTGTAGACATAGAGTTATCATAGTAAGTACGTGACTGCTAAACACCATAATGTGTGGTGTTTACTCGGCAGCCGCGCGCCCCCGTGCGTGAAGCGGCCCTGAACTTGCTCCGAGCGACAATGACCATCATTTGGACGCTCCCAATGGTTAGATTATAGAACTAATATTATTTTTTGAGGATCTAATGTGTTGTGATGACGGTGAAAAAATGTATGCCTACTCAGTCTAGTGAACTAATATTTTGACAACTCATAATGAGATAGCAAAAAGTTGTTTCAAAACTTAGCAAATCCTTCTTTTTCGTCACACTAATATTAAAGGTTAAGATGAAAGTTTGTTTGTGTTTTTTACTTCTTCATGCTCAAACGACTGAATAGATTTCAGAGAAACTTAGTATACGGATAGACCTTTTACTGGAATAGCACATGTTGGCAGCAGCTCACAAATTTTGCCTTTATAATATTAGGGTGATGAGTGTAACATTTGTTAGGAAAACCAATTCTGGCAATATGTTAATTAATAGAGATGCGCTGAATAATCGTTTTATATATAAAACATCCTACTATAAAAACATGTTTATAAGGCATGCATGTAAACTTTATAATGATAGTGACAGACTGTGTGATATTGATATTTTCTGTTGTACATTAAATTCCATTAAAAAAGCTTTTGACTGATAATTGTAATTAACCACATTAACCATCTTATCAACATCTTCTACAATATTTGTATCATTTTCTCCCGTTCTTGTTATAATTTTAAGCTGTTCATGCTATAAATATATATTGTTACATTAAGGAAACTATAGATCTTTTTATGTTAATGTTTACATTTAGAATATGAAAACTGTGTGACCGTTTGTTTTCTGATAAATAAATAAATAAAAAAAAAATATTCGGTAAACAGCGTATTCAACAGAATTTTGAGGTATTCGTATTCGGCCGAATCATTCGGTTAAAATACCGAATGTATTGGGTTTAATAGATCATTGTAAATCAGCCTTTAAGGCAAAATAAAGGAATACCATATTCTAACAATCATATTTATTAGAAATCGATTTTGCTAGGGGACTTCTATGTTTTTATGCATTATATGTTTATACATAGCACTTGTAGAAGCATCCCCGCCCAGTGCCCCACGAGAAAGCACTGCGCTGCACAACGTGCATCGCACTTTTTTATCATCTTCGATTTCTTTGAAGATTTCTCCTACCTACGAGATATTTTTCATTGACTTGTTTCCAAACAACCAAAACACCAAAATTTTAGTCAAATAGTTAATTAAGAACTGCACTAAAATCTGGCACCCGTATTGTGTTTTCGTAAGAAATGACAGTGGCCCGGGATGCAGCAGGTAGCGGGTGGTGACGTACCACACATTCCGTTCGCGCACGGCGCTTTGGAAATCTACCGAGTAGCGTGTATATAATTGTTTGCGCGGAATTACTATGAAACGGGGAACTGAATTATCCGGCAGTATATTCGTTGCAGTAAGAACTTAACCGAATATTATTCGGAGTTCGGTTATTCAGTGAAATCACTATTCGGCACGTCTCCAGTAATTAACCAATTTAGTTTTCTATTATACGAAACACCTGTATGAAAGCTGATCCAATGCAACGCCCTGGGCATCAAATAGCATCGGAATAGCAATAGTGCGTACCAAAGAACACACAACCTTCTCATCTCATCTCACCACTTTGTCAAGAGGGATTCCGACTTCTAATTATGACATACTATCCCTCCATAAGAACATAAATGGAAATAAATACTTACTTCAGCCACAATACTGTTATAGTCTTCATAGATCACCTTCTCGCAAGGCATGGTCTTGTTCCAGGCGAAGTTGTCGCGCGCGCAGGTGTACGTGAATTCCCGGCTGAGCAGTGAACCATTCTGTGCCTCTTCGTAAGGCGTCATGCGGTGGCACGTGTTGGTCTCATTGGTGAGAGCGTATGATATCCAGGAAGCGTTGAAGCGGGGGTCCGAAGACTCACATTCGGGGACTTCGCATCTGGAAGAGGAGATACAGAAATATGTTAGATGCGAATTAGAATAGAATAGAATAAACTTTATTTTACACCAAAATAGTAACAAAACTTTTACACTAACTTAAATCTATAGGTACAAAAGCGGTCTTATCGCTGACAACGACATCTACCAGACAACCTTAGGATGGAATGTAAGAATTTGAAATAGAAAAAGCGGGGTAGTCTGCGGTGTACTGCAAATTAATAATGTAAATATTAGAATAATATTATATACTAGACTATACATAGATGTAATATAGCTATTATATATGTGTGTATGTTAATCATAGGGAGTATGTTGAATACTGATTGACGTAGAATCAGCTTGTCTGTGGACAATATAAACATCGCTGATAATAATAGTGATTACAATCTTTTTAATCAAATACTTTCAGTAAAAGTTGCACGCAAACAGGCATTAACAGAAAATTTACGTAGCATACTTTTTTAACCTTTCCGATTAAGAATTCTAAATAGGAAACTAGTAGTGAACTGCTGTAGAAAAATAATAACGATGGTAAAGGTGACAATTGCAGTTTATTTATATAGAAAACATTTCTATGTAAAAATTTAACACATTCAACTTCTGCCACTACGACTCCCATATCCCTATCCAGCACACATATTCTTTAAGGTTTCGACAAAAACGTTTGATTGTATGTTACACTAGGTCAGCTGAGTCGTGTGTTCGACATTTAGCGTCGCTTCCTGCTCACGACTTGTTTATGTACGGCATATAGTGGTGGACGGTCCTCGGGCAAAACAATAACATACCGTGTGTACTAAGCTAGGATCATACTGCGGTTTGTTACATGGTTCAGTTACGAGGGTTTTATAAGTAATATCAATCTTTTTGATTGAATTTCTATTATGACGGCCGAATCCGGCAATCAACGCGCTAGATATTCATAGTGTTCAAGCGTATACGCAAAAAATTGTTTCTCTCCATGTATTCGTAAGTAGGTATTAGATATTACTAAATCAATTTCTCTGTGTTTACTCCTTCAGGGACTTAAGACACTATTTGGTAAGTAATTAGGATATGAGGCATTTTCGTGGGGTTGGTTCCACCTGGTAATCAGATATGAGTGAAAATATGTGACTGTAGATAGTATAAATATGTCAATAAAACTGTTTGTGCGTCCAAAAAGACATTAATATATTGAAAATCTTATAAGGACAACTGTAATGAAAATATAGATAAGTTGGTAAACTACAACTGCTATTTTGTGAATTTATTAAAACCAAAACAAAACGAGCCATTGTCATTCGTAACTAGCTCCCAAATTACAAATGACCGGCTGGAGATATTTCATCCAACTCATACACGGTCACACTTCATACAAGCCATTCATAAGGAGTGCGTCATTCATTGTTTACACTACAAGTGCAAACATTACACTTACAATAGCTAGTAGCTCTTGTTTGGTCATTTAGTGTTGCTATAGTAATGAAAATATTCATACGTGAAAAACTAATGTTTTCTTATTTAATTTGATGGCTACTAGTGAATTACTGTTCTATAGAAAAATATATGAATACGCTATTGTAGAAAATTATCGATGTTTGTTTCATTGCTTAGGAAAATATGCTCACATTTATGAGACGTGAATACAATGGTGAGACGATTAGGGAAATTGATGATGATTAAAGAAAAACTGAAAAAGAATGGTGTTGAAACTAGGGGCTGGCCCGGGCCCGGATCTATTGTCAAAACCTCTACACAAACTTAACAGCGTTGGCTCTAAAGTAAAATATTTAAAAATAAAGCCTTGGTTCCTGAAATAATACAATTTACATTGTTTTCAAACTTCAAGTATTGTATACTTGCACCAATCTGCCTGAATAACTAACACGTGAAAAGTTACATAAGTCTCGCCAACAAACGCAGGTATAGGATAAAATCACATGCAGTAGGACTGGCCACATCTTAGGTCTTTTGTGCGTAGGCTGTAAGTTGCAATCTAAGTTATTACTTTTTTTCTTCTGAGTCATAAGCTTGTATGCTTCGCCTTTGAGGCACGTCCCATGAGATGGTTCTTGTGGCATGTGCCAACTCCATCATTATTATAGAATATAATTTTTATTGTTTTTAAAAATAACAAATCATTTATTATCAGGTATCTTGGCCCATAGATAAACACACATGGTTACATTCGTGGCATTGTTTTGATAATGTTCTTACTTTTTTTTTATACCACTAACTAACTTCAATATAATTATACAAAAATTACAATGTGAATGTGACCACACTGTATACTCCGTAAACCCAGATTGTTTTTATTTCGATCCATTTTTTATTGTTTCTTTTTAGTACAATGTTGAGTGGTCTTTATTGTCCTCTCATACCATTAATATTGTAAAATGCAAATGTAGTTGATATGAAAACATTAAAAATGAATATTTTCTTTTAAAACAGCAACTATGGAAATTCTTTTCAGTTTTCCTTTACAAGAAACTACAAATTGAAACCTTGCACTACGTGTACGTACTTGTTTTGTAAATACCCATGCATAGGCCTTGACACAAAATATTTTGAATTGAATGAAAAAAGTATGAAAAATTTTAGGAATAAAATGTTCACGGCAATCAGTACTCTTTATCGATAAAATGATTTTCTTTATCTTTATTGAGAAAATGAAATCAGACTTCTGGTGATGACCTCTCATAAACAATTTAATCTTTTTAACATTATTTTTGTCTATTTGCCAAACCTACAGATTTTTTTTTTTATGTAGACCAACTACATTGTCTTGTAAGTCTTCTAGCACAGGTGCCGCTTGTGTACCTCAAGGTCAACCCTCCAGATGGGCGACCATCATACAATAATGTGCATTTTATTTATTGCTTGATTTAAATTGTTACTTTATCAGCTATTTCTATGCTGATACGATTGTTGATAAACGAGACATTTGCTGGGAAAGCGGTTGTGACAAGTAGGTGCAAAGGTACGCTAGGGACCTAAACTCTTGAGTGAAGTTGTTTACCTGATCGGAGAATCATCTGTAACTTTTCCTTCCTGATATGATCATCATTAGGTATTCGAAGATTTTCCATAACGTATCGGTCTTTTCCCAAATGATAAGTTTACCTGAGTAATAAAATATATCGAGAGATCGCCTATTGCCTTTTATATTTTTATATGTCATAAGTACTCAAACTAAAATCGATTTTAAAAATTGTACATGTATAATGGATCCTTTTAGGAAGCACATTAAAAGTGAGAGTTTATGTTGTTACAGAAAGGGATTTTTCTATTCCTAATTGAAAATTATTTATCGGAATATATTAAAAGGAATTTTTCTAATAGATCAGTAATTTTATGAATGACAAGTCATATTTATTTTAAAAAGTTATTACAAATACTTATAAAGTATTTTAAATATTTAAAAATAATTTTATAATAAAAGGAAGGGAAAAATGTCCTACTTGCAAAAACGCGATCTGTCGCTTACGTTGTTCTTTCTAAAAAGGATCGATAAGCATAAGACTTTTCAAAAACCAAGAACTGCAAAGAATTTTGCTTTTCTAATTCTTTACTTAACATTCGCACCTGCATACGTACAGGAAAACCATCACTAAGTACAGATGATTCTCTAGCGGGAAACTGGGAGTACAACGATGAGAATGACGTATGAGGTGTGAAACCAAGCGATAACAGTGGGCACGTGTGCGGGGAGACGAGAGGGCGTCATCACACAGGCGGACAACTAATGACACACCCACTGGTCTGTGATATAGTAATTTTCTTTAATAGGAGAATATATGTCAAATAAACATGTCTGCTTAAGATCCCGATCAGAGGGGAAATCCTTTCCAGAGACTTTATTTAATGGGCGTAGAGAATGTAACAAGTGAAATCAAGTCAAAGTCAAAAGATTTTTATTTCACATAGGCCTACATGGGTACTTATAAAACGTCAGAAGCTAGTGCACGATTTCAAATTGGTCGTTTTATATGGAGAAGAACCGGCAAGAAACTCCATGGTTACTCTATTAAAAAAAAAATAACGAGCAATAAACAAACTATTCCAAATCACGCAACTGCTTTATTATGATATAGGCTTTAGGTATTTACTTCAAAACGAGCCATGAGACAGTCCCTAGGCTAGTTTTTGTTCACATGTATAAAGATAAAGAAAAAGGGCCACGTTCTTGCTGTCGGAACTGATATCTGTTCGGCTCGGATGAAAGCCAGCCCAGTTCTGTCAAAATGATGTGACATCAACATTGAATCGAATCGTTCATTCGATCTCAAGCTTCCCTATTATAGGCTTCAGCGACAAACATAAAATAATGAACGATTGACAGACCAGAATTATCCGTAAAATTAACTATCGTCGCGCCGTAAATTAAACGTCAATGAAGACATGCGATTGGTCGTCGGTAATGCATTCAACCAATCACAGTAGCTAACGCGCGTTTCCTTTTTTAATATTAATTATATGTAGTTTTTGATCCCGTAACTGGGCCGAAAAATTTTGTGCACTTAGTTGCAATGAAATTTTTTTTTAGGAGGGTCATCAAATGAGTTTTCTCGCTCTGGACGGAGAGAGAGGGAATATCTGACTTTTACAGACATCTGTGTTTCTCAAGTTGCTTACATTCCTGCATTCATGATAGAAATCGGCCAATTTTCATGCTAATTGCAGTGCCTAATAGCAGGTTAATAAACTTGTAGTTGAAGAATTTAGTAAAAACCATCATTGCCACAATTGCGAGTGTATTTTAAAACAAGCCGCCGCTTATCACTTGCAACAAATCGCTAAAGAAAACATCTCGAGAACACCCGCGCCACACCTCATGTAACTTTAATTAATGTTACATCTAGCAAGCCTTTCTATTGTACCTATTTACTACAAGTACTGATTTTAATGATAATTTCAGGTTCTGTCTAACCTTTTCTTTTTCTACCAGTTTGTACATAATATTATTTTCAGTTTGTTTAAATGTTTATTAAGTTATAATATTTATTAGTTAAGATGTATATATAACAAATACTTTATAAATAAATACCTTAGATTGATTTTAAGGGTTTGGTAATATTTTAAGGGGTTGACTACTATTATAAAGGGTTAAATTGTTTTTTTTTTTCTGGTAATCTGATCCAACTACGATATTTTCAACCAATTAAAAGGAGAATCCGTACGGAGTGAATTCTGAAAATAAGCGGTAACGAAGCCGCAGCAAAAAGCTCAAGGCCCATAACCTTTCAAAGGGCATGCTATGAAAATAATTGAAAAAGCTTTCGTCAAATATATTGTAATTTTTTCTTCGAAACTTGGTGTCAAGTCGTTATTTCAAGCTCCTACTTTTTAAACTAGAAACACCACCTATTTAAATTTCTATTTAAAGTTATTTTGTAATTTACTGTTTTTGTTTACTTTTTATCTCCACAAATATACTAAATAATGAAAAAGTTTTATAATCCATTAAAATCTCTTAGCAATGGACGGTTATAGATTATTGGACCACTTTGTCTTAATCAGAATCCTGTATCGAGTAAGCACGATGCAGTAACATTATGAGCTCGTAGTTCTTAAACCATTTCTGAACTGATCTCCCTACCTTAAGTTTACTTCAGCGGCGGTGAAGACGTAGTGGAAGTTACACATGGCGAGGAAAGAGTCCCGAAAGGCCAGCAGTAGCAGAAGCAGCAGCTGGTACTTCCCAAAGCTGCCCAACTCGCTCAGGATGCCGTCCAGGTTGAACTGGCCCTCCTTATTGTCCTCTGACACCTGTACGGAAAGAAATGGAAGTTTAATGGTAAGCAATCAGTCTGCTCGTGTTGTCCTAACTTTTTTGAGGTCGACTTCTACTCTAACCGGAGGCAGCGGAGTGCCAGCCTTTTTAAGTGGGGGGACTATCAATCTGACTTCCACAAAACAGTAGGTAACTGGGTTACGAAGGAACTCTTCTAATGTTATAGGCAACCATATAGTTATTTTAGTATTTTCATCGTGGAATTAAGCATTTACAGTCAAAAAATAAAATTTGGAAAAGTGGAACTGGTGAAGAAGATCAGAAATGGCCAACGGAATATAGCCATACTCACATAGATATCACAATGAAGATAGTTAAGTGACTATGAAAATACGAATAAATGAATAGTTCTGGATAGCGATGTTCGGAATGGTATTAGAAGACCGAAGAACCTTGTAATAGATGAGGTAGTAGTTAGATGTAGATCATCATAATTATAAAGTTTGGCTATATCATATAAAAAATATTACTACCTGTCAACTCTTTCTACAAATAATCTGTTCGCACGTTGAATATATCACATGCTCTAGGAATAAAATTAACTTATCCTTTTACTTTTTTTCAGGTGAGAAATCATCCAATGACTTCTCTCGCCCTAGGGAGGATCGAGAGGGCGTATCAGATTTTTATTGACTAAAACGATACGTATGTTCCTTCTTTGCCCTTTGCGTTTCAGAATATCGGGTTACTCCTGGGGTGGCGAAACATTAATTAACTTCTCTCGCTCTGGGTAGAGCGAGAAGGAGTGTCAGACTTTTACAACTTACCCTAACGCTAGTTTCCTTGGACACCATGGCTGTGGCTAAGAGTTACTTGGCACTATTGACACTGCACACACGCACTGATGAGCGTCATCCCTGGAACAAAACAAATTAAGTTACGTATTGCTCTGTTATTGTATACAGTGCATAACGCAAAAAAGCTAAAGCAGTGTACAAAAAATTGTTGAAAATAGGTACGGCTGCTTTGGATTTTTTTCTATATCTTTTAAAAAGTTGTTATATATTATTAATATACTAGTTGACTGGGAGGAGTGAAATATACACCAAATCTTTAATAAAAATCGGTCAAGCCGTTTCGGAGGTGACACATGTCAAAAACGACGAAACACGAAATTTTTATATATTAGACAATGTATTTATAATATACTAGTTTATCTTATGTTATTTCCAACAGAAATAAAAAAAAGAATAGGTAGTTCTGCTTGTATATCACTGGGTTAATAGCGATAGTATCACACGGCTACGCGAGTCGAGTTTCCCTAAAATTGTTTCTGTACTTACAATAAGCTGAGCTATGCCTCGCTACGCTTCTCCTCCTACACTACCATGTGAGAGAGGAGCACTTACTACTTATACTACACTATAGTTTCCATAATTGGCGAACTTTCCTTAATATGTAACTGAAGAGATCCCGCGTGGTGACGCGTGCTTCTATTGTGTCGTCCGCACGTCACAATAGGAGCATACATTATTCCACTGTCTGGGGTAATCAATTTCCTATGCTGACGTTACACTGAAAGTTTTTAGGTATAATTTTCTTTTACCTACTTATATTTATTTATTTATTTAAACTTCATGTACAGTGGTGGTACATAGGCGGACTTAATGCCACAAAGCATTCTCTACCAGTCAACCATTGGGTTAAGAAGACAACACTGTGGTAGTTACTGTGCTGTGCTGTGTGTGTGTGTGTGTGTGTGTTGTTGTTGTGTGTTGTGGTGTGGTGTATATCACTATATACCTAAAATATCTGTCTCTGTCTGTGAAATCAATTCGTGCATGTATCACGTTTCACCGGATCATCACTATTGAGAACGGTTTTACTGATTTGGTTATTAGCAGAAGTGAAAAATTGTTAGGAAAAGATTTTTTTAAATATCCATTGGAAATTAAAATGCAGTAATGTGTATTTTATGGAATTTAAATGCGAATAATCCCGTTGCATGCTTATTATTATTTACCGGCAACCCGCTAAATAATTGAGTTTTCGGCTCATTTTTTTGTTACATTCTCTTATAAAATTATATCTTTGAAATCTGTTGTAAAGAGAAACTGTCAAACAACAGAAAATAGATATACGTGTTTACTGAAATGTGACGTCACCGCCATTAGGTTACGCGCGTACAAAAGAGCAAGACGATCCCGTCATGCCCCCGGCCCGCGGCTCCTTCTCTAATATCAATATTTGAAAATCTAATTTCTGATTTATTTAAAAACCATTTTTGATGCTGTTTTCAGAAAAACATTTCTTAATAGTAGATATTTTTTGTTATTTTGTTTAAAATATTGTGCAAATATAAATACAAAAAAGTACTCAATTATAATAATAAAACATAATTCTTGACACGATGCTCTCCTTCTCATACAATAAACATTATTGATGACGACCGACGCCGAGTATACACAAATAAGTGTCACCGATCCGAGCGTCACGGTTCAGATTGGTTTAGTACCTATTCAGGTAGAGCGCTAAAAAGAAAGAAGATTTGAAGTTTTCACTTCAAAAATGATGTGGCTTTCAAAATACCAGTGCTTTCTTTTACGTAGTCTTAAAAATCATGGTATATAATATTAATAATATTCCAAACTATCACACAACGCTGTCTAGTCCCGAGCTAAGCAGAGCTTGTGTTATGGGTACTAGACAACTGATAAACATACTTATATACTTCTAAATACATACATATATAGATAAATGACACCCAGACACAGAACAAACCATCGTGCTTATCACACAAACATTTGTCCTGGGTGGGAATCGAACCCACGACCTCCGGCATAGCAGTCAGGGCCACTAACCACTAGACCAACAGGCCAGTCCATATGATACCGACTAATAAAATTAGGCCAAGCTTGACAGCTGTCGAAGATATGAGTGTTACCACCAATATTGTTATGCGAATTCGCTTTCTTCACAAAAAAAAAGTGTCAGTGTTTTGAGTCATTTTGTTTTTGATTAATATCTTTAAGTATTTTTGTAGCAAAAAGACACATTTTCCTAACATTTTAATATTTTGCCTTTGCTTGTGTTTTGCCCGGGGCATCAACAGGGCATTGATTTTTAAAATACAGGCGTTTGCCTAATTTAGAAGTCTGGGGTTTACTATTTTTAATTTTAGCCTTCATCTGTACATTAATTTATACACAACTATTATTTTGTGTTTACAATTATTTTGTATGTCTTTGATGAATAAAATATTATTCATATTATAATATAAAAATGCGGTTTTAGGTATTGCCCGTCCTGGGTGTATTGTTGGTTTAAGATGTATGAGAAACTTTTCAGCACCGAGAAAAAAATATTTTAATGCTCTTTTAACCTATGCGAAATGTTATAATTTACTGTTTTTGTTGATAAAATTAACCATGCACTTTTAGAAAGCTCGAATCTGCTGAGAAGAGATATTGATAGTTGGGAATTTCTTTGTGTTGAACTCAAAGATTTCTGCTTTGCAGAGCTCCAGATGGTGTAATACAGTGCGTTTGGTAATGTACGTAATAATAAATATGGTGTTTGATTTTTTATAAACGGAATAATAATATTCCACAACTATCACACTACGCCGTCCAGTCCCAAGCTAAGCAGAGCTTGTGTTATGAGTCCTAGACAACTGATAAATATATCTACTTATATATTTCTAAATAAAGGTTGTCCCAAAATTAACGCAAGATTTGAATTAAATAGAAAACACATTTTTTAGTCTTCAGATTGTATTTTTTTTTTTAAATCATAATCTACGTAGGATAGGGTTATTTATGGAATAACACATCGGGCAAAGGGCCTCCACGGCTCAGCTGGCACATACGCACTCTTTTTTTGAAAATGAGGCTGGTCAAGCAGTGACTGTTACTGGTGCTCGATATCGTGACATGATAACACACTTTTTTCTGCCTCAGTTCAATACTATTGATATAGAAGACATGTGGTTTCAACAAGATGGTATGTATACGATGTTATTTCATAATTAACCCTAACCTATGTAGTTTATGATTCAATAAAAAAATCACAATCTGAAAACTAAAAACTGTGTTTTCTATCTTGCGTTAATTTTGGGACATCCTTTACATACATACTATAGATAAATTATACCCAGACATAGAGCAAATGATCGTGCTCATCACGCACACATTTGTTCTGGGTGGGAATCGAACCCACGACCTCCGGCATAGCAATCAAGACCACTAACCACTAGACCAACAGGCCAGTCAGTTTGAAATCATATTTTTTAAATTATTTTTGGTAGGTTATTGCGTAGGGGCTTGTTTACAATAAAGTTTATGTCATCGCACAGATAACCTAATGGCTGAAGACATTTTCGCCATAGCCACCATTGCAAACTGAAATTCACTAGAACGATCCCTTCAAAACTTTCACGTTCTAAAAATTCAAATCTGTTCGAAATTCGAATAAGTGTTCAAATCTATCCAAGTCTTTAATCATATTTCTGGCAGCCTATCTATGGTCTTAACGAAGTCACGAGTTTAATAAAGGGAAGATTTTCTATGTTCCCATAGATTATCTTCTGTAAATATGTCACCTAATATATAATTTAATAAAAAGACATACACTTAACTATTCATTTCCTTTAGCTATTTCAATTTGCGCATGTAGTCGGGTACCTACTGTAATGACTATATTTTCTTTAGTCTTAGTAATGGCGATGTTTTACCTCGTTATAAAAAATTGTATTATAGGTATATTTTAAAATAAATTCTATTATTTTGTCACCACTGCTCTCAGAACGTTTAAAAAAGACATCGAGAAGGAACTAGCATGTCCCATTATTATTGGACCCAAATTTTCAAGACAAACAATATCTGCATCGCATTGCCGCTTCATAGCTATTGACATGTGACTTTAATCTACCCCAACTATAAAAAGATGATGACCAACCTTCTCTGAGACACATAGACAGATAGCAGGCTGGCACTTCAGCAGGGGGAATGTTTATGATAGAATAATTGAAAGAAAAAAATTGAATACTTCAGGTTGATATAGATTATATGTCTCGTGATGGTCCAATGGTTAAGTCACCCTGCCTGCCCGTCACACATGAGGTTGCGTGAAAACCAATGTGATTTTTTAAATTCATGTGTACTTATCAAGTTTAACTATGACATTACTGACACCCCGTACTTTGGAAAGCACTTAAAGCCGTCGGAGATCTTTGGCAGTCGTTACAGCGAGGTGGTCAAATGCCAGATAGTTTGACGATCAGTCTATCCAAGGACTATCGTACGTTGCCCAATCACTGGATTGTGGAGGTCTAATAGGCAGTCGCTCCATGTAAAATACTAGTATTGAGCCGCATTCGGTTAGACTGTATGACGATCCTAACACAGTGGGCTTAAGGCTTAGGAGGTGGTGAGGCTGATATAGATTCTGATGAAATTCCTGCGTATCAGAACAGTTTATTATCAAAATAAACAAACTACCAAATACATATTTCAGTGAAATATGCGTACTACTATACAAACAAAGGTGTTCCGTCTGGAAGCGCTACATAACGAGAACACACATTATTCTGAACTACACAAACATTCGACACTTGTTCAAACTATTAACAGTAATTCGATGAATTCTACGCCAGAATAACATAAATACATGTTTGCAAACTGAAAAAAAAATTTTTGCACACATGTAACTTTCTGATTGACCGATTTAACCAAACATTCCACATTGTGTTTTAATAATCTATTTAAATGTATAAAAATGAAATACCACTTACTGATTAAGCACGAAATCTCAGAAACTATAACATGTACAAACTTAAAATTTGGTAGGTAGGTGCCTTATAGGATATAGACATCCGTCAAGAACGGATTTTACGAAACTCTATCCCTGAGTTAATGAAATGGGGGTCCAAAGTTTGTATGGAAAAACTACTTTCGCTGTTCATAGCCGCTGGGAGAATCTAGTAACATAATATAAAAATAATATTCCATAACATTCAAAAGATGGCTGGATTGTGTTATAATATCATGTCAGCACTTTTGACTTAGCAGCCTTTTACAAGCATTGCAATTTTAATTTATCCTAATTAACATACAATAAACATTATTGTTATTTAATCATTATGTTATCAATTTATTCGAGTAATTACAGTTATGTCAAAAAAAATATAAAAACATGTTAATAATAATGAATTTAATATAATTATGATGTCAAATACTATCAATTTAATTGAGAAATTAAAGTAATGTCAAAAAAAATATGTCAATAATAATGAATTTCATACATTTATAATGTCAATAATAATATTTTAATTGAGAAATTAGAGTTATGTCAAAAAGTTATATGTCAATAATAATTAATTTCATACAATTACTATAAATTTAATACAATTATCCTTATTTTGAGCTAGACTCTAAATATTCATTTACTGAGTAAAAACATTTTTGGATTAGGTATAGTTTTAGCCTTTTTTGAAATATTGTTACTGATTTTTCAGTTTTATATATATTTGGCAATTTATTATATATTTTTATTGCCATATAATATGGACTTCCACTTAACATTTTAATTCTTGAGAATGGAGCGCATAATCTCTTTATAAGTCGAGTGTTTACGTTTTGCGTATCCTCCACTTTAGTGAACTTTTCGATGTTTTTAAAAACAAATACACAAATGTCGAGTATGTATATTGAAGGCAGAGTTAACATCTGATATTTTACAAAGTATGGTTTGTAGCTCTCGGTATTGTCTATTTGGGCTAGAATGATGTCTGAGGAGTGATATGAAAGAAAAGGGAGTTAAGTTGAAGTGATAGTGTGACGGGTGACAGGACAGAGTGGAAGAAAACAACGTGCTGCACCGACTCCAAGTAATATGAGGTAAGGGCAAGAAGAAGAAGGAGGTTTGAAAATCCTCATAGATATCCTCCGCCCTGGGGTGAGTAGAGCGGTCTGTCAGTTTTACTGGTTAGAACCACCCCGGTTGTCCCTCGCTCATTTATGTCGGGGGGTGCAGTTTGGCTTCCACTGTCCTGGACCAGTGACGCCTGGCTACGTACGTATTGGGCAGTGACTCTTCTATACGTCTAAGAGGGGCGCGTCGAACACTACGTGCCACCATTTTCTGGTAATTACTTAGTCGAGCACTGAAGCGTGGGCGTTCATGCTACGGCCAAGCTACGAGATTTCGTAGAAGGATTTGCTATGAGAGGTATGTGTTACGCCGAAGAATGCAACGAGTACTTTCTTGTTTTTACTTTTAAGACTACTACGAGACGACAGCTGACGAACGCGATACGTAGCGTTTTGAAAAATGAAAAACAAGGACGAACCTGGTGTAAAATTAACTAGCAAATTTAAGTATCCATCCAAGTTTTTTAACAATTGAAACAAATAAACTAAACCGTTTATTAAAATTGTAGAGAGTGTATGGAAAAATTAACATTTCTACAAAATGAAATTTGAATAAATAATAGAACCGTCCTGTCTTTTTAAACAAACGCTTTTCCAAAGTATATTGATACGAAAAACTTAAACACTGCACACACAATCTTTAGGTACTTCTTAAACCTCTAGTTTGAAATAGAATCACAGAAATGGTTAAGTGTCATATTTTATAATATAAGTTTCACATACAGGTATTCACAATTTAACTCGAAACGGATTTACACGTTGGTAATTAATAAGTTCAGAAACGCTATTAAAAGCCAAACAACGCTATCTTGGCTCGGTAGCCCACTTCCGATTGTTCGATGCAACAAGAGAAAAACAACTGCTGCGATAGCGCAATTACTGAATGAACTGCTTGATGAAATTAATTTAGACGCTGCGATTTAAACTAGAAAAAATGTAAATCGAAAAATTACTAGAAATATACATGTTCGATTTCACAATAATTCAATCTTGAACAAGTCAAGCTAAATAGTTTATATGACCTTCTTCGAACCAGTTAAATTATTTAATAACTAGCTGACCTGAACTCCATACCGCTTAACAGTCAATGAATGTAAAATATCTTTCGATATAGTCAACCGATTGCGATGAAAAAAGCCTAAATAATATATAAAGTTACACAAAATTGTAATGTATAAAAGTTATCTATTTCGATTTCGTACATTTTACGTAATGCGCGCACAACTAAAAACTTCTACAGATTTAATATATGTATAGATTAATAACTACTTATTTGCACGTAATCTAAGTAAGTAGGTTATATTATTAAAAAAATATATTGGAAAAGCTCGAGATCAAAATTTATGCGTGATAAGCATTATACTTTTTACATCGTAGCTCTTTTGTGACAAATTGTATCCTTGCAGCTAAAATGTTTATGAAAAAATGGGCAAGATAGAACTGGGGATAAGACTAAGCCTTATTTTTAAACCCACCGGTTACTTTAATAACTTTAAAATAATTGGTGATATTTATTCTCAATGTTTGTATTATTTGGACGTCCTACATTACTGAGCAATGCACGTCCACTCGTCCGAACCGTGCACTTGATTTCACTATCTGCCGCTATTATATATATATTTTTTGGTTTTACATAAATTAAAGTAGAGTTTATTCCGTTTAATTTATCATCTTCACAATTTCCAAAAGAAAATCTAACACTTTTGTATAATACTTCCAAAGTAAACAAACGCTCAAATTGACATCTTAAGTCAACATCTGTCACAATAAGTAAATTAATAAACACACTACTATTATTAATTATCATTAATTAAAAATAACTAATAATCAGTCGATTGGTATTCGAACAGATAACTGTCACCAGAAATAATCAACTTCCATCCTTTCACTCGAGAAAATCATTTTCTCGAAACACTCACGAAAAATGAAAACTACTTACACAACACTGCACCGACTGTAAGTAAGCTCACTGTTACGTAAAGCTATTACAACACGAGAGCAACTGAAAGCCAGGGGGCATTTCTCTGCGTTTATATACACAAACGAACATAACCGCTTTACACGTAATTACCTACTAACAATGCATTGTTGTCGAGTGTGCATCACACGCCGACCGCAGGCGAAGCCAGACACCCTTCCCGATGACACATGGACGCGGAAACAAAAGAAGATATGAAAAACTGCCTGAAAGTTGCAACACGCTGCGTGGTTCACACAAGAATGTATCACGAAAAGTGCAACGCTAACAGAGAATTGTGTTACATAAAAAAAATCAAGTCTGTCTGTACCTATGTTTAAAGTAACAACAGTTAAAACACTTTGGCAACTTTACCTGGCATGAGTCACAAATGTGCGTAAACTGTATTACTAATGCAACCCCCGTTATTGTATTCGAAATAATACAGAATAGTATAGATAAGTAATATAAGGATACATAAAACGTAACGTACTTACCAAGTCCTGGAAACGCTTTAGTTATAGTATGGACATATATTTTGTTATTTCAGATTAAATATTCTGAATTAATCTGATTTAGTCATTATTTATCATCCACTTTTATACTTTCGCCTTTCTTATGCTTCTGACTTTATTATTTAATTTATTTTGGCACCATCTCCGTCAATCATCACTTGAACATCATCTCCTCATACCATCTTCTTCTCTCCCTCTCCTCCCTGTCACACAGCCCTCTTTCAAACATTTCCTTTTCTTTTATGTCAATCTAAATCTGAATGTTAACTTCTGCCCCTTTTATTCTGTTCTTGTCTTCCAAGCGGGTCATATATCTAATAATATTTTGTCTTTGTCTATAACTTTTTTACTCCGTCTTTCTTACCATCTCTCAATATTATTAGTATCTAAAGCGGTTTACTTAACACTCACAATCTTTACATCATCACAACTGATATTTACTTGATGCTACTGCTGCTAATTAATTAATTCCTTATCCTGCCTCTCATCATACATCAAGTATGTATTAATATTATAGTCTTATACCTTTATGCTCGGTAACAGCTCCTAGTCTCCAGCGAGCCTAAACATCTTGTTTTTTGTTTATCTTAACAACCATTTTCCCCTAGAATGACTAATTTCCCGTATATTCATAATCTAACCACCAACAACGTTGAGGGAATTAATTTAAAGAAAAAAATGGGTTTGCCTCTTTACTCAATCTTTTGAATAAATTTTGACCTTAAAGGTTTTCCGAATTTTGACAACAAGGAAAATAAAAGATTGTGAAGACAAACCTCTGACAATAAACCACTACTATAAAACAATCAGATAAACCCAGCTATGAGAATGCGTGGAGAATCCAATGAAAACTCTGTCACGGTGAACTTGACGCCGTGGAATAACAAGTGAGGTGGCCGCTTTGTTATCTGAACCTGCTGTGTTCATAGTTAGGTAATGATCTTGAAGAAAAATAAGTACAAACGATGTGTCACATAACGGTAAGTTATCGAGAGCCAAAACGTCGTTTCTTTGAGTCACATGGATAACTGCCGTAGGTACAGTTTACGCAATTTCCCGCAACCGGCATGCGTGTAGGTACAGTCAGGCAATATGACTTGAACTGTACGAACGTAGATGAAGCAAAAGAATAGGTAAGCCTAGCACGTTTCTACAGTAGGAAAAACGCATAAGTTTATCATCTATAGCATAGTCGGCCTTATAATGTTCCCACTGTTGGGACTCAGGCCTCCTCTCTAGGAGAGGGAATGAGCCGTAACCCACCACGCGGGCCCATTGCGGGTTGGTGGATGTCACATGTTTTCGAATTTTTGGTTCTAGGACATGCCGGTTTCCTCACGATGTTTTCCTTCACCGTTTTGAGAGCAGTGGTGATGAAATAAATTACACAAAGTAATGCGCCTGGCTGGGTTTGAACCCGCGACCTACAACTTGTAAGTCGGGGCCATTACCACTCGGCCACCACTGTTCACTGCTCACTGTTTATCATCTATGTGTTATGAAATGAACTTGTTAAGAGTGTCATACATAAATCTCTACTTGCTAATTATTCCAAGAGAACTTACTACCTGAATAAGAAATCTGTGCTATTCCAGAACACCCGTGTACCAAGTTTCATCAAAATTCGTTCAGGCGTACGAGCGTGGAGAAGTAACAAACGTAGAAATATACGCACAAACTTTCAGCTTTAAAATATTCGTGAGTTATTATGATATTGGAGAACATATTTTTATGAATCTTTATAAATTGACTAGCTTCTGCCAGCGAATCGCCCGCATAAAAGTCGGTTCCCCATACTAACTTTGGACCCCCGTTTCATCCTTTAAGGGGGTGAATATTGGAAAATACGTTCTTAACGGATGTCTACACCATATAAGAAACCTACCTGCCAAATTTCAAGTTTGTAGGAGTTAGTATATATAGTTTCTGAGATTTCGTGATTAATCAGCGAGTGGTATTTCGCTTTTTATATTGTTTATTATTATACTGTTTTCGTAAAATTCCTACCAAACAATGCTAAGCACAGCACACGCTGGTTGGTCTAGTTGAAACATTTTGACACGACTGTCGAAGAAAGATGGTGAATGTATGAAACATGTAACCATTTTTGAGGTGGAAAAAACACAAAATGACTTCTCCCGGTCTATCATATGGTAGAGCTAGAGGGCGTGTCAGACTTTTACTGACTAAAATTAAAACCCACCCGTGTCCTTCAGTTGCCCATGGCTTTCCAGGGTCGCGGTATCTATCAAAAATTAACAAGATATCACGTAACCTGTACTCTAAATGGACAGGCAGATTTTTCTTATTGATCTTATATATATAAGTGGGTAGTACCGAGGTTAATTAGGAATAGAAACCTACCTGCATAATCGGGCGAGTCGTCGACAGCACGTAGCGTTTCACGTGCACCTCAAAGAGTTATCAGCAAAACTTCCGGGGCCCAGCAGGGCAGGAGCCTACTGGGGCCATGGACTGGCTTCCGAAAGGGAAACTCGGTGTCCTGGAACGCAGGACAAAGAAGGAAAATAGGCGTCGTTTTAATCATTAAAAGTCTGACACGCACACTCACTCTGACCTATAGTGGGAGAAGTCATTGGGTGATTTCACCTTAAAAAAAAAACTCACGAAGATATCACAAGACATAACTACGTATGTATAGCACGAAGTCTAGTGATGTTTATCATAATGTGCCTAACTGTTGCACAATATTAATTCATTATGTTCAAACAACATATTTACTAGATCTTCAATCACGATTTGAGATGAACAATATTAATCAGTGATCACGAACTTAACAGTCACCAACGCTTTGGTCTAGCCACTGTTTCTTTGTGTAACGTGTATAACACAAATAATATCAATACTGTGTCCCTTCAGTCCGGTAAGGACCTCGACGGTGTGTTCCACACGCGCCTCAAGGAAATGTCAACAAAGCTGAAGATGCCCCGCAAAGCCGATGCCTGCGAGGGCTGTGGGAACGATTGAAAAAAAGAACGTGGTACTAGAACAGGTGGGATTTAGTCCATAAAAGTCTGACACGCCCTCTGGCTACATCCTAGAGTGGGAGATGTCATTTGATGTTTTACCACCTCAAAAAAAAAGCCTGTAAGTAATATGTAGTTATGTTATATGAATTACATAAAAGTGTTTACCGAGTTTACCGAGTTTATCAGGTTTACCGAGTTTACCAAGTTTACTGAGTTTATCAAGTTTACCGAGTTTATCAAGTTTACCGAGTTTACTACATGTAAAATATTCGTCATGAATCTGAAGTCGTAGTTACCCAGTAGGTACAATCATTGGACTTAATGGCTAAAACTATGCAACCATAGTTTGGTTCACCAATGAGACTTGAACAGTTGCAGTAACGGTTCAACTTTTGTAGTTTTTGTAAATTCTGCTCTAAAGTATGTATGTATACTCTAAATATAAAATAAATGTGTCCTTATTCAGTGATACTACTAATTCATACAAGGATACAGCCGACTAGAAACTTACCTTCTTAGTCAGTAGGCCCGGCCCAAGTTCAATTCAGTTCGACTAATTACCGAATATTACATCCCATCTATACGTATAAAACGTTTCGGAAACACATTTATTGTGCGTACAGCTAAAGAGTGGAATTCCATACAGGATTCTGTGTTTCCTGATAGCTACAACCTAAGGGTTTTTAAGTTAAGAGTGAATAGGTTACTTCTGGGCAATCGTATTTAATCGTTGCTTCAAGTGAGATAGAGGTCACGCCTATCAAAAAAAATAGTTCATTTTGATACAAGTGGAGAAAGTATGTCATTGCGACCGAGGCGGAATTTGCCTGAGCCATAGGGGAGGATGTTATGCAGCAGAGTATGGTGACAAATTTTTGCACAAACGGAGATTGTGATGCGAATCGTGGGGGTCGCTTAGCGTCCAGTCTGATACGACACATACAATAAAATGGCTTTTCCGCACAATTAAAGAAAACAGTAAATTGCGTCCCTAAACGCGGTAGGGATAAGAATGGGTTTTCAAGTAAGTATATTTAAAAATACTATATTCTCTAACTAGACCAAAGTCAACAGTGATCAACAAAACACACACCTAGTACCTAGTTACTTGAAATATTAGGTTACTGCACATGTTATCACTTTGTTTATGAAACACAACGATTGTGCGCCCGCCGCATCGTCAACACCTTCCCGCTACAATACTGAGAGCCTCTCAGTCCCACGTGGCAATAGTCTCGTTTACTAAACATCAGATTGTTCCGCCCTCGTCACTAAAACATTTTAGATTCTTATGAAAATATTACTCGAGATAATAATAACAATATTGTTATGGTTCAGATCATGTCACATTTTTTTTTGTTTGTATTTCCTTGACAACTATTACCTATTATAAATATTTGCAATTTGTCGTTATGCAAACTTGTGTGCTTACAAAATATTCTCAGGTGAAGATGGTTTGTTTTCATTATCTTTGTCATGAAGCCTACAAGAGGCGCGGCGGTGGCTACGAAAGCGTAGCACCGCGCGTAGCCGTAGCAGAGTGAATGGCCTACGAAATTTTGGTAGCGTTGTGTACGAGGAGATACATTCTTTAGCTGTTTATTTACTTATCTATTATGTCTAGCAATCAC